>CM074857.1:127777500-128977500 GCA_037501455.1 Lantana camara
TATTAGTATCTCAGAGAATCCTGTCCAACATGATCGGACTAAACACGTGGAAGTAGACCGACACTTTATCAAAGAGAAGATTGAGAGTGGGATTATCGCAATTCCATATGTTAGATCAGAAGAGCAACTGGCTGACATTTTGACCAAGGCAGTAACAGGTCATATCTTCCAGACAGCATTGAGCAAGTTAAGGATTGGCGACTCCGTCACTTAACTTGAGGGGGAGTGTTAGAGATCATGTATATATGGAATAGTTGACCGTTTCCCTAATTGGCCGTAATTAGTCCTGATTCTGTGAGATTTGTTCCATGTATTAGGTGTTATATATCTCTGTCTATTGTAGAGTGTAAGTAGCAGACATAAATCAATACAATGAGAATTATCCTATTTTTCCCCAAATTCCCTGCTCTAACAGAAACTTTTCCTTCCGATCCATACTCTGATAATAATTTTAATTAAATTCAATGAATTCATGGAATTAAATGCTTGAATTTATCAAAAGAAATATTTATGAATTATTACGGTGGCTTACCCTAAGGTTTGGGAAATCTCAGGGTATGTCAGTTTAATTATCTCAATGCTTATAAGTTAAGAAATGAAAGAAAGACGTTTGAAGCCAATAAATGTTACCTGGTGCTGCGTAACCAACTGTAGCCAATGTTTTTGTCTGGATGACAGTCTCCCCTTCATCAAAGAGCTTGCTAATGCCAAAGTCAGAAAGACGAGCAGTCATATCTTCATCAAGCAATATGTTGCTTGGCTTTATATCACAATGGACAACTGGGAATGTATGACCGTGATGAAGATATTCCACTGCTAATGATACATCGATAGCCATATCAAGCTTTTGTAGCAAATCCAGATAATGACTCTCAGAATATAACCATTTCTCAAGACTCCCATTTGGCATGTATGCAAGAATCAGTGCTTTGAAATCCATGTTACTGCAACAACCAATTATTCCAACTAAGTTTCTATGTCGGATGCTGCTCAATATTTCACTTTCGTATCGAAACTCTTAGCAACTCCTTCCAATTGCAAGTTGAAGACTTTTACTGCAACACTCAATCCATCAGAAAGTGTTCCCCTGAAAACCGATCCAAAACTTCCTTTTCCAACTAGATTTGTTTCACTAAAGGAATTCGTTCCCCGTTCAAGCTCTGCATATGAAATCCTTCTCCAAGAAAAACGATCTAGTGATGGAACAATAGTAGGGACTGGTATCTTTTTTCGTTGATGTCTCCTTATGAGCGTAATTATGATTATCACCAGAATGATAGCTGAACTGAGGGGGAGCAGTACAAACTTCATTAAAAGAACAACACGTTTCGGCCCTGAACTTTTTTGATTTCCAACACAAGGTATTAAAGCTAAAACCAGAAATCAAATTTGGGAATTTTCATTTTGTATTGCTCAAGACGGAAAGCACAGTAACAGAGTGTATATATACAAGCTGAAGATGGAAGGAATAAATATCTAAGAAACTTCTAGTGGACCACGTGTCACTCACCAGTCCAACTAACTAACTATCCGGTATTGAAAGAAGCCAAATGAAACACGTTTATATAAAGCGTGAAATCAAAGCAATGAAATGAAAATATCTAACATCTACTGTCTTCCAAAACACCCCCTCAAGTTGGACTAAGGTGTTGGAAAACACGAATCAGAAAGCAGCGGAATTTAAAAATTTTCCCAACTAAAGGATCTAGAACTCGCAATCGTGTATCCAAATTCGTAAAGATAGAAAACTTACTTTTCTTTTGTTCTTTCTTGAAGCGTTTCAAGCCACCCAAGAACGCTCTTCTCGCGGCTTGATCCCCTCTCCTTGGTAAAGCTCGAATCTTCAAACTTCTAACTTGAAGTCTCTAGAGAAAGTCCACCAACTTGATCACAATCTAACTAGTAAGGATGCTAGTTCTCTAGTTAGTGTTTAGGCTTAACCTAGGGTTTAATTTAATCTTGGAGAAAGAAAGGTGTTCAACACATGAACCAAAAGAATTGTCTATATGCTCCATAAGGAGCTCGAGCTCCTCTATTTATAGGGAGGGGGTGCCGAAATCCCTAGTCCTTTATGGGCTAGGATTTTGGTCCCTCTCTCCTATTACTTGATCATCAAGTATTTCCAACTTTGACTTTGAATTCTAATTCAAGTCAACTTTTAAGAGAGCTAAAAATATCCAAACTATTTTTTGGATAATTTTATACTTTATTTATTATAAAATAAATAACTTATTTTTATCTAATTAATTAATTCATAATTAATTAACTAGATTATTTTCTCCAAAATTAGACTTTCTTTTTAATTCAAAATTAAACCAAAGTCTATTAAATAATTAACTAATTAATTATTTAATATATATATAATATATATATATATACACACGTGTGTGACACGTGTCACAGTGACACGTGTCACTCACGTGAGCCACACGTGTGACTTCACACGTGTGGAACCCTCTTGGCTCGATTAACTCGTTTAATCATTTTCAAGCCTCAACTCATGTAACCAAGTTGTTGTGTGTGACCCTCTAGGTTCTCAATTCAATTAGCAGTGACCCTAATTAATTAATTCACTAATTAATTAATCAGTCCACAGATTAAACGACCATAGTCTAGCAACAGGTGTTTAACCCCTAGCTGAATTGGAATGTTCGGATTCGATAGAACCTTTAAGTCATTGATTCATGTGAGATACAATCCTCCTACTTACTATCTCTCAACCAAGATCTAGGGCAAGGGAATAATCAGAACCCTAATAATCTGGTCTTAAAGCTAAGTGCATTTCATATCCATTTGATCTCAATCCAAGAAACTCTTTTCTTGATGTCTTGATCTACTGCCTTGGCCAAGGACTCCATATGGCATATGAATGACTTACACAATAAGAGATCACCTTGCAAATGCAAGTGTAGGTCCTTTCTTGATTCTCATTCACTTTCATGAATCACTTGTGCAGCCCCAGCATAAGCCTTGAATCAGTTGTCTAAGGCGACACCCTTTAAAGCTTATACCTAAGACTACAGAGTTAACTCATAAAGTGACAAGGAACCTCAAGTCTAAGGATCAATTAATCACATCAATGACTCGTGAGATATTTCCTAATCTGGAAGTTTCCATTTCCTGAAATAGAAACTTCCTTTCCCATTTAGGAATGTTCTCACACGGGGCACCTCAGTGAACTTACTTATTAAAGTAAGCACCCTCATGTATCACGCACGTATCAACTATACACTTTGCACCTCCATGAAACAAGGTGGTCCTTCTTAAGGGCGTGATCCCACAAGCAAGCCTTAGAGGAGTCAGGTTGACACTCCCACTGTCTGTAGGACTCATCGACTTGGAGTATTTTACTAATCATGACTTATGTGATATAGGGCTCATTTCATGAACCATTTCACCTAAATGGTAGAGTCCTAAAGTCATCAGGATTAGGGGAGTTCTCATACATGCACAGCTAAAGTAAACGCATACCAAACAAGAGCATATAAAGAAGTGTTGCCTTAATTCGTTATTTCATTCAAAGATTGTCTGTGATTACAATAAGGAAAAGCACAAAGCGGATATACAATCGGCTTTCTAGGGCACTATTCCTAACAATCTCCCACTTGCCCGTCAAAGCCATTCTAAAGCTACTCTAAGTCCCATCTTCTGAAGATGACCTTGGAAAGCTTCTCGACTAAGGGGTTTAGTAAGTGGATCTGCCACGTTCTCTGCTGATGTGACCCTCTCAATTTGCACATCTCCTCTTTTGATAATATCACGGATTAGGTGATACTTCCTCATAATGTGCTTGGTCCGTTGGTGAGATCTTGGTTCTCTTGCTTGAGCAACCGCCCCAGTGTTGTCACAAAACACAGTAATGGGGTCTTTCATGCTAGGAACAACATTCAACTCTTGAATGAAGTTTCTAATCCAAACACCTTCCTTAGCTGCATCATTTGCAGCCAAGTATTCGGCCTCAGTGGTCGAATCTGCAGTGGTTGTTTGCTTGGAACTCTTCCAACTCACTGCTCCGCCGTTCAGGCAGAAAATGTATCCTGACATTGACTTAAAATCATCTAAGTCAGATGCAAAGCTCGCATCGCAGTATCCTTCGACAGTAAGATCTTTCTGACCTCCGTAAACTAAGAATAAATCTTTAGTACTTTTCAAGTACTTTAAGAATATTCTTCACGGCAGCCCAGTGACCATCTCCAGGGTCAGATTGGAAACGACTTGTCACACTAAGTGCATAAGCCACATCCGGTCGAGTACATAACATTGCATACATTATGCTACCTATTGCTGACGCATAAGGTGTATGAGTCATTCTCTCCTTCTCAAGGTTAGTCTTAGGACACATCTTCTTTGAAAGACATGTTCCTACACTCATTGGAAGGTTCTTAACCTTTGCTGACTCCATATTGAATCTCTTCAATACTTTGTCAATGTACATCGACTGTGATAGTCCTATTAACCTTCTAGATCTATCTCTATAGATTTTAATTCCAAGGATATAGGACGCATCACCAAGATCTTTCATCTCGAATTGGTTCGATAACCATAACTTAGTCACTTTCATGTCATCCTTCGAATTCCCAATAAGAAGGATGTCATCAACATAAAGTACTAAGAATTGCACTGAGGTCTCCAATTCCTTTCTATACACACATGATTCATTCGAAATTTGCATGAAGCCAAACGCTTTGACTGATTCATCAAATCGAATGTTCCAATTCCTAGAAGCCTGTTTCAATCCATAGATTGATCTTTGGAGTTTGCAAACCTTTTGCTCACTCCCACTGAATGTGAAACCTATGGGTTGCTCCATATAAATGTCTTTGTCAATGTCACCATTGAGAAAGGCAGTTTTCACATCCATTTGCCATATCTCATAGTCATAATATGCAGCAATGGCAAGCATGATTCGAATGGACTTTTGCATTGCAACTGGTGAAAAGGTTTCGTCAAAGTCCACGCCGGGTCTTTGAGTGAATCCTTTTGCAACCAGTCTTGCTTTGTAGGCTGCAATGCTTCCATCAACTCCAAGCTTTCTCTTAAAGATCCATTTGCAACCTATGGGTTTGACCCCATCAGGCAAATCTACCAAGGTCCAAACTTGGTTGGAGTTCATGGATTCCATTTCGGATTTCATGGCTTCTATCCACTGTTCAGAGTCAGAATCTGAAAGTGCCTCCTCATATGTCAAAGGATCATTATCCTTTTGAGAGATTTCATGGAAGAATCCATACCATCTCTCCGGCTGTCTAGGAGTGCGTTCAGAACGCCTTAGAGGAGGATTTACATGTGTATCGAAATTCGTGATTGGTTGTAGTTGATCAGAGTGGGACGTTTCTTCAGTGGGTGGTATGGGGTCACTTTGTACTTCTTCTAATTCTATGATCTTGCCTTTCTTTTCTTTAAGGAACGGTTCCTCAAGAAAAGTGGCATTTCTGGAAACAAACACCTTTTGTTCAGATTGATCATAGAAGTAGTATCCTATGGATTCCTTAGGATAACCTACAAAGTAGCATAAGTTAGAACGAGATTCTAACTTATCTCCCACTGTCCTCTTCACGTAAGCAGGACAACCCCAAATTCTTAAGTAAGAATAACTAGGGATTTTACCATGCCACATTTCATAGGGCGTCTTGGGGACTGACTTAGAGGGAACTAGATTCAGAATCTTTGCTGCACTTTCTAGGGTATAACCCCAGAAAGAAGGTGGTAAGTCAGTGAAACTCATCATGGAACGAACCATATCAAGTAAGGTTCGATTCCTTCTCTCAGAAACTCCATTAAGCTGAGGAGTTCCCGGAGGAGTCCACTGAGAGATAATCCCATTATCCTTGAGATGATTAAGGAATTCTTCACTAAGATACTCGCCTCCTCAATCAGATCGAAGTGCTTTGATCTTGTGACCAGTTTGGTTCTCAACCTCCTTTTGAAATTCTAAGAATTTCTCAAAAGCTTCAGATTTATACTTCATTAAGTATACATAACCATACCGACTAAAGTCATCAGTAAAGGTTATGAAATACTGATGATTGCTTCTAGTGCTTACACTAAGCGGTCCACAAACATCAGTATGGATCAAATCCAAAACCTCAGTGGCACGTTCCACAGTTCCTTTAAAAGGGACTTTGGACATTTTTCCTTTGAGACAGGATTCGCAAGAAGTCAACTCTTTGAGATCATTTTCAGAGAATGATCCTAAAGTGTTTATCTTGCTAATTCTGTTCTTGGAAATGTGTCCTAATCTAGCGTGCCATAAGGGAGCTGAAACTTTGTCATCTCTCTTACGCTTTGTTTCTCGTTGTATATTCATAATATTGATATTTTGAGTTAGGTAAAGTCCATTACTTAGAGTACCGATATGAACGGAAGAGTTGTTCCGTTTGATAAAGTATTTACCATTCTTAATATAAGTTTCATAACCTTCACAATCTAATATTGGAACTGAAATTATATTACGAATAATGCTCGGTACATAAAGGACTTTATTTAATACTAACTCAAAACTACCTAAATCTAATCTAATTGTGCCTAAAGCTCGAGCTTCAACGTTTGAGCCATCGCCGATCTTCAAGACACATTCTCCTTCTTTGAGTTGTTGGACTTCACTTAGCATCTGTACATCATTACAGATATGAGTTCCACAACCGGTATCAAGTACCCAAGAACTAGAATTAATAGAAAGATTTACTTCAACGAGAAAGATACCTTTCTTTAGAGTAGCCTTGTACTCTGGGCAGTTTCTCCTCCAATGTCCCGCTTTGCCACAATGGAAGCAAACATCCTCTTTCTGATCACGCTTCTTCTTTTGGGCCTTCCCCTTCGAAATGCCACCAGTGGGCCTAAGGGGTTTCTTCTTCTTCTTTTGGGCTTTCTTGCCCTTACCTTTAGAAGGCCCAGAAGAGGAAGATGGAGCATTCACCATCAAAACCTTATTGTCCTTCTTGATCGTGCTTTCAGCAGTCACAAGCTGACTAATCAGCTCAGCTACAGTAGCACCAGCATGATTCATGTTGAAGTTAAGGACAAATGGGTTGAATGATGGTGGGAGCGAAGCTAGCAACAAATCCACTGAAAGCTCATCTTTCAGTGGCATGTCCATGGAGGCAAGTTTCTCAGTAAGGGCAAGAAACTTGAGTCCATATTCATGGACACTTGAACCTTCCCTCATTCTCAAGTGGAATAATTCCTTTGAAGTGTTATACCTTGTAACACGTTCATGAGGGCGGTAAAGTTGCTCTAAGTGGTCGTAAATCTCCCAAGCAAATTCCATGGCCTCATGTTGTCTTTGCAAGTCCGGAGACATGTTAGCCAACATAAGGCAACGGGCTTGGAGATTATCATCCTTCCACTTCTGAATCGCGTCCCGCTCAGCCCGAGTGGGAGCCTCCCCTTCGGGACTAGGCTCCCCTTCGAAAAGAACATAAGTTCTCTTCTCAGAATCTAAAATAATTTTTAGATTCCTCAGCCAATCAGAATAGTTGGGACCAGTCAACTTGTTTGACTCGAGGATCGATACAAGAGGGTTTTTGGTTGCCATTTCAAAACACGTAGAGAATCACAGAATCTATGACCTAAATGGTGAAACAGAGAACTAGTGAGCATGCTGAATTATAACGATATACAAAAGATAAGGTCTTTAATCTAATGTAGCTCCCACTGTTTTTCAAAGATCTATAATTCCCAAAGATCTAAGAGGAACACGTTTCCCAATGGGTACTAAGATCCTAGGCATTTTACCTCGAACCCACGACTCGCGGACATTCTAAGTAAGAACCCTAGGTAGGTACAACTTACCAATTCTAACACCTTTAGAACTCTTAGTAATTGTTTTTGCATCACCTATCTTTCAATATGGACCCACGACTCGTGCGACATCCATATTTACTTAGGTGTTAAGCTAGACCCATCAATCATAAGATCATGACCAAAACTTAGTTTGAACGACCCACGACTCGCGGACATCGCCCTTGCTAAAATTGACCACGAAATATTGATCATTTAAAATGATTAATCAGGTAACTAAGAACTAATAAGCTCCACTAGCTATCCCACGACTCGCGGACAATAACTAGCTTTACTTACTAAACTTAAAACCTATTGATGGAATGCTAGGAATTTAATTCAAAATTTGCATCTCGAATTAAATACCTATTTGTTCGAAATTAGCTTAATATTTAATGGGAATTTTCGAATCAACCGGAGAGTTGTCCGGTTCGACCTCACCAACATATATGTTATCCAATTTTATTAGTCTTGATTAATGCAAGTACACTTAAATGCATTTCAAACAAGCACATAAACAGATAACATGTCCTAGCATGATACTAACATGTAATGATCATGGGTTCTACCTATCTTATGCGTGATATGTGGGAGCCACTCCACAATCACAAGTTCTAACATACATGCCACATAAACAGTTCAAATCACATAAGGGAAAGCGGTAACAAAATACGAGCCCTATCTCTATTACATTTAACAATTGAGATTCCCCTCCCTAACATTTTGAGGGGTCTTCACTTATGGCCTCCTTGTTACTTGAATGTGGTCCATCTTACTCCATGGGTGCATTGTCTCCAAAATGAAAATAAAACCTCACTACCTATCTCTACTCTCAAATTACAATAAAAAGAAAAAGACATAAAGTAATAAGGCTCAATCTTCATATTGGCCTTAGACAATTACACGGGGCATACCCCGGCCTCAAAAACAGTAATATGGAAAGCCACATAATAAATCACATAACAGTACGCACATAAGTGAGGCTCCAACCTCAATTGAAAAACGCAACTATAGGGCTCCAACCCCAATTTAAACCATCCATGTGCATAAATTAAAACCATACATAGATCTAAACCCATGATCACCTAACATGCTTTTGCAAGAATTTAAATTTAACCAATAAATTAAAATTCTCGCTTTAAGCTCTAATAGCTTAAAACACGACTTGATGCGAGTCTTATTTATAAAAGTTTTCAATAAATCCCAAATTACCAAAACAAATAAAATTCCAATTAATTTCTGAAAATTAATAATTTTATCAAAGATGTATTTTCCCAAAAATACAAACTGCTTCAATTTCTCAAAAATCCCAATTTTAAGTTTTTATTCAAAAATTAAAAATAAATATTCAAAAATAAAATTTTTCAAAATTAAAATAAAAAAAAATTGGGACTGGATTGCACGAAACACGAAAGGGGCCGGATCACGAAAACGGGGCCCGTGCGCGAAACGGGGCACAGCGTCGCAAGCGCGCGCGGACGCGCACGGCAGGCGCGCACGGCGCCCGGCCAAGGCCAGGCGAGTGCGCGCGCGCGCGCCCTGCTGGGCGGTGGGCGGCCAGTCTCGGCCGCCCTGGGCGGGCGCGCCTAGCTCCCGCACAGGCGTGCGGGAGGAGCTGGGCGGCTGGCCGGTCTGTCCCGGCCAGGCCTGGGCGGCGACGGGCGGACGGCGTGCGGGAGGGCCTCCCGCGCGGTTGCGGGAGGGTGGCGCGCGAAGCCCGCGCGCGCGGGGTTTCGCGTGTTCATCGTGTTCAGGGCTTTCGTTTCGTGTTTTCGTTCAAAAGCAAAACCAATCCAAGAAATCCAAAAACAGTTTATACAGTTTCAAATCTAAAATTGTTTTTTCAAAATTAAATTTTATAAAAACCAATTTTCAGAAACTTTCAGGAAAAAATACAGTTTCGTAATTCAGGCTTTCTAAAACTATTACAAATACTCAATCGCATCAAGCCTAAGAATTTCTACCAAATTCAGTATAATTGAGACGAATCAGAAACACGATTAACGAGGTGGCTCTGATACCACTTGTTGGAAAACACGAATCAGAAAGCAGCGGAATTTAAAAATTTTCCCAACTAAAGGATCTAGAACTCGCAATCGTGTATCCAAATTCGTAAAGATAGAAAACTTACTTTTCTTTTGTTCTTTCTTGAAGCGTTTCAAGCCACCCAAGAACGCTCTTCTCGCGGCTTGATCCCCTCTCCTTGGTAAAGCTCGAATCTTCAAACTTCTAACTTGAAGTCTCTAGAGAAAGTCCACCAACTTGATCACAATCTAACTAGTAAGGATGCTAGTTCTCTAGTTAGTGTTTAGGCTTAACCTAGGGTTTAATTTAATCTTGGAGAAAGAAAGGTGTTCAACACATGAACCAAAAGAATTGTCTATATGCTCCATAAGGAGCTCGAGCTCCTCTATTTATAGGGAGGGGGTGCCGAAATCCCTAGTCCTTTATGGGCTAGGATTTTGGTCCCTCTCTCCTATTACTTGATCATCAAGTATTTCCAACTTTGACTTTGAATTCTAATTCAAGTCAACTTTTAAGAGAGCTAAAAATATCCAAACTATTTTTTGGATAATTTTATACTTTATTTATTATAAAATAAATAACTTATTTTTATCTAATTAATTAATTCATAATTAATTAACTAGATTATTTTCTCCAAAATTAGACTTTCTTTTTAATTCAAAATTAAACCAAAGTCTATTAAATAATTAACTAATTAATTATTTAATATATATATAATATATATATATACACACGTGTGTGACACGCGTCACAGTGACACGTGTCACTCACGTGAGCCACACGTGTGACTTCACACGTGTGGAACCCTCTTGGCTCGATTAACTCGTTTAATCATTTTCAAGCCTCAACTCATGTAACCAAGTTGTTGTGTGTGACCCTCTAGGTTCTCAATTCAATTAGCAGTGACCCTAATTAATTAATTCACTAATTAATTAATCAGTCCACAGATTAAACGACCATAGTCTAGCAACAGGTGTTTAACCCCTAGCTGAATTGGAATGTTCGGATTCGATAGAACCTTTAAGTCATTGATTCATGTGAGATACAATCCTCCTACTTACTATCTCTCAACCAAGATCTAGGGCAAGGGAATAATCAGAACCCTAATAATCTGGTCTTAAAGCTAAGTGCATTTCATATCCATTTGATCTCAATCCAAGAAACTCTTTTCTTGATGTCTTGATCTACTGCCTTGGCCAAGGACTCCATATGGCATATGAATGACTTACACAATAAGAGATCACCTTGCAAATGCAAGTGTAGGTCCTTTCTTGATTCTCATTCACTTTCATGAATCACTTGTGCAGCCCCAGCATAAGCCTTGAATCAGTTGTCTAAGGCGACACCCTTTAAAGCTTATACCTAAGACTACAGAGTTAACTCATAAAGTGACAAGGAACCTCAAGTCTAAGGATCAATTAATCACATCAATGACTCGTGAGATATTTCCTAATCTGGAAGTTTCCATTTCCTGAAATAGAAACTTCCTTTCCCATTTAGGAATGTTCTCACACGGGGCACCTCAGTGAACTTACTTATTAAAGTAAGCACCCTCATGTATCACGCACATATCAACTATACACTTTGCACCTCCATGAAACAAGGTGGTCCTTCTTAAGGGCGTGATCCCACAAGCAAGCCTTAGAGGAGTCAGGTTGACACTCCCACTGTCTGTAGGACTCATCGACTTGGAGTATTTTACTAATCATGACTTATGTGATATAGGGCTCGTTTCATGAACCATTTCACCTAAATGGTAGAGTCCTAAAGTCATCAGGATTAGGGGAGTTCTCATACATGCACAGCTAAAGTAAACGCATACCAAACAAGAGCATATAAAGAAGTGTTGCCTTAATTCGTTATTTCATTCAAAGATTGTCTGTGATTACAATAAGGAAAAGCACAAAGCGGATATACAATCGGCTTTCTAGGGCACTATTCCTAACATAAGGAGGCTGAAAGATATCCTTAATAGCCAACTTGGACATGAGCAATTTCAGTTGGGGTGCAAACAAGGCTTTGGTGAACAAGTCTGCAACCTGATGTATGGAACGAACTGGAAGTAACTTCAAAAAACCGGTGGACACCTTATCACGCACAAAATGACAATCTATTTCAATATGCTTTGTTCTCTCATGAAACAACGGATTTTCGGCCAGATGAACAGCTGCTAGATTATCACAATACATTACCACAGGCTTCTGAACATTGATGTGAAGATCTTGAAGCAGCTGATCAAGCCATACTAATTCAGATGTAGCGACTGCAAGAGCCCTGTATTCTGCTTCAGCAGAGGACCTTGAGACCACACTCTGTTTCTTGGAACGCCAAGAAATAAGCGAATCCCCAAGAAAAACACAAAACCCAGACGTAGACCGTCTTGTATCCTGGCATGAGGCCCAATCAGCATCCACAAAAGCTGTCAACTTCATTTCTGCAGAAGAAGAAAATAGGATTCCTTGGCCAGGAGATCCTTTGAGATATCTGAGAAGATGATACACTGCATCCATGTGTGTTTTTCGTGGCTTGGAGACAAATTGACTCAACTTGTTCACTGTAAAACAAATGTCTGGTCTTGTCAATATGAGATATAACAACTTCCCTATAAGCTGTCTATACTGACTTACATCTTCCAACAATTCTCCATCAAAGGAGTTAAGTTTGCAAGTTGGATCCATGGGGGTATTTAAAGGTTTAGCTGCTAGATAACCTGTATCTTCTAGAAGTTGGAGAGTGTATTTCCTCTGACACAACACAATGCCCTTCGAAGACCGAGCAATCTCCAAGCCTAAGAAATATTTCAGAGAACCAAGATCTTTGAGCTTGAACTGAGTACTAAGAAATTGCTTGAGATCCTGGATAAGAACAGAATTTGGCCCAGTAATGATAATGTCATCCACATATACCAGCAATGCAATAAAATCAGCTCCATCTCCCTTAGTAAAAAGGGAATAATCAGCTTTGGATTGGGAAAAACCATAGGCAATCAAGGAAGTAGAGAACTTGGCATACCATTGTCTGGAAGCCTGTTTAAGACCATAGATGGACTTGTTTAGCCTGCATACCAGTTTTTGAGAAGGATCACTAGAAGCAGAAGGTGGTGAATAACCTTGAGGGAGTTCCATATAGACTTCCTCAAATAAATCTCCATTAAGGAAGGCATTATTGACATCTAGCTGAGCTAAATCCCAAGAATTAGCACTGGCCAATGCTAAAATAGTCTTGACAGTGGTGAATTTGGCAACAGGAGAGTATGTATCCAGAAAGTCCACTCCCTCCAATTGACTGTATCCTTTGGCCACTAATCTGGCTTTATGTCTCTCCAAAGAACCATCTGAATGATACTTAGTTTTAAACACCCACTTACACCCAATAATATGAGCCCCTGGAGGCAATCTGACTACTGACCAAGTGTGATTGGCCTCCATGGCATGTAACTCCTCCTGCATGGCAGCTTGCCACTCTGGATACTTTGCTGCAATCTTATAAGATTGAGGCTCAGGAATAGCGGTCATAGTGAGACAATACTCTCTGTAAGAAGGAGATAAGAAGTCATATGCAAGATGAGCAGCAATGGGGTAAGCACATGGTGTCTGCTTCTCCATGTGATGGATTAAGCCACAGTGGTAGTCCTGTAGGTATGAAGGTTTCTTAACCAATCTGGAGGATCGTCTACACAGATCAGGAGCTGGAATGGAGGATCTACACAGCTCAGGAGCTGGAGTAGAGGTAGTGGAAGGAACAGATATGTTAGGATCCACATAAATGGGAAGAGAGATATCAGGAAAATCAAGGTTATTGATATTACTTGAGGAATGGTGGTGCATGGGAAAAACAGACTCATGAAAGATCACATCCCTGGAGATAAAGATAGCCTTAGTCTCAAGATCAAGCAGTCTGTAACCCTTAACCCCTGGGGGATAACCCAAGAAAAGACAAGCTCTTGCTCTGGGAGTGAATTTATTCCTTTGTGAAGGCAAGGTAGAGGCATAAACAAGACAACCAAAGACCTTTAGAGAGTGATAATCAAAAGAGGAATGAAATAAAAGCTCATAAGGGGATTGGGACCCTAAGCTGAAGGAAGGAGTCCTATTGATCAAATAAACAGCTGTGAGCAAACAATGTGTCCAGTACTGTAGAGGAATTCTTGACTGGAAGTATAAGGCTCTGGCCACATTTAGGAGATGTTGGTGTTTCCTTTCCACAACCGAATTTTGTTGAGGTCTCTCCACACAAGAAAACTGATGTAAGACACCTTTCTCCTTGAAAAATTCAGTGAAAGCTAACTCAGGAGCATTATCTGATCTAAATGCTTTGATAGAAGCATTAAATTGGGTGAGAATAAGCTGGAAAAACTGAGGAATAACCAGCAGTACATCAGACTTGTGTTGTAACAGATAAATCCAGGTAAATCTGGTATGATCATCGACTAAAGTCAAGAAATATTTATAAGGATTGCCAGGAGCATGTGTAAATGGTCCCCAAATGTCTGCATGAATAAGATCAAAAGCAGCTGGGGATCTATTATTGTGAGAAACAAAAGACAATCGTTTTTGTTTTGCCAAAGGACAAACAGGACACTGTGACTCAAAATCCTTAGACAAGTCTAAGCCCAATACAGTTTGAAGTTGTTGAAGAACTGGAAAAGAGAGATGACCCAATCTATGATGCCAAGTGGCTACAGACACTTTACCAATCATATGAGAATGGAAAACTGGAGAAACAATGGGTGAAAGTATGTACAATCCATTGTGAAGATCACCCTTGCCAATCATCACTTGCTGCTTGATATCTTTGAGGATACACTGATCAGGAAGGAATGTAATGGAAACAGATGAGAACTTTAAGAGATGACTAAGAGATATCAAGTTGAATTTAAAATGAGGAACAAACAACACATCATGAAGAATGAGAGCAGGGGTAAGAATAATAGTCCCTTTGTATTGAACAGGAAAAGATGAACCATTAGGCAAGAGCACTTGGGTATCAGTGACTGTCCCCATTGTGGTGAACAGAGATATATCACAAGTGATATGTCTGCTAGCACCAGAATCAATAATCCAAGACGAATGTCCAATATTGAAAACTGGAGATGCTGACAGGGATATACCTGTCTCATGAGGCTGCGGACTGGACTCAGTGAATGGGACTGCAGAGTGCACCTGTGCTGCTAACAAAGACAAGAGATCTTTGTATTGTTTGTCAGTTAGGGAGTGAAAAAAAGAGTTAGATCCAGTAGAGCCAGAAACAGATGTTGGCACATTAACATCAGATGATGCTGGGGTAGGTTCAGATGAAGACATAGACTGAGAAATGGAATTGGTGGCAACATGATTGACCACTGGAGCCGGCTGATGAATGGACTGAGGTGGACGTGGTCTATTGTTGAAGTAGCCTGGTGGATAACCATAGATTTGATAGCATCTATCCACAGTATGAGTGGTGCCATGACAATGAGAACATTCAATACGACCCCTGCCTCGAGAAAAACCACCACGGTATGAACCAGAGACTCCTCCCCTGGTACCAGAAAATCCACGACCAGTGTTCATACCACCTCGAGGACCTCGAACAGCAAAGGCAACAGGGGGAGCAGAGGAAGAAACACCTGAACCGACAGAACGTTGGCGTTCTTCCTGGCTTACCAAGGCAAAGGCCTTGCTCACAGTGGGAATATGCTCTGATACCATATTGAATAATGAGTTTTGGCCTTACTCACCCCCAAAAGCTAGTTGTTGAGGGGAGGTTTGCCATGCCATTATATATTGAACACCACATCATTAGTTATTTGATGTGGGACATTTAACACACCCCGTCACGCCCAAATTGGTGCGTGAACATTGCAGGAATGAACATCTGCAAGCCGCAGGAATGAAACATCTGCAAGCCGGGTGGAGAGAAGAGACAGGCACAGGAATCGAACATCTGTGAACCTGCTCTGATACCATATTAAAGCTAAAACCAGAAATCAAATTTGGGAATTTTCATTTTGTATTGCTCAAGACGGAAAGCACAGTAACAGAGTGTATATATACAAGCTGAAGATGGAAGGAATAAATATCTAAGAAACTTCTAGTGGACCACGTGTCACTCACCAGTCCAACTAACTAACTATCCGGTATTGAAAGAAGCCAAATGAAACACGTTTATATAAAGCGTGAAATCAAAGCAATGAAATGAAAATATCTAACATCTACTGTCTTCCAAAACAAGGAGGAACTTGAAATTTTGGCACACCACAAAGAGCAAAGTTTCGAACGAATGATTGAGGATAGACACATTAATGTACCGAAGAAATCGGAGATCTTCTAAGGACTTTGGGATCCCTCCGGAAAGATTATTATTAGATAAATCGAACCATGTCAAACCTTTGACATTTCCCAAGGATGGAGGGATGGACGCTTCCAACTTGTTATTCGCCAAAGATAAAACTTCTAATGATTGACAACCATCAATTGAAGTTGGAATATCACCTGAGAACTGATTAGAGGACAAATTTAATTGAATGATTACTCTCAATTTTCCAATTTCAGATGACAAATCACCACTTAAATCGTTCATGGACAAATCTAGAAATATCAGGTCTCTAAGATTCCAGAAGCTGGAAGGTATGGTGGAATTGAGCTTATTTGAGTTTAAATCGACATTTCTTAAGGACTTAAGCTCACCCAAGCAATCAGGTATGGGACCTGTGAGCATATTACTATCAAAGTACAACTCCCCCAAACAACTCATCTGACAAATATCAGGAGGTATAGATCCCGTCAGCTGATTTCCGCTAAGATATATTATTTCGGGATGTTTTAATTTCCCAAGTGTTGTTGGGATGGTCCCTGTGAGAATTACAAGTTAAACATACCTGTTAAATTTTAAGTATTCTTACAATTTTTATGTCCGAACTAAAAAAAAGAAGAAAGTTCTAATGAGACAAAGAAGGAAAACAAACCTGGTGCATGGAGTTAAATTTTCTTTAATGTTGATTTATAATTATTCCCAATAAGTTGTTTTACGATAAGCAAAAATTATGTTGATTTTTCAAATGGAAAGATACCATACCGGTGAAGTAGTTTTCCGCAAGATACAACCTCCTAAGCATGCTCAAATTTCCAATTTCACTTGGGATGTGGCCATTGAGATGGTTGTCGGACAATGCCAAGAATTCAAGATTACTGCACTTGTATATATTTGATGGAATTTGCCCGTTTAGCTGATTTCCGTGAAGGGTCAGTACTTTCAGTTTTGACATGTTGTTGCACATGTTACTTGGAAGCTTATCTGAAAGATAGACAATTATGTATTAATATTAACTAACAGTGAAAGAATCAAAGAAAGATAGACAATTATATATATATTAATATTAAGTTGGCTAGTTGTGATATATTCTCCTAATTAAGCTGCCTCAAACATACAAGTTTGGGATATTCCCAGGTTATGGATAATGATTTACTATAAAATGAAAGCCCAATATTTGAAGCATATACGTTCTTTATTAATTGTTAACTATTAACATATTATATTTAGTAAATTTATAATTATGGATAAAACTTATATGACTTTTATGGTTCTTCCGTGCTGATCACAAAACTTATGTTTTATCTATTTATTGTGTTAACAGTTCAAGAAGGAAATTTGAAAATCAACTTTGTACCTAGAGATGCAAACGAGACGAATTTGTTCACGAGCCTAACGAGTTGACCCAATAAAAATTCGGGTTCAAATTCGGGATAGTCAAACTCGAATCAAACCTTGACTCGGTTCGTGATTTCAACTAATTAACTGAACTCGAACTCATTCTTTTTTAAATTTCGGCTCGCGAATATAACATTTTAATTAAAAAATAATATTTATTATATATAATATTATTAATATCCACCAATAATAGAGAACAAATGAGAAATTAGAGAAAAAAAAAAAAAGAAAACAAAGAAAATTAATAATAAACTTCCAACCGTAATCTTGTTGTAAATATGGATTTAAGACCCGATAACAGTTATGGAGAAACATGAACATTCAAGAATGACATTTTTAATTTCAAAGCTAAATGATGATTTATAAGTTAAACATACCTGTTAAATTATTATTATAAGGTATAAAAATCTCAAAGAAGCGAGGTTTTCAACATGCTCTGGTATACAAGTTAAACATACCTGTTAAAATTTGAGTGTTCTTACAATTTTTATGTCGGAATTAAAAAAATGAAGAAAGTTCGAACAAGACAAAGAAGGAAAACAAACTTGGTGCATGAAGTGAAATTTTCTTTAATGTTGATTTATAATTAATTCCCAATAAGTTGTTTTACGATAAGCAAAAATTATGTTGATTTTTTCAAATGGAAAGATATCATACCAGTGAAGTAGTTATCCCTAAGATACAACCCCCCAAGCATGCTCAAATTTCCAATTTCACTTGGGTTGAGGTGTAACTCCATTGACAAAGAAGACCTTGGGTTCCAGAATAGCAAGTTCGGGCCATAGGATATACAAATGGATGCAAGAAGATTAGGGAGATTCGAAAACCATGGAAAGCTAAGGAATTATCGATGTCTTTAAAGAAAGTTACAATTATGGGAGTGAGGAACACGTCATCAAGCTAAAAGCTTACCACCTTGGTGACAGGTTCTGCATATTCATGGCATGAGCATCATGCATCGATTTAAATTAATTGCTTTCTTTATTTATATGTACGTTTATGTTTAATTAAGCCAATTGCTCCAACGTGTTGCATCTTTAACTGTTTACTATGTGCATTGGCATGTTAATCCAACATGCATGGCTTAGTGTTTAATGGATAGGAAATGGCTCCACCTTGTTCATCATGCGATTCTTTGATCAAGGCTTACTCGAATCAAGACGAGAAGAATAGTTGGGTTATATCTTGGGAGTTCCGGGCATGTAGCTTGGCTAGCACAATCTACATCGAAGAAACTAAGTTGGAGGGTTTTGGAGGAACCTTAATCTCAGAGGCGAAGTAATGAATCTGACTAAAACTTCCAATTAAGGGAGCATTGATTAGGAAATAATGTAAATCCTTTCGATCCTTGAAGGGGTTACCTTTAGTTGAAAGAAGGGAAATGCAAGAGAGGATTAGATTGGTCTAGATTTCAAGAAGAGCAAGAAAGAGAAGAGTTGGGGATTAGAAGGAAGTAATTACTGAAGGGTTTGAATTGAACCTTGGGAGTGAATTAAAGAAACAGAAGTGGCTCAGCAAAATTTCAATGAAAGAAGGATTCATGGAGGGGGATATGTAAGAGCAAAAATTTTAAGGGGGAGAGCACGACCGAGAGGTGAATTGGAGGATGGGAATGGTGTTCGAATGAATATGTTAGGAGTAATGACGGGGATGCAAACTAAGGAGAATCTGGAAGTCCTAAGGGTAGTGATTAGGAATGAATAAGACGGCGGTTATGGTTAAGATATTAAGAGAGAAGCTAGGTATGGAATTCTGACCTGGAGGTGATGGAATCATAAGAGAGTTCCTATGGACTTCTAAGTAGAATTAACAAGGGGGAAAACCGAATTAAGCTATCATATACGGGGATGGTGTCGATCAAGATTTATTCAATGAAGTATGAAGGCGTCCAAGATAATATCATCGAGTTATTAGTTATTAGTTATTAGTTATATCAACGGTAATCTACAAGGAAGCTTAAGTAGAGACCAAATGGAAAAAAAAAAAAAAAGATGATAATTGGAGTATTGGTCTCAAATTTCAAGAATCATCAAGAACCTTCTATCTTCGGTTAAGGAAATATGGGACCAGTTATCAAATATAACGTTGAGGGGGATCGAAAGGGAATGAACGGACAATTGGAACGGAAGGTGGAAAAAGATTTGTGTTGAGAGAGACTATAAGAATAAATCGTAAGGTTGGGATCGAATCATCAAGTTTGCTCAGAGTGGTGATCCTCGGGGATATGTTGAGCACCGATTTGGATAAGGATTGAAGAAGTTGGGTAGCAGTACAAGTTAGAAAGGATCTGAGGATATAATCCTTAAGGAATTCATCAATCGTTTCACCGGGGAACCCTAAAGAGGTTCAAGACAAGTTGGGCACCGAGTTACATTCAGGACAGATCATACCTTGGACAACGACAACTCACAAATCTGAATTTTTGCAACTACGGTGAACGGTACTTATAGCATTCATGATACATGCATCCATGCAAATTTAACTTTTATAATTTTTATGTTAGGTGCTTTGATCTGTAATGTGTTAAATTACTTGGAGTAATTGAATATCAATGTGGGCGACGTTTATTACTTGCTTTGGGTGACTTCCGTGATTTTAAATTTGGTTTTGCGTGAGTTGCTTGGGAGTATTGGAGACTTCCTTGTTTTATTTTCGGTTGAGAGGCGGGGTGCTCTCTTTGTTTGTAAGAGACGGGGATTCTCTTATTTTTGTTTGAGAGACGGGGTACTCTCTTTACTTGCGAGAGACGGGGTTCTCTCATTGCTGCTCGAGAGACGGGGTTCTCTCCTTGTTGTTTGTGAGAGACGGGGAATCTCTCATTGTTTGTTTTCAGGCGTGTTGTGAATCCGAGGACGGATTCTTTTTAAGAGGGAGAGATTGTAACGCCCCCAGTTTTTCAGTTTTAAATAATGTGGCGTATTTGTTTATAAATTGCGCGATTTAATTATTTAATTATATGATTAATTGTTTATAAATGTTTATATTTGTTTAAACTATAGACTGTTGCTATTTTAATTTAATTCATTTTATTCCAACTTGATATTTAGTGTTTAATTTCTTAAATTAAGGTTTCATGTTACCTTAACTATTTTGGTAATTTCGATAATTAATTTGCACATGTTATAAGTTGGCTTTAAAATTATTTAATATGGAATTTAAGTTTTAGTAATTCATTTATAACAATATGAATTCGTTCATGCGCATGAGTGTTCTATTTGTGCTTCGTTCATATATGTAATGATTCCGGATTGGTATGAAAATTTAGTATGTCGTATATATGTGTGTTACGAACATGCCTATATGCTCGGTTTATGTTTTCGGATTCATTTGACGCGTTAACGAATTTAATTTTGATTGTGGAACCAAATCGGGGGCTAACGAGCAATTAGCGCACCCTTGGTTCCGTACGTGATATCTTGACCTCGGGAATTCGGATTCGAATTCCGACACCTCCGTTGCCTTCGTATCGACGATTCGGAGACAATGGAACAAGCCTCGTACCTTTTTGAAATCATTAAGACCTCCGAAATCCAACCGTAACGAGCAACCCGTGCAAGAAGAGCTTCTTTTGTTGACTAGTCTTCATGGTGGGACCCTATAACACCTCTAACCTAACCATACCTTAAACCATGACTTATGTACCTTGAGTTAAGCTCTTTCTTCTCCCTTTTACCTCTGAAAACCGAGCCAAATATCTCCATTTCCAGCTGCAACTGAAACGAGAGAGAGAAGAAGAGGAGAAGAGAGAAACCCTTGGCCATTTTTGTGGTTTTGGAGCTCAAACCACCACCTTTCTTTCCCAAATCTTTAAGGTATGAATATTTATGTCTTCTCTACTCTATTATGCTTGATTTCATCTACTTAAATCATGTTTTGGATCAGATTTGATTAGGGTTTGAATGATGAGTTTGGTATGAACTTTTAGGGATTTTTGTTCTTGTGACTTATTTGCTTGTGTAGCTGATTTCCTTGCTTGTAAATGATTATATGAACTTTTTTCTTGACCCATTTCTTTCCTAAATGATAGTATATGATATTAGGAGGATTTTATCTCTTGACCCTTTTGTGAAATTATGAGATATGGAGCTCCAAACTTGATGATCAAACTGATTCCCCTGTTTTTCGAACTGCTGTGTGAAATTTTGTGTTGTTGCTTGATCAAATGGTCTCCATTTCGTGTGAAATTGCATGGAGTTGATGTACACTCATTTTTCTATATGTTAGCATTCATGTTTCAAGTATTTGGATCCATTTGAAGCCTCAAAACCGAAGTACATGGCCTGTTCTTATGCATGATCTTTGACAGAATTGTTGCTGTTGTGTTTGGTAACTTGTTGGTCATTCTAATGTGCTTTAAATTGTACCATTTTGCATATATATGATGTATATTAGTTGTTTAGTATGTTAGCATGCATTCTCCAAAGTTTCAGATCCAAATTCAAGCCCTAAGCACTTGATCAAGGCATGATAGAATCATTAGGGCTCATATGTGCGATTTTGGCGACCCAGTTTTGTTGCATGGATTCGATGGCCTTAATGTGTGATTTAGCCTTTTCACTCTAAATGAAATATGCTCCTAACATGCCAAATATGTTGTATATCAAGTTTCATAAGATTTGGAGTTGATTTGGTATGCTTTTGGATTGATTTTTTTCCAGTTTCTTTCCTAGCATGAGTTATTTCAACTTTGGACCATTAATTGGCTTGAAATGCATGAATTATTGCTACCTTAACTTACCTATATGTGTTAGTTTGATGTTTATTTGGTTTGGAATGAGTTTTTCCCTGCTTGTTGTATGTTTTTTCGCCACTGACCTAAATCCGCGAGGGTGGATTTTTCCTTTTGGAAAAATCCGCGGGGGTGGATTTGAGGCAGTGGGACTGGACCAGATCCATGGGGGTGGATTTTGTCCAGCCTGTTTTTTTTTTACTCCGATTCCATTTTTCTTCGTTTGTTTGATCTTCCTCCACCTCTTTTATGATTTTTTTGAGATACTAACATGTTCTATAATGTGTTATCTTATTTATTATAATTTTCATGATTTTTCGTTGAATATTTTACAAGTTATGATTTAATACGTCATCAATGCTCCAAGAATGAATGAAATGATTGATTATGTGCCTTAATGCATCTCCATGCCACGACTTGCTCTCTTATGCATATCATAAGACATTCATTGCATTGCCGTTTATGTGCGTTTTGAGGCGTTTATGATTCCCGTAACCCATTTCCCTTATCATATGATTTGTTCTTGTTCTCAAACTTTGGAAATATGTTACATTATGTGATATGATGTATGTAGTAGCGTTTTGTGAAAGATTGAATACGTTTAAATGTGTGATGAACTTAATTTACTTCAATGCTCTTATTTGCCTAAATGTTGGATCTTGTACTTTGAATTTCTTGAATTGAATTGATTGGAAAAGTGAAATGTAAAGGATATGAACTCGTTTGGATACGAATGCTTCATTGAATGAATGAAATGAATGTTTATATGTTTTTAAGACTTTAATAGTGCACATGAACGTGTTCCTTACATTATAGAATCTTCTCTTCATTCATACCATGATCATTACATTGCCGAGCGTCCTATTTGGTCATTTTGAGTCTCACTTCACCTTTCTTGCACGGATTTTGACCCTGTTGGAGACGAGGCCGGTCAGTGAGGCTCTTGTGCTCTCTTTTGTTGGTTTAAGGTGGGTTTCTCTTCTACTTAGATAAAACGACCCGATATATCTCCTTACGTGAAAAGTTTTAAGCCAAAGTAATATGATGTATATATTGAGTCTTTTATCGAGTAAATGATTGCAAACGTAAAGCCCTTATTTCTTGAATCCTACCTAATGTTTTGGCGAGAATGAATGAATGTTCACAATGAATGGGGCCCAGGGGCTTGGTGTGAGTGGGGACCCGAGGAGGCAAGGGCTGACGGTAAACCCTCACACTAGTCCCACCAATGAACGGCGTAACCGGACCTCGTTAGGAGTTAGCGAGGAATGGACGCTGAGTGCCATCTGGGGAGTCATGTTCCCCTTTTGGTCAATGAATGGGTGGATGGGCCTTGCAAACCCGCCACCAACCCGGAGGAAGAAGGTGTAAATGTTATTGAATGCGCACGAAAGAACGTTATGCATGAAAAGAAAGAAAGAATGAAAGAATGAATGTTAATGAATGTCAATGAATTACACGAGGTGTTGGTTGGAGATAATGCACGCCCACTCGCCGGGCCAATAATGACCAAATGTTAATGAATCGTTATAATCCCTTTTGATGATTTCTATTTGCCCATTTGGGAAATTCTTCAAAACCTCACTTGGGATTATAACTTGCATGTGAATGTTTAATTATTGTCGTATATTATATTTATGCCCTGCTTTTATACCCACCAGTCCCTTTTGGACTGAACCCGTTTGGCTTTCAGTTGTGTTGTGCAGGTGTGGAGGGAGCTAGGCGGGATTTCGAGTCATAGGTTTTACTTTCGTCTTTTAGCCCTTGTATTTTGGTCTTACACATACATATTGCACGTTGGATCACTGTATTGTTTAATAATGGAGCGTATTGGTTATTTGAGCCTTGACGGCATTTGATAATGTATATGGACTATTTTGGAGTTTGGTTGCTCATTGTTTATATTATGGCCAGTTATTACTTCCGCATTTGTAATCACTCTGATTTTATGGTTCAAGGGTTAGCCCGCCTAGCATAGCTTGTGTGTTTGTCCCCGTTCGTCGTGACTTAGCTCGAGTATGGATCGTCCATTTCATATTCGGGTCGGGTCTCGGTGCGGAGGATGTGGTACCTTGCGCTCGGGTGCTACATCCTTAAGTGGTATCAGAGCCCGGTTGCAAAACCGGTGTTCTAGTGTCGTGATTGAGTCAGTTAGGTCGCACGGCATAGGAACAACTTGTTAATGTGTGCATTGCATCGTTTTGGCATGAATATTTGACACTAATTGTTGGAAATTGCTTAATATATGTATACCATCTACGCTTTCATTTAGTTGCTTTAAGTGTTGCAATTTGCATTCTATGTGCCTTGATTCATTTAACTACGTGTCATAAGCATACGCTAATCTTCATGCATCCATATTTGAGTTGATCTTTCTTATATAGGTTACTATCATGCGAACAAAGCTACCATTCACACCAACTACAATTGACAAGGTAATTTGAATGCCGAGTGTTCAAATTCCGTGGCGTGTACAATGGAACTACCTATCATGGCTCGTATCATGGGAGGAAGCTTGGATCACGGGAAGGTTCATCAATCATGCCCTACCTACAAACCTTGAAGGTTCTCACATACAAGAATTGCAAGGACTCAAGTTCTAACTTGAGGGATGCGTGAGACAACGAGAGGGGTGGAACTCTTCACCACTCCGATTTTGAAGATATCTAATACAAGATTAAATGCCCCAAGGTTCACCTTTGAAGCTCCGAGTTTGGAATGGTTGAGTGATTGGAAGGCCAAATTGGGAAGCTTCAAGGAGTCGGATACATGATGTGTTAAAAAGGGATTCGACTCAACTCAGATGCAAGGATTGGGAGCCGTTAATCACAAGGCTCATTATGAGGTCAAATATGGAAGCTCACTTGATGCGAATATAAGCGTGGGACAACGAATGGACGCAAGGCAAAAGGGACTTATAAGCATCGAGGAATACAAATTACGTCATCTTCTTGGAACCTTGGAACATGGAGACATCAAGAAGCAAGCAAGAATGGAAAGCGTTATTATGGGTGAATTATACGCGTAGATCGGAAACAAAGGATAGGCTAAAGGAACTTGAACCGGAGAGGATATCAAGATGAAGATTCGGACAACCTTTGGAGGTTGATGCTTGGAAGTACGTTGAGGTGTAACTCCATTGACAAAGAAGACCTTGGGTTCCAGAATAGCAAGTTCGGGCCATAGGATATACAAATGGATGCAAGAAGATTAGGGAGATTCGAAAACCATGGAAAGCTAAGGAATTATCGATGTCTTCAAAGAAAGTTACAATTATGGGAGTGAGGAACACGTCATCAAGCTAAAAGCTTACCACCTTGGTGACAGGTTCTGCATATTCATGGCATGAGCATCATGCATCGATTTAAATTAATTGCTTTCTTTATTTATATGTACGTTTATGTTTAATTAAGCCAATTGCTCCAACGTGTTGCATCTTTAACTGTTTACTATGTGCATTGGCATGTTAATCCAACATGCATGGCTTAGTGTTTAATGGATAGGAAATGGCTCCACCTTGTTCATCATGCGATTCTTTGATCAAGGCTTACTCGAATCAAGACGAGAAGAATAGTTGGGTTATATCTTGGGAGTTCCGGGCATGTAGCTTGGCTAGCACAATCTACATCGAAGAAACTAAGTTGGAGGGTTTTGGAGGAACCTTAATCTCAGAGGCGAAGTAATGAATCCGACTAAAACTTCCAATTAAGGGAGCATTGATTAGGAAATAATGTAAATCCTTTCGATCCTTGAAGGGGTTACCTTTAGTTGAAAGAAGGGAAATGCAAGAGAGGATTAGATTGGTCTAGATTTCAAGAAGAGCAAGAAAGAGAAGACTTGGGGATTAGAAGGAAGTAATTACTGAAGGGTTTGAATTGAACCTTGGGAGTGAATTAAAGAAACAGAAGTGGCTCAGCAAAAATTTCAATGAAAGAAGGATTCATGGAGGGGGATATGTAAGAACAAAAATTTTAAGGGGGAGAGCACGACCGAGAGATGAATTGGAGGATGGGAGTGGTGTTCGAATGAATATGTTAGGAGTAATGACGGGGATGCAAACTAAGGAGAATCTGGAAGTCCTAAGGGTGGTGATTAGGAATGAATAAGACGGCGGTTATGGTTAAGATATATATTAAGAGAGAATCTACGTATGGAATTCTGATCTGGAGGTGATGGAATCATAAGAGAGTTTCTATGGACTTCTAAGTAGAATTAACAAGGGGGAAAACCGAATTAAGCTATCATATACGGGGATGGTGTCGATCAAGATTTATTCAATGAAGTATGAAGGGGTCCAAGATAATATCATCGAGTTATTAGTTATTAGTTATTAGTTATATCAACGGTAATCTACAAGGAAGCTTAAGTAGAGACCAAATGGAAAAAAAAAAAAAATATGATAATTGGAGTATTGGTCTCAAATTTCAAGAATCATCAAGAACCTTCTATCTTCGGTTAAGGAAATATGGGACCAGTTATCAAATATAACGTTGAGGGGGATCGAAAGGGAATGAACGGACAATTGGAACGGAAGGTGGAAAAAGATTTGTGTTGAGAGAGACTATAAGAATAAATCGTAAGGTTGGGATCGAATCATCAAGTTTGCTCAGAGTGGTGGTCCTCGGGGATATGTTGAGCACCGATTTGGATAAGGATAGAAGAAGTTGGGTAGCAGTACAAGTTAGAAAGGATCTAAGGATATAATCCTTAAGGAATTCATCAATCGTTTCACCGGGGAACCCTGAAGAGGTTCAAGACAAGTTGGGCACCGAGTTACATTCAGGACAGATCATACCTTGGACAACGACAACTCACAAATCTGAATTTTTGCAACTACGGTGAACGGTACTTATAGCATTCATGATACATGCATCCATGCAAATTTAACTTTTATAATTTTTATGTTAGGTGCTTTGATCTGTAATGTGTTAAATTACTTGGAGTAATTGAATATCAATGTGGGCGACGTTTATTACTTGCTTTGGGTGACTTCCGTGATTTTAAATTTGGTTTTGCGTGAGTTGCTTGGGAGTATTGGAGACTTCCTTGTTTTATTTTCGGTTGAGAGGCGGGGTGCTCTCTTTGTTTGTAAGAGACGGGGATTCTCTTATTTTTGTTTGAGAGACGGGGTACTCTCTTTACTTGCGAGAGACGGGGTTCTCTCATTGCTGCTCGAGAGACGGGGTTCTCTCCTTGTTGTTTGTGAGAGACGGGGAATCTCTCATTGTTTGTTTTCAGGCGTGTTGTGAATCCGAGGACGGATTCTTTTTAAGGGGGAGAGATTGTAACGCCCCCAGTTTTTCAGTTTTAAATAATGTGGCGTATTTGTTTATAAATTGCGCGATTTAATTATTTAATTATATGATTAATTGTTTATAAATGTTTATATTTGTTTAAACTATAGACTGTTGCTATTTTAATTTAATTCATTTTATTCCAACTTGATATTTAGTGTTTAATTTCTTAAATTAAGGTTTCATGTTACCTTAACTATTTTGGTAATTTTGATAATTAATTTGCACATGTTATAAGTTGACTTTAAAATTATTTAATATGGAATTTAAGTTTTATTAATTCATTTATAACAATATGAATTCGTTCATGCGCATGAGTGTTCTATTTTTGCTTCGTTCATATATGTAATGATTCCGGATTGGTATGGAAATTTAGTATGTTGTATATATGTGTGTTACGAACATGCCTATATGCTCGGTTTATGTTTTCGGATTCATTTGACGCGTTAACGAATTTAATTTTGATTGTGGAACCAAATCGGGGGCTAACGAGCAATTAGCGCACCCTTGGTTCCGTACGTGATATCTTGAGCTCGAGAATTCGGATTCGAATTCCGACACCTCCGTTGCCTTCGTATCGACGATTCGGAGACAATAGAACAAGCCTCGTACCTTTTTGAAATCATTAAGACCTCCGAAATCCAACCGTAACGAGCAACCCGTGCAAGAAGAGCTTCTTTTGTTGACTAGTCTTCATGGTGGGACCCTATAACACCTCTAACCTAACCATACCTTAAACCATGACTTATGTACCTTGAGTTAAGCTCTTTCTTCTCTCTTTTACCTCTGAAAACCGAGCCAAATATCTCCATTTCCAGCTGCAACTGAAACGAGAGAGAGAAGAAGAGGAGAAGAGAGAAACCCTTGGCCATTTTTGTGGTTTTGGAGCTCAAACCACCACCTTTCTTTCCCAAATCTTTAAGGTACGAATATTTATGTCTTCTCTACTCTATTATTCTTGATTTCATCTACTTAAATCATGTTTTGGATCAGATTTGATTAGGGTTTGAATGATGAGTTTGGTATGAATTTTTAGGGATTTTTGTTCTTGTGACTTATTTGCTTGTGTAGCTGATTTCCTTGCTTGTAAATGATTATATGAACTTGTTTCTTGACCCATTTCTTTCCTAAATGATAGTATATGATATTAGGAGGATTTTATCTATTGACCCTTTTGTGAAATTATGAGATATGGAGCTCCAAACTTGATGATCAAACTGATTCCCCTGTTTTTCGAACTGCTGTGTGAAATTTTGTGTTGTTGCTTGATCAAATGGTCTCCATTTCGTGTGAAATTGCATGGAGTTGATGTACACTCATTTTTCTATATTTTAGCATTCATGTTTCAAGTATTTGGATCCATTTGAAGCCTCAAAACCGAAGTACATGGCCTGTTCTTATGCATGATCTTTGACAGAATTGTTGCTGTTGTGTTTGGTAACTTGTTGGTCATTCTAATGTGCTTTAAATTGTACCATTTTGCATATATATGATGTATATTAGTTGTTTAGTATGTTAGCATGCATTCCCCAAAGTTTCAGATCCAAATTCAAGCCCTAAGTACTTGATCAAGGCATGATAGAATCATTAGGGCTCATATGTGCGATTTTGGCGACCCAGTTTTGTTGCATGGATTCGATGGCCTTAATGTGTGATTTAGCCTTTTCACTCTAAATGAAATATGCTCCTAACATGCCAAATATGTTGTATATCAAGTTTCATAAGATTTGGAGTTGATTTGGTATGCTTTTGGATTGATTTTTTTCCAGTTTCTTTCCTAGCATGAGTTGTTTCAACTTTGGACCATTAATTGGCTTGAAATGCATGAATTATTGCTACCTTAACTTACCTATATGTGTTAGTTTGATGTTTATTTGGTTTGGAATGAGTTTTGCCCTGCTTGTTGTATGTTTTTTCGCCACTGACCTAAATCCGCGAGGGTGGATTTGAGGCAGTGGGACTGGACCAGATCCATGGGGGTGGATTTTTCCCTTTGGAAAAATCCATGGGGGGTGGATTTTGTCCAGCCTGTTTTTTTTTTACTCCGATTCCATTTTTCTTCGTTTGTTTGATCTTCCTCCACCTCTTTTATGATTTTTTTGAGATACTAACATGTTCTATAATGTGTTATCTTATTTATTATAATTTTCATGATTTTTCGTGGAATATTTTACAAGTTATGATTTAATACGTCATCAATGCTCCAAGAATGAATGAAATGATTGATTATGTGCCTTAATGCATCTCCATGCCACAACTTGCTCTCTTATGCATATCATAAGACATTCATTGCATTGCCGTTTATGTGCGTTTTGAGGCGTTTATGACTCCCGTAACCCATTTCCCTTATCATATGATTTGTTCTTGTTCTCAAACTTTGGAAATATGTTACATTATGTGATATGATGTATGTAGTTGCGTTTTGTGAAAGATTGAATACGTTTGAATGTGTGATGAACTTAATTTACTTCAATGCTCTTATTTGCCTAAATGTTGGATCTTGTACTTTGAATTTCTTGAATTGAATTGATTGGAAAAGTGAAATGTGAAGGATATGAACTCGTTTGGATACGAATGCTTCATTGAATGAATGAAATGAATGTTTATATGTTTTTAAGACTTTAATAGTGCACATGAACGTGTTCCTTACATTATAGAATCTTCTCTTCATTCATATCATGATCATTACATTGCCGAGCGTCCTATTTGGTCATTTTGAGTCTCACTTCACCTTTCTTGCACAGATTTTGACCCTGTTGGAGACGAGGCCGGTCAGTGAGGCTCTTGTGCTCTCTTTTGTTGGTTTAAGGTGGGTTTCTCTTCTACTTAGATAAAACGACCCGATATATCTCCTTACGTGAAAAGTTTTAAGCCAAAGTAATATGATGTATATATTGAGTCTTTTATCGAGTAAATGATTGCAAACGTAAAGCCCTTATTTCTTGAATCCTACCTAATGTTTTGGCGAGAATGAATGAATGTTCACAATGAATGGGGCCCAGGGGCTTGGTGTGAGTGGGGACCCGAGGAGGCAAGGGCTGACGGTAAACCCTCACACTAGTCCCACCAATGAACGGCGTAACCGGACCTCGTTAGGAGTTAGCGAGGAATGGACGCTGAGTGCCATCTGGGGAGTCATGTTCCCCTTTTGGTCAATGAATGGGTGGATGGGCCTTGCAAACCCGCCACCAACCCGGAGGAAGAAGGTGTAAATGTTATTGAATGGGCACGAAAGAATGTTATGCATGAAAAGAAAGAAAGAATGAAAGAATGAATGTTAATGAATGTCAATGAATTACACGAGGTGTTGGTTGGAGATAATGCACGCCCACTCGCCGGGCCAATAATGACCAAATGTTAATGAATCGTTATAATCCCTTTTGATGATTTCTATTTGCCCATTTGGGAAATTCTTCAAAACCTCACTTGGGATTATAACTTGCATGTGAATGTTTAATTATTGTCGTATATTATATTTATGCCCTGCTTTTATACCCACCAGTCCCTTTTGGACTGAACCCGTTTGGCTTTCAGTTGTGTTGTGCAGGTGTCGAGGGAGCTAGGCGGGATTTCGAGTCATAGGTTTTACTTTCGTCTTTTAGCCCTTGTATTTTGGTCTTACACATACATATTGCACGTTGGATCATTGTATTGTTTAATAATGGAGCGTATTGGTTATTTGAGCCTTGACGGCATTTGATAATGTATATGGACTATTTTGGAGTTTGGTTGCTCATTGTTTATATTATGGCCAGTTATTACTTCCGCATTTGTAATCACTCTGATTTTATGGTTCAAGGGTTAGCCCGCCTAGCATAGCGTGTGTGTTTGTCCCCGTTCGTCGTGACTTAGCTCGAGTATGGATCGTCCATTTCATATTCGGGTCGGGTCTCGGTGCGGGGGATGTGGTACCTTGCGCTCGGGTGCTACATCCTTAAGTGGTATCAGAGCCCGGTTGCAAAACCGGTGTTCTAGTGTCGTGATTGAGTCAGTTAGGTCGCACGGCATAGGAACAACTTGTTAATGTGTGCATTGCATTGTTTTGGCATGAATATTTGACACTAATTGTTGGAAATTGCTTAATATATGTATACCATCTACGCTTTCATTTAGTTGCTTTAAGTGTTGCAATTTGCATTCTATGTGCCTTGATTCATTTAACTACGTGTCATAAGCATACGCTAATCTTCATGCATCCATATTTGAGTTGATCTTTCTTATATAGGTTACTATCATGCGAACAAAGCTACCATTCACACCAACTACAATTGACAAGGTAATTTGAATGCCGAGTGTTCAAATTCCGTGGCGTGTACAATGGAACTACCTATCATGGCTCGTATCATGGGAGGAAGCTTGGATCACGGGAAGGTTCATCAATCATGCCCTACCTACAAACCTTGAAGGTTCTCACATACAAGAATTGCAAGGACTCAAGTTCTAACTTGAGGGATGCGTGAGACAACGAGAGGGGTGGAACTCTTTACCACTCCGATTTTGAAGATATCTAATACAAGATTAAATGCCCCAAGGTTCACCTTTGAAGCTCCGAGTTTGGAATGGTTGAGTGATTGGAAGGCCAAATTGGGAAGCTTCAAGGAGTCGGATACATGATGTGTTAAAAAGGGATTCGACTCAACTCAGATGCAAGGATTGGGAGCCGTTAATCACAAGGCTCATTATGAGGTCAAATATGGAAGCTCACTTGATGCGAATATAAGCGTGGGACAACAAATGGACGCAAGGCAAAAGGGACTTATAAGCATCGAGGAATACAAATTACGTCATCTTCTTGGAACCTTGGAACATGGAGACATCAAGAAGCAAACAAGAATGGAAAGCGTTATTATGGGTGAATTATACGCGTAGATCGGAAACAAAGGATAGGCTAAAGGAACTTGAACCGGAGAGGATATCAAGATGAAGATTCGGACAACCTTTGGAGGTTGATGCTTGGAAGTACGTTGAGGTGTAACTCCATTGACAAAGAAGACCTTGGGTTCCAGAATAGCAAGTTCGGGCCATAGGATATACAAATGGATGCAAGAAGATTAGGGAGATTCGAAAACCATGGAAAGCTAAGGAATTATCGATGTCTTCAAAGAAAGTTACAATTATGGGAGTGAGGAACACGTCATCAAGCTAAAAGCTTACCACCTTGGTGACAGGTTCTGCATATTCATGGCATGAGCATCATGCATCGATTTAAATTAATTGCTTTCTTTATTTATATGTACGTTTATGTTTAATTAAGCCAATTGCTCCAACGTGTTGCATCTTTAACTGTTTACTATGTGCATTGGCATGTTAATCCAACATGCATGGCTTAGTGTTTAATGGATAGGAAATGGCTCCACCTTGTTCATCATGCGATTCTTTGATCAAGGCTTACTCGAATCAAGACGAGAAGAATAGTTGGGTTATATCTTGGGAGTTCCGGGCATGTAGCTTGGCTAGCACAATCTACATCGAAGAAACTAAGTTGGAGGGTTTTGGAGGAACCTTAATCTCAGAGGCGAAGTAATGAATCCGACTAAAACTTCCAATTAAGGGAGCATTGATTAGGAAATAATGTAAATCCTTTCGATCCTTGAAGGGGTTACCTTTAGTTGAAAGAAGGGAAATGCAAGAGAGGATTAGATTGGTCTAGATTTCAAGAAGAGCAAGAAAGAGAAGACTTGGGGATTAGAAGGAAGTAATTACTGAAGGGTTTGAATTGAACCTTGGGAGTGAATTAAAGAAACAGAAGTGGCTCAGCAAAAATTTCAATGAAAGAAGGATTCATGGAGGGGGATATGTAAGAACAAAAATTTTAAGGGGGAGAGCACGACCGAGAGATGAATTGGAGGATGGGAGTGGTGTTCGAATGAATATGTTAGGAGTAATGACGGGGATGCAAACTAAGGAGAATCTGGAAGTCCTAAGGGTGGTGATTAGGAATGAATAAGACGGCGGTTATGGTTAAGATATATATTAAGAGAGAATCTACGTATGGAATTCTGATCTGGAGGTGATGGAATCATAAGAGAGTTTCTATGGACTTCTAAGTAGAATTAACAAGGGGGAAAACCGAATTAAGCTATCATATACGGGGATGGTGTCGATCAAGATTTATTCAATGAAGTATGAAGGGGTCCAAGATAATATCATCGAGTTATTAGTTATTAGTTATTAGTTATATCAACGGTAATCTACAAGGAAGCTTAAGTAGAGACCAAATGGAAAAAAAAAAAAAATATGATAATTGGAGTATTGGTCTCAAATTTCAAGAATCATCAAGAACCTTCTATCTTCGGTTAAGGAAATATGGGACCAGTTATCAAATATAACGTTGAGGGGGATCGAAAGGGAATGAACGGACAATTGGAACGGAAGGTGGAAAAAGATTTGTGTTGAGAGAGACTATAAGAATAAATCGTAAGGTTGGGATCGAATCATCAAGTTTGCTCAGAGTGGTGGTCCTCGGGGATATGTTGAGCACCGATTTGGATAAGGATTGAAGAAGTTAGGTAGCAGTACAAGTTAGAAAGGATCTAAGGATATAATCCTTAAGGAATTCATCAATCGTTTCACCGGGGAACCCTAAAGAGGTTCAAGACAAGTTGGGCACCGAGTTACATTCAGGACAGATCATACCTTGGACAACGACAACTCACAAATCTGAATTTTTGCAACTACGGTGAACGGTACTTATAGCATTCATGATACATGCATCCATGCAAATTTAACTTTTATAATTTTTATGTTAGGTGCTTTGATCTGTAATGTGTTAAATTACTTGGAGTAATTGAATATCAATGTGGGCGACGTTTATTACTTGCTTTGGGTGACTTCCGTGATTTTAAATTTGGTTTTGTGTGAGTTGCTTGGGAGTATTGGAGACTTCCTTGTTTTATTTTCGGTTGAGAGACGGGGTGCTCTCTTTGTTTGTAAGAGACGGGGATTCTTTTATTTTTGTTTGAGAGACGGGGTACTCTCTTTACTTGCGAGAGACGGGGTTCTCTCATTGCTGCTCGAGAGACGGGGTTCTCTCCTTGTTGTTTGTGAGAGACGGGGAATCTCTCATTGTTTGTTTTCAGGCGTGTTGTGAATCCGAGGACGGATTCTTTTTAAGGGGGAGAGATTGTAACGCCCCCAGTTTTTCAGTTTTAAATAATGTGGCGTATTTGTTTATAAATTGCGTGATTTAATTATTTAATTATATGATTAATTGTTTATAAATGTTTATATTTGTTTAAACTATAGATTGTTGCTATTTTAATTTAATTCATTTTATTCCAACTTGATATTTAGTGTTTAATTTCTTAAATTAAGGTTTCATGTTACCTTAACTATTTTGGTAATTTTGATAATTAATTTGCACATGTTATAAGTTGGCTTTAAAATTATTTAATATGGAATTTAAGTTTTAGTAATTCATTTATAACAATATGAATTCGTTCATGCGCATGAGTGTTCTATTTGTGCTTCGTTCATATATGTAATGATTCCGGATTGGTATGGAAATTTAGTATGTTGTATATATGTGTGTTACGAACATGCCTATATGCTCGGTTTATGTTTTCGGATTCATTTGACGCGTTAACGAATTTAATTTTGATTGTGGAACCAAATCGGGGGCTAACGAGCAATTAGCGCACCCTTGGTTCCGTACGTGATATCTTGAGCTCGGGAATTCGGATTCGAATTCCGACACCTCCGTTGCCTTCGTATCGACGATTCGGAGACAATAGAACAAGCCTCGTACCTTTTTGAAATCATTAAGACCTCCGAAATCCAACCGTAACGAGCAACCCGTGCAAGAAGAGCTTCTTTTGTTGACTAGTCTTCATGGTGGGACCCTATAACACCTCTAACCTAACCATACCTTAAACCATGACTTATGTACCTTGAGTTAAGCTCTTTCTTCTCTCTTTTACCTCTGAAAACCGAGCCAAATATCTCCATTTCCAGCTGCAACTAAAACGAGAGAGAGAAGAAGAGGAGAAGAGAGAAACCCTTGGCCATTTTTGTGGTTTTGGAGCTCAAACCACCACCTTTCTTTCCCAAATCTTTAAGGTATGAATATTTATGTCTTCTCTACTCTATTATGCTTGATTTCATCTACTTAAATCATGTTTTGGATCAGATTTGATTAGGGTTTGAATGATGAGTTTGGTATGAATTTTTAGGGATTTTTGTTCTTGTGACTTATTTGCTTGTGTAGCTGATTTCCTTGCTTGTAAATGATTATATGAACTTGTTTCTTGACCCATTTCTTTCCTAAATGATAGTATATGATATTAGGAGGATTTTATCTATTGACCCTTTTGTGAAATTATGAGATATGGAGCTCCAAACTTGATGATCAAACTGATTCCCCTGTTTTTCGAACTGCTGTGTGAAATTTTGTGTTGTTGCTTGATCAAATGGTCTCCATTTCGTGTGAAATTGCATGGAGTTGATTTACACTCATTTTTCTATATTTTAGCATTCATGTTTCAAGTATTTGGATCCATTTGAAGCCTCAAAACCGAAGTACATGGCCTGTTCTTATGCATGATCTTTGACAGAATTGTTGCTGTTGTGTTTGGTAACTTGTTGGTCATTCTAATGTGCTTTAAATTGTACCATTTTGCATATATATGATGTATATTAGTTGTTTAGTATGTTAGCATGCATTCCCCAAAGTTTCAGATCCAAATTCAAGCCCTAAGTACTTGATCAAGGCATGATAGAATCATTAGGGCTCATATGTGCGATTTTGGCGACCCAGTTTTGTTGCATGGATTCGATGGCCTTAATGTGTGATTTAGCCTTTTCACTCTAAATGAAATATGCTCCTAACATGCCAAATATGTTTTATATCAAGTTTCATAAGATTTGGAGTTGATTTGGTATGCTTTTGGATTGATTTTTTTCCAGTTTCTTTCCTAGCATGAGTTGTTGCAACTTTGGACCATTAATTGGCTTGAAATGCATGAATTATTGCTACCTTAACTTACCTATATGTGTTAGTTTGATGTTTATTTGGTTTGGAATGAGTTTTGCCCTGCTTGTTGTATGTTTTTTCGCCACTGACCTAAATCCGCGAGGGTGGATTTTTCCTTTTGGAAAAATCCGCGGGGGTGGATTTGAGGCAGTGGGACTGGACCAGATCCATGGGGGTGGATTTTTCCCTTTGGAAAAATCCATGGGGGTGGATTTTGTCCAGCCTGTTTTTTTTTTACTCCGATTCCATTTTTCTTCGTTTGTTTGATCTTCCTCCACCTCTTTTATGATTTTTTTGAGATACTAACATGTTCTATAATGTGTTATCTTATTTATTATAATTTTCATGATTTTTCGTGGAATATTTTACAAGTTATGATTTAATACGTCATCAATGCTCCAAGAATGAATGAAATGATTGATTATGTGCCTTAATGCATCTCCATGCCACGACTTGCTCTCTTATGCATATCATAAGACATTCATTGCATTGCCGTTTATGTGCATTTTGAGGCGTTTATGATTCCCGTAACCCATTTCCCTTATCATATGATTTGTTCTTGTTCTCAAACTTTGGAAATATGTTACATTATGTGATATGATGTATGTAGTAGCGTTTTGTGAAAGATTGAATACGTTTGAATGTGTGATGAACTTAATTTACTTCAATGCTCTTATTTGCCTAAATGTTGGATCTTGTACTTTGAATTTCTTGAATTGAATTGATTGGAAAAGTGAAATGTGAAGGATATGAACTCGTTTGGATACGAATGCTTCATTGAATGAATGAAATGAATGTTTATATGTTTTTAAGACTTTAATAGTGCACATGAACGTGTTCCTTACATTATAGAATCTTCTCTTCATTCATATCATGATCATTATATTGCCGAGCGTCCTATTTGGTCATTTTGAGTCTCACTTCACCTTTCTTGCACAGATTTTGACCCTGTTGGAGACGAGGCCGGTCAGTGAGGCTCTTGTGCTCTCTTTTGTTGGTTTAAGGTGGGTTTCTCTTCTACTTAGATAAAACGACCCGATATATCTCCTTACGTGAAAAGTTTTAAGCCAAAGTAATATGATGTATATATTGAGTCTTTTATCGAGTAAATGATTGCAAACGTAAAGCCCTTATTTCTTGAATCCTACCTAATGTTTTGGCGAGAATGAATGAATGTTCACAATGAATGGGGCCCAGGGGCTTGGTGTGAGTGGGGACCCGAGGAGGCAAGGGCTGACGGTAAACCCTCACACTAGTCCCACCAATGAACGGCGTAACCGGACCTCGTTAGGAGTTAGCGAGGAATGGACGCTGAGTGCCATCTGGGGAGTCATGTTCCCCTTTTGGTCAATGAATGGGTGGATGGGCCTTGCAAACCCGCCACCAACCCGGAGGAAGAAGGTGTAAATGTTATTGAATGCGCACGAAAGAACGTTATGCATGAAAAGAAAGAAAGAATGAAAGAATGAATGTTAATGAATGTCAATGAATTACACGAGGTGTTGGTTGGAGATAATGCACGCCCACTCGCCGGGCCAATAATGACCAAATGTTAATGAATCGTTATAATCCCTTTTGATGATTTCTATTTGCCCATTTGGGAAATTCTTCAAAACCTCACTTGGGATTATAACTTGCATGTGAATGTTTAATTATTGTCGTATATTATATTTATGCCCTGCTTTTATACCCACCAGTCCCTTTTGGACTGAACCCGTTTGGCTTTCAGTTGTGTTGTGCAGGTGTGGAGGGAGCTAGGCGGGATTTCGAGTCATAGGTTTTACTTTCGTCTTTTAGCCCTTGTATTTTGGTCTTACACATACATATTGCACGTTGGATCACTGTATTGTTTAATAATGGAGCGTATTGGTTATTTGAGCCTTGACGGCATTTGATAATGTATATGGACTATTTTGGAGTTTGGTTGCTCATTGTTTATATTATGGCCAGTTATTACTTCCGCATTTGTAATCACTCTGATTTTATGGTTCAAGGGTTAGCCCGCCTAGCATAGCGTGTGTGTTTGTCCCCGTTCGCCGTGACTTAGCTCGAGTATGGATCGTCCATTTCATAGTCGGGTCGGGTCTCGGTGCGGGGGATGTGGTACCTTGCGCTCGGGTGCTACAAGACCACTGGCGGAGCCACATGTATTTGAGGGGTACAATTGACCCCCTCAAATTCCCTTTTTTTTTTTTTTTTAATTTATTATATAGATATATGGATTTATGTAGTAATTTTAATGAGTTTTTTTATTACTGACCCCCCTCACTAAAGTTAAAATTAATACTAGTAAGGGTCAATATAGTATTATAATTTGGTCGACCCCCCTCAATAAAATTTATGGCTCTGCCACTGTATGAGACCATATAAAGAATTGGACTTGGGATAGTTCACCTACAATAGTTTATGAAGACTGATAGCATTAAACAAATATTTGGATTTTATGCATGACATTCATTTTAATTGCCTCTTAATCAATGAATGAAAATCCATGCCGTAGAACATTGGAGCATCGGATCACAAAACTTAAGTTTTATATATTTGTTGTGCTAACAATTCAACAAGGAAATTTGAAAATCAACTTTGTACCTAGGGATGTAAACGAGATGAGTTCGTTCGCGAGCCTAACGAGTCGAACCAATAAAAGTTTGGGTTTAAATTCGGGATAGTTGAACTCGAACCGAACTTTGGCTCGATTCGTGATTTCAAAGAACTGTACTCGAACCCATTATTTTTAAAATTTTGAAAATCCTAACATTTTAATAAAAAAATAATATTTATTATATATAATATTATTAATATCCACCAATGATACTGTCACGGCGGTAGATATTGTCAATATATATCCCTATTTGTAGGGCTGTCAATGGATCGGATTTTAATCCGAATCCGGTCCGAATCCGATCCGAATTTTAGCATATTCGTCCGATAAAAATGTCCGATGGATCATATCCGATTATAAATATTCGAAATCCGAAATAAATGGATAGAATATGGAATTAAGGAATCTGATCCATTAAGAATCCGAATCCGATTATATATATAATATTTAATTAAATAAATTATTTATTAGTACATAATACTAAGTAAAATGATTAAAATTAGATTTTTTACATATTTATCACTTTAAATAATAACAAATTTTGAATTATTTACACTAAAACTATTAAAAAAATTTATTAATAAGTTTAAATTAACCTATCTTAAGTAAATATTAACAAAATCATCAAATAATCTATTAAATAACTATTGTTTATTAAATATTATCTAATTATATTTATTTTTTTATATTAAATTTATTATTTAAAAAATTAAATTTTATTATTAATCGGGTCGGATCTTTTATCGGATCTGATCCGACCCGATTATACCCTACTACTAGTGGGTGCCTCCGGTTCGAGACGGAACTGTTTAAGAAAAAGAAACTCCTCCGCAAAGGGCGGAGAGAATTGAGTTGGTCATTGCTTCGGGTCTAATCTCTAAGATTGATTCTGCTTTCCCGTCGATTTCAGTTCTTGAGACTTCTGGAACCCGACGACCCATCGTTCGTACCCGGCCACGGCTCTCACAAAGCGTGGGAAAGAATGCAAGAAGTGTATGATACAACAGGTAACCTTAAGGAGTGGCGGCAAACCTCTTGATTGATCAACGTGAGTGAACTGTGCTTAGACGCTTCGTAAAACCGCACCGATCTACGAGAGGAGCTGATAGATGAGTAGGCTTCCCCTTTCGATTCACGGAATGTGATCTGGGACACGATGGGAGTTTGCGTGCCTCGGTAGGAAAGAGATCACCGGAGTATAGCACATGGATTTAAAATAAATGAATCCGAATCCTATAGGACTCGGATTCGGATCCGGTTATCGGATTATCTTATCGGATTCGGATCCGGAATCTCTTGATCCGGTCCGGATCCGACCTGTTGACAGCCCTACCTATTTGTACCAAATATATATCTTAGAAGATCCACCAATGATATTATCACGACGTTAGATATTATCAGTTTTGAATTTTGCCAATAAAACTTAAATCATCCACAAGATACTCTATTTTGGGTCAGGTCTTAAAAGCCAATGTCAGCCCAATGAGGCCCAAATAAATAGGCCCATCATTGGAGAAACCTAAGCCATAAAACCGGCCTGTGGAATCCATGGTTATTGGGCTAAAGAGTTCTACTTCTTCCAATTATTTAACTTAACAAGTAACAACCCAATCACATTTTCCCCTCCAACTAGTTTTATTTAGAATACATAAAATTTATATTTTTATTAGTTTTTTATAATTTGAAAATTTTTAAAAGTTAGTATAGAATATAATAGAGTTATAGTTATTGAAAGCAAGAATCTCGTGCCGAAGGCAATTGGCCCATAAATCACATGCCGTGACAAGTCTTTTGATGCTAACAATTAAAGCATTTGTGAATTGTGATTAAAGTGTGTCGTTTAGCAACATTAGTTCTATTTTTCCTTTTTCGATTTTTAATCTTTCATTCATTCAGAACGAATCATTTTCTGGATACGAAGTCATTCAAGGTTGAAGGGAGAATACCAGAAAATTCATTTTCATCAAGGGCTATTGTCTTCAAGGTTGATATATTGAATAGGGAGGATGGTATGTGGCCATATAATGCATTGTTGTCGAGAGATAGTATCTCCAGGTCAGATATATTCGCAAACTCTTGTGGCATTTTATCTGCAATAGTATATGAGATTGATATAGTATTAAGCCAAACATATTGCCTCTTAATCAATGAATGAAAATCAATGCATTAGAACATCGACGTGTGGAAAATATGTTCCCTCTGTTTCGTTGGTTCAATTAAAGTATTAAAAGTGAGTCGAGCCTTAAAAAAAAATACAAGCCTAAATTAAATTTTGTTGCTTTACGAGGTTGAAGAAGAAAAGAATCCAGTTATAAGAAGTGAAATAATTAGAGTTATTTATATCATACCCCCTGTGTTAGCTGAAATGGGCCAAAAAAATCCTATATTACAAAATTAACATAAAAAATTCCTTGTTTTAAATATATTTGTACACTGCCCCCTTTAGATTTCGCCTCATTCTTTTTTAAATTTCGGCTCACGAATCCTAACATTTTAATTAAAAAAATATTTATTATATATAATATTATTAATATCCACCAATAATAGAGAACAAATGAGAAATTAGAAAAAAAAAAAGAAGAAGAAAACAAAGAAAATTAATAATAATCTTCCAACCGTAATCTTGTTGTAAATACGGATTTAAGACCCGATAACAGTTATGGAGAACCATGAACATTCAAGAATGACATTTTTAATTTCAAAAATAAATTATGATATATAAGTTAAACATACCTGTTAAATTGTTATTATTAAGGTATAAAAATCTCAAAGAAGCAAGGTTTTCAACATACTCTGGTATACAAGTCAAACATACCTGTTAAATTTTGAGTGTTCTTACAATTTTTATGTCGGAATTAAAAAAATAAAAAAGAAGAAAGTTCGAACGAGACAAAGAAGGAAAACAAACCTGGTGCATGAAGTTAAATTTTCTTTAGTGTTGATTTATAATTAATTCCCAATAAATTGTTTTACGATAAGCAAAAATTATGTTGATTTTTCAAATGGAAAGCCATCATACCGGTGAAGTAGTTTTTATAAAGATACAACCTCATAAGCACGCTCAAATTTCCAATTTCACTTGGGATGTGGCCATTGAGATGGTTGTTGGACAATGATAGGAATTCAAGATTACTGCACTTGTATATATTATCAGTTTTGAATTTTGTCAATAAAATTTAAACCATCTACAAGATACTCTATTCTGAGTCAGGCCATAAAAGCCAATGTCAGCCCAATTAGGCCCAAATAAATAGGCCCATCGTTGGAGAAACCTAAGTTAAGCCATAAAACCGGCCCATGGTTATTGGGCTAAAGAGTTCTACTTCTTCCAATTATTTAACTTAACAAGTAACAACCCAATCATATTCTCCCCTCCAACTAGTTTTATTTATAATACATAATATTTATTGTATACATAAAATTTATATTTTTATTAGTTTTTTATAATTTTAAAAATTTTAAAAGCTAGTATAGACTATAGAATATAATAGAGTTATAATTATTGAAAACAAGAATCACGGGCCGAAGGCAATTGGCCCATAAATCACATGCCGTGACAAGTCTTTTAATGCTAACAATTAAAGCATTTGTGATTAAAGTGTGTCGTTTAGCAACATTAGTTGTATTTTTCCATTTTTGATTTTTAATCTTTCATTCATTCAGAAGGAATCATTTTCTGAATACAAAGTCATTCAAGGTTGAACGGAGAGTACCAGAAAATTCATTTTCTTCAAGGGATATTTCCTTCAAGGTTGATATATTGAATAGGGAGGATGGTATGGGGCCATATAATGCATTGTTGTTGAGATATAGTATCTCTAGGTCAGATATATTCGCAAGCTCTTGTGGCATTTCACCTGCAATAGTATATGAGATTGATATAGTATTAAGGCAAACATATTGCCTCTTAATCAATGAATGAAAATCAATGCATTAGAACATCAGAGTGTGGAAAAATATGTTCCCTCTGTTTCTTTGGTTCAATTAAAGTATTAAAAGTGAGTCGGGCGAAAAAAACAAAAATACAAGCCTAAATTAAAATTTGTTGCTTGAAGAAGAAAAGAATCCAGTTATAAGAAGTGAAATAACTATAGAGTTATTTATACCATATCCCTGTGTTAGGTGAAATGGGCCAAAAAAAAAACCCTATGTTGCAAAAATTAACATAAAAAAACCCTGTGTTTTAAATATATTTGTACACTGCCCCCTTTAGATGATATTATTATAATTTAAATATAATATCTCCATTTTACCCTTACAAATTAAACGTAAGTTCCGAGTTTCACTTTCCAATGTCTATTGTTTATTTATTGGTGCCATTTTTTTTATTTATTTATAGGGTTCTTCATGCAATTATTATTTTATAAAGGGGTCTTGGTGCATATAAAAAAGTATTGAACAATACAAAGAGATATGAGATGTACATCAGAATATAAAAGAGTAAATTAGTCATCTCGCGTCCAATAAATAGAGAAAATTATTGTTTTAGTCGAGCTAAAAGCGTGTGTTGAACACTAGAAAATTTTGGGGTTTGCTATGCAAATATTTTGAAAACACAGGGTTTCATATGTCAATTTTCATATCACAAGGTTTTTTGTGTTAATTAGGATTAACACATGGGTGAAATATGTAAAAAATCCAATAATTATATATATTTTTGTGTGACTTTGGGATTATTTGATTAATATTTGGTCATTGTGTAATTTTGGAATCGATGCATCATGCATGTTAATGAATACAAAGTCATTCAAGATTGAAAAGTGAAAGTCCAACATTTGAAGGAAGAGTACCAGAAAATTCATTTTTTCCAAGATCTATTTGCTTCAAGGTTGATATATTGAATAGGGAGGATGATATGAAACCATATAAAGAATTGACTCCTAGATATAGTTTCTCCAGGTAAGATATATTCGCGAGCTCTTGCGGCAATTCACCTGTAATAGTATATGAAGACAGATAGTATTAAACAAACATTTGAATTTTATGCATCAATTTTGGTTTCAATATTATTTTGATTGAACAATACACGACCGATCCGATCATACCTGTGAAATTATTGTAGGATAAACGTATATCTTTAAACTCTGTGCACTTGTATATATTTTGAGGAATTGACCCTGATAGTTGATTCCCTGAGAGATACAACAATTCTAATTTTGGAATATAATTGCATATATCACTTGGAAGAGTACCGGATATAGATCATTAGCTCTGAGATTAATGCTTCTCATAGAAGACACGTTCAAGATGCCATACGGTATGGAACCTGTCAAGTTGTTGTACTGCAAATTTATCTCCTTCAAACGCCGCAAATTAGACAACTCGTGAGGTATGAAACCTGCGAAAAAGTTGGAACTAATGTCCAAAGATCGAAGAAATGTTAAGTTTCCAAGATGAGGAGCAATAGTTCCTCCGATGTGGAAATGAGAAAGATTCAAGGATGAAACCCTTAGATGTTTGGCACCACAAGAGACGCCAATCCAGTTACAGAATGATGTGTTAGTGGACCAATTCTTGGCCAAAATAGCATTAGGGTCTGAAGTGATGGAATTTTTGAAGGCAAGCAATGCATCATGATCTGTGGTTAAATTAGAAAATATTGTGTTTGAGCTGAGTGAAATGCTATTCAGAAACAACAGAACAAGAGCAAAGGAAAAACAAGGATTCCCCATGAAATGTATGATAATAATGAAACTTATGTCTGTAAATACTTGTGCATTTATAAACCTTGAAAGGAATATCTAGCAGCAAGAGTCACCATGCTAAAAGCCACTTGGTCTACGGGCAAGAAAACCCAACCCAACCGACAATTTACGTTGGAAAATTGTATGCAAAAACAAAAGATTGACGTAATTCTAAAATTTTAAAATTTACAAAATTTTATAAAGAAGCTTGACCAAAACACTCTCTTATGCACCACAAAAATACAATGATATTTGTGATACTTAAATCTTATTTTGTTTTTTCTAAACAAGTGTCTAGACAAGTGATCCCACTTCTATCTTATTAATATCTTGGTTTATGTTGGAATCTATTAGTCTTTTTATGTCCTCCTTTTTAGTCTGGGTCAATAAAGCATCTAGACACTAAGAGATTCTTGAATATTTACTAATTCATATTTGTTGTTCCAATCATTCTTTGCAGTTTATCCATAGTCTTTTTGGACCAATAAAATCTACGTATTTTGCGCGCCAAGAGGATGACATCCTGGTAAACAATAGATGAGTGTGAAGAGACTTAATCTTGTAACCAATTTTTAATTAGTAGTTAATCTTGTAACCAATTTTTAGTAGCTTCACGAGTCAGGACTCGTTTGGGAGTTTTAAATATGTGTTTAATTAAGTATAGTTATTTAGTTTCGTTTAAAAAAAAAAAAGTATAGTTGATATTTTATATATTTCAATTACTTAAATATTTTCCTATTATACATATAACAAATTAATTTAATTGCTCTCTAGTCTCTCCATTGTTCAAAGATGGTGTCGTTTCTTTTCTTCGAACCGTTTGAAGAATAATAGTTCATTAATTAATAAAAGATAAAATTAAAAAAAAATCCATAGTTTTCTAATGATACCTCATATTAAAAGTTTTTTACTTTAATTGTTCTCAGTCTATTGGATTTGGGTTATGAAAATGATAAATTTAATAAAATCGCTTAACAGAAAAAAAAAAAAAAAAATGAACTTGTTTACTTTGATTGTTTATAGGCTGATTATTTAGCAATAGCTTTTTTGACCAAAAAAAAAAAAAAAAATTTAGCAATAGCTTTTGGAAGTTGCAATATACTCCATTCTTATCAAAACTTATCAATAAGGCCTTGCTTTATCCCATAGGCCCTAGCCCTTTTAAAGTAAACAATTTTTTATGACTTATTAAATTGTTCATCTAACTTTTTCTACAGAAGTAAACGACTTCTATATGTATAAGTTACCATTATGTTGAAAAACTAAAACGAAGTAAGAATTAAATGAGATAAAAGAAAATTTAAAGGTTGACTATAAATTAGAAAAGTAAAGTGGCTTATGATTTGGGGAAAAAAAGAGAAACCATCTTTGCGCACGGACATAGAAAGTACATTATATAATTTATATTCGAATGCATAAAAATACAAAAATAAGTACATATATAATACATCATGCGGTTATATTTTGAAGGAGTTTAAAATACGTCCGTAGAAGGCTAAAATTTATGCTTAATGAAATTATGATAAATCAAAATTTATATATATATTAAAATTATATTTTTTATTTTTAATTTTAAGAATTTTAATTAATAAATTCCTAAAATAACTATTCAATTAATTGATATTTTAATATAAATGTGTCAAAATTCGAATCTGGTAATCAAATCATATCTTGCCGAATGAAAGAATGTCAAATTTAATATTTTTTTATTCAAATCACATCTTGTGATCATAGAAGATATGTATTACATAAATAATGAAAAACCAATACAATTAAATTTTTTCTATACTTCTAAATAGGAGACCACCAACAAAGGACAAACGAATTAAAGAAGAGCTCAGTAGAAAAGCAACCAGCAAGAAGAAGGAAGTCCAAAGGCTTTCACAAGTCATTTAAAGCGTGTTTTCCGGCATTCTTTATGGAAATCGACAAATCGAGACATTCAATCCGGAATCACAACATCAAACTTGTATTTCGACGTTGCTCCTCAACAAATTCAAGTTAAGTTCAAGATGATTGAAGCGAGATTCAATGCGTTTTTCGAGGCGATTAGCGAATTGAGACGTTCGATCCGCAACAAAGGCACCAAGCCCGCGGATCTGACATTATCTTCAGGTCCACAACAAATCAAATTCAAGGTGTTCAAAGCATGTTTTTTGGCGTTCACCAAAATCAAAACATTTAATTCATGATTAAGTCGAAAAACCTATGAATTAACGTTTTAAGAGACGTTCAAGGGAGAATTGCAGCTCCAAAGTCAACGGAGGCTTTTCAAACCTTCCAAATTCCAACAAATTTTGTAGAAAGAATCAGAGGAAAAAATTAGAAATTGTACTCATTTTTCATCGGATCAGTAAAATCTTCATTTGTAATTATTTTTCTTGTTCGATTATTTAATTAACACGAAATTTGCCTTACAAATTTCAAATTTCTGGCACGTCCAGTGGGATGTTTTTACCCTCATCTTTTCTTGCTCAACAAATTTGAAATATATATCAAATGACCATCAACAATATCGTCGGATTCGAGGCCGCCATATCTCGAAGTCATTTGATTTATCTTTCTCGAAGGAATTTGTAATAGGGTAGATCAGTTGATGTGCGAAGGAATTCTCGAAGTCGATGTCGGGGGGCATACATGCATACATGCTTCGAGCCAAGTATACGCGAATTCATCCATGGTCCAATTTGGCTCTGGAGATGCAGGTCGAGCTTGAGGATCCTGAGGTCAAAGGTCATCTTGGAAAAGGCCAACCTTGTCCTTATCATAGTTCTCGAGCATATAGCCCGTCGTCTTCACTTGAGCCAAGCAAAGGTTGAACCCTTCCTCTATATCTTTGATGCTTATGATCGACGATGCCTTCTGGAACGCCTTAGATTTCATGAATCGATAGGCACCGCATCTCTCAGACATCCCAATCACTTGCTTGAGCCCCTCTATGCACCTGTTGATGGCAAGATCAGCCCCTTTTCTCTCTCCCTCGACTTGTCCTCGACGTTTTGGCTCTGCCTCCTCTTGAATCGATCGAGAAACCCTCTTCTCAGCCACCTTCAGCTGCTTCTCGGCCTTGGACAAGTTCTTGATAGCATCCATCAGATTTTTATCGAGATCTTGTTTCTCCTTCTCCGCCGCCTTCAACTTCTTATCCTTCTCCCCAAGCTCAAGCCGCATCCGTTCAACAGCCTTCTCGAGTTGGGCCCTCGCAGCTCTGTGCATAAAAGCTCCTTCGTGCTATATGGAAGAAGTTTTAGAGCCACTACAAATTATAAAGACTGTCAGAATTATATACAGGAGCAAAACACTAAGAAACTATTTACAAGCTTTCTTAGTGAGATGCCCTTTTGTACCCCTTGCGCCTCAATCTCATCCTCGGAGAATGCCCACCTCTCTCAATGATCGACCTCTATTTGGATCGAGCTATACAAGGTCCCTATTACCTTGTAGCCCCGGGGGGCTGTGCCTACTCTTCTCGGCTGGTCGTTGCCATTGTGGCTTCCGAGGCCGCAAGGAAAATTGAAGAAGGCGGTTGTATCAGATTCCTTACGCTTCCAGGGCTCTGCATTAGCTGGTCGACGGTTGGGAGGAGGTCGCATCCGAGCACCGGCCAAAGTATTGGCCATATTCATAGGAAGAACCGCCCCTTGAGCCGGAGTCGGCGGTCTGGCCACGGCAGTTGCTGACCCAAGGGTGTCGGCAACTGGAGCTTTCTCGACGTCCTTTTGCTTCGAGGAGGACCTTTCTCCTGTTGGAGACCTGGAAGAGTGATGGTGATGGCTCTTCTTATGCTTCTTGGATTGGGGGACTTCTTCATCTGTCCCCGATTTGGCAGTCGATCCCCTCCTTTGAGGGGCTTGAGGTGTCCTCTTCTCAAGGACCACGGGGCGGCGCCGTCAATGGCTTTTCGGCCGCTTTCTTGAGCTTCTCCATTTCTTTGCGTTGACCAACCAGTGGAGCAGCCATCAGGAGTTCTTCTGCAAAAGGTTAAAAGAAATTGATCACACACTTGTACAAAGTTGGAAAGATAAATTTTCAAGGAATAAAAGAAGTGGCTCCGAGGGGTTTTTATCCGAGATACTAGGATCGAAATTCCTCCTCACACCAGGAGCTAGTCACAGCTCGATGAGTACTTGAGGGTCTATCATATTCCTCGATTCAACTGGCCCTAAATCCCTCAAGCTATTCATCAAAGTGTTTGGCCAACCCGGTTCACCTATCGGCAACGATCAGTAGTGATTAGTAAAATTTTCATTTATAGTATACATTGATGGGGCCCGGCCCCATTAATTAAACTTTATTAAATAATAAATGGAATAATAATTCTACCACGGATTCTTGAATACACCAACGTCCAATTCTCTAAACATACGTATATAATAATATTTAACAGTATTTTTCTGATTTGAAATTTAAAATAATAAAATAACTTTTCATGTCACTATATTTATTTTCCCAACAGATACCAGTAGTTAATGTATACAAGTATAATTGAAAAATTATTAGTTTTTTGTTTTGTCAATTAATTAATTGGGGTGCGTGAGAGTTCAAAAAAAATGTTTAAAATTACACTAGTTTATTATATTTTAATCAATATGGAAAAAACAAATGAGACTGTTGGGGACTATTGTGTATAAATAAACCCAGCCTTCAGGGTATGATTCAAGAATCCAGTTAAGTTTGTTCTCTATCCAGCATTTTTAAAACCTTCAAAATCCAAATTTAGAATGCCTAAAATCCAATTTAGAATCCCTAGAATCCAGGTCTTGATCGAGAGATCTGATGGCGGAATCCAGCACTGATCCGATGGCAAACCGTCCGCAAAAACTGCCGATGACTTTTGACCCAAATATTCTCACACCTGCAGCTGAAAGTGGTAGCGAAGTTGAAGTCTTTGGCCAGGGGTAAGAAGTCTTTCTACCCCCAGTTTCATTAAAGGGGTTTTTGCGCGCAACCCCCTCGTATTATACGAAAAGTTCTAAAAAACCCTTGTGAAAAAAAAATTATCTTTAAAAACCTTATATTTGTTTTTCTTTGCACCGAAAACCCTAAGTCATGTGTTTAGTTTACACGCGCGTTGATTGCCATTATTTAAGTCTTATGACAGCATTTTAGACTATGTAATGACTTTAATGCCCTTATTGAATTAATTTTTTATTTAACCCTATCTTAGTTGAAATATGTATAAGAAACCCTGCACATAGAATTTGAAAAATAGGTCTATCCCACAATGATAATTAATTTAAATAATGATTTTTATTTAATTAGCAAGCAATTAAATAATTAATTAAAATACAATTTTTTAATTAAGAAAATAATATGAATTTTACTTTTATAAGATATTATAAAATTTAAATAAATAAGTAATATGTTGTAAATATTATTATTATTTTATTTTTTAGGAGGAGGTAATTTGATAATTATTTTTTTCATAGGGGGGTTGTGAGGTTTTTTCCCTTATAAAATGTAACACTTAATTTATTTTAATGGAATTTGGGGAATATTCTATCAAATTTTTTTAATAAAATTTTGATATGATTTTTAAGGACAAATCTGTACAAATCATATCAAATTCGTTGATATTCTAGAAGGATGTTAGCCACAATTCGAGGAATACATTACTATGCCCTCCATCTATTTGTTTTAGGCTTTTATATAGTTAACATGTTAGAATTTATGCACAATCCTTCAACCGTCCCGGAGCTCTTTCCAACGCTTCGAGGATATCAGTATTATCTTGCCAAATCTACTCAATCAGTTTTCTGCGGCTAGGGTTGTATTTCTTGACATTTCAAATCGAAACGGTTTATTCTACGAAATTATAATAACTCCAAGAAATATATAATGATAGGTTATGATCAGATTATGTTTTAGGAAAAATAGAAAGAGTACCTTATGATAATTGCATCCGACAGTCAATATTCCCCAGGGCTCTATCTAGATGTTCTGTAACTCATTGGACTGCATTAACCAACCCCTTCGACAAATTAGCACATGTATTAAATGTGCAGAGTTGCTACTTTTTTATTAATAATTTTAAATGAATATAATTCAAAGAATAATAATTAATTAAATATTAATTTATTGATAAATATTATACTTGTGTTTATTTTTTGTATTTATTTAAAAAATAAATAAAATTTACTTTTTCTTTTGTTTTTGGTTCCTAAGCAAAGCGAGAACCTACAAAGGGTCAGTTAACCAAGAGACTAATCCCTATACTCAAACTTAGGACTCTACCAAACCATCACTTTTTCTATTAACTCGTGACTTCTCTTCAATCCGTCTGCACTTATATTTTGCGCCCTCGGAATATGCTTAAATTTGACTTCCCATGATAGATATTTTTAACTGGGTGCGACAGTACAAAATAAGATTCTTAAGAGGTGTTCTTCAATATCAATGAGTTTGACAATCAATCAATTTCAATATCAATCCGACGGCATCTTCTCTCCCAAGCTAATTGGGTCACATATTTTGTCGGATATATCAGACCCATTTTTATTCAAAATTCTGTATTGATGAATTCCTAGGACCGACCCCAAATCCAATTATTGAATTCCCTTTACGAAATCGAATTTCTGCAATCTCGTCGGAATCCAACTGGTAAATGAGTTGCGAACAAGAATTCTCGATCTTACCTTCTCCAACCCACCGCCCAGATTGTCGCCGCCGCCCGATTCCGCCGCCACCTCAGCCTGGTATCTCTCTCCCTCTCTCTTTATATATAGAATTTGTTTACATTTGTACCCCTATGAAATTAGTTAATCACAACTCGTCTCTCTCCCTCCCTCTCTCTATATAGAATTGTTTATATCTACACCTCTATGAAATTGAGTAATTACAAATCATACTCATTACACAACCTATTTCTATCCTAATTGATTGGAAAAAAAGTAATCATAAATATTAATTTACAAATGTGTTAGATCCTTTAAAAAATTTTATAAATTACTTGTCATTCACATAGAGAATAATAGTAACCAAACATAGAGAATAATTTGTGCATTATTGTGAGAATAATTTTCGTGAAAAATTCTATTGGGATGAGTTTATTGAAAATTTTCAAACTTGGAAGAATAGATTGCCCGCGTTGTAATTATTCAATTTCGCAAGGGTGTAAACATAAAAATACTCTACATTATATATATATTTGACATCAAACTAGGTTTTTCTAATCTTCACTAGAAAGTCGAATTAAAATTATATATGTATTCTATAATTCATGTTTATTGCAGTACGATTTTTCATGTAGATCTAGATTGGTGGTCCTGACCATCGAGTTTTGTTATAGTAAAAATTTGTAGTTGATTTCAAATCTAACTGTGTTAGGGAAGTTTGATTTCCAATTTACATACATACATGTGTTTATCTTCTTGAACTGACATAAACATCTGATTGGCAGATTGGGCTGGGCTTCACTGTGATATTCTTGCTCTGATCTTTAAAAGGCTGAAGCAGATACAAGAATTTGTGCTTTTTGGTTCGGTTTGCAAATCATGGAGGATTGTTGCCCGTGATAATAAGAGGTACTTACCCCCTCAAACACCATGTCTGATGCTACCCGGTGATAATAATCCGGAGAATAAATATCATCGACAAATTTACAGTCTCTCCAAAGAAGAAATTTTAACGAAAAATCTTTATATTCCTGAGTTCTATGATAAAAGGTGCATCGGATTGAACTATGGGTGGGTCCTCACAGTAAGCCGATTGGGTGGTGAGATGAATTTAGTCCATCCAATTTCGCGCAAGCAGATTGAGCTTCCGCCTCATACCTCCATCATGGGCTACAAAAAGGAAGAAAAGTATCCGAGTTGTACATTCTTTGCTAGAGTGGCATTGCGTGGCAATCCGTCAGAATCATCAGATTATATGGTGATGGCCGTTCATGCAACGGACAAATATGTTTACTATTGGCGACCTGGGTACGAATATTGGATTTTGGTTATGGATTGGCTCTATAGTATAAAGGACCTCACTTGTTATCAGGATCAGTTTTATGCAGTCACACTTGATGGTTGTATTTTCCTTTTAAAAGAAGATCACGAAGGATGGGTGATTCCTCACAAGATTGGGAAGGTAGACCATTGGGGATTAACTTATATTGTGGGATCAACACGTGGATTGCTAGTTGTAGCTCGACAAGTTCGTAGTGATGAAGGGGAATGGAAGGTTTTTGGAGCGGTGGCTCCACTAGCACATCTATCACAAGGTTTAGAGGAGGTACCAGATAAGGAAATGGAATTGGAATGTCGCAAGTATAGATCGGTTAGGTTTCGTGTGCTTGAATTGGATTTGATCAAGGGTGGGTACAAGAAAACTACCGATTTGGGTGATAGAGCTATTTTTGTGGGTCACAACACCTCGATATGTTTTGACTGTAATCCGGAGTTGCCAGGAATCAAATCAAATCATATATATTTTACGGATGATTATGATTTGTCTAAAGGTGGTGGAAGGGACATGGGTATTTACAGCTTGAAAGATCGCCGTTTTTCACAATTTAAGATTGATGAATCATCACACCGGAGTAGAATTTCTCCGCCATTTTGGTTCATTCCGTCCTTATGATTATCACAGACTTCTTGTATTATTCGTTTATCTGTTTGCTTTGAAACATGTTATATGCCCTTGACTTCATGAATTATTTATCTGTTCGCTTTGAAACCTGTTTTTGTTTAGTTTAACATGGTGTCAACATCTTTCGTTTATATTTTGCGTAAACAAAAAATGAATGTGTGTATAGCGATGATTACAACAGACATCGTCACATACCCTGAGGTTTGCATAATACACTTGACGCATGTATATAAGTGAAACAGGAAATGAACCCGTGATAAAATGTATTGCACCAAATCTCAAAATATGTTGGGGGAAGTTTCTGTAATTAAGCCAAACCTCAATATGGCAATATAATTTTCCAGAAAAAAATAGGTATGGCTATGTAACTATCCCATATATGATATATGTAAGAGACAGAAGTGGAGGAAGATGATGGGAGAGGAAATTACAGAAGTATACCTGTTGAACGCGTATAGCCACAATCCATCCTAAACACATCTTTGCCACTTTCCCCAATGGAGGGATAACTTTATCATGTTCGGGGTCCAGCTACATCATTCTCAGGAGAAGCAACCAATTGGAAGTTCTTAATCGATGCAACTGTGATGCGCCCATGAACACCAAAACCAGAGCTGTTCGTGCAAGTGCGGCATTTATTTCTCAGAACTGAGAGACAATCATCAGATTGGTTACTCAACGGCCCGGATTGGGATTTGTCCAAATAATTTGAGTTCGTATGGAAAAATGGTAATGAAGTAGATGTGATGGGCAAATACGTCTGTGTTCGAGCTGTGCCTCCTGGTTTAATGGAAGACGATGGAATCGAGTCCATGACACAGTGCATTCTTCTTGGACCTCTTCTAAAGGACCATTGATTAATGTTATATTCAAAAAACAAAAAATAAATAAATGATTTATAACAATTACACAAACATCCCTTCTTCACTGTAACATTTCATGTACCTCCCTTGTAATTTATTCTCATCTTACAGTTGCATCCCTTTTTCAAATATTAATTATTAAGCATGGTTCAATGAAGTTATAGGTCAAAACTTTTGGTGAAATTTTCAAATTATTCTTGCATAAACTAGTCTTGAGCAACCATGCGGGACCACCAGCATTTTGCAATTTTGGCTCCAGAATGTGGAGGATGAGCATCATCCACGATAAACTTTCGTTCCAAGAAAATTAGATCGGATGAAATAAAAACTAGTCCTTTTTAGTTTCTTCCAAAACAATTCTGATTTATGCAAAAAGTTTTGGTATTCACCTTAATTTTCCTATGTTAAGTGTCGCTTCCCTTTGACATATCATCTGCATGTAGAGAGGTCATGTAGTCAGTACACACGGGGCGGGGCACCTACACTTACGAGCAGCAAGAAGAAACTTGCTATCATCTCCCAATGCTGCCACAAAGAAGAGGATGATATTAAGAGGATGTTCAGGTGAGATTATCAGTTCCTTAAAACATGTTATAAGACAGCGTAAACTATTTCACAATCTTCAGAAAATACTTTGACTTCACAATCTTAACAATAAATGCCAAAACTAGCATCTACAAGCTCCACGTATCTTGTTTAATCCAAACTATATGCGTTTACATCTAATAAGATCAAGAAAACGGTCCACACCTTGACTCAAACTGACAAAAGGCAATATGTTTGACAAAAAGGTAATAGAACATTGAAGAACAGATTCTTGAACCGGGCTGCAAAAACAGAACAACGAATTCGTAAGTGGAAAAACAAGAAGGATGTTATGATACCAAGCTCAGTAAGTAAAACATAATATATATACCCTCCATGAACTCAAGCAATATTTTCATCCGACAAGAAAGTTTTGAACACTTCGAATATAAGACGAAAAAAGCGAATATTTCTACATTCAATAGGGCTAAAAACTATTTTGAAGGTTAGCTTACTTCACTGAATTGTTAAAACCTATTCACTTTCCAAAAGGATAATGTATTAAAACCAGATAGTGACTATCAACAAAACCAATCTCAATCCTCTCTTCCGGTTTTTCCTTTTCCCACCAAACGGTAACACATTGTATAAACAAACACACTATGTAAACGACGACTGGCTTTATCCACACTAAAAACTGCATTCGCAAAGAACCATTAGTGCAAATCATAACAATCTCGAAAATATTTCACATAAGGACCATGGAGACTGCCAGAATCCAACAGGCCATCACCACACAATTCATACACAACCAAATACATATAAAACAAGAATAACCACACAAAATCAGTCACCAACTATAACCAACAATATGAAAGAGAGAACACCATTTCTAAAAAAGATTCAAGTCAAGAGTAAAACAAGCTTCAAACCCAATTAATCTATAGAGTTTTAAAGACAAATTATCAGCCAAGTTCAACATAACATCGCCCCCGATACCCCCACCCAAAGCACAGAGCTAGCTTCACAAACTCAGACAGCAGTCTATCCCATCAATAACCCAATTTTCACACAGAGAGAGAGAGAGAGAGAGGAACCTTGCTTAACAGATATCGGAAAAGTAATCTTGCCGGAATCCTCCGGATTCTTGACAACCTCCTTCATCACCTCCCTCCATCTCTTACACACACCGTAACAAGCAACCATGTGTTTACTGTCAGGCAACTTCGATTCAGAGTCCTCCACTTTCAACAACACTTCCCTCAATAACTCCAAAGGCAAATTCAACAAGCAACAATAATTGCAATCCTCATCCCCACCGAATTCATTTTTTCCCATACAATGCTCGGATTTCTCCACCGCTATTGAGCTGTCCTGAACTACTCTACGTGACCCTGACTTCAACCGCAGATTAACCATGGTGCTTACTCGCCCACCTCTTATTTTCCTTCAAATTGCAACTTGGCACCATAAACATCTCCAACTTTCACGAAATTAAAGGAAACAACAGGAACCCTTCTCACTCATAAAACCTCATACGTGAACGTGAAGCTGCAGTTTACATCATGGGCTATGATTAACTTCACTAAAACTGAGAAACACAACAAACCCAACACGAAAAACACCTAAAAATCAAACCTTTAGCAACACTGAAGACAATCAGACTTGAGTTACAGACGAATGTAGGGACCTAATATGATCAGACTTGACTTGACAATCAGCTCAACATAGTGAATGTGTGTACATACCAGAAAATTGGGTAGTACTCCTTCTCTCCTCAGCATTTCCCGTCCTTCACTCGGTTCGTCCGCGGGTTGAAGCAACCAATGCAGAGTTTTTTGTTGGGGTTTAGTGTAATATTATACTAGTTAAGTGAAATGGGTATTAGGTTCTACATTTTTGTTGTAGGATCGAGGATGGAGATGAAATCTGGGTGGTTCTTGAGAGGTTGTGGCTGTAAAATGCATAACTTGAATAGATAAATGTTGATCTTATACAGCACTGTTATCTCACATATATATGTGAAATTTTTTAAATATCTTCTCTCTTAAATAATTTTAAATGTCTTCTCTCTTAAATAATTGGGATTAGGGCTGACAGCGGGTCGGATTCGAACCGGATCATGATATTCCGAATCCAACAACAACAAAAAAAAATTGATAATCGGGTCCGAATTCAAATCCTATATGATTCGGATTCATTTATTTTAAATCAATGCATAATCGGGTTGAGTGAGGTCCTATAAAAGACCCGACTATTAGCAATAAATTTAAAATTTTTAAATAACAAGTTTAATATAAAAAAATAAATATAATTACATAATATTTAATAAATAATTGTTATTTAATGGATTATTCAAGGGTTTTGTTTATATTTATTTGAAATAGGTTAATTTAAATTTATTGATAAATTTTAATCATTTTACTTAATATTATGTTTGATCTGACTCAAATCTGATCGATCCGAGTTATCGAATTGCGTGGCAAGTTTGGGTCGATCAGTTAAGAATTTGTATACGTGAGCTCTTTATCGATCTGAAAACACTAACACACGTAGGCGAGAAGGCCAACTTCGGGAACTTGGGGTTTAGCCTAAGTTTGGCATTCCGACACTCAAGTCAATAATAGGATCTTTAGTGAGAGAAATAAATGCAAGGAATGCGAAGTAAATGCTCTTAAAAGCTTACTAACTACTGTTTCAGGGAGGCGTAATTATAGCCTCGGCTAATTAATGCAGTAGTGTGTGTACCGCGACTGTGCATTAATTGCTCTACCGGCGATCGACCTGATGGTCGTACGCGTGAGCTGGCTACGAGAAGGACGGGTATACCTTCTTCCCCTTTTGGTATAGATAGGTACGACTGAGCATTGAATGTCTCCAGATACTCTGATAAGGGAGAAGGGGAGGCCCCCACGTGTCCCGACAAAGGGGCTTTAGGGCACGTACTTATCTGGTGGCTCGAACTCGAACTAATGGATCGAACTACGGCACTCGGAGGACAGTTTTGGGGCTATAGGATAGATCGATGGAATAACCAATTGGTGGCATCCAGATCGATATTTTGATCTAGCAGACTCGAGCTGACTGAGTGCCCTTGGAAAGCCAAGACACGGGTAGTTCAACCGTGTCGATCTGAAGAATTGCTCACACATGGCAGCCACGTGGGGACACGTGTTGCTCGCTACGTCTTATGGGATACCAGGTAGGTTGCCACATGTCGATCTGTGATTGGCTGACGCCGTAGAGAATACACGTGGAACCCTCTGGATGGCTCCACGTGGACCAGTGATATTTTGCCATGTCAATTTTCTCTTAAATAATTTATTTAATTAAATATTATATATAAAATCGGATTTTTGTTCTTAATGGATCAGATTCCTTAATTTCATATTCGATCCATTTATTTCAGATAACGAATATCTATAATCGAATATAATCCATCGAACTTTTTACCCATTAATCTTACTCCAATCTCGGGGAAGAGTGCGTACAAAGGAACTTCTGGTAAGCTCAAGAGCAAATGAATTATCCCCGCTAGAGAAAATACATTAAAGAAACCCCAAACATGTTATTTCAAGAGATCACCATCACTAACCCACTTGCCCTCCACTTTCAGTGTCATAATTTTATTATTTCTGCAACGACAGAGAGTACCAATATGAAAGATACGAGTGTTCTCATCTCGTGTTCAACAAACTAAATACGTGATTTTTGGAACCAGATTAACCCCTATGGTTGAAGTGTTAGATTATACTCCTATATCAGCCTCTCTTCTAATTCACTCAGCAGTGGATGCAAATGACTATGATTGATTCGTTGTATTCCTACAATACAGTTTGAGACAGCCTTTTTCGTCGAAATACATCTTCGTAGTGATTATTATTCCAATCTTTCAACCGTTTCGGACCTCTTTCCAACGCTTTATGGATATAACAATTATCTTGCCAAATCTGTTCAATTAGTTTTCTGTAGTTATGGTTCGTATCCCGTGCCATTTCAAATCGAAATGGTTTATTCTGTGGGATTGTAGTAACTCAAAGTCTCAAATACCCTATTATTATCAGATTAACTCTTAAGAAGGATCGAAAGAGTGCATTTCACAGGGTTCTATTTGGACGTTTTCTCACTCGGTGACCTCCACTAATAACTCTGAAGCATTTAAATAGTAATAATCTTTTATTAGCACATATATTAAAATTTGGGGAGTTGCTACTCTTCTATTAATAATTTTAAATTAATATAATTCAAATACGTATAATTAAAAAATACGGGGAATTCCCGAAAAATTCTCAAATGGGAACTCAAATTCCTCTTTGCTTCCTATTTTCAAAAAAATTCCTCTTCACTCCCCAGATAAGAATCAAAATTCACTTTTACTCCCCATTTTTCGTAAACGTGGTATAAAAACTCAAGGATCACGTAACTAAATCCCCAAATGATGTATATTTTTCGCAATATGATGTATATACATGATATTACGAAAAATATACAACATTTGGGGATCCTTGAATTTTTATACCACGTTTACAAAAAATAGGGAGTCAAAAGGAATTATGATTCTCATTTGGGGAGTGAAGAGGAATAATTTTGAAAATGGAGAGTAAACAAAAAAATTTTCAATTTATGATGAGTTTTCAAAGAAGACTCCAAAAAAATAATAATTAATTAAATATTAATTTGTTGATAAATATTATATACTTTTTTTTTTTTTTTTTTTTCACATCCCAAAACATTCTTCAAACTTGCATAGATATCTCTTCAAATACACATTAAGCATTCTATAGTTTCTAAAACCACACATCATTAATATGTTCTTTAATAATTAATAACATCCATAGAATAGGGAACACTCAGATGGCCTCAGCTAATATCTCTGCATCTCTTTATTGAGCTCTAACCATAGCCGCAAGCATATCTTCAGCCACAATCATATTAACAATACCAGCCCTTTGATCTTTACCAGGCCCACAAACTTCAACCACCTTAACCCTACAGTCATCGAGCAACAGGGCAAACCTCTTCGAACGAATGCCAAGTTCGGTACGCGATAGGTCAGCTTCAAGTCCAAGTGATGTAACATATGCTGCAGCGGAATCAGGCAGAAAGTTGATCTTTGTGGTGTTATTGAGACATATCCTTCTCCATCCCCTCATCGCATATGGATCATTCACACTGATACATTAGATTTCTTGAACGCCCATCGACTTAAACTCATCTGCCTTCTCAATTAAGGGACGGACCACATACTTGCTGCAATTGGGCAAGAAGGCGCCGCGAACGCCCAAGACAATGACCTTCTTACCGGCGACAACGGAGTGCACAGAAACAGGCTCAATTTGTGCCGACTGGTTGATGAAGGTCAGCATACCATCAGGGATGATGTCGCCCACTGCAATTGGAGCCCTTGATGCGTTTGGTGTTGGTCTCTCCAAGGATGGTGAAAGAGGATCCAAAACCATTTGCGATTCAAAGAATCGAACAACCTTTCGATCGTCAAGAAACATGGAAAACCTCTTACACCGAACACCAAATCCTTGAGAGGTGAGGTCGAGGTCAAGGCCAAGAGATGTAACATAAGCTGTCTTGCTATCAGCCAAAAACATGAGATGTGGAGCATTTCTTGGGAAAAAGGCCTTTTCCCATGCCCGCATCACATATGGATCATTGACAGTGATATATAAGGTCTCTTGGATACTCGGATCAGATGCCATCCGAACTAGCGAGGGTTGGTGATACCAACTGCAACTGGGAATGAAGGCACCGAGAACGCCCAAGATGAGGACCTTCTTACCGGTGATAAGGGAGTAGATGGATACGGTCTCCAATTGAAACTCTTCGTTCAGGAAGCTCAAGTTACCATCAGGGATTGTGTCTCCCACAGCGATCGGAGCCCTTGTTGAGGAGGAAATTTGATTTTGCTCTTTGGGGAATTTTGACCTAATGCTGCGCTTTGAAATTTTAGAGAGGATAAATATTATATACTTGTGTTTATTTGTTGTATTTATTTAAAAAATAAATAAATTTTACTACTAATTGAGTTGGATATTTTATCGGATTTATATCCGGCCAACTTTTATTCAAAATTGCTTCAAAAAAAAAAAAAAAACTTTTATTCAAAATTCCTATTAATGAATTCCTATCCTATATCCTATAGATCCGACCTCAAATCCAATTATTAAATCCCCTTTTCGAAGTCGAATTTCTGCCATCTCTTCAGAATCCAACTGGTAAATGAGTTGCGAACAAGAATTCTCGATCTTACCTTCTCCAACCCTCGATCCCCACCGCCCGGATTGTCGCCGCCGCCCGCTTCCGCCGCCACCTCAGCCTCAGCCCGGCATCTCTCCTTTTGTATATAGAATTGTTTACATCTGCACCTTATAAATTTGGGTTAATTACAGCTCTTACCTCTCTAGATGAAATATTACACAATCTATCTTTTAAGTTAAGATTACAAATAGACTCACTCATTGCTGATTAGTTATCTATCCTAATTCAGAAGAAAAAAAGTCGTATCATGAATATCAATTTAAGAATGTGTTGATCCTCAAAAAAATTTATAAATTACTTGTCATTCACTCGGAGAATAATGTGTGGGTAATTGTGAAGAACTAATTTGTGTGAAATATACTCAATTCAAGAAAAAAAATTTGAAAAATCTTATCGTAATGAGTTCATTTGTAATTTTTCAAACATGGAAGGATAGGTTTCATCTAAAGGGTACGCATTGTTAATTATCCAATTTCTCAAGGGTGTAGATGGAAAAATACTCTACATTATTATATATATTTGATATCAAACTTGGTGGTCCTGACCATTGAGTTTTGTGTGTTACATTAAAAACTTGTAGTTTATTTCAAATCTAACTGTGTTAGGGAAGTTAGATTTTCATTTGCATATATGGAGTGTATCTTCTTGAACTAACATAAATATCTGAATGGCAGATTGGGGTGGACTTCACAATGATATTGTTGCTCTGATCTTGAAAAGGTTGAAGCAGATAGAAGAATTTGTGGTTTTTGGTTCGGTTTGCAAATCATGGAGGATTGTTTCCCGCGATATTCAGAGGTGCTTAGCCCCTCAAATACCATGCCTTATGCTCCCCGACAATCCGGAGAATGAATACCATCGGCAAATTTACAGTCTCTCCAAAGAAGAAATATTAACGAAAAATCTTTATATTCCTGAGTTGTATGATAAAAGAAGAAATATTAACGAAAAATCTTTATATTCCTGAGTTGAATGATAAAAGGTGCATCGGATTGAACTATGGGTGGGTTCTCACAGTAACCCGATTGGGTGGTGACACGAATTTAGTCCATCCAATTTCGGGCTTGCATATTGAGCTTCCTCCTCATACCTCCGTCGAGGGCTACAAAAAGAAAGCAACGTATCCGAGTTGTATGTTCTTTGATAAAGTGGCATTGCGTGGCAATCCGTGAGAATCATCAGATTATATGGTGATGGCCCTTCATGCAACGGGCGACTATGTTCACTGTTGGAGACCTGGGTACGAATATTGGACTTTGGTTATGGATTGGGTAACCCGTTGGATCGAAGTTGATTCATATCCTGACTTCTTGTTGAAAGTTCGTATCTCTTTTCCAATTACTTTTAATCATTCACCATATTCATTAAACCACCATATTACTTTCTTATTTGATTTTCTAATGTACAAGCTGAGAATTGTTTGAGACACGAAAAGGATAGGGTGGCTCCCTATCTTCATTCCAGTATGAGACGAAGTTGCTTGAAATAGTACAATATGAGTTGTGTCTATGTAAGACACCCCACTTCTAGAGAATGAGCAATCTGGCTGCCTTGTATTACTTAGGATAGGGGTGCAAACGAGTCGGGACGGGACGGGCTTAAAATGGTTAGCTCGAGTTCGAGCTCGAAAGTTCGATATTGGGACCCGGCCTCATCGAGCTAATTTATTTTAAGCTTGAACTCAACACGTGCCAAGCTTGACTCGGCTCGATTCGAACCATATATAAGTATAACTAACAAAACAATATGTATGATTTATGATATGTGTATTTAATTAGTATATGATTTATATTTTAAACCATATTAATATATAATAAAATATACATATAGTTGTACAAATATTTAATACATATATTATAAATTAAATATATATTATATATATGTTATATGTATAGATAATATAATATACATATGTGCAATTTATAACTATATAACCTAGGCTCGTGAGCTACGAGCCATCTCGAGCTCAGCTTGTCTAGGGTCAGCTATATAGACTTTTTGCTGAAGTATCGCACGGTTTAGAGCCGGTTGTTGATCTCTTTGTGCACGCTTGTGAAGTTTTTACTCTGTTTTGTAAATTTAGGGCCTAATTAAATACTAATTTTTTGTGGTTTCCCTTACGGCATGTCAATAATGAAGATGAAGTTGTTGTTAGTTCAGCAAGTTACAAGAAGGTTTCTTTTTGGTTTCCCTTAGGGCATGTCAATGGAAACAGAGCAAGATTGATTTGTAGTTGTCCCAAACTTATGGGTAAAAACTCTTACAGAAGCGCACTATGAGCAATAAAAGTTTGCAGATGTTAAATTACATCTACATCCCTTCAGATTCCCATATTAAAATTCACCCCTGCAAAATTGGAGAAACTACAAACCACCCATAAAATTTTTTAAAATTCACAGAAAACACCCCTTTGAAAATGGAAACAAAAAATGGGTGATTGGTAGTTTCCCAAACTAATAGGATCAAATAGTAAGATTGCCATCCCAGAGGAGTTATAGATGTATGAAAGTTCTTGGTTTTTTTCTTACATACCATCTTGGAAACACAGTTGGAGATAGAAACTACAGCTTTTGCTTTTAACTCTTAGGTTTGAATGACCACTGTAGGAACCGAGCTTGTGCAGTAAAGGAAGAGGAGCAGTGTAGTCCACCATGGCTGATAATGCCTTGTCTGCTTCTTCACGCACAAACTTCTTGTCTTGAGAGGATTTCACCAAAAGCTGCAACAACTGTAAAATAAACAAGAAAAGGCTAAGATGAGAAAGATTGGTATAAGTTAAAGGTCTTGAAGGAGGACAAAATTCCATATTGCCTTTACTTACCGATTGATTAAGAGCATCCGAACTGCATTCAAGTAATTTTTTTACCAAAGGCGTTGAATATATCTGAAGAAGCCATGATAGATGCCTTGCACAACGCACTTCTTGGATTCTTGATTGATTTCACCATCACCAACACCACTTTCTCCCTATATCAAAACTCAAACCACACACACAAATACTGGAATCAACACAAAAACGGTTTAAAAAACAGAAAAATAAGAACATTAAAACTTACAGAATAGGCAGTAAGAGAGTGGAGTGATGGATCGCCAAGGTTCATGAAGATTACTTTAGCAATTCAGGTTATTTTTATTTAAAGAAGTGATAACGGTGAGGTTCATGAAGGACTTTATACGCTGAATAGAACAGAGGATCGAACATCTTACATAGTTGCTTTCGAGGACCAGGGTGACGCCACCAACTACTGTTATCGTCTGCAATCCTTCTTTCAGGAACTCGGAGACTTCAGTGCTGACGTTGTTCATCCATTCTATTCATATTCTATTCGACATTCTTTTGCGCCTGCGCATCCCCTGTAATCTGTATCCGTCCATCCATTCATCTATCTACCTATCTATCTATCTATCTATCTATATATATTATATAGATCAAATTGGCTAGATTAGGAAGATTATAAACTTTAAATTGGGCATAAATTACTGATTATAAGAGATATCGTATTATTACAATTGAACCTTTGATTTACATATATACCACTTTTTTTTCAATATTTTTCCGCGCGTGGGACAAATTTGAGGAACATTAAATTAGAAACTTCGAACAAAAACATAAGATTAAAAACATATGTGAGACTGATAAGCTCTAAAAGTGCCTGATATAAATTCTAAAATTTACAAAGTTTTGTAAAGAAGCTTGACTAAGCACTCTCTTACGCTGATATAAATTCTAAAATTTACAAAGTTTCATAAAGAAGCTTGACTAAGCACTCTCTATGCTTATATATATATATATATGGTAAAGAATATTTAAAAATACACAACGATATTTGTAATAAGAATTCTTATTTTTCTATTCTGAACGAGTGTCTAGACAGGTGATCCTACTATCTTTATTAATATCGTCGTTTCTGTAAGAATTATTGGCCTTTTCATAAGTTTGGGTCACTAAAGAGTCTAAACAGTGAGATTTTAGAATTCTAATTGATATTTTGTTGTTCCAATCATTCTTTGCAATTTTTCCATAGTCTTTTGGGACCACTAAAACCTACGTACTCCCAAGACCATGACATTTTGGCTATGATGCATGGATATGGATACAGACATGATGATATAGATATTTAAAATCTTTTTGGTTATATAATACACATATTGCTTAATTTTATTTAGTATGCTTAGATTTGAGAAATAATTATGAAATTTACATAGCTAATTTAAATAATATATTTATAATGTACGGTCATTGTATGTAGCACTTGTGCTTTGTTGAAGACAAGAGTTCAGTGACAACTGACAACACATAGAAGTTTTATATGGGAACCAAAACAGTGTTGCAAGCAAAAAGGAACGGGCACAAAAAATAACAACACATGGAATTTACAATAATATGAGATTTACCTCGAAAAGATTTAAATACAACATTACAACTTGTCCAGTGTTATGTAGTTGAAATGATAAAAACGGAACAAGTTACAATTAGGCTCAATTCGCCTCAGCCAGAAAGGATTTCAAATTGAGACATTGAAATATTTGTAAGAACATACCAAATATGTAGAAGATAAGGAAAGAAATAATGCCAAAGCACTTTTAGATCTTCTGATTTCTTCCAAGTTTGTTTCTTGATTTTCAAAGGACAAGAATGTGTTTTAAACTCCTGCAGAATATGGTCGAAGTAGTCATTAGATACACGTAAATTTTCAATTTGTACACTCATTCCCAAAATTCTTGTTTTGCATTATGAAAAGTTATTATCAATAATTGTTACCTCGAATGGTGGAAATTGCAGTTTGTCTATTTCTTGTGGTTCCTCCTACAACTCTGGCTTTTATTTTCTGCAGAGCAACCACTATTTCTATCATGTTAATTCTTTCATATGGTGAAGTGGCTAAGCATTGCATTGCCAACCTAAAAATAGATGTAACACATTCCTCCATTCTGTGCAAATTCAGATCTTCTCTCGATAGCAAAGCAGGGGCGAAAACTTCAGTTACTGCGTTTTCTTGCAATGCTGCTCCCACCCAATCCTTCAAGCTCATTTCTTGGCCAAACATATCATCGGTAGGCTTTTTACATGTAAATATCTCCAACAACAATATGCCGTAGCTATAAACATCTCCATTTGTGGAAACTTTTCCTTCCGATCCATACTCTAATAATAATTTTAATTAAATTCAATGAATTCATGGAATTAAATACTTGAATTTATTAAAAGAAATATTTATGAATTATTACGGTGGCATACCCTAAGGTTTGGGAAATCACAGGGTATGTTAGTTTAATTATCTCAATACTTATAAGTTAAGAAATGAAAGAAAGGCGTTTGAAGTCATTAAATATTACCTGGTGCTGCATAACCAACTGTAGCCAATGTTTTTGTCTGGATGACAGTCTCCCCTTCATCAAAGAGCTTGCTAATGCCAAAGTCAGAAAGACGAGCAGTCATATCTTCATCAAGCAATATGTTGCTTGGCTTTATATCACAATGGACAACTGGGAATGTATGACCATGATGAAGATATTCCAATGCCAATGATACATCAATAGCTATATCAAGCTTTTGTAGCAAATCCAGACAATGAGTCTCAGAATATAACCATTTCTCAAGACTCTCATTTGGCATGTATGCAAGAATCAGTGCTTTGAAATCCATGTTACTGCAACAACCAATTATTCCAACTAAGTTTCTATGTCGGATGCTGCTCAATATTTCACTTTCGGTATCGAAACTCTTAATAACTCCTTCCAATTGCAAGTTGAAGACTTTTACTGCAACACTTAATCCATCAGAAAGTGTTCCCCTGAAAACCGATCCAAAACTTCCTTTTCCAACCAGATTAGTTTCACTAAAGGAATTCGTTCCCCGTTCAAGCTCTGCATATGAAATCCTTCTCCAAGAAAAACGATCTAGTGATGGAACAATAGTAGGGACTGGTATCTTTCTTCGTTGATGTCTCCTTATGAGCATAATTATGATTATCACCAGAATGATAGCTGAACTGATGGGAAGCAGTACATACTTCATTAACAGAACAACATGTTTCGGCCCTGAACTTTTTTGATTTCCAACACAAGGAGGAACTTGAAATTTTGGCACACCACAAAGAGCAAAGTTTCGAACAAATGATTGAGGAGTGAAGTTAACAAAAGGCCCCTTAGTTGGAATTTCTCCTTCCAATCTATTGATAGACACATTAATATACTGAAGAAATCGGAGATCTTCTAAGGACTTTGGGATCCCTCCGGAAAGATTGTTATTAGATAAATCTAACCATGTCAAACCTTTGACATTTCCCAAGGATGGAGGGATAGATGCTTCCAACTTGTTATTCGCCAAAGATAAAACTTCTAATGATTGACAACCATCAATTGAAGTTGGAATATCACCTGAGAACTGATTAGAGGACAAATTTAATTTATTGATTACTCTCAAATTTCCAATTTCAGATGACAAATGACCACTCAAATTGTTCATGGACAAATCTAGATTGATCAGGTCTCTAAGATTCCAGAAGCTGGAAGGTATGGCAGAATTGAGCTTGTTTGAGAATAAATAGACATTTCTCAGTGATTTAAGCTGACCCAAGCAATCAGGTACGGGACCTGTGAGCATATTACTATCAAGGTACAAGTCCCCCAAACTACTCATCTGACAAATATCAGGAGGTATAGATCCCGTCAGCTGATTTCTGCCAAGAGTTATTATTTCGGGATGTTTTAATTTCCGAAGTGTTGTTGGGATGGTCCCTGTGAGAATTACAAGTTAAACATACCTGTTAAATTTGAAGTATTCTTACAATTTTTATGTCGGAATTAAAAAAAGAAGAAAGTTCGAATGAGACAAAGAAGAAAAACAAACCTGGTGCATGAAGTTAAATTTTCTTGAATGTTGATTTATAATTAATTCCCAATAAGTTGTTTTACGATAAGCAAAAATTATGTTGATTTTTCAAATGGAAAGCTATCATACCGGTGAAGTAGTTTTTATCAAGATACAACCTCCTAAGCATGCTCAAATTTCCAATTTCACTTGGGATGTGGCCATTGAGATGGTTGTCGGACAATACCAGGATTTGAAGATTACTGCACTTGTATATATTTGATGGAATTTGCCCGTTTAGCTGATTTCTCTCAAGGACCAGTTCTTTCAATTTTGGCATGTTATTGCACATGTCATGAGGTAGATTACCTGAAAGAAAGATAGACAATTATGTATTAATATTAACTAACAGTGAAAGAAAGATAGCTTACCTGAAAGAAAGATAGACAATTATATATAGACAATTTTAATTATAAATCAACATATTAAGTTGGTTAACTGTGATATATTCTCCTAATTAAGCTGCCTCAAACGTACAATCTCTTTCGGGATATTCCCAGGTTATGGATAATGATTTACTATAAAATAAAAGCCCAACATTTGAAGCATATACGTTCTTTATTAATGGTTAACTATTAACATATTATATTTAGTAAATTTGTAATTATGGATAAAACTTATATGACTTTTATGGTCTTCTCTCGTGCTGATCTCAAAACTTAAGTTTTATATATTTATTGTGTTAACAATTCAAGAAGGAAATTTGAAAATCAACTTTGTACCTAGAGATGCAAACGAGGAGAGTTCGTTTGCGAGCCTAACGAGTTGACCCAATAAAAGTTCGGGTTCAAATTTGGGATAGTCAAACTCGAATCGAACCTTGACTCGGTTCATGATTTCAACTAACTGAACTCGAACGCATTCTTCCTAACATTTTAATTAAAAAATACTATTTATTATATATAATATTATTAATATCCACCAATAATAGAGAACAAGTGAAAAAATAGAAAAAAAAAATAGAAAACAAAGAAAATTAATAATAAACTTCCAACCGTAATCCTGTTGTAAATATGGATTTAAGAACCAATAACAGTTATGGAGAAACATGAACATTCAAAAATGACATTTTTAATTTCAAAAATAAATTATGATATATAAGTTAAACATACCTGTTAAATTGTTATTATTAAAGTATAAAAATCTCAAAGAAGCAAGGTTTTCAATATGCTCTGGTATACAAGTTAAACATACCTGTTAAATTTTGAGTGTTCTTACAATTTTTTGTAAGAATTAAAAAAAAAAAGAAGAAAGTTCGAACGAGACAAAGAAGGAAAACAAACCTGGTGCATGAAGTTAAATTTTCTTTAATGTTGATTTATAATTAATTCCCAATAAGTTGTTTTACGATAAGCAAAAATTATGTTGATTTTTTCAGATGGAAAGATATCATACCGGTGAAGTAGTTATTCTGAAGATGCAACTCCCCAAGCATGCTCAAATTTCCAATTTCACTTGGGATGTGGCCGTTGAAATGGTTGTGGGACAAGGACAGGAATTCAAGGTCCCTGCACTTGTATATATTTGGTGGAATTTGCCCGTTTAGCTGATTTTCGTAAAGGTACAGTTTTTTCAATTTTGGCATGTTGTTGCACATGTCATGAGGTAGATTACCTGAAAGAAAGATAGACAATTATATATTAATATTAAGTTGACTAACTGTGATATATTCTCCTAATTAAGCAGGCTCAAACCGCACAATCTCTTTCCGGATATTCCATTGAGATTTCGTAGTCCAATCTGAAAAACGATTTACTATAAAATGAAACGCCAATATTTGAAATTTGAAACATATACGTTCTTTGTTAATTGTTAACCATTAACATATTATATTTAGCAAATTTATAATTATGTATAAAAAATTATATAACTTTTATGGTCTTTTCTCGTGTTGTGCTGATCACAAAACTTAAAATTTTATATATTTGTGTGTTAACAATTCAAGAAGGAAATTTGAAAATCAACTTTGTACCTAGGGATGCAAACGAGACGAGTTCTTTAGTGAGTCTAACAGGTCAAACCAATAAAAGTTCGGATTCGAATTCGGGATAGTCGAATTTGAACCAAACCTTGGCTCGGTTCATAATTTCAACGAACTGAACTCGAACCCATTCTTTTTTAAATTTCGATCCGCGAACTCTAACATTTTAATAAAAAATAATATTTATTATATATAATATTATTAATATCCACCCATGATACCGTCACAGCACTAGACATTATCAATATATATCCATATTATCAATGTTAAATTTCGCCAATAAAATTTAAATCATCCACAACAATATACTCTATTCTGGGTCAAGACTTAAAAGCCAATGTTAGCCCAATTAGGCCCAAATAAATTGGTCCATATTAGAGAAACCTAAGTTAATATAAGGTAGGGGTGGCAAATGGGTTAAGAACCATTGGGTTGGACCCAATTTAATGGTCTTGGGCTGGTTTGGTTTTTAATAAATTTAAATTGGGCTGGTGTTGGGTTGGGTCAATAACGGGTTCAGAATATAATGGGCTAACAATGGGTTCTGTTGGGCTGCTTCTGGGTTTTTAAATGGTTCCTTAATGGGTTAGCCCGTTTCTTCAATTTTCATATAAAATTACTACCTTACCCTCTTTAATGGGCTGCTTCTGGTATGTTGGTGGTTTGCTTTTGTATTATGCACAGCTGCCGGCAGGCTTTATTTTTTTTTATTTTTTTTAACACACACCCCAAGTGGCCAAGGAATTCGAACTCGGGACCTTGCCTTCGAGAAAGAACCCTCAAACCACTGGACCAACCCCTGTTGGCTGCCAGCTAGCTTCATCTATATGTCTGACAAACCAAAATTTGATTTTAAATTGACAATAATTAATTAAATTAAATTAAATTAAATAATAATAATGATTATTATTATTATTATTATTATTATTATTATTATTATTATTATTGTTATTGTTATTATTATGCATTAATTTAAAATTTTAATATACTTTTAAATCGTGCAGAAACAATGAGAATGACCATTAACATTAAGTAGTATAGTTTAGTAGTTGGTTACTATATTATTTTAATTAGAGATCACGTATTTGAATCTATAGAAACATGATTATTATTAATAATGATAAGTTATACTTAGTTTGACGCATATCGACCCTAAATAAATAAATTATAGCATCAAATAAATTGTAAGAATTAATCTCATTGTCCGTTAATACACTTTAACCACTAAAAATAAAAGTTAAAAAGTAGTTGGTATTTACTATTTGTACGGATATATTTGGCAGGCAAAATTCCATTTTATAAAAGTAGCATTTTGTGTTCCTCTGTGTATAGCTTTGTAATTCCTTGTAGTAGATAATATGTAGCTAACTTTATATTATTGAGTTATATCAGAATTAGTATTAATAAGATATTCATAATATACATTATAGTAGCTAGAATTGTTATTTCAATTGTTTATGATTAAACATATTTTTGAAGAATGTTCTATGAATTGTTATATCCTACCAGTTTATAAAAATTGACCAACACTTTGAAAAATCAATAATGCACCTTGACAACAATTATTAAAGAAGATAATAATGATCAGAATAATAAGTTTCAAAATGGACCAAACGGGTGAAAATATGTTAAATTTGCCAAAAATGAATTAAATATGTTAGGGAAGGATATTTTGGACATTTTAACATTAAGGTTAAATATAAACCCATCTAGAACTCATTGTTGAACCAATTAATAGTCCGCTAAAACCCATTACAAACAGCCTAAAAATCATTTATAGCCCAATCCAATAAGAACACACTAGTGTTTGAACCATTTTGAGCCCAACCCATTTTAAGCCCAACCCAAAATCAGCCCAAACTGCCCATTTGCCACCCCTAAATTATAAGGGCTAAAGGGTTCCAATTTCCATACTGTGTAATCCGTGGTGGTTGAGTTCTACTTCTGCCAATTGTTTAATTTAACACAATCACATTTTCCCCTCCAACTATTTTTATTTAGAATACATAGTGAATTTTATATATTTTATTAATTTTTTTATAATTTTAAAAAAATTAAAAGCTAATATAGAGTAAAATAGAGTTATAATTATTGAAAGCAAGAATCACGTGCAGAAAGCAATTGGCCCATAAATCACGTGCCTTGAGAAGTCTTTTAATGCTAAGTTGCTAACAATTAAAACATTAGTTGTATTTAATCAAAAATGTGTAAAAAAAAAAAAAAACATTAGTTGTATTTTTCCTTTTCCGCTCTTTTAATCATTCATTCATACAGAACGAATCAATGCATATTAGTGAATAGTGAATACAGTGCCCTACAGTTGAAGGGAGAGTGCCAGAAAATTCATTTACTCCAAAGATCTATTTCCTTCAAGGCTGATATATAGGGAGAAAGGTATGAGAGCATATAAAGAATTGGAGTTGAGATATAGTATCTTCAGGTAAGATGCATTCGCAAGCTCTTGTGGTAGTTCACCTACAATAGTCTATGAAGACTGATAGTATTAAACAAATATTTGGATTTTATGCATGACATTCATTTTAATTGCCTCTTAATCAATGAATGAAAATCCATGCCTTAGAACACCGGAGCATCGGATCACATAGCTTAAGTTTTATATATTTGTTGTGTTAACAATTCAAGAAGGAAATTTGAAAATCAACTTTGTACCCAGGGATGCAAACGAGACGAGTTCGTTTATAAACCTAACGAGTCGAACCAATAAAAGTTTGGGTTCGAATTCGGGACAGTCGAGCTCGAACCGAGCTTTGGCTCCATTCGTGATTTCAACGAACTGTACTCAAACCAATTATTTTTTAAATTTCGAGAATCCTAACATTTTAATTAAAAATAATAATATTTATTATATATAATATTATTAATATCCACCAATGATACTGTCACGGTGCTAGATATTATCAATATATATCTCTATTTGTACCAAATATATATATATATCTTAGAAGATCCACCAATGATATTATCACGACGTTAGATATTATCAGTTTTGAATTTTGCCAATAAAATTTAAACCATCCACATGATACTCTATTCTGGATCAGACCTTAAAAGTCAATGTCAGCCCAATTAGGCCCAAATAATAGGCCCAACGTTGGAGAAACCTAAGCCATAAAACCGGCCTGTGGAATCCATGGTTATTGGACTAAAGAGTTTTACTTCTTCCAATTATTTAACTTAACAAGTAACAACCCAATCACATTGCCCTCCAACTAGTTTTATTTATAATACATAATATTAATTGTATACATAAAATTTATATTTTTATTAGTTTTTTATAATTTTAAAAATTTTAAAAGCTAGTATAGAATATAATAGAGTTATAATTATTGAAAGCAAGAATCACTTGCCGAAGGCAATTGGCCCATAAATCACATGCCGTGACAAGTCTTTTAATGCTAACAATTAAAGCATTTGTGATTAAAGTGTGTCGTTTAGCAACATTAGTTGTATTTTTCATTTTTCCATTTTTAATCTTTCATTCATTCAGAAGAAACCATTTTCTGAGTACAAAGTCATTCAAGGTTGAACGGAGAGTACCGGAAAATTCATTTTCTGTAAGGGATATTCTCTTCAAGGTTGATATATTGAATAGGGAGGATGGTATGGAGCCATATAATGCATTGTTGTGGAGAGAGAGCATCTCTAGGTCAGATATATTCGCAAGCTCTTGTGGCATTTCACCTGCAATAGTATATGAGATTGATATAGTATTAAGCTAAACATATTGCCTCTTAATCAATGAATGAAAATCAATGCATTAGAACATCGGAGTGTGGAAAAATATGTTCCCTCTGTTTCTTTGGTTCAATTAAAGTATTAAAAGTGAGTCGGGCCTTAAAAAAAAAATATAAGCCTAAATTAAATTTTGTTGCTTTAAGAGGTTGAAGAAGAAAAGAATCCAGTTATAAGAAGTGAAATAATTATAGAGTAATTTATACCATACCCCCCTGTGTTAGTTGAAATGGGCCAAAAAATCCTATGTTACAAAATTAACATAAAAAATTCCGTGTTTTAAATATATTTGTACACTGCCCCCTTTAGATTTCGGCTCATTCTTTTTTAAATTTCGGCTCGCGAATCCTAACATTTTAATTAAAAAAATATTTATTATATATAATATTATTAATATCCACCAATAATAGAGAACAAATGAGAAATTAGAAAAAAAAAAAAAAAAAAAAAAGACAAAGAAAATTAATAATAACCTTCCAACCGTAATCTTATTGTAAATATGGATTTAAGACCCGATAACAGTTATGGAGAAACATGAACATTCAAGAATGACATTTTTAATTTCAAAAATAAATTATGATATATAAGTTAAACATACCTGTTAAATTGATATTATTAAGGTATAAAAATCTCAAAGAAGCAAGGTTTTCAACATGCTCTGGTATACAATTCAAACATACCTATTAAATTTTGAGTGTTCTTACAATTTTTATGTCGGAATTAAAAAAAACAAAAAAGAAGAAGAAAGTTCGAACGAGACAAAGAAGGAAAACAAATCTGGTGCATGAAGTTAAATTTTCTTTAATGTTGATTTATAATTAATTCCCAATAAGTTATTTTACGATAAGCAAAAATTATGTTGATTTTTCAAATGGAAAGCCATCATACCGGTGAAGTAGTTTTTATAAAGATACAACCTCATAAGCATGCTCAAATTTCCAATTTCACTTGGGATGTGGCCATTGATATGGTTGTTGGACAATGACAGGAATTCAAGATTACTGCACTTGTATATATTATCAGTTTTGAATTTTGTCAATAAAATTTAAACCATCTACAAGATACTCTATTTTGAGTTAGGCTTTAAAAGTCAATGTCAGCCCAATTAGGCCCAAATAAATAGGCCCATCATTGGAGAAACCTAAGTTAATATAAAGCCATAAAATCGACCAGTAGAATCCATGGTTATTGGGCTAAAGAGTTCTACTTCTTCCAATTATTTAACTTAACAAGTAAAAACCCAATCATATTTTCCCCTCCAACTAGTTTTATTTATAATACATAATATTAATTGTATACATAAAATTTATATTTTTATTAGTTTTTTATAATTTTAAAAATTTTAAAGCTAGTATAGAATATAATAGAGTTATAATTATTGAAAGCAAGAATCACGTGCCGAAGGCAATTGGCCCATAAATCACATGCTGTGACAAGTCTTTTAATGCTAACAATTAAAGCATTTGTGATTAAAGTGTGTCGTTTAGCAACATTAGTTGTATTTTTCCATTTTCAATTTTTAATCTTTCATTCATTCAGACCGAATCATTTTCTGAATACAAAGTCATTTAAGGTTGAACGAGAGTACCAGAAAATTCATTTTCTGCAAGGGATATTATCTTCAAGGTTGATATATTGAATAATCAATCTAAATTTTTTTAAAAAAAAGTTTGATATATTGAATAGGGAGCATGGTATGGGGCCATATAATGCATTGCTCTCGAGAGATAGTATCTCTAGGTCAGATATATTCGCAAACTCTTGTGGCATTTCACGTGTAATAGTATATGAGATTGATATAGTATTAAGCCAAACATATTGCCCGTAATCAATGAATGAAAATCAATGCATTAGAACATCAGAGTGTGGAAAAAAATGTTCCTTCTCTTTCTTTGGTTCAATTAAAGTATCAAAAGTGAGTTGGGCCAAAAAAAGAATACAAGCCTAAATTAAATTTTGTTGCTTTAAGAGGGGGAAGAAGAAAAGAATCCAGTTATAAGAAGTGAAATAATTATAGAGTTATTTACACCATACCCCCTGTGTTAAGGTGAAATGAGTAAAAAAAATAAATAATCCTATGTTACAAAAATTAACATAAAAACTCTGTGTTTTAAATATATTTGTACACTGCCCCCTTTAGATGATATTATTATAATTTAAATATAATATCTCTATTTTACCCTCACAAATTAAACGTAAGTTCCGAGTTTCATTTTTCAATGTCTATTGTTTATTTATTGGTGACATTTTTTTATTTTTTTATTTTTTTTGTTTATAGGATTCTTTATGCAATTTTTATTTTATAAAAGGGTCTTCGTGCATATAAAAAAGTATTGAACAATACAGAGAGATATGAGATGTATATCACAATATAAAAGGGTAATAAATAGAGAAAATTATTGTTCTAGTCGTCCTAAAAGCGCGTGTTGAACACTAGAAAATTTTAGGGTTTGCAATGCAAATATTTTGAAAACACAGGGTTTTATATGTCAATTTTCATATCACAGAGTTTTTTGTGCTAATTAAGGCAAACACAGGGGTGAAATATATAAAAAACCCAATAATTATATATATTTTTGTATGACTTTGGGATTATTTAATTAATATTTGGTCATTGTATAATTTTGGAATCGATGCATGTTAATGAATACGGTCATTCAAGATTGAAAAGTGAAAGTCCAACATTTGAAGGAAGAGTACCAGAAAATTCATTGCCTCCGAGTTCTAATTCCTTCAAGGTCGATATATTGAATAGGGAGGATGGTATGAAGCCATGTAAAGAATTGGCGCCTAGATATAGTATCTCCAGGTAAGATATATTCGCAAGCTCTTGCGGCAATTCACCTGTAATAGTATATGAAGACCGATAGTATTAAACAAATTAACATTTGAATTTTATGCATCAATTTTGGTTTCAGTATTATTTTGATTGAACAATACACGACCGATGCGATCATACCTGTGAAATTATTGTAGGATAAACGTATCTCTTTAAGCTCTGTGCACTTGTATATATTTTGAGGAATTGACCCCGATAGTTGATTCTTTGAGAGATACAACAATTCTAATTTTGGAATATAATTGCATATATCACTTGGAAGACTACCGGATAGATCATTAACTCTGAGATTAATGCTTCTCATAGAAGATAATTTGAAGATGCCATACGGTATGGAACCTGTCAAGTCGTTGTACTGCAAATTTATCTTCTTCAAACGCCGCAAATTAGACAACTCGTGAGGTATGAAACCTGTGAAAAAGTTGGAACTAATGTCCAATGATCGAAGAAATGTTAAGTTTCCAAGATGAGGAGCAATAGTTCCTCCGATGCGGAAATCAGAAAGATTCAAGGATGAAACCCTTAGATGTTTAGCACCACAAGAGACGCCAATCCAGTTACAGAATGAGGTGTTAGTGGACCAATTCTTGGCCAAAATAGCATTAGGGTCTGAAGTGATGGAATTTTTGAAGGCAAGCAATGCATCATGATCTGTGGTTAAATTAGAAAATATTGTGTTTGAGCTGAATGAAATGCTATTCAGAAACAACAGAACAAGAGCAAAGGAAAAACAAGGATTCCCCATGAAATGCATGATAATAATGAAACTTATGTCTGTAAATACTTGTGCATTTATAAACCTTGAAAGGAATATCTAGCAGCAAGTCACCATGCTGAAAGCCACTTGGTCTACGGGCAAGAAGACCCAACCCGACTGACAAGTTACGTTGGAAAATTGTATGCAAAAACAAAAGATTGACGTAATTCTAAAATTCTAAAATTTACAAAATTTTATAAAGAAGCTTGACCAAAACATTCTCTTATGCACCACAAAAATACAATGATATTTGTGATACTTAAATCTTATTTTGTTTTTTCTAAACAAATATCTAGACAAGTGATCCCACTTCTGTCTTTATCAATATCCTGGTTTATGTGGAATCTATTAATATCCTAGACACTAAGAGATTCTTGAATTATTTTCTAATTCATATTTGTTGTTCCAATCATTCTTTGCAGTTTATCCATAGTCTTTTTGGACCAATAAAACCTACGTATTTTGCGCGCCAAGACGATGACATTCAGGTAAAAGATAGATGAATGTGAAGAGACTTAATCTTGTAATAACCAATTTTTAGTAGTTTCAGGAGTCGGGACTCGTTTTGTAGTTTTAAATATGTGTTTAATTAAGTATAGTTATTTAGTTTCGTTTCAAAAAAAAAAAAAAAAAAAAACAGAAAAAGAGTATAGTTGATATTTTATATATCTCAATTACTTAAATATTTTCCTATTATACATATAACAAATTAATTTAATTGGTCTCTCCATTGTGCAAAGATGGTGTCGTTTCTTTTCTTCGAACCGATTGAAAAATAATAGTTCATTGATTAGTAAAAGACAAAAAAAGAAAAAAAAAATCCATAATTTTCTAATGATACCTCATATTAACTAGTATATGTATAAGTTACCATTATGCTGAAAAACTAAAACGAAGAAAGAATTAAATAAGGAGATAAAAGAAAATTTAAAGGTCGACTATAAATTAGAAAAGTAAAGTGGCTTATGATTTGGGAAAAAAAAGAGAAACCACCTTTACGCACGGAAGTACATTATATAATTTATATTCGAATGCATAAAAATACAAAAATAAGTACATATATTATACATCATGCGGTTATATTTTGAAGGAGTTTAAAATACATCCGTAAAAGGCTAAAATTTATGCTTAATTAAAAATATGATACATCAAAATTTATATATATATATATATATATATATATATATATATATAAATTATATTTTTTATTTTTTATTTTTTATTTTAAGAATTTTAATTAATAAATTCCTAAAATAACTATTTAATTAATTGATATTTTAATATAAATGTGTCAAAATTCGAATCTGGAAATAAATTCATATCTTGCCGAATGAAAGAATGCCAAATGTAATATTCTTTTATTCAAATCACATCTTGTGATCATAGAAGATATGTGTTACATAAATAATAAAAAACCAATAAAATTAAAATTTTTCTATACTTATAAATAGGAGACCACCAACGAAGACAAACGAATTAAAGACGAGCTCAGTAGAAAAGCAACCAGCAAAAAGTAGGAAGTCCGAAGGCTTTCACAAGTCATTTAAAGCGTGTTTTTCAGCATTCTTCATGGAAATCAACAAATCGAGACATTCAATCCGGAATCAAAACATCAAACTTGTATTTCGGCGTTGCTCCTCAACAAATTCAAGTCAAGTTCAAGATGATTGAAGCGAGATTCAATGCGTTCTTCACGGCGATTAGCGAATTGGGGCGTTCGATCCGCAACAAAGGCACCAAGCCCTCGAATCTGGCGTTATCTTCAAGTCCACAACAAATCAAATTCAAGGTGTTCAAAGCCGTTCACCAGAATCAAGACATTTAATTCGTGATTAAATCGAAAAATCCATGGATTAAAGTTTTAAGAAACGTTCAAGGGAGAATTGAAGCTCCAAAGTCAACGGAGGCTTTTGAGACCTACCAAATTCCAACAAATTTTATAGAAAGAATCAAAGGAAAAAATTAGAAATTGTACTCACTTTTCATCGGATCAGTAAAATCTTCATTTGTAATTATTTTTCTTGTTCGATTATTTAATTAACACAAAATTTGAGTTTCACTTTTCATCGGATCAGTAAAATCTTCATTTGTAATTATTTTTCTTTTTTGATTATTTAATTAACACGAAATTTGGGTTACAAATTTCTGACACGCCCAGTAGGACATTTTTACCCTCATCTTTTCTTGCTCAACAAATTTGAAATATATATCAAATGACCATCAACAAGATCGTTGGATTCGAGGCCGCCATATGTCGAAGTCATTGGATTTATCTTTCTCGAAGGAATTTGTAATGTGATAGATCAGTTGGTGTGCAAAGGAATTCTCGAAGTCGATGTTGGGGGGCATTCTATAGATCTCTTCCTCAGTACCTGCATACATGCTCTGAGAGTATATGCGAATTCATCTGTGGTCCAATTTGGCTCTGGAGATGCAGGTCGAGCTTGTCAATCCTGAGGTCGAGGGTCATCTTGGAAACGGCCAACCTTGTCCTTATCATAGTTCTCGAGCATATAGCCGCCGCCTTCACTTGAGCCAAGCAAAGGTTGAACCCTTCCTCTATATCTTTGATGTCACATCCCAGTTCCAAAACTAAATTGCTCAACATAGTACAAAGCAAGTTGGTCTCGGTACATGGTACCCGTCTTCTGAGGATGAGGAAACTGGGTTCCTTGCATTACTCAAAGGAGACAAAAAGGAAGATTTGTCCAGTGTACGCTCTAACTCGATTATTTCCTAGTAATTGCTGAAGCAGGGCGCTTTGTATACTCGACGCTCTAACTCGATTATTTCCTAGTAATTGCTGTAGCGGGACACTTTGCAAGAGTATACACTGGACAAATCTTCCTTCTTGTCGCCTTTGAGTAATGCAAGGAACCCAGTTTCCTCATCCTCTAGAAGACGGGTACCATATACCGAGACCAACTTGTTTTGTACTATGTTGACCAATTTAGTATTGGAACAGGGATGAATATACAGAGCCACCCTCTCCTTTTCATGTCTTAGAGAATTTTCAGCTTTCAACAAGAAGACTGGACATGCTTCGACTTCAATCCACCAATCTGCTACCCAAGAGTAGTAGTTCGCAGTGTTCTCGAGCAGTGGTGCTTCGAAATCCTTCTCATATCTATCCCATTCCAATTTCAACAAAGATATCCACAACATTCTTCAATAAAACTCGGTCTCCATCCCATTGTAGATCAATCTAGAAAAAAATAATAAGAAGAAGAATACCACAAAATTGAAACCATGAAGCCAAGACATCCCAGATAATACATACCAGATATACAAGAGCATCCCATTCTTGGTTAATCTGGTTAGAAAAAAGAGAGCAGAAAAGACAGATTAAAACTCAAGTTGGAAAACCATGAAGCAAGACAACAAAGAAAAATCTAATTAACTCATCTGATCGATTCATATTGGAGTTTTAACCTGGCTAACAAAAAGAATCTAAGTCAGATTCCATTCTCTCTCTCACAGAAATAATAATTAACATGAGCTTAAGGTTAATATTAAGAATTTAGAATTTATAGAAAAAGCTAATAGATCAGAAAGTCAAAAGCAACCAATCTATGTCCATTACAATCTATTACATACCAAAGCTATAATAGCGTCTCGTACTTCAGTCTTGAACTCCTGACACACCAAGTCACGGAATCGTGTGACACCTACTTCCTTGATCGTTGGAACTGAACTCATGCACTGTTCTAGATACTTGAAAACCTTGCAAAACCACTGTACCATAATTTTGTGATTTGACCAACTACTCACAAGCTCCCTCACATGAACTCGTCGTCTTGCCTCTGCCTTAGAGAAGGCAGTACCTAAACCAAAAGAAATAAAAGTTTAAGAAAGAAAAGAATAATCATGAGATGATAAAATGTAAGGAATTAAATTGTACCGATGTAGTGATGAAGTCTTCAAAAGAGTGGCAGCAGTTTTCGTACAGTTCTTGAGAAAAACCGTGTTGTGGCCTGACGCACATTTGTATATTTTTCTGTAAAATCAAAGAAACAATTAATCAACAACAGAACTTCAAACATATCAAGATGTAAACCATAAAACAAATACAATAGAACTTCAAACATATCTGTCATATACACAACACTTGCAGAGGGGCATAATAGAACAGATCTGTTTTGGGAGAGGGTTTATCAGTTTCTCAGGACAAGGTAATAAGTTCAGTTTCTAAAATTTCATTCTGTGTTGATTATCAAAGTCAAAACAGCCTGGATTCAGGGGTTTCATTTATTAGTATAGAATTTCCCCGTTTTGATGGTAACAGTCAAAGGGCTTGGGTTAGAGAGAGTCGGAGGGAAGTCTTCGAAAACTGTGAACTGCGTTTTGGGCCTTAGATCATATAATGACTGGAAAAAAAGGAGGTGGAAAAGGAGTTTGGAAATTTTGTGGAAATACTAAGCAGACAAGCAACCTGCTGGAAAGAATTGTGATCTATTTATAAATTCACACCCAATAAACTCTTTGACTCATGATAATTTGTCAAATGAGCATAGCCCTAGTGCTGATTTGGCTCAGGACTTTAATGAAACGGGGATCATCCCCTTCGTTGTATATATGTATCCGTGAACTTCTTTTTGACAAAAATCGAGAAGAAATCCCTGTGATCGTGGAGAATATGTTGAGTAGAGTGATGGAAGAAATTGAGCAACAGTGGGCAAACCAAAAATTGCAAGAGCTAGAACAACTTCCAGGGGTATGACTGTTACTAGGTTGGGCAAGCTTGAGGAGGTTGAGTTAAACATAATGAAACTAAGGAGTCGTTCAGAAAATGTTCATTATGGGGGTGAATCAAAGAACAGGCTCCTAAGTCCTAACAACCAAGGTTTGGTTGTAAACATACACGAACTCAAGCATACACTAAATTTCACAAAAGAAGTTATGCAGATGTTATGTTTGAAGTATCAGGAAGAAGTTAACAGCTTAGGTGAACACTTGAGCAGTCTAGCTCATGCGGCTTTTGGATAACAAAAGGTTGTTGAGGAGAATCAAAAATTATACAACCAAGTGCAAGACCTCAAAGGAAATATAAGGGTGTATCGCCGAATACGACCCTTTTGGCTCGGACAGCAAACTGGTATGGCTCGCGTCATGACAATATCAAGATGTAAAATATAAAACAAATACCTCTTAAGTGCATTCCTGGGAAGTGAATTTTGTCTGAGATCCTTCAAGAATACCTCTCAACTTCGTAATATCCTTATTTTTTAAATTTTCCATTTCTTTCTATATTTAATGGAATTACGTCACGTGTTCTTTCGAGGTCTAAATGACATCGAAAAAATACAAAATTTATTTCGTTGGATCCGAATCGTCGAAACGAGTTGAAAGGCAAAGACGGAATCCGAATCCGAATCCTGTAACTCAAGTTATAGCTGAAAAACTAATCAAATAGGGTAAATGGGTCATATGGACTGAAATTTGCTCCATCGGAGGTTCCAACGGCATCGAAAAAATACGAGGTTTGTTTCATTGGATCCAAATCATCAAAACGAGTCCAACAAAAAAGACGAAATTTGAATCCGAATCCCGTAGCATAAGTAATAGCTAAAAAACGAATCAAATAGGGAAAATGGGTCATATGGACTGAATTTTACTTCGTCAGAGGTTCAAACAACATCGAAAAATACGAATTTTAGTTCATTAGATCCGAATCATCAAAACGAGTCCAACCAAAAAGACAGAATTCGAATCCGAATCGCGTAGCTCAAGTTATAGCTGAAAAACGAATCAAATAGGGTAAATGAGTCATATGAACTGAAATTTACTTCGTCGGAGGTCCAAACAACATCAAAAAAATACAAATTTTAGTTCATTGGATCCAAATTGTCAAAACAAGTCCAACCAAAAAGACGAAATTCGAATCCGAATCCCGTAGCTAAAGTTATAGCTGAAAAATGAATCAAATAGGGTAAATAGGTCATATGGAATGAAATTTGCTTCGTCGGAGGTTCAAACAGCATCGAAAAAATACGAAGTTTAGTTCATTGGATCTGAATCATCAAAACAAGTCCAACCAAAAAGACGGAATTCAAATCCGAATCCCGTAGCTCAAGTTATAGCTGAAAAACGAATCAAATAGGGTAAATGGGTTATATGGACTAAAATTTGCTTCGTTTTTCATCTATAACTTGAGCTACGGGATTCGGATTTGGATTCTGTCTTTTCGGTTGGATTTGTATTGATGATTCGGATCCAATGAACTAAACTTCGTATTTTTTCGATGCTGTTTGAACCTCCGACGAAGCAAATTTCAGTACATATAACCCATTGACTAAAATTTGCTTCGGTTTTCAGCTATAACTTTAGCTATGGGATTCGGATTCGAATTCCATCTTTTCGGTTGGACTTTTTTTGACAATTTGGATCCAATGAACTAAAATTTGTATTTTTTTGATGTTGTTTGGACCTCCGACGAAGTAAATTTCAGTCCATATGACTCATTTACCCTATTTGGTTCGTTTTTTAGCTATAACTTGAGCTACGGGATTCGGATTCGAATTCCGTCTTTTTGGTTGGACTCATTTTAATGATTCGGATCCAATAAACTAAACTTTGTATTTTTTCGATGCTGTTTGAACCTCTGACGAAGTAAAATTCAGTCCATATGACCCATTTTCCCTATTTGATTCGTTTTTCAGCTATTACTTGCGCTAGGGGATTCGGATTCGAATTTCGTCTTTTTTGTTGGACTCGTTTTGATGATTTGGATCCAATGAAATAAACCTCGTATTTTTTCGATGCCGTTGGAACCTCCGATGAAGCAAATTTCAGTCCATATGACCCATTTGCCCTATTTGATTTGTTTTTCAGCTATAACTTGAGTTACGGGATTCGGATTCAGATTCCGTCTTTGCCTTTCAACTCGTTTCGACAATTCGGATCCAACGAAATAAATTTTGTATTTTTTCAATATCATTTAGACCTCGAAAGAACACATGACGTAATTCCATTAAATATAGAAAGAAATGAAAAATTAAAAAAAAAAAAAAAACAATTGGAGTCGTGCATGGCATGCACGACTCCAATTAAAATAATAAAAAAAATTATGGAGTCGCGGATAAGATCCACGACTCCGCCCTAAATATTATTAAAATAATAGGAGTCGCGGATCTCATCCGCGACTTATATTAAAATTTTAGTGCCCCCAAAAGCGATACTACTTTATTAAATATGAATAAAAATAATATTATTCTTGCAAATTTCTCAGAGAAAATAGAGAGAAACGAAGCTTACCAAGTAGAGGAGAGAAAAAGGGAAGAAGAGACGCCGGAAAACTGGTCGCCGGCCGGAATGTCGTCGCTTCGGAATGCGTGCGCGGGAGAGGAGAAGATAAAGTGTGTGTGAAAGCGTTGTGGTGTGTTTATGTGTGTAGAACGTGTGTGTCGTGTGTTTATAAAAGAAACGTCTAATTGCGGTCACACCCTACCCAAAGGGTTTTGGATTTTCTCTTCCTAATTTTTGAAAAATATTATACTTAATCACTTATAAAAAACTTTAACAAAATAAATCCTGATAAATGTATTGACTATTGATATTATATATTAAATTAAAACTCTTGAAGTAAGGAACACAATAATGGTCTTGAAATCAAATCCGACAATCGACAAAGCAAAAATTATCGATTAAAAACAATGCACGACGACTGAAGTTTTTGGTGGCTAATAGTGTCGGTTGGGATATGGTTTTTGTTCCACTTGAAGAGACGAATACGATGGCAGTGGTTTTGAAGCTTGGGTCGCCGTGACGGAGGAGAAATCGACTGTCAAAGTTTTTTAAAAAGGCTAAATGTAATATTTTTCAAAGGTTAGAGAGGTAAATACTAAAAATCAAAGTATTTAGGAGAAAGTGTGGCGACTGGGATTAACCCTAAAAGAAAAGAAGTAGAAAACGGGTTGTGACCTGGACCCGCCCCGTGAGACCCGCATCAGACCAGGGCCATCAGGTCCCGGGTAGGGTCTGGGCCCCATTTCAGACTTTTGTACGCTATACTTCTGCATCTATTCTCCACAGCCCCATTATCTTTTCTTTTTTTTTTTATTTATTATGTTTAAAGAATAAATTAAGTCCAAAAAATAGAATTTACAAAATTTAAATTTAAAAAAAATAAAAAGATCAAGTGTATCCAAAATGTAATTTACGCCAAGAAAAAAGAGTATTAACAATAAAATTTGTGTGCGATGATCTGGCTCAAATCTGGTCAATCAGGCGTGTCGATCTGGCTATCAGAAATGGGTCAATCAGTCAAGAATTTGTTTGAGTGGGTTCTTTATCGACCTGAAAGCACTAGCAAACGTGAGCTCGAAACCAACTTGGGGAACTTGGGGTTTTTCCCAAGGTTGGCACTCCGACGCTCAAGTCAGTGATGGAGCTCTTTTGAGAGAGAATAAATGCAATTGAATGCGTATTAAAGGCTTACCAACTACTGTTCAAAGGGCGAGTATTTATAGCCAGGGCCAAATAACACAGTAGTGTGTGTACTGTAGGTGTGCATTAATGGCATTGCCAGTCGTCGATCTGGTTGTCGGACGATGGAACTGGCTTGAGGCGGGTCGTTTGTACCTTCTTTTCCCCTTTGGGTAAAAGCAGGGACTGATGGTCATTAATGAGCTACAGTACGCCTGTTCCAAGGAATGAGAAGGGTGCACGTGTCCCGACCGGAGTGCTTTTACAGTATTCGGGTGTCCGGTGACGTATGATATCGATCTGAAGATCGATATTGCCTTCCGGGATCCTTAATGCTGTGGGTTTCCTCGAGAGGAGTAGATCGAAATCGATCTGAAGATCTGATGATCAAGCGATGTGTAAATCGATCTAAGGACCCGATGTAGATCTGACGATCTACGGCCGTGGTATCGATCTGGTGATCTGCCCAGGGAGGTTGCTCCTGGCTTGTCCAGGTTGGCGCAAGGGCCCACGTGTCACCAACCGGGGCGGCCACGTGGCCTTGTACTATTATGCCATATCAGAGGCCCCCCAAATTACCAGTGTGAATTTTCTCAGTGGTAATTTCATCGATCTGGCATTGGGTAGAGGAACCGTCGTGACTGTTACAATCGAACCGTCACCTTGATGATGAGGCGCGTCTTTTGAGGTCCTCGATCTGACGCCGCATTTAATGCGACGTGACCTTTCTGGGAGGTGGCGTGTCCGGGGTAATAATGGCGTCGTTTCGCATTTCGAGACGTTACTTTTTCACCCTCTATAAATAAGGGGTCACCTTCAGCCCTTATCACTGTCTTCTCATACTAGGCGTCGAACTGCTCTATTTTTTGCTAGCTCCTCAGGGGATCGCCACCTTCGAACTCCACACTTTGAGGTAAAGACATCTCCCCTTATTTAGCTTTATGGCTCAGAACCAGGATTAAACGTTCCGACAGACCGAGAGGACGACATGCCGGCCCCCCCTTTGCCCAACGAGAATTTCGAGCTCTCCCCCTCGCGAGCAGGATTAAACGTTCCGACAGCAAATAGAGGGGGACCCGCCTCGACATCGAGGTCGAAGCGGCCCATTGGGCTGCTGGACGAACCTGAGGGGGAGTCTGAAGAGGAACTGGACACAGAAGAGCGGGTCGGAGTAGGGCGGATCGATGCAGGGGTTCCTACGATGCAGGTCGGAAACCCCCCAGCTCGGCCTCCGCATGTCTACAGGACCCTTTCCCATGTTTCCGAGAGGTTTTCGAAGATAACTCCTCAGGAGCTCGCGGAGGTAACGAGGCTGCTGGGGTTGGGTCCCCAATACACGGTTCGAAGACCGGAGGAGGGGGAAACTGTCGAGAGGCCGAGGGGGTTGAGGTCGGTCGGCATGTATTATGCCTCCGTCAAGTACGGATTTAGGCTTCCTCTGCCCCGGGTCGTTGCAGATTTCTTGGTTCGGTACAACTTATGCCCTTCCCAGCTGACCCCCAACTCTTTCTCGCTCATGCACTGTATGATTGTGACGATGAAGTGTCTCGGGTTCGAGCCGGAGATCTGGGACTTCGGCGAATTCTTCACCCTTAACAGTGCCACCAAGTCCGGGGTCGGATATTTCAACCTCCAATCGAAGACGAACCGAAAGATCGTAACCATCCCATCCACATCTCATGGGGTTAACTGGAAGTCCAAATTCTTCTTCATCGACCTACCTGTTGTACCCCGCTTCCGGATCACTTGGGGGGGCAGTGGTCCGAGGCGGCTCGTGACCAAGTCGTCGAACTGGCTTCATGACCATTTCGAGCTGTTGACCAATCTGGGCCTCTTAGATCATACCAACCTGACGAGGACGGGGAATCTGGTCGAAGCGGGCATTATACTTGGGACTCGGAGAAAGAAATTCCGCTTTGGTATGCTCTCACTTCGACCAGGCCCCTTACTCGTTCAGGGTCTTGTTTGCTTGCTTTGTTCTCCTTCTTTTTTTTGTCGATCTGACTCTCCTCGTTCTGCAGACCTACGACCGCTGATCATGTCTCGAGCGGCCAAGATGAGGGCGATGAGTCGGAGGGATGCCACTCCGGACGAGCTCCGACCTGTGGCGGCTGCCGCTCGTGCCCTGATTGACTCCCTCCCCGAGGCCCAACGAGCTCAACAGGAGAGGTGTTCGAAAGAGCTGCACGACTTGGATGCCGATCTGGATGCACAGCCAACTGGGGATTCCATTCGCGGGCAGGAACTTGAAGGGCTTGCCGGGTCATCCGCACAACCGAGCGGTCAGGTCGGGGAGGACGTCGAACAAGTAATAAATCTCGATCACCTCCCTTTATATTTTGATGAAGATGTTGATCCTCAACTCCAGTTTGTTCAGGCGAGGCATGGGGTAGGCAAGAGACCTTTTAGGGAACTTGTTCACGAACTGCAGGACTCCGAAGAATCCGACGAGGAGGCTCAGCTTTTAGACTTTCCCAAGACCCCCCTTCACCAATGGCCTGCCGGTCTTGAGCTCGAAAAGGCGGATGGGACCAAACGAGCTCTCGCGTTTGGCAAGGCCGATTCCGAACTTCTTGCTGCCCTCTTCAACTCCGGGTGCATTATCGATGAGCAGAAGAAGCTCTCTCAGAGATCGGCAAGGCAGAAGAGGTATCAAGCTGCCAGAGGCCTTTTCGGTGTAAGTTGGTGTTTTTTTTTTTTTCTTTTTTTTTTTTTGAACTCCTGGAGATCGGACTCAATCGATCTTATCGCTTATTCAGGACGTTCTCCCCATCCTCATTAATTCGATCCACGAGGCGGAGGTCTTCAAGGCTGGCAAAGAAAAATACAAGGAAAAGTACCAGCTGATGAAGGGCCAGCTCGCCTCAGCAAGCCCGGAGAAGGTGGAGCAGCTCGAGCGGGAGCTCCGGGAAGCTCGCGAGGAGAAGAGAAAGAGGGTCGAGGAGAAGCAGACTCTGGAAGCCCAGTGGGCGAGCTCGCAGGAGGCCCTGAAGGAAGCGGAGAAGGCTCATGCGAGCGAGCTGGCCCTGATGAAGGAGGAATTCGCCAAAGAGCTCGAGACTGCTAAAGCTGCCTCGAAGGAGGAGGGGCGGAATGAGATCTTCAATTTGGCCCAGGTGAAGATCGTCAAAGCGGCGGAAGAAATGAAGAAGTGCAAGCTGGAGATCGAACGGTATGCTGTTCGCGAATTCATGGAAGGTCCCGGTTTCGAGGAGGCGAGCCTGATCGTGGGTCAGAACGACCTGGCGGAGGGGTTCCAGATCGCCGTGAACCAGCTCAAAGCCCAGAACGCCATCGTCCCCAACTTCGATTTTGACTCGATTGGCCCGCTGCTTCCCGATCCCTGTGCGCCTGACCTTCCTAAGGAAGAAGAGCCGGTCCGCATCGATTGGGCGACCTTTAAATACGGCCACGCCATTGAGATCGCTCAGGCTAAGAAAGAGAAACGTCGGGTAGAGTGCGAGCTCCCTCCGCCGGTTCACATTGAAAGCTTCCTTCCCACCATCAGGGAGCTCGAGCGGTCGCTTCGCCGAACTACCCAAGAATCCCCTTCCGAGCCCGTCGAAATTGATTGAATTCTCCCCTTGTAGCCAACTGTTTAGACCTCCCAGCCGGGTTGTGGCTATGTGAATACTTGTTCTAATTTTGTTTTGCTTTTTCGCGAACATTTGCCCATCGAGCCACGTCGCGTGGTGAGCTCGATGCGCTAGGTAAGATCGATCTTTTCTAATTTTGAGATCAATTTTTGCATGAATGAATTATGTTCCTCAATACTTTTTTTTTTTTGCTTTACAAGTTGAACATTAATTCGATCTGGCATGCGCATGGTTTATCGACCTAGGTTTTGCTTACCCCTTAGCTTAGATTCTTATCGCTTTCGGATCGAATGGCTCATCAAGCTATTCGATCTCTTTTGGATGTCGATCTAGCTTCATTGGGCGTCCGCATTTTTCCTTGGGCGTTTTTCCATTTGCTGCATTTCGTCGGATCGATAGCGATCTCTGAGACCCGCCGATCTCCGGACCTCTTTGGATCTAGCTCGATCTCTTCGGGTTTTAGGATAAACTTTTTGAAAGTCATCGATCTCTAGATCTCCTTGGATCTAAGTTGATCTCATTGGATCTTAGATCATTAATTTTTGAAAACCATTAATCTCTGGATCTCTTTGGATATCGATCTCTAACAATGATTCAAAAAGCATTAAATACGTTAGGATTTTTAAGATCTCTTTGGGTCTAAAAACGACCTCGTTGGATCTTGATCTCTAACGATGATTCAAAAAGCATTAAATACGTTAGGATTTTTAGGATCTCTTTGGGTCTAAAAACGACCTCGTTGGATCTCGGTCTCTAACGATCGGGGTGGCTCACTCCCTCCTCGACTCATGACCGTAGGTCGAATGAGAGTTTAGTCGAGGGGATAGTGACCTGGTGTGGGATTGCGGATTGACTTTAATCGAATACCCAAAACATGTGAATTAATTGACTGGTCAGAGATCGATTCTCAGGCGAATTCGACCTCTTCAACTATTACAATCTTGAAACAAATTTGAAAGCTAAGTGTAAAACTTTTTCAAGTTGTGCGCGTTCCACGGTCTGGGTAACGGTTCCCCGGCCATGTCCTCAAGCCGGTAGGCCATGTTTTTCCCGATCTCCGTGACGCGATAGGGTCCTTCCCAGTTAGGCTCAAGTTTTTCGACATGTTGCAAGACCTCGACCTTTTTTAGCACTAGGTCTCCGATCTGAAACGATCTAGGCCGTACGTGCTTATTTTATGATCGGGCTGCTGCAGCCTTGTACTGCCTGAGCTTCTGATAGGCATGCTCTCTACTTTCTTCAATCACATCTAGATCTTCGGCTCTGATCTCCGTATTCCGGTCGAGCTGGTATTGTGATACGCGAGCGGTTTCGTGTAACAGCTCCGATGGGATGACAGCTTCGGATCCGTAAACCAGAGAGTATGGTGTTTGTCCAGTGGCTGTCTGCGGGGTAGTTCGATAAGCCCATAGCACACCGTCGAGTTCGTCCGCCCACGCACCCAGTTTGGCGTCAAGGCGGGTCTTGAGATTTTGGATAATGATCCGGTTGGTGACTTCAGCTTGGCCATTTGCTTGCGGATGACCAACTGTAGTGAATCTGAGGTCGATCCCGAGGTCTCGACAATAGCTCTTGGTATTCTCAGATCGAAATTGAGGACCATTGTCACAGATGAGTACCCTTGGAACCCCAAAACGGCAGATTATATTCTTCCAGAGGAAATTTCTTATCACTGCATCAGTAATTTTGGGGACTGCCTCGGCCTCAACCCACTTTGAGAAGTACTCGACACATACTATGGCGAACTTTTTCTGTCTGGGCGCCAAGGGGAAAGGGCCGATGATGTCGATCCCCCATTGGTCGAAGGGCCAGCACACATCGATCGGTATCATGGACGCAGGGTGAGTGTGGATTAGGTTGCCGTGTTTTTGGCACTTGGGGCATTTCTTAGAGTGAATCTTCGCATCCCCTACCATAGTCGGCCAAAAATACCCACTCCTTAAGATCTTTCGAGCTAGAGCTCGTCCTCCGGAGTGGTTTCCGCAACATCCCTCATGGATTTCTTCCAGGACATCTTGGGCTTGGCTAGGGCGTAGGCACCTTAGCGGGGGACCGGTGAAGGATTTTTTGAACAGCCTGCCTTCATGATCTATCATATAGAGCAGAGATCGATATTTTATTCTTCTGGCCTCAGCTCGATTTTGGGGCAAAAGTTCGTCTTTGAGGTAAACGATTAGATCGTCCATCCAGCAAGGCTCCGGCGGATCGATTGTGGCGATTTCGACCCTTCCTTTATCGATCGCACGGCCCCCCGAGACCATGAATGAGATGGTCGCATCCTTTGTTCCTTGGAATCCGTTAGCCAATTTTGAGAGGGCATCAGCTCGACCGTTCTCTTCGCGAGGGACCTGTTCGATTTTGAACTCTTTTAGCTTCGAGGCCAGCTCTTTCACCATTTTGAGATACGCTGCCATGGACTCTTCTCGAGCTTCGTACGTACCGTTGACCTGGCCGGCAACGAGCTGGGAGTCAGTTACAACGGCTAACCTGTCGATCTGGTTCTCCGTGGCGTACCTTAGCCCCGCTACTAGCGCTTCGTACTCAGCTTCGTTGTTTGTCGCTTTAAAATCGAGCTTAATGGCGAAATCGAGCTGTAGTCCGTCTGAGTTTATAAGGGATATGCCCACTCCCCCTCCTTGGGAGGTCGATGAGCCGTCCGTGTACATGGTCCAGCTAGGCGAGGTACGGACGATCTCCATCGAGCTGGTGTTCTTTTCGACTAGAAAGTCAGCCAGAACTTGAGCTTGTTGGGCGGCCCGGGGTTGGTAGGTGATGTCATGCTGACTCAATTCGACCGCCCATTTCATCATTCGACCCGACACGTCGGGCTTGGATAAGACCTGCCTAAGGGGTTGATCCGTTAGGACGATTATGGGATGAGCCTGGAAATACGGACGTAGCTTCCGAGCCGCATGCGTCAGAGCGAATACGAACTTCTCGATCTCAAGATAATTTCGCTCCGCGCCGTGTAGGATCTTGCTCAGGTAGTAGATCGGTAGGTGTTTTCGATCTCGAATGGCGACCAAGACTGAGCTGAAGGTTTCATTAGAGAGGGACAGGTAGAGGTACAAGGTCTCTCCCTCATTCGGCTTGGCCAGCAATGGAGGGGAGGCCAGGTACTCTTTCAGTTGATCTAACGCTCGGTCGCATTCTTCGTCCCACTCAAATTTTTTAAGATTCCTTAAAACTTTGAAGAATGGGAGGTTTCGTTCGGACGATCGTGATATGAACCGGTTGAGTGAGATTATGCGACCTACCAGGGACTGTACCTGGTTGATGCATCGAGGTCGGGGGATGACCTGGATTGCTTTGATCTTCGTAGGATTCGCCTCGATGCCTCGTTGGCTCACCATGTATCCTAGAAACTTTCCTCCTTCGACCCCGAACGTGCACTTGTCGGGGTTGAGCTTCATACCGTATTGCCGTAAGATCTCAAATGATCTGCGCAGGTGATCTAGATGATGGTACGCCCAGCGACTCTTCACGATCATGTCATCGACGTAGACCTCCATGGTTTTCCCGATCTCATCCTTAAACATCAAGTTGACCAACCTTTGGTACGTGGCTCCTGCGTTCTTCAGCCCGAAAGGCATGACCTTGAAGCAGTATATTCCCTTTACTACGATGAAGGCTGTATGCTTCCGATCTTCGGGGGCCATCAAGATCTGGTAATATCCTTGGAAGGCATCCATCATGCTGAGCATCTCGCATCCAGCTGTCGAGTCGACGAGCTGGTCGATGCGAGGCAACGGATACGGGTCTTTCGGGCATGCCTTGTTGAGGTCGGTGAAGTCGTTGCACATTCTCCATTTTTCGCCCGTTTTTTGCACGAGGACTATATTGCACAACCAGTTGACGTATTGAGCTGGAGTAACGTATCCTGCGTCGAGGAGTTTATTGACCTCGGCCTCGATTATATCATTCCTCGCCCGACTTTGAGGTCTTAGCTTTTGTTTTATGGGTTTGACTGACGGGTCGATCCCGAGCCTGTGACAGATCACCTTCGGGTCGACTCCGATTAGATCTTTGGCCGCCCAGGCGAAGATGTCAGAGTTATCCCTCAAGAATTCTATCATCATGACCTCGTGTTGCGGATGCATATTCGCCCCGATCTTGGTGGTCTTGTTGCTGTCTCCGGGGACCAGGGCAATTTCTCTTAGCTCTTCCGAGGGCTCGAGCCGCTCGCTGGCCTTTCTTTTCCGAGCGGCGGGGGACCTCTCAGCCTCGATCTCTTTTGTGGGTAGCTCGATCTCTCCGTCAGCATAGGTCTGCAGGTCGAGACCTTCCTCCACCTCTTTCCCGGATAGCTTTTTTAGGACGATAGCGTAACAAGCCCAACTGTCCATGACATCGCAAGTCACCTCTCCGACCCCGTTCGGAGTGGGCATCTTCAGCTTTTGATGATACGTTGAGATGATTGCTTTGAACTGAATGAGGCCGGGGTCAATCGAAGATCATGTTGTACGCTAGGGGCATATTTACAATGACGTACTCGACCTCCTGGGTCACCCTCTTGGGGGATGTTCCCATCGAGGTGAGGAGTCGGATGCGCCCCATCGGTATGACTTCCGATCCACCGAACCCGGAAAGTGGTGTTCAGATTGGATCGAGCTTTAGATTATGCAACTTCATTTTTACAAGAGTCGAGTAAGGGATAATATTCGAGCTACTTCCATTATCCACTAGGCACTTGGTTACATCATAATTAGCCACGCCTAAGGTCACCACCATCGGACAGCTAGGCGTATCGCCTTCCCGATGGGGGCCCGGGCGGCTATCACTCTCGCTAAAGCTAACCTCCTGCCTCTCCCACTCTCTACCATGATCGATCTGGAAGACCTCGTGCGGGCCGTTGTACTCTCGAGCTGCTCGCCTGATGTTCCTCTTTCGGGCTGCATTTGAGTCTCCGCCCTCGTGCCCCCCGGCTATCATATAGATCTTGCCATGTGTAGGGGGATTGTCCTCTGCTCTCTCTAGCGGCTGCTTCCCAGATCGTTTTGGGGGAGATCTAGATCTGGACCTGTTGCGGTCGCTCGACCTCCCCGCCTTTTCAGAGTAATGGTCGATGCGTCGAACAAAATCCTTCAGGTGCCCCCCTTGGATGAGTCTTTCGATCTCATCACGGAGGGCGTTACATTCCGTGGTCGTGTGGCCCCACTGCTGATGGTAGCCACAGTACTTTCCCGATTTCTCAGCCTTCGGGCCCTCTCGGATGGGCTTTGGTTTCTTCAGAAAGCTTTGGTCCATGACCACGTAGATCTGGTCTATGGACTTGGTCAAGGGGACGTAGTTTCGTCGGTCGACCTGGGTCGGTTGGTCGACTTTCCCCTTGATTTTCTTTTGCTCGCTCCCTCTCCGGTGTTGGGGCGAGCTGGACCCAATGACCTGCCTGTCAGATCGGGGCGGAGGTCCGTGCGCGAGGGCGATCTCCTCAACGCGCATGAAGCCGTGGGCGATATCTTGTATTTCCGTCAGGTTTTTGGGCCCAGCCCTGACGATCTCATCGGCCCAAAGGCGGTTACGAAGGGCCCGATGGACTACGGAAAGTAAAGTATCCATCGTCGGGTTCTCAACCCGAACCACTTCTCTCGAAAAGCGAGTCATGAAATCTCGCAAGGACTCGCCCTCCTTTTGGTAGATGCTGTTGAGATAGGAGGGTGGTAGCTTCTCCCCGGACATCGAGGAGAAGTGCGCCGTGAATCGATCTACAAATCGGTTGTAGGTCGATATGCACCGAGGCGGTAGACGGATGAATCAATCTTGCGCAGGGCCCGTCAGCGTGGTGACGAAGAGTTTGGCCCAGATCTGCTGCGGGTGGGAGTGTAGCAGCATCCGGTTCTCGAAGGCCGTTACGTGTTTCTCGGGATCGGTGGTCCCGTTGTACATGGGTAAGCCGGTCGGAATTCGATCTCCATCACAGGTCGTGCGGAGAATGTCTTCGCAGAAGGGGGAAGCTTCCTCCCTGTCGCTGCGGTAACGGAGAGGGCGTCGGTGCAGTCCCTCTCGGAGGTCGACCTGCCTCTGGGTGACGTGGGAGCCACGGTCACCCAGGCGGTCTTGGACCCGTCTTCGCGGGGGGTCCACACCGTGGTCCTGTTCTTTCCCCGCGCGGGCCGCGGCGATCCGGGCGGCCTCCTCCCTAGCGGATCGAGTGGGGATCCGCGCTCGGAGGTCGTCGAATTCTTCGTTATCCTCGTCGACCATGCGCTTGCCGCGGTTATCGCAGCTGGGGTGGTCGGAGTCCCCATGGCCTTCACGGGGGATCTCTTTGCTCGTTGCGTGGGGTGGTGGTGGCGGAGCGAACTCTTGGACTTGCCCCGCACCGATCTGGGGGCTGAGGCCCCAGATGATCTGAGCCGGTCGCCCATCTAGTGGCTGGAAGACATAGGGAACCGGGTTCCCGTATGCTTGGATGGTGGGGGCCAACGTGTTGCCCACCACGGGGCTAGGTATGGTGGTGGCTGGGCTGGCCCTGGGGAGCTCGGGGCGCCTGGGTTCGCGGCCCTCAGTTTGGGCACGCTCGACCTCGACCCGCCACTGGTCGAGGAAGCTATCAAGGTCCGCCTGGGTGACGGTGTATCTGGGAGTGGCCTCCAGCGGAGGCTGGGGAACGTTGGTGCTGGGACCGGCGGGTGGGACGGTGGAGGTGTTGCCAGGCGGCGCGTTGTAGTCGTGCCTGCCTTTGGCAACCTCCTCCATGTCCTCGTCGCGGTTGGTGTTCCTTGTGTTAACCATTGTGTCTGAAAAGAGGATGAAGGGGCTTTTATCTAGGTCGATGTGAAAAAGAGAGTTTCCCACAGACGGCGCCAAACTGATCTGGCTCAAATCTGGTCGATCAGACGTGTCGATCTGGCTATCAGAAATGGGTCAATCAGTCAAGAATTTGTTTGAGTGGGTTCTTTATCGACCTGAAAGCACTAGCAAACGTGAGCTCGAAACCAACTTGGGGAACTTGGGGTTTTTCCCAAGGTTGGCACTCCGACGCTCAAGTCAGTGATGGAGCTCTTTTGAGAGAGAATAAATGCAATTGAATGCGTATTAAAGGCTTACCAACTACTGTTCAAAGGGCGAGTATTTATAGCCAGGGCCAAATAACACAGTAGTATGTGTACTGTAGGTGTGCATTAATGGCGTTGCCAGTCGTCGATCTGGTTGTCGGACGATGGAACTGGCTTGAGGCGGGTCGTTTGTACCTTCTTTCCCCTTTGGGTAAAAGCAGGGACTGATGGTCATTAATGAGCTACAGTACGCCTGTTCCAAGGAATGAGAAGGGTGCACGTGTCCCGACCGGAGTGCTTTTACAGTATTCGGGTGTCCGGTGACGTATGATATCGATCTGAAGATCGATATTGCCTTCCGGGATCCTTAATGCTGTGGGTTTCCTCGAGAGGAGTAGATCGAAATCGATCTGAAGATCTGATGATCAAGCGATGTGTAAATCGATCTAAGGACCCGATGTAGATCTGACGATCTACGGCCGTGGTATCGATCTGGTGATCTGCCCAGGGAGATTGCTCCTGGCTTGTCCAGGTTGGCGCAAGGGCCCACGTGTCACCAACCGGGGCGGCCACGTGGCCTTGTACTATTATGCCATATCATGCGATACGATATATGTTGAGTTCTATAATTATACCTTTAAAATAGTATATAAGTATTTTTTTTTTATATAATTTTCCTGATAAATCTTTATCTTTTTATATTTATGATGCTCGTAAAAAATGGCAAGTATCATTCTATTTACGGATAATTAATGAAAGCCCCCACTATACTTCAATACTTTTCCTAACCCCCCATTTAAGTTTTTCTATATTTTAAGGATCAATTATTCAAGAAATTTTTTGTAAACCCCCTATGTCATGTAAAAATACTAAATTACCCTTAATAAAACATGTGAAATTACCCCAATGCCCCCCTTATTTCTTCTTCCCCAATTTTTCCTTTTTTTTTTTTTTTTCTTTTTCTTCTTCTTCTTCCTGCGTTAACAGGAAAACGCAGGTTTTGGGGCAGGAGATCCGGCGCCGTCTCCGGCCACTTTCCGGAGACGGCGCTTACGTGTTTCAACTCAACTCGACGTCGTGACTTCATTCGTAGCAATCCCGTCTCCAGAAAGTGGCCGGAGAAGGCGTCGGAGCTCCCTCCAAAATTTCGGTTTTTTCAATACAAAATGGGTTTTCCGTCGGCGATATTCCGGCAACTTTCTTGAACGATTTTTGTATGGATCTTGAACATCTCGACATGGAGAGTCCATTGCAATTTACGGAATCGATTTTCGTTAATCGGTTTGGGAGTTATTGTCAGTTCTTTTTTAGATCTAAAATTCTTAGATTTGAAATTGAGGACAAACGGCTTGGAATTTTGAGAAACTAATCGAAGATATGGAACGAGGACGAGGAGTACGTCCCCGATGGATTTTTCGGGATTTTTTGGACCAACTCCGGCGGTGGCGGGTGGTGGTCCGGCGGCGGCGGCGGTGGCGGTGGCGGTGCTCCAGCGAAATGAAGGATGAAGAAGATGAGGTGTGGAATAAGGAAAAAAATGTGTGGACAAAGTAAAAAAAATGAGGGTAAAATAGACTTTTTAGGTGATTAGGGGGTTTAGGAAAAATGTTTTGTGTATTGGGGATTGTAAATGTATAAAATTTGAATTGGGGGGTTTTGGATAAAAATTAGGGATTATTGGTACTGTTGAATAATTGCCCTTCTATTTACTTTTTTTTTTTTTTGGGAATTTGGAGGTAATATAGAAATAGATAATTCTGTGTAGATAAAGATTTATCATAAAATTCTCTCTCTGTAGAATTTGTAGCCCAATATCCAACAAAAATAATAAAAAAAACTCCAAATGATGAAATAAGGTATTTTATTGTAGAGAAAACTATTGGAATATAGAATTTGATATCAAAAGACAATACGACTGAGTAAGGGAACTTAGAGAGAGAAAAAATTCTGTAGATCTTTAAGGGAGTCTTTACTTTTGAAGAAAAGGGCATTTTGGCTAAATAAACCAATGATTTCCATTCTTTACTTTGCAAGTTTGCTTATCTACCCAATTCCCGAAGCCCCGAGATTTTGGTAGAAAAGGATGGCGAATATTGCCAGCAAAAAATGGCGTTATTATTTTGTCATGTACGGATGGTTAAGCCGAAATGACCACACTACCCTTCTGCTTTCTGTCCAATTTTCACTTTATGCCATTATCGTTCCCAAGAAAATATTTCCCACCATTTTTTTCACAAGTTCCCGCTACCTTTGCCCTGTATTCATTCGAGATTGGGTATCTAACCCTAGCCATTCAATTAGCAAAGTGAGTTTCTATTGTGTATGCTCCGTGTCTTCTCGGCGAAGGTAAGTAATATGTATTTTGATTGTATTTTATCCTTCACCAATTAGATTTTCATGATTTACCCCTGTGTAATGCTCATGCCGTGTGCAAAGGTGGCTGTGTAATTTCATTTTCAAACCTCTCAGACATTGACGCTGCGAGGTAGTGTTCTTGTGCTTGCAGCTGTGTCGGTGTAAATTGCTATCCCCAATCCTTCATCCAATGAACAACAACAATCGAGATTTCATATACAATTGATTATCGCAGCGATCAAATTAAGGAACAGTTAGGGATTCGATTAGGAGAAGACCGGCCAGTGGAGAGGAAGGAGGCTTCGGTACGAAGGGTTTTTTCTCCTCTTTCCTGCTATCATTTTCGTTAATGGAGAAGAAAACCCTTGAAGCACAAACTTAACACCGCCGCTTACCATCTGTGAATCGCGCAATTGAGTTTCGTGTTCGGGCGTGTAAGTAACCTCATTGCGTATCTAATTTAGTTCTTCTTGTGTTACAGATTTTCACCTTCTTGAGCTCTGAGATGGAATTGGTTACCAATTCTCTTTACAGGTATATATCTGTGCAGGGGAAAGGGGTTAGCGCTTAAAGCTGGGGAATTGTTTTGAGGTAAACTGCGAAAAAGGTGATGTATATTACGAGCTTTAAGTTTGATTTCTTTTCTAGGTCTGATTTGGAATGATCAGCATCGGACAAGAATGTGCATATATATGCGTGTGTGAATATAAGCAAGAAACATGGATTTTGAATGGAATTATTGGTTCTGGTTTTGGATTTTTGGCTGTGATTTCAGTGAGCTTCAGTTTGAGTGTAATTTTGTTCTGGGTCTGGTTCAGAATGATCTGAGTCGGCTGTCGGCCAAGAATGGCCACATATGCATATTTGTGTGTGTGTGTTGATGAATGTAAGCAAGAAAATTGTTTTTGCACGAAATATTTTGCTCGGGTTTTGCATTTTGAAATGTAATTTCAGTGACATGGCAAATTTGCAGCTCAGATGATTTCTGTTGTGCTTTGTTTTCTTTGTCTCTTTGATTGTTCTGTGTGTGTGTCTTCTTCTTTTGCTTTAATTTGGGATGATTTTTCAGACAATGGGGGGTTCGGTTTGTTGACGGTTCCTACTAATGGTAGTTACTTTCCCAAATATTCAAACACGAGAATGAGGATTTTGGAGGTTTTATATTGAGAAAAATAATTAGAATGAATAGGTAAAAAGTAACTATCAGTATTTAGTTCTGGTTTTTGGATTTTTAGCTGTGATTTCATTGAGCTACGATTTAAGTGTAATAAGTTGATTTTTATGAAATATGTGCTTTGTGCTGAAGAGATAGTTGTCTTGTCTTCGGATGAATGTTATCTCAGTTCTTCATTGGGTTTAAATGTAATTTATTTTGTTTGTTTCTTTACTAATCTTTTCAAGCAACGCAGGGCTTGACCTATCAACAGTCGAGGGATTGCAAAAAAGGTGAAGAATGTTGGGCTTCCTGCTGCGTATCAGATCAAAGATTGTGGAGCGAGTCGACATTGCCCCAGTTGCCACTACCTCATTGATAATAGTGATGTAAGCTCGAAATTTTCAGTTGATATTGGTAGCTATTGGTTTTTCCAGTCATAAACTTTAGTTTTCGTGCTAAATGTTTATCTGATTCGAAGTAAGTTAATAAAAACAGCTAGCTCGATTTCTGTTCTACTCTTACCATGTTTGTAGAAATGGGAGAAATTTTTGAATTTTTCCGAGGGATAATTATGGCATAACTTAAGGTTTGGCTTAATTACACAATCCTCCCCCTGATGTTTGACAAATCTGTGTGGATGTCCAAACCGCTGCAAATCGAAGGATGGTCTATGATATAGTGAAGTCTTTACCCCTCACGTTGACGAGGAACGAAAAGGTTAGAGCAGCTAGTGCACTCATCAAACAGTAGACCAACTTGACATGTTTTTCGAACTACCCGAAGAGGAGAAGTGTGACCTCGTTTACATGGCTCTCGCAAGCGATGGATGGCCAGCAGTTTGAAGCACAAACAATCTGAAACTGACCTTTTGACTGGGTAGTATTATTGTTTTGTTATGCTTGGAGTAGATGTGTTGTTATATTTTTGATGGAGTTAAACTCTCATTTTGTAACTAATATTACTGGCATTTGTAGTTAAGAGTATGGGGTTATGCCTTTTTTTTTAAATAAGGACAAATTCAGGGTTATGTAGTTAAGAGTATGGGGCTTTGGTCAATTATGAAATTTATCACTTCCATTCTAGCATGCTGAAGGTGTTTGGTACATGAACTAAGAAACACAGGTTTTTTAATGTAGGGATATCATGCATATTGCAGGTTAGGAGTTCTTACTAAAACCATTTTAGGTATTATGAGTCATGGCAAACCAATCTACCAATAGATTATTGGTGCTTTTTGGTCAGTCCACAACTGACCTTCAATATTTGCCTTATTCAAAAAATATTTACCTTATCACGACCAAGAAGCTTTCAGATTTGAGCCGATGTAGAACTCTCTTAGGTTGATGGTGACTCTACTGTGAGAGCATGGAGTAAATTAATGGGGAGAAACTAATTTCTAACCATTGGGCACAATTTTTAATATTGGGGTAATATTGTCATTTACATATTAACCAATTGGTTATTAACCATGAAAGTAAAGAGTATTAACTTTTTTGACTATCTTGGATAAATTATAACCAATAAAAGTAAAAAGTCCACTAGACTAAATAGCCCAAATATTTTCAAAAAATAAACCATTACCAATAAAAAACGTAATATTCCTTCTCTCTGCTTTTATAACTCCCTAAATATTAGTTATCAAGAATTCTTCTCATTCGGCATGTTCTTTTCTTGGGAATGTTCGAGATTTTTGAATTTGAAATTAAGTCCCATGTTATTCACTTTTGACTCTTTCTTCCACTTTTTCCTCAACTGATTTCTCTTCTTCAATTTTGGAACCTCCCAACCTTTTTCTTGGACTTAACCCAATTAATTAATTAAATTAGAGCAGGAGAAATATTACCCGTAACAATTCAGATAAAATCTGGATACAATCCATATCCTGTATTTTCAAGGGAGAATTAGGTTTAAACACTATAATTTAATTACTTTTATCAAATATTATTAAACACTATAATTTAATTATATGTCCGTGTTTTGGCTGCAAAATTAGAGGTTCTCTTTCTCGAATTTTTGTTGGAGAGTTTTACATATTAATAGTGAGACTCAACTCGATTTAAATATTATATACATAAAATTAAATAAAAACACTATATATATATATATAGCACTATGATAGATATTCCCCTGAAACGTGATTTCTACATCAAGAAATCATATCTTATCTCACATTTAAAGCTGAAAAATCACTTCCAAGCTAAAAAAGGCTAAAAGCCTGCTGATAAAGACTAACAAGAAACAAGCTTGAACATAGCTTGGGCATGAATAGCAGGCAAGTTAGTCTGGCAAAAGCTTTGCCACATCTCCAGCTTCTTCTCTTCTTCTTCACCTTCTGTAAAAGCTGTGTGCAATGAGATTACAATGCCTCGAGCTGCTTCTCTCGCCTCAGGGAGTTTGTCGTTTAGCAAATTCGATGCCATTTTGATCAATGTATCCAAGCCAAATTCTTGCATGCTTTTAAGATCCTGAGAAACATTCAAATGTTAGATTACATCTACAATTGGTCCTCACTAGTTTGTAGAAATTAAAACCCGGCCCTTAACATTTTAAAAAATTACAAATTGATTTGTAGTTGTCCCAAACGTATGGGTACAAATTGCAATAGAAACAGAAGTTTCAGATTATTAAACTACATCTACATCCCTTTAAAACTTTGAAAATTACACAAACCACCCCTATGTGGAAGTGGACACAGAACAAGGGTGATTAGTCGGTTTCCCAAACTTATAGGATCAAATAGTCAGATTGCAATCCCGGATGAGTTATAGATGTATGAAAGTTCTTGTTTTTTTTCATTACATACCATCTTCGAGACACAGTTGGAGATAGAAATTGCAGCTTTTGCTCGAACTCGGGGGTTCGAATGACCGCCGTAGGAACCAAGCTTGTGCAGTAGAGGAAGAGGAGCAGTGTACTCCACCATGGCTGACAATGCCCTGTCAGCTTCTTCACACACAAACTTCTTATCTTGAGAGGATTTCAGCAAAAGCTGCAACAACTGTAAAAGCAACAAGAAGAAACCAAGACGATAAAGAGCGGTACATGTTTAAAAGTTTTGGAAGGATGAAAAATACCATAATTGCCTTTACTTACCAATTGGTTAAGAGCATCCGAACTGAATTCGAGTAATTTTCCACCAAAGGCCTTGAATATATCTGAAGAAGCCATGATAGATGTCTTGCACAATGCACTTCTTGGATTCTTGATTGACTTCACCATCACCAACACCACTTTCTCCCTACATCAAAGCTCAAACCACACACATTAATATTGGGATTACCACAAAAACAAAAACAAGAACACTAAAAACTCACAAAATAGGCAGTAAGAGAGTGGAGTGATGGATCGCGAACCGCCTAACGTCATTTAGTGATTCACACACCTTCAACCAATCTTTTGACTCCAGCCCTCCAACCAGGCTCTGAAAAAACGAACCATACACAATAAAATACCCAGAAAAACTAAAAATAAAACGGGGCCGAAATGGGTTTCCCTTAAATCGCAAGAAACTCGAAGAAAACCTGAATTTTGATATCGGGGTCTGGAAAAGCTTTGAGATTCTCCGATGGAATGTAGTCGATTGAGGCATCTGCGGATGTCGGCTGGGGCAAAGGGACTTTGTTCTCATCATTGACGCCAAGATCAGGCAGCTTCTTGTCTTTGTGAGCTGGGGCTACAATCTTTGCCTGTTTCTTGGGTCTTTCTGGAGTGATTGACAACGCATTATCAAGAGACCTCAACGCCATTTTTGTTGCAGACCTTCTTCGAATTCGAAAAGAATTCGCCTTTTCACAAAGAGAAATAGTGAGAATTTCTAGTGGAGATGGAGAGATATAGTAGGGGTCGTCCCCTTTGGATTGATATAAGATGAGAATGCAATCAAAGCAAAAAAAAAAAAGGTAAGTGGAAAGATTAGGTAACGGTCACTTGGGAATTTGAATTTCTTTGTCGTGGAGGAAAAAGGGCAGAATCGGAAAGGTGGATAATTTTCAAATTTTCACTTTTCACAACGGTCAGTTCTTTGAATGCCCGTTCTCTGCGGTTCTGTTTGCTCCGGTTTGGCATTTTTAACACTAAAGTCGCACGAACAAGAATAGATTCGTGTTGTAACGAGGGGAAATGGTAGAGAAATGTGAGAAATGATTTTGTCAATTTCCAAGCTGGACCAGAAATAATCCTATAAATTCCAAATAATTAGCCCAAAAATAAAAAAGGAATTAAAATTTCAAAAGTACTTATTTGGAACTCATCCATAAACATTGCCCGAATATTAATAAATTAATTGATACCCTCAAGTCGTGTAACTTAACAATTCGGTACTATGCTAACTTAACCAAATGTCTTATGTTCGAGTCTCTAGAAATGCAGCTACCATTAGTGGAGAAAACTTTACACCTAAGTGTTCCGTCCCAACTCGATCAATGGAAATGAGTTACATAAACAAAAGATAAAAAAATTAATTAATTAATAATATAATTTCTTGTTTTGTAATTCACAAAACTCAAAGAAATCAGAAAACTATTTCTTATTATCTGTAATGTAATGGTACAGATTACAGAATCAAGAATCATATGTTACATCAAGATTGAGCTCTGGAGTCTGCACATTATTTCTCTATCCATCAAAATTGCAAGAATTTCACACCAAAAAGTATAGGTGATTGAAACAACTATTATCTGTGTGTGTGTGTGTCACTCTCTCCTGCATTCAGAAGATCATATAGATCAAACAGGAACTTCGTTGAACCCGCGCCAAGTTCTGTCATCTTCACAGCAATTCTTGTCAAAAGCCGACTCATTGTGCAGCAAAGTAGACAGCGCATGGGTCAAGAATGAGGGTGCAATAGCATACATCCGCACAACTGCATCCGCACAACTGCATGAACGACAGACAGTCCAAAGTTCAAGTCAATAGAGAGACAGTTAATTTAGATTCTAGGGATTACAATGGCACACCCTAACCTTCGGCATGATTACACAAACTTCCCTGCCAATGAAAGCACATTACATCTTGATTGATAAGTTTCTATGATTTCATCGCTAATCTTTAATGAATGCCCTGTTTTGCCCTTGACACTTGCTGGTCGATATTTGAATTTAAATTCATGACTATAACAGCACATAATAGGTCAAATCCTATGCCACAGGGAGTTTTTGTAATTACTCAAAGGTGAGGGGAAGTTTTTGTAATTAGTCCAAACCTCCCGGTGTTCTGGTGTAATTATCACTCTAATTTACTGTAATATGTTGTACTCAATGCCCTTTTCAATAGTGCAATGAATCAAATATGCCCAACTTCCTACGAGAACATTCTGAGAAACTATATTACTCAACTTCAAGATACGAAAGACCTGAAAATCATACCTTAGTAAATAGTAAGTGCAAGACGTAAGGACTATTTCGATGAATAAGATCCATAAACCCATGCTTCGTATCTTCCGTTCAAGACTATCTTGAAGAGGAAGGCCTCAAATATCACAACGATCTAGAAGCATGTTGTGATCGAGCAATTTCTTTCAACACAGCACCCACAATCGCCGCCTGCTCAAGACACTCAGCTTTATGCAACGCATCCAAAAGTATAACACAGGTTTTCGTATATATATTGCACCCTTTCAACCTCGTTTCTTCAAACAGCCTATAGGCTTCCATAGCCTTATTCGCCAAACTAAGCCCTTCAATCATCGTGTTATAGCATGCAGAATCCGGCACGCCTCCATTCTCTCTAAACCTTTCAAATAATCTATCAGCCTCAAATATATTCCCAGCTTTAGCAAGCCCGGATATCATAGTCAAGTGAGTGATCACATTAGGCTTCAAACCCTGTTTCTGCATCTCCTGCCAAAATACAAACGCTTTATTGAATTTCCTAACTTTACAAAGCCCATTTATAATTATACCATATGATACAATATTAGGTTTGCATCCCAATTCTTTTAAAGAATTCCAACAAACAAGGGCTTCGTCTATTTCCTCAGCCTTCACAAGTGCATCAAGCAAACAATTCCATGTCTGGATATTCGGGTTTATGTTTCTTTGATTCATGTCTTCTATGATGAGATAAGCTTCATCAATTCTCCCCACTTTTCCAAATCCATCCACAAGACTACTATAAACAACCTCGTTTAATTTGATCCCATTCGATTTTGCCTCTTCAAAAAGCATATAAGCTTCATTGAGGTGGTTAATCTTGGAAAGCCCATCTATCACGGATCCATAAGTGACTACAGTTGGGTAATGACCCTTTGACTTCATTTCTTCTAGAAGGTCATAGGCTTTGTCAACTTTACCCGACTTGCAGAATCCATCTATGACCGTGTTATAAGCAAGGGTATCAAGAACAACACCCTTTTCCTTCATTTCATGAAAAAGCCCATAAGTCTCGCGAGCAAAACCAGCCTTTATTAATCCGTGCATTAGAATCGAGTAGCTTCTTGCATCCGGGGTGAAGAGGTTTTTAATCTCTTGAAATAAAGATCTCCCCTTTTCAATTTCCCCCGCTTTGAAAACACAATCCATGTATGTATTTAAGAGAGCAAGATCCGGTGGGACTCCCTTACGCATCATTTCTTTGTATATTTTGTGCCCGTCCTCTTTTCTACCCGACATGAAGAAATTCCTTATGAGAGAAGTGTACACAATTGCATCCGGAATTATCCCGTCACAATCCAACATTTCTTCATAAAATCTATAGGCCTCATCAACCCGCCCATGCCTCCCCAAACCATCTATCAATGAACAATATGTATATTTGTTCGGTGCACAAATCTTTCTATCTATGCTCTTAAAAATAGCACATGCGTCGTCGAGTTTGTTACCTTTACACAACCGGTCGATCATTATGTTAATAGTAATTATGCTTGGAACCAAACCAAGGGCAATCATGTTATCTTGTATCTCTAGAGCAACATCAAGCCTCCCGACCCTGCAAACCATGTCTATAAGAATGTTATAAGTGGAAAGATTAGGCATTGCGTCTTTTTTCATCTCTTCAAAAATTTCTAAGGCTTCGTCCACTTTCCCTTTCTTTCCCAGACAAGTGAGGATACTATTGTATGCAATCACACTTGGTATAGACCCTTTCAATCTTTGCCTCTCCAATAAGCTGTAAGCTTCATCAAACCGTCCAATCGAGCCAAACCCCATGATCATAGTATTGTAAGCATAAGCACAGGGTGTTTTCCTATTCTCCTCCATTTGCTCAAACAGTTTAGCAGCTTCTTCAATTTTACCAGCTTTGCATAAAACTCCAATCATGCTCGTATACGACACGTCGTCGGGCATGAGACCGTGAGCTTTTATCTCATGGAAGAATTTCCATGCCATATCTACTTTACCAACTTTACCAAAAGAATCTATACATACATTATATAGAACAATGTCTGCACTAAACGAGTTGCTCTTCATCTCTGCAAGCAAATTCAGGGCACCGTCGATTTGGCCATCACGGGCGAAAACACGGATTAAAGTGGTGAATAAATGGACGTTAACTTCATAGCCCAACTCCTGCATTTGGTGGAAGAGACAAAGCATGAGATTAGGGTACTCGGGCTTATGAAATGTAGCCATTGCACCTATTAGGGTAGTGTAAGCCGAAAATGCCGGGCGAAATTTGAATTTTCTCAATGTTTGGATAAGATCAAAGGCTTCTCTCAATCTTTGGGCTCTGACACATGTAGAAACTAAATCAAGAGTCGTGTCAAAAGACGGGCCGAATCCAGCAACACTCATTTCCTCCAAAATAGGTTCGAATTGGTTGAATTGCTTACACTTGGACATCAACATGAGAAGGGCATTGTACGATTCTTGAGTGTTTACTTGATCGGTCACCTTCTCAACCCATCTAAAGAAATTCATGGCTAAATTAACATCCTTCATTCTTCTCAGGACTCCAATAACCACATCCGAATGAGGCTTTTCATCACACGAAGATAGAGCTTGCTCTAAGGAAGGTCTCCAAGGACCATTTTCCAAAATCCGACACACATCCTCAACACGGCGTTTAACAACTTCGTGCTTACTCGAATTCCACCCATCTCCAGCATCATTCTGAAGAACTGCCCACTTTAAGGGCTCTTTCTTTTCTGTATGAAGATTCAAATGAGAGGGTGCATCACTAGAAAAAGAAAGCCTCTTGCATAAGTTACACAGGCAAAAGGGTTTCAGCTCAAACTGGAATTTCAACCCTGCATCAACACGTTGAAGCAGAAATTCAAAGACAATTCAACAGATACCAATACATACTGAGGGAAACAGAAAAACCCTGAAAAGCTCGAATCATCACGAACGCCATAGACGCAATTACGCAGACCCATCCCCAAAACCCCATTAAAAAAACAAACCAATTGGAGCGCGGACAACAATTTTGAGACCACAAATGGAGAGACAAAATGAAATCTTTTATATGTTCTTGGTATAATGCTCTTCAATATCCACAAAGATTCAATTTTTGCAGCAATTTACCTCGAATTGTGAAGAGCTTCCTCATTCTTGAAAGCTTGAGACGGGCTTGCGGATGAAAAGAAGGGGTTTTGCTGAGAATTTTGGACTACTTCAGAGGGTTTATGTCTTTTTTTTTTTTTTGACCTTTTCGTTTAATACAGATTTATTTTAATTGTGTTTTGGACCACAAAAATATAAATATTTGCACTCAATGAGTACTTTTAATTAAATGGTTTAAAAATGTCCATTGTTCTTGAATAGTGAATACTATTTACATTAATTTCAATAATTTATACACCCTTTTTATGTAAGCGTTCACACAATGTTAGTTAGTTGTTTTAATTTTATGCAATTTTGAGGATATCAAAATTGATACATAATCGATATTTAATACAAAGTTATGCTGAGATATATACATTTGAAACAATTCAAAATATTGAACATTTTTCAAGTGCAAATAACAATTTTTTTTATTAAATTGAACTTAAGAAATTTGAACTTTTTTACATGCTTTTCGTTTAATATGTATTATAGTATTTAATAGAGCGTGAAATTCTTAAAATTTCTAATACATGGATATTTTTAAAAATATTATTTTGTTGTGTTGTGCCGAACACTTCATACGTTAGAAATTCAAAAAGCGTATTTGTATCGTATCGTGTCCCTATTGTTGTATTCGTATTCGTGCATCATAACTCAAAATAGATCATTTGAGATCTAATTTGAATATCAATTTTGTCTTAGCTTTTCTAAATTTATTTATTTTATTTACTTTGTGTTTGTTTTTACACAATTGCTTTAATTTTCTTTAATACATATATCTAATTTAAAATATAAAAAAATCTTAAGGACAAAAAGTGCCACATATCAAATAAATTGGGTAACATGTTTAGATAAACTAAACAAAAGGGGCCAAATTATAATTTTCCAGAACCTCAGGTACCCTTTTCTAAATTCCCATTTCTTCTCCATTCCTTTATTCACACTTTCCACTTTCCAAGTGTACCCGCATTCAGAGACACTCTTGCAGAGCAATTCAACAATCTCCTTTGAGGAATACACCTATAGATACACAATCCGCTGTATATACATGCTATGGAGCCTCCTCCGCCTCAATTATTGCCGTCGCAGCCGCAGCACTTCCCTATCCGGCGCTACAATCACCGCAGCCACCGCGGCGAGGGCGGGGGTCCGGTGGAGATGACGAAGGAGCCGTCGCATGTCGGCAGCAGTGAGAGCAGCGCCGCCGCGGAGAGGCGAGGCGGTGGAGGAGGAGAATTGCGCCGCGCCACACCCGATTGTAACCTCGCATCCCTCTGCGATCACATTCAGACGGAAGGATTCAACAATGGCGTGTTCTCCGACGTCGTTTTGAACGCCATGGGGTCCACGTATCACCTCCATCGCCTCATACTCTCGCGGAGTTCCTACTTCCGGTATGTCCTCGTTTGGGTTACGCATTTTTTGCCCCTTAATTGGCAACGAAACAGGGTTTACGTTAACCTAAGGTCTCCAGGAACATGCTTCAGGGGCCATGGAGAGAGGCCAATGCGGCGGTTTTGACCTTGCACGTGGATGATGATAATGTTAATGGCGAAGCTATGGAGATAGCTCTGGCATATATGTACGGACATTTCCCCAAGTTGAATGACAATAATGCGTTTCGAGTTCTAGCTGCTGCGTCTTTTCTTGACCTTCAGGTAACTGAAATCGGAAAAGTCTGTTCGAAATAGATACTGAAATGAACTCACCAAAAATTGGGGTGATACTAGAGTGAACAAAAGTCATGGAAATGTGTGGGTATCATAGTATTTTTGAATCATTCGATTGGATTAAAGTTTTGTGTTTGCCGAAACTTGTGTTTTTCTTTACTAACTTGGGGAAACTAGAATGTTAAGCAGCACTCACTTGAAGATTAACCTTTTCAACTGCCAATAGTCACTTATCTGCTATGGCGAGCTTTGGATCACGGGGATAGGGAGCTTACAAGCCTACAATAGCAGTCTCCCTCATTTATTTGGAACTGAGAGAAGATATATTTGTATACCATTATTGTTCTCCTGTATGTGTTCTTTGATTTGGCTCAAGAATAATCAATTGACGCATAGCATGTGGTACACCAACCCTTGTGGACAAATTTATAAAATGATACTAGAATTTTTTATGCCCTTGCTTTAATAGTTGGTTTTCAAGAGAATACTGTCCTGATATAAATGTCGAATCACTTGAGAGATATTGTATCTGTGGCCGAAGGGTATCTATAAGTTGATATGTCCATTCAAATTTTCTTGTTTGATCTTCCTTCTGACCACATCATACATTTATAGGCTATTAAATCTTTTGAAAAGTTCCGCTGATGGATAGGCTACTCAGTGAGCACTGTTTAAGTTTTGTTGTCTCAACTCTCCTGGTAATCGATTTGCTCTATCCGCATGCCATTATATCTTTTGGCCTTTTGCATGCAGGATTTATGTGGGATTTGCACAGACTTCATCATAGCTGAATTGTGGTCTTCAAACTTCTTAACTTATCAGGTCCAATATTTTTAGCAATGACACCTTTCACTTACTTGGATAAGCCATTCAGTGTGGAATCTTGTTTGCCTGAATATAGGTCTTTGCTGAGAGGCAAGATTATGGCATACACGGGGAGCGTGTTAGAAATGCTTGCTGGGGTTACCTCTGTCAGAGTGGTGCTCTGGAATTGAAAGAGGTACATGCTTACTGTACTCCTTGAGCTATGGAGAACCTTGCAGTTGTTCTCCTTTAAACTTTTTGTGAGCTGCCTCTAATCTTCAACCTGTATCAGGTGCTCCCGAAGCTCTCCTCTCAAACATTACACGCTTTACTCACGTCAAATGAACTATGGGTGCCCAGTGAAGAAAAACGGTGAGGAAAAACTCATTAGTATTTTTACTCTAAAAGGTTGTACAATTGTAAAACTGAGTATTATCTGATTCTTATTTTGGAATACTTGAAGGTTTGAACTTGCGCTGTATGCTCTTCTTGCAAAAGGTACACTTTGTAACACAGATCATCATGAGGAGGGAAGTTCAAGCAGTGAGGTGGTAGCCTGTGCATATTCTGATTCTTCCAAAGTAAACCGAAAAAAATTACCTGATGAAAGCACAAATGACTTACTCGAAACAGAACGAGGGCACACTAAGTCAAAGGGTGAAATTGAAGACTACAACACTGCCCATGATATTTCGGTAATGCAGTCACACTCCATGGTGGATTCACATTCTGAAGTTGACCCCGGCATTCAAGCCTCAACAGCATGCAGTGAATCTAATTCTGAATCAAGATACCATTGCAACATCGAACAACCTTCATCAAGCAATACATTTTATGCAGATGACATTGGCACCACATGCTCTTATGTAGATGTACATATTGGTGTTGGGCTGAGTGGATCATCAGCCAGTGGTTTTGAAGGGCCATCTGGTGAAGATTCATGCTACCAATTGAACAGTAGTTGGCCTCCAGAAGATCAAATGCATTGCATGTCGATGAACTCTTCCTGTAACGTGCTGGTGCCTGATGAATGGGAAAGATGCAATATTTCACCTCTGACTTGGGGTGGTAGGACTGTGGGCAGAAGAGAGGTGAAAAGTTGTGTAAAACGGCAATGTGGGTTGAGCAGAGAAGATTATGATTCTTTTGTTAACATTTTCGAAGGGGGTTCTCTTTTATATTGCAATATGTCTTTTGAGGCTCTCTTAAATGTAAGAAAGCATCTTGAAGAAATGGGCTTCCCTTGCAATGCAGTGAATGATGGTTTGTGGTTGCAGGTATCTTACTGACCTCTTGCGTTCACTGTGCTTCAGTAGTATTCATGCTCAGTTGAGAACCTTAAAAATTCTGTGTTTCTGGGTGGCCTGCTTGTATTATGATAGTAAACTGCTTCAACTAAGTTTGATGAATTGGATTTGGGATGTTACATTAACTATATCTCTTACTTCTTTAAATAGGTTTAGCTTTTTATGTTTATTTTTAATTTTGGATTAGTGAATAGATGAACTTAGGTAGTGCCACTTCGTCAAATATGTTTGATTATGTTTCAGTATATATCTGCTAAATAGCTGAGCCAATGATTCTCTGTTACAGTTTTATGATACTCATTTTACTGTTTGTTTCAATTATAGATGCTCTTAAGCCAGAGGGTACAGGAAGTTGGTGCAGATACATGCAAAAATTGCTGCCTCATGAGTATGGCCTGTGCATGCAGACAACAATTTGGGTACTCACGTGGAGTTACATCAGCTGGGTACTATGTTCAAGATCATGACCATAATAATTTACCTCCCAATGACATTGGGCATGTATATATCAGTAGTTCTTCTCAAGGTGAAAGAAACGGACTCTTTAGGCCAGTAGTACGTGCACATGACAGGGGGCCTATTGATGGTTTGGCTGGCATCGGGCGTGGAACTACGTTTGTGCCTGCAGCTGCTTGGCCTCCAACTCGTTATGTTTTTTCTCGTGTTCCGTTTGGTATTGGAAATCGAAGCAATCAGCTATCCCCTGCTAATGATGACCCAGAGAACAGAGAAAACAATGGGGACCTAGCTGGGGGTGGGTTGACAGCTTTGGTTGGTCTCAGTCAGGGATCAATTGATACTACCAATGAATATGAGACAGGTTTGCAGAGCAGACTGTCAGGACCTGTAACCCCTGGATCAAGCACCACCAGTATTCCTGTGCAAATGGTAGATTCACCTAAGCATGCTATGGGAATTGAGTGGGACAATGCAAATAGTTCTATATCATTGGATCTGAAGACACCTTTGAGTCAATTCCCGCCTTTTCGCTTTGCGTAAGCTATCTTTTCTTCTGCTTAGCCACAATGATTTTTGCTTTTTTTAAAGTTACTATTTGAAAAAAATTTCAAACGGGATAGTGGTGATTAGCTTTGACTGCATGTGCAAACTGTTGAAAAAGGTTGTCTGAATGGTTCTAACCTTTTGTATTTAGATTCATATGGTTTATGAGAAACTGAAGTTATCTCTCCACTTTAGGTTTGGAATGAAAATGAAAATTGAAAACCTATGCCGTACAACATAAGTACTTTGTCATCTTAGTGCTGACTTGTTCTAGTTCGTGCAAAATGCTGAAAAGATGTAAATATAGTAATATTCTTGAAGCTGATGTTGAGCTGTCTCTGGGATAAACGTCTGTACATTTTATAGCTTCTGATTATCCTCTCCTGGGTTTTCAGTGTTGAATTTCATGATGTCCAAAGACTCAGTGATGGACAGGTTAAGAACTCCCCTGAAGTATTTTACGCGGGTTCCTTGTGGAAGGTTTGAATTTAGGACAAGTATTTTGTTAGATTTTTAATACTGCCGATATTGATTTATATCTTGTTTCTTTTTTCTTTTTAAAAATAACCATCTAATGTTTGATGCCTTTTTGGTGTGTTGGACATAGGTTAGTGTTCAGGCTTTTAGCGATGAAGATCCTCAAGGACGTCGTACTCTTGGTATTCTTCCTAATCCTTGTAACTGGCTAAGTTGTTCCATTTAACTATTGTAATTTTGACAACATTCCTTTTGTTTTGATCTGCATTCAGGTCTGTTTCTTCATCGGCGAAAGGCGGAAATCAGTGATCCATTTAGAAAGGTACTTTTAGCTGGGTTATGGCTGTCCAAATAAGTCTTCCCAATATTAACACAACTTGCAAAATATCAAGTAAAACTAAATTTACTTATGACAATGAGAACTCATAATTTGACAGCATATTATATAATTCATTGTGTTATAAATTTTCTGCCTTCTCTCATATCAGGTCCATATGTATGTCGATTCTCGGGAAAAGGTTACTGCTAGATATCAGGTGAGCCATCTAAGCTGTTTACAGTCTCTTTGAAGGGAATATTAATGCCTGCCTTTCAATATCCAACTATTTCACCCGATAAACTTCCAGTTGATATGTCCATCAAAGAGAGAAGTGATGGTTTTCGGAAGAAGTAAGCAAACAGGAACTCTTCTACCAAAAGCTCCAAAAGGATGGGGCTGGAGAACAGCATTGTTATTTAATGAGCTTGGCGACCTTCTCCAAAACGGGGCCCTACGAATTGCTGCTGTAGTTCAACTTATCTGATATTTCTCTTAAGGTACCTAATCCATAAACCCATTTATCGGTAAAATTAGTGCTATAAAGTTTCAAAAAAATTAGTAAACACTCTCCTTATTTCCGAATTTCATGGTTTCAGATGGACTTGAGCTGAAATTCGGATTCGCTCCATGAATTACATCACAATATGACCACTGCAAATCAAAAATCTTACATGTTCCTCATTCTGTAGTCTGATTTTATCGGATCTGGAATTACATTCAAGTACTTTCGTAAAATGTCTGTTTTATTTCTTGCATCTTGCGCAATTTTGTATGTTAATTATGTATATATATACAATACTTCATACCGCTCTGTCTCTGGTCTCGACATTGCTACATATGGTTGGAAGTTGGAATAGGGAGCTAACCTTTTCAGCATTCTTTTTTGGCTAAAGCTATGAGAAAGGGTTGTATCAGTGTTTCTTACGTTTCTACGCAGATGGAGCCTACGAAGACTGCGACACGAGACTTTTCGTGCCGCGTAAATTGGTACAGAATGATAGGACATATGTTGTCCAGGAATAAGAATATAGAAAAACACGACGTACCTTCCTGCACTATGACTGTTTTTTTAATTTTTTATCCGAACTTTTAAATTCTTTAAATTATCATGTGTATTTTATAAAAAATTTCAGATTGTCTTAACGTGGTTCTTCTAATCGCCCTACTAATGTTTTATCAGTTGACTTAGTTTTTGTTTGAAGAGATTAGCCTTTCACTAGTCTAAACTGAGTCGATTAAACCAGTGCTACTACGTTTACTTCTATAGATTGAACTGAGTTAGTTAAGTGACTCCACATTTATGCGTTTAATAAAAAAAAGGTAAAGAATTCTCAGCTTGGATATTCGAACTGCTAACATCAACTCTTTCAATTGAAAGAGGAAGGGGCTAATAGGGGTTGGCCAATTGATTTGAGAATTGATTATCGAAAACGACGGCTCGGGTTCAAATCCCTCTGATCGTTTGGGATGCGTGTGGGGAAAAAAAAAAAAAAAAAACTTGAAAGAGGAAGGGAGACAATTTAAATGTTAACCCATAAATAGAAAGAGTCATGCTTTAAATTGAAAATGAAATTTTTCTACAAAGCTGTCCGACCCTACCAGATTTTTTCTCATTTTGTTTGAGGTGGTTCAAATAGAAAATGAAATGCATAAAATAAAATCAATTTCTAGGGTTTATTTCACGTGGCAGTTGTCCTTGTGCAAGATCAATATACTAATTTGCAAGTCGAAAAAGACGTTGCTAATTAGCCGATTGTGTTGGGCAAAACTGAATTACTTTATTGCCTCCAGACTTGCTAGATAATTCCTTGTTTCTCCCTCTCAAAGCACAGAGGGAGCAGGTTTGGATGGGAGGGTAAAAAAGGGATTCCAAACCATGTTGGACAAATTTAACACAATAATTACAAACTCAAGTAAATATTAATCTAATTACATAACTAAAATTAGGTCCCAAAATCTAATTTCAAACCCTTCCTAAACCATCAATATAGATTTAAAAAATATTTAAATTTATTGTATGATTGGTTAGGTAGGTCACTATCAATATAGATTTAAAGAATCAAATTTATTGTATGATCAGTAAGGTAGGTGGACTCAAATTAGGATTAAAATTCATATTGTATGATTAGAATAATTTTTGCATGCTTATATAAATTTAGAATAATTGCACTGAGGTTAATTACATAAGTTTCTGTTGATATTTGATAAATTACATTAAAATCTCTATTTTAAAGAATTACCTTAAAATCTAAGACAAAATCTTTTGAGAAATTAGCCATAAATTCCATTTTCTAATAAATTAAAAAGGAGGCCACCGATTCTTCGGCTAAACCCGCCTATTCCACAGTTAAAATTTTCATGTATTTTTTTTTTATTTGTTGCATTTTCTAGTGTAATGATAACAAAACAATATGATCAGGCAATTATTTTATAATGAAAACTCTCCAATAAATAATCATAAATACTTCTTGTTTTAACAAATAACATATCCCACCACAGGTCCACAACCCATTCTCACTTGATACCATTCGATTCGACTTGACTCGACTCGATGCTATTAGTAGGTTGGACCGATATAAATTTAGTAGGAATCTGTCATTTTTAGTCCATTGAGACTGCAGCACAATAAATTGGTAAAGACAATATAGAAAGTTAGATTGATGGGACTTATGTTATACCCAAGCTGCAAGCTCATTTTCTCCCCATTATTGTTACGTGTTGTACTGTTGTTCCCTTCGCGTCCACGAAAGTTTATTAGTTGACAAGTCTATCGGTCGGAACTTGGATCGGCTAAACCAGTGTGGATTGTATTGCTCGAGTTCGGGTACTTGTCACGCGATTAATATATATATTCAAAGAAAAATAGTTGACTATAGCTAAATTTGCACGAAAACAGCTCAAGTTGTCACTTATTTATATTCTTTTTTTGGTATTTGAGAGCAAATTAATGCCTATAAATCAGGAGAATCAAGGCTACTATTACTCTTCCAAGTCTTCTTAGTCCTTGCACGTTGTTTCATGAGTTTTGACCACTGTGGAGGTCTGTCTCCTTCTTGGAAAATAGCGGAGAGGAATCTTTTGTTAAGCAGGCTAAGAAGAGAAAGACAAGAGAATTGGGATTAGTTTGTGTGTATTTTTCATAGTAAACTCCATCTGCATGCTCCAAAATAGACCCTTTTTTTTCAACAGTTTCCAGTTTCTTTCTACTCCCAATAACCTCATCTTCTTGCTTTATGATTTATGAGTATGTGGTGTGATTTTGAGGGAGAGATTTCTGAAATAGTTTGGCCTCATTGTTCTTGAAATGTCTGATTGATTGATTTCTCTGTTTCTGTGATCAGGTAGAAGCAAGTTCTTGGCTGGATTCAAGCTGCAATCATGTCTGCAGTATCATGGTTCACATCCCTTGAATGTTCGCCTTCCGTTACTCAATCTAATCATGATGCACACTTTTCTTCGATTCTGTTAAACTGGCTTGAATTCACTTTTCTTTCACCATGTCCACAAAGGCTTCTCTTTTCTGTTGTGAACCTTGTTTTCCTGCTTGCACTAATTGTGGTAGCTCTCAAGAGGGTTTATTCAAGGTTCCTTGTTAGTCGAAGCTCGAGTCTCGAAAAGCCTCTTCTTGCAGGTGGAGATGATCATAGCCATGGTTACAGAACAACTTACTGGTTTAAGGCTTCCTTTGTTGTGACAGCTCTGTTAGCTTTATCCTATGCTGTCCTAGTGGTATTGGCTGTAATCCCTGGGGCGAAATCGCGATGGAATTTAGTCGAGATTTTGTTCAGGTTACTGCAAGCAGTGACTAATCTGGTACTTCTGATTCTTCTTGCTCATGAGAAGAAATTCGGGGCCGTCTCTCATCCGTTGCCTGTTCGAATGTATTGGGCTGTTAGCTTTTTGCTTGTAAGCTTATTTGCTGCTGCATCATTGACAAGATTAGTCTCTGGTAGTGAAAGTTTTGATGGGAACATGAAAGTGGATGACATAGTTTCCTTGACAATCTTCCCGTTTTATGTTTTTCTGTTTATTGTTGCCATCAGAGGTTCATCAGGGATTCATTTATCTGTTGATGAGAATTCAGGGCAAGAATCCCATGATTCCACATTTCATAATCTGAGTGGCTACGCTACGGCCTCGTTGTTGTCTAGAGCGGTGTGGCATTGGATGAATCCGTTGCTGAAGAAAGGGTACAAATCTCAATTAAAAATGGACGATGTGCCATCTCTTCCTGTGGATCATCGTGCCCGAAAAATGTCTGAACTTTTCGAATGTTATTGGAGTGAGAGCTCCAAGAATCCTGTAAGAACGTTGCTGCTAAGATGTTTCTGGAAGGATCTTGCTATAACCGGCTCTCTTGCTGTCGTCCGGTTGGCCGTCATGTACGTGGGGCCCATGTTGATCCAACAGTTCATAAGCTTCACAGCTGCTGAAGAAAGGAATTTATATCAAGGCTTTAGTTTGGTACTGATATTACTCATTGCAAAAGCCATTGAAGCCCTTAGTTCCCATCAGTTCAATTTCTTGTCCCAAAAGCTCGGCATGCTCATTCGTTCAACTTTGATCACGGCCCTTTATAAGAAGGGCCTCAGGTTGACATCCTCATCGAGACAAGATCACGGCGTGGGACAAATAGTGAATTACATGGCCGTCGATTGTCAGCAGCTGTCTGATTTAGTTTATCAGGTGCACACGTTGTGGATGATGCCGTTTCAAGTGGGAATCGCTATATTGCTCCTGTATGTATACATCGGGGTCTCTACAGTTGTCTCTTTGGTAGCAGTTGTTGCAGTTATGTTCTTAACTCTGACGATCACGCGCAAGAACAACAAGTTTCAGTTCAACGTGATGATGAGTCGGGATGGAAGAGTAAAGGCGACTACGGAAATGCTGAACAACATGAGAGTGATCAAACTTCAAGCCTGGGAGGAACACTTTTGCAAGAGAATTCAATCTGCAAGGGGGGAAGAGTTCGGTTGGGTTAGTAAATTCATGTACTTGATTTCTGGGAATTTGGTTCTGTTATGGAGCATACCGGTTGCGATATCTGCACTCACCTTTGCAGTTGCAACTTCTGCTGGAGTAACTCTCGATGCTGGAACGGTTTTCACAGCAACATCGGTTTTCAAGGTTCTGCAAGAACCGATTCAGAACTTCCCACAAACGCTCATATCGGTTTCGCAGGCAATCGTGTCCTTGAAGAGGCTGGATAAGTATCTTCTGAGCCACGAATTGGACGAGAAAAATGTGGAGAGGAATGAAGGATGTGGTGACGGGATTGTTGTCGAGGTGAGAGAAGGGACTTTTGCATGGGGTGATGAAGGAGAAGAATGTGTTCTTGAAAATGTGGATTTTGAGGTTAGGAAAGGAGAGCTTGCTGCCATTGTTGGAACAGTTGGATCAGGAAAGTCTTCTCTGTTGGCTTCGGTTCTTGGTGAGCTTCGTAAAGTTTCAGGAAAGGTACGAACTAATTTTGTTATTGGGATAATTACGCCGACGTACCCTGAAGTTTGATTTTATTACAGGAACTTCCCCTAAGGTTTGAGAAAATTACAAGAACTACCCCTGTCAAAGAATTTACATTACATTGATGAAGTCATGTCTTAACTTTTATGGATTCCCTATTTTGAGATTGATGCCTCCTTTTCACTATAAGCATAAAGTTTATGGCTATAATAGTGTTGTCAGGAAAGTTTTTGTAATTTCTCAAACCTTAGGGGAAGTTTGTGTAATTAGTCCAAACCTCGGGCATGCTACTGTATTTATCCTTTGTGTTATTTCTTGTCGGTGTTTTTTCCTCCTTTTTCTTAGTTTATGCATATAGTGTGTTGTCTCTGTAGGTCCGAGTATGTGGGACGACTGCTTATGTAGCACAAACATCGTGGATACAGAACGCGACAATTCAAGAAAACATCCTGTTTGGTTCTCCAATGGATGGTGAAAGGTACAAGAATGTGATAAAAATGTGTTCATTAGAGAAAGATTTGGAGATTATGGAACACGGTGATCGGACGGAGATCGGAGAACGTGGGATTAATCTTAGCGGTGGCCAGAAACAGAGGATACAGCTTGCTAGAGCTGTATATCAAGATTGTGATATATATCTACTAGATGACATATTTAGTGCTGTTGATGCTCACACTGGAACAGAAATATTTAAGGTTTGTACAAATTTTCAAATAATAACACACACGTCCCCTGTAATGTATATAAGCCTACACAAACCTCCCTTCTCGATTTTAAAATTACACAAATCTCCCTTCTGTTGATTTTTACAGGAATGTGTGAGGGGAGCTTTGAAGGACAAAACAGTTTTACTTGTCACGCATCAGGTTGATTTCCTTCACAATGCAGATCTCATACTGGTAAGTATGATCTGATTAGAAACATTAGAAGAGATCTTTTATTCTTGATTGTTTTATGGGATATGTACTGATGAATAGTATAATATAATGTCAGGTATTGAAAGACGGGAAAATCGTGCAAAAGGGGAAGTACGAAGAGCTTCGTCAGTCGGGCCTGGATTTTAGTGCACTTGTAGACGCTCATGAGAGCTCCATGGAACTAGTGGAAGCAAACACACCTGTTTCAGGCAAAAGTGTCAAACAGGCAGCAGGACCCAAGGAACAAGTTCCAGAATCATCTGGAAACTTATCAAGAGAGAATGAACCCAATACTGAAACAGGCCAATCTGTGCCCGATAAGAGCAGTTTGAAGCTCATTGAAGATGAAGAGAGAGAAACAGGCCGTGTCAGTCTAAATGTTTATAAACAATACTGCACTGAATCGTATGGATGGTGGGGAGCATCAGCTGTGTTTCTCACCTCTTCATTGTACCAGATATGTCAGATGTTGTCTGATTATTGGCTGGCATATGAGACTTCAGGAAAACGTAAATTTGTAGCCTCTCTCTTTATTGGTGTGTATTCGGGCATAGCTGTTGTTACTTGCATTTTCTTGGGAATCAGATCGGTCCTTGTTGCCTTTTTGGGTCTCCAAACGGCTCAGAGTTTCTTCAATGAAATGTTGAATACCATCTTGCATGCTCCAATTTCATTCTTCGACACAACTCCCTCTGGAAGAGTATTAAGCCGTGTGAGTTCTCGCATTTTGTTGCTCTTTTTTGTTAGTCATTTTTCACGTAGTTTGATGAATTTTTGCTGATATGTGTTTGTTCCTTTTGCAGGCTTCGTCTGATCAAGTTAATATTGATATCTTGATACCTCTGTTCCTGAGCGTGAGTCTCGCGCTCTACTTCTCATTGCTCGGCATATTGTTTATTACAATTCAAAACGCTTGGCCTATAGTATTCGTTATTGTTCCGTTGATTTGGCTCAACATCTGGTATCAGGTACACGAAATCATTAAGAATATTTTCTCGTTTTTTCTTTAGTTAGGGATACTTACACTAACACACCCCTGACGTTTGTCCTATCACCTATCAAAGAATCCACATTACATGTGCATCAATGAATTTGATGATATCGTCTCTAAATGTATGATTATAATAGCATTCGTTAGGCCAAGCCTCAGGGTATGTCTGAAAAGTTTTTGTAATTTCTCAAACATCAGGGTATGTTAGTGTAATTATACCTATTTTAAATGAACCGACGGACATAGGACCTCTTTTTTGTTTCTGATCACGGTGTGATGCATGCAGGGATATTTCATAGCAACTTCTCGTGAGCTGACGAGGCTCGAACAGATCACTAAAGCTCCGATCATTCATCATTTCTCTGAAACTGTATCAGGTGTCATGACAATACGTAGCTTCCGTAGTGGGGATAAATTTTTCCAGGAAAATCTTGACAGGGTCGACTCGAACCTAAGGATGAATTTTCACAATAGTGCATCGAACGAGTGGTTGGGATTTCGTCTGGAGATGCTTGGGAATTTTCTCCTATGCATCGCCACCGTTTTCCTTATCATGTTGCCAAGCACCATCATCAAACCAGGTAGTACAGTTTCATGACCATTAACTTCTGATTTTAATACAGTACAATCACTCAACCGGATTCGTTCTTTTTCTTCCTTTGCCAGAGTATGTTGGATTATCTCTTTCGTATGGCCTTCCTCTTAATGCTGTGATGTACTATGCTGTCTATCTCGGTTCGTCTCTCGAGAACAAAATGGTTTCGGTGGAGAGAATAAAGCAATTCGTAAATATCCCATCTGAAGCTGCATGGAGGAAAGCTGACTCTCCAGCCTCTCCCGAATGGCCTAATCGTGGAGAAATTGAGATAAAGGACTTGAAGGTAATCTATCCTGCTTTCTTCATGTTTATCTTATCGACTACGTTTGGTTCCATAATGTTTCCTCGACACAGGTGAGGTATAGGCACAACACTCCGCTGGTACTGAAAGGGATATCACTAAGCATCAATGGAGGCGAAAAAATTGGCGTTGTGGGCCGAACTGGTAGTGGAAAGTCGACTCTTATTCAAGTTTTCTTTAGGCTGATTGAGCCTAGTGCAGGGACTATAGTAATTGACGGTGTCGACATATGTGAACTCGGTCTTCATGATCTTAGGTCTCGTTTCGGGATTATCCCCCAGGAGCCTGTCTTGTTTGAGGGAACCGTTAGAAGTAATATCGACCCTCTTGGATTGTATACAGATGATGAAATATGGAAGGTAAACGACAGTATCATTTCATGCTTTTCTTGTTATGGAAGTCTTTTTTGTGTGTTTATAATTCGGTATCCCGACTCTGTTGATGTAGAGCCTCGAACGCTGCCAACTGAAAGAGGTCGTCTCAGCAAAACCCGAGAAGCTCGACTCTTCAGGTCATTGTCGTGCTGACTCTTCTAATGATCACTATAAATAATATGCATTAGCATTTAGTCTAAGATCCTAGGGGAAGTTTTCGTAATTTCTCAAACTTGAGAGGGAAGTCTGTGTAATTAAACGAACTTCAGTTTAACTATCCCTAATGAATATCCCGAGACATTAAACACCTAACACATCCTCCTCCTACTGCAGTGGTCGACTCTGGGGACAACTGGAGCGTTGGCCAACGACAGCTACTCTGCCTCGGACGAGTAATGCTGAAACGTGCAAAAATCTTGTTTATGGACGAAGCAACAGCATCGGTCGACTCTCAAACGGATGCAACCATTCAGAGAATCGTTCGCCAGGACTTCTCAGCGTGCACGATCATCACAGTCGCCCACAGAATCCCCACTGTTATAGACTGCGACCGCGTTCTGGTCATAGACGAAGGTCGGTTTTGATCTCTTCTCTTAGTCATGTACAACTTTGTTGAAACATAATTCTTACAAAAGTTCTGTATGGAATTGTTGTTATTCTTGCAGGACTGGCAAAGGAGTTTGACAATCCTGCTAAGCTTCTTGAAAAGCATTCACTGTTTGGAGCACTGGTGCGAGAGTATGCCAGCAGATCAAGTGGCTTGTGAAAGTATTCGCGAAACCGCTTTCGACGTGTGTGAAGTGTTTCGTTATGTAGGTTTCTCGACGACTTGGGTTGAAACAGGAGATTCGAAGCCGATATTATGGGAAATTCGAGCTTTTGTCCGACGGATGTTTGGTTTGCTACTTTCATTTAGCATAAGGCAAATTATTTAGCTCATTCATTTTTTAATAAAGAAGACGCAGTTTCAGCTCGTGTAAGATTTTCGAATATCTGAACTTATATCGATGCACTTGTCATTGATAAATTGTTTGTGTAACTTATAAATATGTTGATTAGGAAATAATTGTCGAGTGTCTCTAGATTATTCTACGACTTAAGAGAAAATGAGACGGAGTCGAGTGTCTCTATCTGCTAAGCTAATCTACTTGAATAATTTGAATTTATGTTTGCGTCCATGATCGATATCTTAACTGAATTATGATTTCTAGTTAGGTATTGTTTTCCCATTAATTTATCAAAACCAAGTGATCTATTGTTTTTCTCTAGTTTATTTTAATTGTTAGTTAGTTTACTTCGTTTAATTAAAATTTTAAAACCCCAGACTTTACTTGTTAGTTTTCGTGGATTGGCCTGTGGCTAATTTGAATTGTTTTCTTCCAATCTCTGTGGATTCAACCCATTTGCACTATACTTTATTTTAGTCGGATTATAATTTATTTTGACGGATTCGACACCTGTCAATTAACAAATCTCGAAATTATCTTTTAATCTTTAATTTTGTGTTGATTTATTTTATCTAATTTTAAAAGTATCCCACCCTACATTTAAAATTCTAATCAATCTCAAATACTTCTTTTTTTGAAAAAAAAATTATTTGATTCAAGAATATAAATTTTCAAAATTCTAAAATTTTACATATAATTAAGAATATATTTTTAATAATAATTATTATTATTGTAGGAAAAGGAAAAGTATGAAAACAATTTAAGAGATTCCAAATGCCACAACGAAAGCAATTTTAGTTAAATGTTTGAAGTCTCTATCCTCTCCTCTGTATATGTTCCCCAAATTCGTTCCGTAATTGTTGGATTGCTCTGAAAACCCTAATTTGTTCGAATTAGCGTTCTAGTTTCAGCAGTAGCTCGATTGATTGCACTTTGCGCGGAACCTTTCATCCCGACTTCGAATTCCCCAAGTCAATTTAATAAGCATTTAACAGATCTATACGAAAAATAAAATAATCATAAAAACTTATACTTAATGGCTAAAAATAATGGACACTGGTATATCACGAGATATCATGAATATTGGACAGAATATTATCAAGAACAAATACAAAAAACTATTTCAATACTAAAATGATTTGAAAGATAAAATGGATAAACAAAGAAAAATCAAGACCAATATAATAAGATTGGGAAAGAAATTAGAAGTTGCAAATTCTATTATGAAATAAATTTTTATATACCCAAGTGAAATAAAAAATATCACAGACAACGCTAAACAAATTGATATAATAAATACAAAATTAATAGAAAAAATATATCAACGGGAAATGAATGGATAAATATGGATCAATATCAAAAACAATTAAAACGTCAAGAAATACGACTAATACGTGGAATAATTAAACAAAAAATAGATATATTAAATAAAACGACTAATCCAGCAAATTATGAAATACAAGAAAAAATTATTCAAAGCATGAGACAGAGTGAAGAAAATCTTGTCAAAAATAGAATACACATTCCCACTACTATTTCAAGACTAGAAGAATATATTAAATTCATAAAACGATCAGAACATGGAATACCAGAATTAATGGATGAAAATACTAAAATCATAAAATGGTGTCGAGAACAAATAACTAAATTAAATATACTTTCATCAGCATGAATGAATTACAAAATTTTATAGAAACATTAAATCAACAGATACATTCTTTAAATAATACCGTAAAAACGTTATCAGAACAATTAACAAATACTAACGAAAAGATGTCTCAACTTGAAAATACTATTACAAACATCAATAATAATCAAGAAATAGAATCATATTATAAAATTGATCACGGAAAAAACAATAAATAAAAACATATTAAATAGAGATACAATTATACAAGGTATAAAAGACCAAGGACAAATAATAAATTTATAGAAAAAATACATGAAAGAGAAATTAATGGACCAAATTGAAAACATTTATAAACTATGGGACTTAACTATGAAATATACAAAAATTAAAAATAAAAGACAATGATGCAGACGCATATGGAAAAACCTTCTTACACTAATATTAAAAAAGAATATAAAACTACACTAGTTTTATAAAGTCTTTAAAAAACAACACTACTTTTATAATTTCACCCCGCAAGCTCATTTTCTCCCCATTATTGTTACTCGTTCTACTGTTGTTCCCTTGGCCTCCACGAAAGTTTATTAGTTGACAAGTCTAACTAAACCAGTTTGGATTGTATTGCTAGAGTTCGGGTACTTGTATATATATATTCAAAGAAAAATAGTTGGTTATAGCTAAATTTGCACGAAAACAGCTCAAGTTGTCACTTATTTATATTCTTGTTTGGTATTTGAGAGCAAATTAATGCCCATAAATTAGGAGAATCAAGACTACTATTACTCTTCCAAGTCTTCTTAGTCCTTGCACGTTGTTTCTTGAGTTTGCGGAGAGGAATCTTTGTTAAGCAGGTTAAGAAGAGAAAGACAAGAGAATTGGGATTAGTTTTATGTGTATTTTTCATAGTAAACTCCATCTGCATGCTCCAAAATAGACCCTTTTCTTTCAACAGTTTCCAGTTTCTTTCTACTCCCAATAACACCATCTTCTTTCTTTATGATTTATGAGTATGTGGTGTGATTTTGAGAGAGAGAGATTTCTGAAATAGCTTGGCCTCATTGTTCTTGAAATGTCTGTTTGATTGATTTCTCTGTTTCTGTGATCAGGTAGAAGCAAAGTTCTTGGCTGGATTCAAGCTGCAATCATGTCTGCAGTATCATGGCTCACATCCCTTGAATGTTCGCCTTCCATTACTCAATCTAATCATGATGCACACTTTTCTTCGATTCTGTTAAACTGGCTTGAATTCACTTTTCTTTCACCATGTCCACAAAGGCTTCTCTTTTCTGCTGTGAACCTTGTTTTCCTGCTTGCACTAATGGTGGTAGCTCTCAAGAGGGTGTATGCAAGGTTCCTTGTTAGTCGAAGCTCGAGTCTCGAAAAGCCTCTTCTTGCAGGTGGAGATGATCATATCCATGGTTATAGAACAACTTACTGGTTTAAGGCTTCTTTTGTTGTGACAGCTATGTTAGCTTTATCCTATGCTGTCCTAGTGATAGTGGCTGTAATCCCTGGGGTGAAATCGCAATGGAATTTAGTCGAGATTTTGTTCAGGTTACTGCAAGCAGTGACTAATCTGGTACTTCTGATTCTTCTTGCTCACGAGAAGAAATTCGGGGCCGTCTCTCATCCGTTGCCCGTTCGAATGTACTGGGCTGTTAGCTTTTTGCTTGTAAGCTTATTTGCTGCTGCATCATTGACAAGATTAGTCTCTGGTAATGAAAGTTTTGATGGGAACATGAAAGTGGATGACATAGTTTTCTTGACAATCGTCCCGTTTTATGTTTTTCTGTTTATTGTTGCCATCAAAGGTTCATCTGGGATTCATTTATCTGTTGATGAGAATTCAGGGCAAGAATCCCATGATTCCACGTTTCATAATCTGAGTGGCTACGCTACGGCCTCGTTGTTATCTAGAGCGGTGTGGCATTGGATGAATCCGTTGCTGAAGAAAGGGTACAAATCTCAACTAAAAATGGACGATGTCTCATCTCTTCCTGTGGATCATCGTGCCCAAAAAATGTCTGAACTTTTCGAATGTTATTGGAGTGAGAGCTCCAAGAATCCTGTAAGAACATTGCTGCTAAGATGTTTCTGGAAGGATCTTGCTATAACCGGCTCTCTTGCTGTCATCCGGTTGGCCGTCATGTACGTGGGGCCCATGTTGATCCAACAGTTCATAAGCTTCACAGCTGCTGAAGAAAGGAATTTATATCAAGGCTTTAGTTTGGTACTGATATTACTCATTGCAAAAGCTGTTGAAGCCCTTAGTTCCCATCAGTTCAATTTCTTGTCCCAAAAGCTCGGTATGCTCATTCGTTCGACTTTGATCACGGCCCTTTATAAGAAGGGCCTCAGGTTGACATCCTCATCGAGACAAGATCACGGCGTGGGACAAATAGTGAATTACATGGCCATCGATTGTCAGCAGCTGTCTGATTTAGTTTATCAGCTGCACACGTTGTGGATGATGCCGTTTCAAGTGGGAATCGCTATATTGCTCCTGTATGTATACATCGGGGTCTCTACGGTTGTCTCTTTGGTAGCAGTTGTTGCAGTTATGTTCTTAACTCTGACGATCACGCGAAAGAGCAATAAGTTTCAGTTCAACGTGATGATGAGTCGGGATGGAAGAGTAAAGGCGACTACGGAAATGCTGAACAACATGAGAGTGATCAAACTTCAAGCCTGGGAGGAACACTTCTCCAAGAGAATTCAATCTGCAAGAGGGGAAGAGTTCGGTTGGCTTAGTAAATTCATGTACTTGATTTCTGGGAATTTGGTTCTGTTATGGAGCATACCGGCTGCGATATCTGCACTCACCTTTGCAGTTGCAACTTCGGTTGGAGTAACTCTCGATGCTGGAATGGTTTTCACAGCAACATCAGTTTTCAAGGTTCTGCAAGAACCGATTCAGAACTTCCCACAAACGCTTATATCGGTTTCGCAGGCAATCGTGTCCTTGAAGAGGCTGGATAAGTATCTTCTGAGCCACGAATTGGACGAGAAAAATGTGGAGAGGAATGAACGATGTGGTGACGGGATTGTTGTCGAGGTGAGAGAAGGGACTTTTGCATGGGGTGATGAAGGAGAAGAATGTGTTCTTGAAAATGTGGATTTTGAGGTTAGGAAAGGAGAGCTTGCTGCCATTGTTGGAACAGTTGGATCAGGAAAGTCTTCTCTGTTGGCTTCGGTTCTGGGTGAGATTCGTAAAGTTTCAGGAAAGGTATGAACTAATTTTGTTATTGGGATAATTACGCCGACATACCCTGAAGTTTTATTTTATTACAGGAACTTCCCCTGCGGTTTGAGAAAATTACAAGAACTACCCCTGTCAAAGAATTTATATTACATTGATGAAGTCATGTCTTAACTTTTATGGATTCCCTATTTTGAGATTGATGCCTCCTGTTCACTATAAGCATAAAGTTTATGGCTATAATAGTGTGTCGGGAAAGTTTTTGTAATTTCTCAAACCTTAGGGGAAGTTTTTGTATTTATCCTTTGTGTTATTTCTTTTCGGTGTTTTTTCCTCCGTTTTCTTAGTTTATGCATATAGTGTGTTGTCTCTGTAGGTCCGAGTTTGTGGGACGACTGCTTATGTAGCACAAACATCGTGGATGCAGAACGCGACAATTCAAGAAAACATCCTGTTTGGTTCTCCAATGGATGGTGAAAGGTACAAGAATGTGATAAAAGTGTGTTCATTAGAGAAAGATCTGGAGATTATGGAACACGGTGATCGGACGGAGATCGGAGAACGTGGGATTAATCTTAGCGGCGGTCAGAAGCAGAGGATACAGCTTTCTAGAGCTGTATATCAAGATTGTGATATATATCTACTAGATGACATATTTAGTGCTGTTGATGCTCACACCGGAACAGAAATATTCAAGGTTTGTACAAATTTTCAAATAATAACACACACATCCCCTGTGATGTATATAAGCCTACACAAACCTCCCTTATCGGTTTTGAAATTACACAAATGTTCCTTATGTTTATTTTTACAGGAATGTGTAAGGGGAGCTTTGAAGGACAAAACAGTTTTACTCGTCACGCATCAGGTTGATTTCCTTCACAATGCAGATCTCATACTGGTAAGTATGATCTGATTAGAAACATTAGAAGAGATCTTTTATTCTTGATTGTTTTATGGGATATGTACTGATGAATAGTATAATATAATGTCAGGTATTGAAAGACGGGAAAATCGTGCAAAAGGGGAAGTACGAAGAGCTTCGTCAGTCGGGCCTGGATTTTAGTGCACTTGTAGACGCTCATGAGAGCTCCATGGAACTAGTGGAAGCAAACACACCTGTTTCAGGCAAAAGTGTCGAACAAGCAGCAGGACCCAAGGAACAAGTTCCAGGATCATCTGGAAACTTATCAAGAGAGAATGAACCCAATACTGAAACAGGCCAATCTGTGCCCGATAAGAGCAGTTTGAAGCTCATTGAAGATGAAGAGAGAGAAACAGGCCGTGTCAGTCTAAATGTTTATAAACAATACTGCACTGAAGCGTATGGATGGTGGGGAGCATCAGCTGTGTTTCTCACATCTTTATTGTACCAGATATCTCAGATGTTGTCTGATTATTGGCTGGCATATGAGACTTCAGGAAAACGTAAATTTGTAGCCTCTTTCTTTATTGGTGTGTATTCGGGCATAGCTGTTGTTACTTGCATTTTCTTGGGAATCAGATCGGTCCTTGTTGCCTTTTTGGGTCTCCAAACGGCTCAGAGTTTCTTCAATGAAATGTTGAATACCATCTTGCATGCTCCAATTTCATTCTTCGACACAACTCCCTCTGGAAGAGTATTAAGCCGTGTGAGTTCTCGCATTTTGTTGCTCTTTTTTGTTAGTCATTTTTCACGTAGTTTGATGAATTTTTGTTGATATGTGTTTGTTCCTTTTGCAGGCTTCGTCTGATCAAGTTAATATTGATATCTTGATACCTCTGTTCCTGAGCATGAGTCTCGCGCTCTACTTCTCATTGCTCGGCATATTGTTTATTACAGTTCAAAACGCTTGGCCTATAGTATTCATTATTGTTCCGTTGATTTGGCTCAACATCTGGTATCAGGTACACGAAATCATTAAGAATATTTTCTCGTTTTTTCTTTAGTTAGGGATACTTACACTAACACACCCCTGACGTTTGTCCTATCACCTATCAAAGAATCCGCATTACATGTGCATCAATGAATTTGATGATATCGTCTCTAAATGTATGATTATAATAGCATGCGTTAGGCCAAGCCTCAGGGTATGTCTGGAAAGTTTTTGTAATTTCTCAAACATCAGGGTATGTTAGTGTAACTATACCTATTTTAAATGAACCGACGGACATAGGACCTCTTTTTTGTTTCTGATCACGGTGTGATGCATGCAGGGATATTTCATAGCAACTTCTCGTGAGCTCACGAGGCTCGAACAGATCACTAAAGCTCCGATCATTCATCATTTCTCTGAAACTGTATCAGGTGTCATGACAATACGTAGCTTCCGTAGTGGGGATAAATTTTTCCAGGAAAATCTTGACAGGGTCGACTCGAACCTAAGGATGAATTTTCACAATAGTGCATCGAACGAGTGGTTGGGATTTCGTCTGGAGATGCTTGGGAATTTTCTCCTATGCATCGCCACCGTTTTCCTTATCATGTTGCCAAGCACCATCATCAAACCAGGTAGTACAGTTTCATGACCATTAACTTCTGATTTTAATACAGTACAATCACTCAACCGGATTCGTTCTTTTTCTTCCTTTGCCAGAGTATGTTGGATTATCTCTTTCGTATGGCCTTCCTCTTAATGCTGTGATGTACTACGCTGTCTATCTCGGTTCGTCTCTCGAGAACAAAATGGTTTCGGTGGAGAGAATAAAGCAATTCGTAAATATCCCATCTGAAGCTGCATGGAGGAAAGCTGACTCTCCAGCCTCTCCCGAATGGCCTAATCGTGGAGAAATTGAGATAAAGGACTTGAAGGTAATCTATCCTGCTTTCTTGATGTTTATCTAATCGACTATGTTTGGTTGCATAATGTTTCCTCGACACAGGTGAGGTATAGGCACAACACTCCGCTGGTACTGAAAGGGATATCACTAAGCATCAATGGAGGCGAAAAAATTGGCGTTGTGGGCCGAACTGGTAGTGGAAAGTCGACTCTTATTCAAGTTTTCTTTAGGCTGATTGAGCCTAGTGCAGGGACTATAGTAATTGACGGGGTCGACATATGCAAGCTCGGTCTTCATGATCTAAGGTCTCGTTTCGGGATTATCCCCCAGGAACCAGTCTTGTTTGAGGGGACCGTTAGAAGTAATATCGACCCTCTCGGATTGTATACAGATGATGAGATATGGAAGGTAAATGACAGTATCATTTCATGTTTTTCCTGTTATGGAAGTCTTTTTCATGTGTTTATAATTCTGTATCCCGAATCTGTTGCTGTAGAGCCTCGAACGCTGCCAACTGAAAGAGGTCGTCTCAGCAAAACCCGAGAAGCTTGACTCCTCAGGTCATTGTCGTGCTGACTCTTCTAATGATCACTATAAATAATATGCATTAGTATTTAGTCTAAGATCCTAGGGGAAGTTTTCGTAATTTCTCAAACTTGAGAGGGAAGTCTGTGTAATTAAACGAACTTCAGTTTAACTATCCCTAATGAATATCCCAAGACATTAAACACCTAACACATCCTCCTCCTACTGCAGTGGTCGACTCTGGGGACAACTGGAGCGTTGGCCAACGACAACTACTCTGCCTCGGACGAGTAATGCTGAAACGCGCAAAAATCTTGTTTATGGACGAAGCAACAGCCTCGGTCGACTCTCAAACGGATGCAACCATTCAAAGAATCGTTCGCCAGGACTTCTCAGCGTGCACGATCATCACAGTCGCCCACAGAATCCCCACTGTTATAGACTGCGACCGCGTTCTGGTCATAGACGAAGGTCGGTTTTGATCTCTTCTCTTAGTCATGTACAACTTTGTTGAAACATAATTCTTACAAAAGTTCTGTATGGAATTGTTGTTATTCTTGCAGGACTGGCAAAGGAGTTTGACAATCCTGCTAAGCTTCTTGAAAAGCATTCACTGTTTGGAGCACTGGTGCGAGAGTATGCCAGCAGATCAAGTGGCTTGTGAAAGTATTCGCGAAACCGCTTTCGACGTGTGTGAAGTGTTTCGTTATGTAGGTTTCTCGACGACTTGGGTTGAAACAGGAGATTCGAAGCCGATATTATGGGAAATTCGAGCTTTTGTCCGACGGATGTTTGGTTTGCTACTTTCATTTAGCATAAGGCAAATTATTTAGCTCATTCATTTTTTAATAAAGAAGACGCAGTTTCAGCTCGTGTAAGATTTTCGAATATCTGAACTTATATCGATGCACTTGTCATTGATAAATTGTTTGTGTAACTTATAAATATGTTGATTAGGAAATAATTGTCGAGTGTCTCTAGATTATTCTACGACTTAAGAGAAAATGAGACGGAGTCGAGTGTCTCTATCTGCTAAGCTAATCTACTTGAATAATTTGAATTTATGTTTGCGTCCATGATCGATATCTTAACTGAATTGTGATTTCTAGTTAGGTATTGTTTTCCCATTAATTTATCAAAACCAAGTGATCTATTGTTTTTCTCTAGTTTATTTTAATTGTTAGTTAGTTTACTTCGTTTAATTAAAATTTTAAAACCCCAGACTTTACTTGTTAGTTTTCGTGGATTGGCCTGTGGCTAATTTGAATTGTTTTCTTCCAATCTCTGTGGATTAGGGCTGTCAACGGGTCGGATTCGGACCGGATCAGGAGATTCCGGATCCGAATCCGATAAGAGAATCCGAATATCGGATCCGAATCCGAATCCTATAGGATTCGGAGTCATTGTTTTTGAATCCATATATAATCGGGTCGGATCCGATCCGATAAAAGATCCGACCCGATTAGTAATAAATTTTATTTTTTTAAATAACAAATTTGATTTAAAAAATAAATATAATTACATAATATTTAATAAATAATTATTATTTAATGAATTATTTGATAGTTTTGTTTATATTTATTTAAAATAAAATAATTTAAACTTATTAATAAAAGAAAATATATACTTTTAGAGTAAAAATTTTAAAATTTTTTATTGTTTAAAATGATAAATATGTGAAAATTTTAATTTTAATTATTTTATGTACTAGTAAATAATTTATTTAATTAAATATTATATATAATATCGGATTCGGATTCTTAACGGATCGGATTCCTTAAATCCATATTCGCTCCATTTATTTCGGATAACGAATATTTACAATCGGATATGATCCATCGAATACTTTTATCGGACGAATATGCTAAAATTCGGATCGGACTCGGAGCGGATTCGGATTAAAATCCGACCCATTGACAGCCCTACTGTGGATTCAACCCATTTGCACTATACTTTATTTTAGCCGGATTATAATTTATTTTGACGGATTCGACACCTGTCAATTAACAAATCTCGAAATTATCTTTTAATCTTTAATTTTGTGTTGATTTATTTTATCTAATTTTAAAAGTATCCCACCCTACATTTAAAATTCTAATCAATCTCAAATACTTCTTTTTTTGAAAAAAAAATTATTTGATTCAAGAATATAAATTTTCAAAATTCTAAAATTTTACATATAATTAAGAATATATTTTTAATAATAATAATTATTATTGTCGGAAAAGGAAAAGTATGAAAACAATTTAAGAGATTCCAAATGCCACAACGAAAGCAATTTTAGTTAAATGTTTGAAGTCTCTATCCTCTCCTCTGTATATGTTCCCCAAATTCGTTCCGTAATTGTTGGATTGCTCTGAAAACCCTAATTTGTTCGAATTAGCGTTCTAGTTTCAGCAGTAGCTCGATTGATTGCACTTTGCGCGGACCCTTTCATCCCGACTTCGAATTCCCCAAGTCAATTTAATAAGCATCTAACAGATCTATACGAAAAATATAATAATCATAAAAACTTATACTTAATGGCTAAAAATAATGGACACTGGTACATCATGAGATATCATGAATATTGGACAGAATATTATCAAGAACAAATACAAAAAACTATTTCAATACTAAAATGATTTGATAGATAAAATGGATAAACAAAGAAAAATCAAGACCAATATAATAAGATTGGGAAAGAAATTAGAAGTTGCAACAAAATACGATTCTATTATGAAAGAAATTTTTATATACCCAAGTGAAATAAAAAATATCACAGACAACGCTAAACGAATTGATATAATAAATACAAAATTAATAGAAAAAATATATCAACGGGAAATGAATGGATAAATATGGATCAATATCAAAAACAATTAAAACGTCAAGAAATACGACTAATACGTGGAATAATTAAACAAAAAGTAGATATATTAAATAAAACAACTGCTCCAGCAAATTATGAAATACAAGAAAAAATTATTCAAAGCATGAGACAGAGTGAAGAAAATCTTGTCAAAAATAGAATACACATTCCCACTACTATTTCAAGACTAGAAGAATATATTAAATTCATAAAACGATCAGAACATGGAATACCAGAATTAATGGATGAAATTACTAAAATCATAAAATGGTGTCGAGAACAAATAACTAAATTAAATATACTTTCATCAGCATGAATGAATTACAAAATTTTATAGAAACATTAAATCAACAGATACATTCTTTAAATAATACCGTAAAAACGTTATCAGAACAATTAACAAATACTAACGAAAAGATGTCTCAACTTGAAAATACTATTACAAACATCAATAATAATCAAGAAATAGAATCATATTATAAAATTGATCACGGAAAAAACAATAAATAAAAACATATTAAATAGAGATACAATTATACAAGGTATAAAAGACCAAGGAAAAATAATAAATTTATAGAAAAAATACATGTGATCTGGCTCAAATCTGGTCGATCTGGCGTGGTCGATCTGGCTGTCAGATATGGGTCAATCAGTCAAGAATTTGTTTGAGTGGGTTCTTTATCGACCTGAAAGCACTAGCAAATGTGAGCTCGAAACCAACTTGGGGGACTTGGGGTTTTACCCAAGTTTGGCACTCCGACGCTCAAGTCAGTAATGGAGCTCTTTAGAGAGAGAATAAATGCAATTGAATGCGTATTGAAAGCTTACCAACTACTGTTCAAAGGGCGAGTATTTATAGTCACGGCTAAATAACACAGTAATGTGTGTACTGTAGGTGGGCATTAATGGCGTTGCCAATCGTCGATCTGGATGTCGGACGATGGAACTGGCTTGAGGCAGGTCGTTTGTACCTTCTTTCCCCTTTGGGTAAAAGCAGGGACTGACGGTCATTAATGAGCCATAATACGCCTGTCCAGGGAATGAGGAGGATGCACGTGTCCCGACAGGAGTGCTTTACAGTATTCGGGTGTCCGGTGACGCAAGCAATCGATCTGGAGGTCGATATTTGCCTTCCAGGACCCTAAATCCTTTTGGGTTCCCACAAGGGGAGCAGATCGATCGGATGGCATGGATCGTCGAAGTCGATCTGTTGATCTTGCGATCGTGTGAAGACCTGACGATCCGTCTTGGTATCAATCTGATGATCAGTTTAAATGGCCGTATCTGGTTTGTCCAGGCTGGCTCTAAATTCCACGTGGACCCATCGGGGGCGGCCACGTGGCCTCGTCATATTATGCCATATCAACATGAAAGAGAAATTAATGGACCAAATTGAAAATATTTATAAACTATGGGACTTAACTATGAAATATACAAAAATTAAAAATAAAAGACAATGATGAAGACGAATATGGGAAAACCTTCTTACACTAATATTAAAAAAGAATATAAAACTACACTAGTTTTATAAAGTCTTTAAGAAACAACACTTGACAGGTGTCGAATCCGTCAAAAATAATTAAAATACCTATTTAACGACTAAACACAGAGTATAGTGCAAACATGGTCGATCCACAGAGACTGGTTGATTTATTTCTAACAATTGCAAAGAATTCACGAAAAGCAATAATTAAAAGGGGGGTTTTTGAGTTATTCTAACCTAAGTATGCGATTAAAATAAATAACAAGAATTAAAAAGCTAACTAAAACTAAACAAGTAAGATCACGTAGGATTAAATCAATCAAAGGAAAATTACCTAGCCAGGGATATTCGATTCGAATTGTTATATTGATCATTGACTCAAAGATGAATTCAAGTTATTCAGACAGATTGGCTATAGTTGATAGAGACACTCGACTCAACCTCGTTTTTACTTAATTAATCGGATAACCTAGAGACACTCGACAGTTATCTTCCCTAACAAATTCACAACCCCTAGAGACACTCGACAGGATTTAATGAATTTGCAGCATTAAGAACCATAAAAACACCAATCCTAATTAACCAAGTCGTGACACACGCAAGATTTAAATTAGATTATCAAATCCCTTAGTGAACGAGGAATTTTATCGCTAAAACCCTGTCACTAATTTACCACCTTGTATCAATCAACTTTACTACACTTCAAGCATCAAGAATGACTATATGCAAATTAAACAACCTAGAGATCGTGCACTATCCCGAAATTGCCTAATCACAATAAACACGAAACACGGAGATAAGATAAATGCCTAAATAAACATAAATTAATAAAAACGTTTAGGTCTCACAATATTCAAACCGAATCTTAATCCCTAGCTAGATAATTAAAAACTTAGCTACTAAAATCCATAAAAACAATAACGGAGGAATTCTTTAACATAAATAAAACTAAAAACAAAACGAAAGGATTAAACTAAGAACGAAGAACTCGTGATGCCGAAGTTGACTCCTCGATGTGCGTGAAAATGTTGTCCCAAATCTCGCTCGGAAGCTCCTGCGTGAAAGTGTTACGTGATCTTCTCTAAAAAGCTACTGTGATGTATATATATTTATGATCCAAGCCTCCAAAACAAAGATCCCCGAATTCTCGTGCAATTTGGAATTAATTACTTGTCCTCCAAGCTGGCCCAATTGTGTAGCAAAAAGGGAATTGTTTCCTCCTTTCCAAGTCAGGCATAAGATGGGCTCTCAATTTAATTAATCACAAGGAAAATGCCGCCGGCCCAATTATTCAAGTCACAACATTAAGGCTCACAACTTTCAATGCATGCAATACTAACACGTGCAGCCTTAATTTAGTGCACCCACATCAGCCTCCCAACTTAACAAACAATGAAAAATCTAACTCTTCAACCTACTGCATGAATGTTTGCACGTGAAATTCCCATATTAATTCCCAATTTTGCACGCAACAAATCAGCGACACAATAAGTCCGACTTAACGAAAATTTCCTCATAAAACGACCAAATTTGCATCAATTTCATCTTCAAGCCCCGATCCTACAATAAGAATAATAAAGTATCAATTCCTTTCAAAATAATATCAATTAAAGCACAATTCGGGGTAAAACTCAATTATAAAGATAACGAATTAACGAGTTATCAACACTACTTTTAAAATTTCACCCCGCAAGCTCATTTTCTCCCCATTATTGTTACGTGTTCTACTGTTGTTCCCTTGGCCTCCACGAAATTTTATTAGTTGGCAAGTCTAACTAAACCAGTTTGGATTGTATTGCTAGAGTTCGGGTACTTGTATATATATATTCAAAGAAAAATAGTTGGTTATAGCTAAATTTGCACGAAAACAGCTCAAGTTGTCACTTATTTATATTCTTGTTTGGTATTTGAGAGCAAATTAATGCCCATAAATTAGGAGAATCAAGACTACTATCACTCTTCCAAGTCTTCTTAGTCCTTGCACGTTGTTTCTTGAGTTTGCGGAGAGGAATCTTTGTTAAGCAGGTTAAGAAGAGAAAGACAAGAGAATTGGGATTAGTTTTATGTGTATTTTTCATAGTAAACTCCATCTGCATGCTCCAAAATAGACACTTTTCTTTCAACAGTTTCCAGTTTCTTTCTACTCCCAATAACCCCATCTTCTTTCTTTATGATTTATGAGTATGTGGTGTGATTTTGAGAGAGAGAGATTTCTGAAATAGCTTGGCCTCATTGTTCTTGAAATGTCTGTTTGATTGATTTCTCTGTTTCTGTGATCAGGTAGAAGCAAAGTTCTTGGCTGGATTCAAGCTGCAATCATGTCTGCAGTATCATGGCTCACATCCCTTGAATGTTCGCCTTCCATTACTCAATCTAATCATGATGCACACTTTTCTTCGATTCTGTTAAACTGGCTTGAATTCACTTTTCTTTCACCATGTCCACAAAGGCTTCTCTTTTCTGCTGTGAACCTTGTTTTCCTGCTTGCACTAATGGTGGTAGCTCTCAAGAGGGTGTATGCAAGGTTCCTTGTTAGTCGAAGCTCGAGTCTCGAAAAGCCTCTTCTTGCAGGTGGAGATGATCATAGCCATGGTTATAGAACAACCTACTGGTTTAAGGCTTCTTTTGTTGTGACAGCTCTGTTAGCTTTATCCTATGCTGTCCTAGTGATAGTGGCTGTAATCCCTGGGGCGAAATCGCGATGGAATTTAGTCGAGATTTTGTTCAGGTTACTGCAAGCAGTGACTAATCTGGTACTTCTGATTCTTCTTGCTCATGAGAAGAAATTCGGGGCCGTCTCTCATCCGTTGCCCGTTCGAATGTATTGGGCTGTTAGCTTTTTGCTTGTAAGCTTATTTGCTGCTGCATCATTGACAAGATTAGTCTCTGGTAGTGAAAGTTTTGATGGGAACATGAAAGTGGATGACATAGTTTCCTTGGCAATCGTCCCGTTTTATGTTTTTCTGTTTATTGTTGCCATCAAAGGTTCATCTGGGATTCATTTATCTGTTGATGAGAATTCAGGGCAAGAATCCCATGATTCCACAGTGATTAATCTGAGTGGCTACGCTACGGCCTCGTTGTTGTCTAGAGCGGTGTGGCATTGGATGAATCGGTTGCTGAAGAAAGGGTACAAATCTCAACTAAAAATGGACGATGTGCCATCTCTTCCTGTGGATCATCGTGCCCGAAAAATGTCTGAACTTTTCGAATGTTATTGGAGTGAGAGCTCCAAGAATCCTGTAAGAACGTTGCTGCTAAGATGTTTCTGGAAGGATCTTGCTATAACCGGCTCTCTTGCTGTCGTCCGGTTGGCCGTCATGTACGTGGGGCCCATGTTGATCCAACAGTTCATAAGCTTCACAGCTGCTGATGAAAGGAATTTATATCAAGGCTTTAGTTTGGTACTGATATTACTCATTGCAAAAGCCATTGAAGCCCTTAGTTCCCATCAGTTCAATTTCTTGTCCCAAAAGCTCGGTATGCTCATTCGTTCAACTTTGATCACGGCCCTTTATAAGAAGGGCCTCAGGTTGACATCCTCATCGAGACAAGATCACGGCGTGGGACAAATAGTGAATTACATGGCCGTCGATTGTCAGCAGCTGTCTGATTTAGTTTATCAGGTGCACACGTTGTGGATGATGCCGTTTCAAGTGGGAATCGCTATATTGCTCCTGTATGTATACATCGGGGTCTCTACGGTTGTCTCTTTGGTAGCAGTTGTTGCAGTTATGTTCTTAACTCTGACGATCACGCGCAAGAACAATAAGTTTCAGTTCAACGTGATGATGAGTCGGGATGGAAGAGTAAAGGCGACTACGGAAATGCTGAACAACATGAGAGTGATCAAACTTCAAGCCTGGGAGGAACACTTTTCCAAGAGAATTCAATCTGCAAGGGGGGAAGAGTTCGGTTGGATTAGTAAATTCATGTACTTGATTTCTGGGAATTTGGTTCTGTTATGGAGCATACCGGTTGCGATATCTGCACTCACCTTTGCAGTTGCAACTTCTGTTGGAGTAACTCTCGATGCTGGAACGGTTTTCACAGCAACATCGGTTTTCAAGGTTCTGCAAGAACCGATTCAGAACTTCCCACAAACGCTTATATCGGTTTCGCAGGCAATCGTGTCCTTGAAGAGGCTGGATAAGTATCTTCTGAGCCACGAATTGGACTAGAAAAATGTGGAGAGGAATGAAGGATGTGGTGACGGGATTGTTGTCGAGGTGAGAGAAGGGACTTTTGCATGGGGTGATGAAGGAGAAGAATGTGTTCTTGAAAATGTGGATTTTGAGGTTAGGAAAGGAGAGCTTGCTGCCATTGTTGGAACAGTTGGATCAGGAAAGTCTTCTCTGTTGGCTTCGGTTCTAGGTGAGCTTCGTAAAGTTTCAGGAAAGGTATGAACTAATTTTGTTATTGGGATAATTACGCCGACATACCCTGAAGTTTGATTTTATTACGGGAACTTCCCCTGAGGTTTGAGAAAATTACAAGAACTACCAGGAAGAATTTACATTACATTGATGAAGTCATGTCTTAACTTTTATGGATTCCCTATTTTGAGATTGATTCACTATAAGCATAAAGTTTATGGCTATAATAGTGTGTCGGGAAAGTTTTTGTATTTATCCTTTGTGTTATTTCTTGTCGGTGTTTTTTCCTCCTTTTTCTTAGTTTATGCATATAGTGTGTTGTCTCTGTAGGTCCGAGTTTGTGGGACGACTGCTTATGTAGCACAAACGTCGTGGATACAGAACGCAACAATTCAAGAAAACATCCTGTTTGGTTCTCCAATGGATGGTGAAAGGTACAAGAATGTGATAAAAATGTGTTCATTAGAGAAAGATTCGGAGATTATGGAACACGGTGATCGGACGGAGATCGGAGAACGTGGGATTAATCTTAGCGGTGGCCAGAAGCAGAGGATACAGCTGGCTAGAGCTGTATATCAAGATTGTGATATATATCTACTAGATGACATATTTAGTGCTGTTGATGCTCACACTGGAACAGAAATATTTAAGGTTTGTACAAATTTTCAAATAATAACACACACGTCCCCTGTAATGTATATAAGCCTACACAAACCTCCCTTCTTGATTTTGAAATTACACAAATCTCCCTTCTGTTGATTTTTACAGGAATGTGTGAGGGGAGCTTTGAAGGACAAAACAGTTTTACTTGTCACGCATCAGGTTGATTTCCTTCACAATGCAGATCTCATACTGGTAAGTATGATCTGATGAGAAACATTAGAAGAGATCTTTGATTCTTGATTGTTTTATGGGATATGTACTGATGAATAGTATAATATAATGTCAGGTATTGAAAGACGGGAAAATCGTGCAAAAGGGGAAGTACGAAGAGCTTCGTCAGTCGGGCCTGGATTTTAGTGCACTTGTAGACGCTCATGAGAGCTCCATGGAACTAGTGGAAGCAAACACACTTGTTTCAGGCAAAAGTGTCGAACAGGCAGCGGGACCCAAGGAGCAAGTTCCAGAATCATCTGGAAACTTATCAAGAGAGAATGAACCCGATACTGAAACAGGCCAATCTGTGCCCGATAAGAGCAGTTTGAAGCTCATTGAAGATGAAGAGAGAGAAACAGGCCGTGTCAGTTTAAATGTTTATAAACAATACTGCACTGAAGCGTATGGATGGTGGGGAGCATCAGCTGTATTTCTCGCCTCTTTATTGTACCAGATATCTCAGATGTTGTCTGATTATTGGCTGGCATATGAGACTTCAGGAGAACGTAAATTTGTAGCCTCTCTCTTTATTGGTGTGTATTCGGGCATAGCTGTTGTTACTGGCATTTTCTTGGGAATCAGATCGGTCCTTGTTGCCTTTTTGGGTCTCCAAACGGCTCAGAGTTTCTTCAATGAAATGTTGAATACCATCTTGCATGCTCCAATTTCATTCTTCGACACAACTCCCTCTGGAAGAGTATTAAGCCGTGTGAGTTCTCGCATTTTGTTGCTCTTTTTTGTTAGTTATTTTTCACGTAGTTTGATGAATTTTTGCTGATATGTGTTTGTTCCTTTTGCAGGCTTCGTCTGATCAAGTTAATATTGATATCTTGATACCTCTGTTCCTGAGCGTTAGTCTCGCGCTCTACTTCTTATTGCTCGGCATATTGTTTATTACAGTTCAAAACGCTTGGCCTATAGTATTCGCTATTGTTCCGTTGATTTGGCTCAACATCTGGTATCAGGTACACGAAATCATTAAGAATATTTTCTCGTTTTTTCTTTATATAGGGATACTTACACTAACACACCCCTGACGTTTGTCCTATCACCTATCAAAGAATCCACATTACATGTGCATCAATGAATTTGATGATATCCTCTCTAAATGTATGACTATAATAGCATGCGTTAGGCCAAGCCTCAGGGTATGTCTGAAAAGTTTTTGTAATTTCTCAAACATCAGGGTATGTTAGTGTAATTATACCTATTTTAAATGAACCGACGGACATAGGACCTCTTTTTTTGTTTCTGATCACGGTGTGATGCGTGCAGGGATATTTCATAGCAACTTCTCGTGAGCTGACGAGGCTCGAACAGATCACTAAAGCTCCGATCATTCATCATTTCTCTGAAACTGTATCAGGTGTCATGACAATACGTAGCTTCCGTAGTGGGGATAAATTTTTCCAGGAAAATCTTGACAGAGTCGACTCGAACCTAAGGATGAATTTTCACAATAGTGCATCGAACGAGTGGTTGGGATTTCGTCTGGAGATGCTTGGGAATTTTCTCCTATGCATCGCCACCGTTTTCCTTATCATGTTGCCAAGCACCATCATCAAACCAGGTAGTACAGTTTCATGACCATTAACTTCTGATTTTAATACAGTACAATCACTCAACCGGATTCGTTCTTTTTCTTCCTTTGCCAGAGTATGTTGGATTATCTCTTTCGTACGGCCTTCCTCTTAATGCTGTGATGTACTATGCTGTCTATCTCGGTTCGTCTCTCGAGAACAAAATGGTTTCGGTGGAGAGAATAAAGCAATTCGTAAATATCCCATCTGAAGCTGCATGGAGGAAAGCTGACTCTCCAGCCTCTCCCGAATGGCCTAATCGTGGAGAAATTGAGATAAAGGACTTGAAGGTAATCTATCCTGCTTTCTTCATGTTTATCTTATCGACTACGTTTGGTTCCATAATGTTTCCTCGACACAGGTGAGGTATAGGCACAACACTCCGCTGGTACTGAAAGGGTTATCGCTAAGCATCAATGGAGGCGAAAAAATTGGCGTTGTGGGCCGAACTGGTAGTGGAAAGTCGACTCTTATTCAAGTTTTCTTTAGGCTGATTGAGCCTAGTGCAGGGACTATAGTAATTGACGGGGTCGACATATGCGAGCTCGGTCTTCATGATCTAAGGTCTCGTTTCGGGATTATCCCCCAGGAACCGGTCTTGTTTGAGGGAACCGTTAGAAGTAATATCGACCCTCTTGGATTGTATACAGATGATGAAATATGGAAGGTAAACGACAGTATCATTTCATGCTTTTCTTGTTATGGAAGTCTTTTTTGTGTGTTTATAATTCGGTATCCCGACTTTCTGTTGCTGTAGAGCCTCGAACGCTGCCAACTGAAAGAGGTGGTCTCAGCAAAACCCGAGAAGCTCGACTCTTCAGGTCATTGTCGTGCTGACTCTTCTAATGATCACTATAAATGATATGCATTAGTATTTAGTCTAAGATCCTAGGGGAAGTTTTCGTAATTTCTCAAACTGGAGAGGGAAGTCTGTGTAATTAAACGAACTTCAGTTTAACTATCCCTAATGAATATCCCGAGACATTAAACACCTAACACATCCTCCTCCTACTCCAGTGGTCGACTCTGGGGACAACTGGAGCGTTGGCCAACGACAGCTACTCTGCCTCGGACGAGTAATGCTGAAACGCGCAAAAATCTTGTTTATGGACGAAGCAACAGCCTCGGTCGACTCTCAAACGGATGCAACCATTCAAAGAATCGTTCGCCAGGACTTCTCAGCGTGCACGATCATCACAGTCGCCCACAGAATCCCCACTGTTATAGACTGCGACCGCGTTCTGGTCATAGACGAAGGTCGGTTTTGATCTCTTATCTTAGTCATGTACAACTTTGTTGAAACATAATTCTTACAAAAGTTCTGTATGGAATTGTTGTTATTCTTGCAGGACTGGCAAAGGAGTTTGACAATCCTGCTAAGCTTCTTGAAAAGCATTCACTGTTTGGAGCACTGGTGCGAGAGTATGCCAGCAGATCAAGTGGCTTGTGAAAGTATTCGCGAAACCGCTTTCGACGTGTGTGAAGACTGAAGTGTTTCGTTATGTAGGTTTCTCGACGACTCGGGTTGAAACAGGAGATCCGAAGCCGATATTATGGGAAATTCGAGCTTTTGTCCGACGGATGTTTGGTTTGTTACTTTTATTTAGCATAAGGCTAATTATTTAGCTCACTCATTTTTTAATAAAGAAGACACAGTTTCGGCTCGTGTAAGATTTTCGAATATCTGAACTTATATCGATGCACTTGTAATTGATAAATTGTTTGTGTAACTTATAAATATATTGATTAGGAAATGATTGTCGAGTGTCTCTAGATTATTCTACGACTTAAGAGAAAACGAGGCGGAGTCGAGTGTCTCTATTTTATTTTATTTTACCGAGTGCTACAGCGGAAAAAATTTGAACCATTTCTCGATTTATGCGTGTCATCCTTGCGCAGGGCCATGCTAATCTTCTCTGTATCGTTCCAATTTTATCGGATGTCCTCGAAGGGACAGGAGTGTCTCTATCTGCTAAGCTAATCTACTTGAATAATTTGAATTTATGTTTGCGTCCATTATCCATATCTTAACTGAATTGTGATTCCCAGTTAGTTATTGTTTTCCCATTAATTTATCAAAACCAACTCTCAATCGATCTATTATTTTTCTCTAGTTTATTTTAATTGTTTGTTAGTTTACTTCCCCAACTTTACTTGTTAGTTTTCGTGAATTCGTCTGTGGTTAATTTGAATTATTTTCTTCCAATTTCTATGGATTCGACCCGTTTGCACTATACTTTATTTTAGTCGTGAACCGAATTATAGAATTATAATTTATTTTGACGGATTCCACACCTGTCAATTAACAAATCTTGAAATTATCTTTTAATCTTTAATTTTGTTTTGATTTATTTTATCTAATTTTAAAAGTATCCCACCCTACATTTAAAATTCTAATCAATCTCAAATACTTCATTTTAAAAAATAAAATAAAATTTATTTGGTTCAAGAATTATAAATTTTCAAAATTCTAAAATTTTACATATAATTAATATATTTTTAATAATAATTATTATTATTGTAGGAAAAGGAAAAGTATGAAAACAATTTAAGAGATTCCAAAAGCCACAAAGAAAGCAATTTTAGTTAAACGTTTGAAGTCTCTATCCTCTCGTAAGTCGTATGTATATGTTCCCCAAATTCGTTCCGTAATCGTTGGATTGCTCTGAAAACCCTAATTTGTTCGAATTAGCGTTCTAGTTTCAGCAGTAGCTCGATTGATTGCACTTTGCGCGGACCCTTTCATCCCGACTTCGAATTCCCCAAGTCAATTTGTCCGCAGAAATTCAAGATATTGGATGAATCGGCGTTCTTCTTAGCTAGGGTTTCCGTCTCAGGTGGGTCTTCCATTATGGGGGCTTTAACCAACAGTAGAAAGCGTGGGGACGATTATTTCAGATCCCTTGCCTCACTTCCGCCGCCAATTGATCAATCGTACGGTCACATTTCGAAAAAGGCTAAGCTTTCTGTTTCGATGAGTCAAAGTACGCCGGAAAATGGTGGCTCCGCGTCGCCGAGTTCTGTAGTTTCAAGGATTTCACAGTACCCGCAAACGAAACGGCGGTTCTCGCGGGATTCTGTTCATGCGCCAGTAAGGATTTCTAGATTTGGGCTTTTATCTTCGGTTAAGAGAAGCGAAATGAGTACTGGTTGTGGGGGAAGTCCCGCTGATAGAATAGGGGAGGCTGCTATCGAGCGGAAATATGAAAAGACAATGGGTGTAGCGTTGAGAAGTTTGAGGTACGTATCTATTGGGAAACGGAAAGAAAAAGAGGTCATTGAGGTTGATGGTGAAGATGAGAATCGAGATGTTGTGTCTGATGATTCTGGTATTGAGGAAGTGGAGATTGTGGATTTTGCGGGAAGTAATTCGAAGAAGGGGCAAATTGCTGTGAGGAAATCACAGGAAGTGAATGTCAAAATGGTGGAGAAAGAAGCCCGGTCTTTAGATTCGTGTGTTGTTTCGGATGTAAGTAATGCTCGTGCAAAGGTAGATCCGGTAGAGAAGATGGATTCGAGGCAGTCAGATGATCTGCCGGATGATTTGAGCTTACCCCAATATAAGAAGATGCTTAATCGGATACGGAAACGAGATCATTTGTTCTCTAGCATATCTTTTAACATAGAATTACATGAAAAGCAGATTCAAAGGTATCAGTTATTGCGGCCTCAGAAGAAAGAAGAGCAAATTAAGAAGGTGCCATTTCCATTTTCCTTTTCTGCTGAAGTGTAGTAGTTCTGCAATCTTAATGTTTGATCCTGTATCAGTTCTAGTAGTAATCTCTCTTATATAATTGGGTTTAATTCGTCTGTAGGATTTATCCCAGGAATGTTTTGTGCCTCTTACTGGGGAGGAAGAGCGTGAAGTTTCTAATGCTTTGTCCAATGTTAATAGGTATTTGATTTTTGCTTGAGTTTAACTGGTTGCCTATGTTCCTACTAATCTACATGTGTCTTGTCTCAACTCAAACATTGCAGGAAAAAGGTTTTGGTTACTCATAAGAATTCAAATATTGATATTACGGGACAGATACTACAGTGTTTGAGGCCTGGAGGATGGCTTAATGATGAGGTAATCATTTTGTCTTTATTTGCGTGAAATTAAATGTAGATGATTTGAGCAGATTGTTGAAGCTGACATTGAAAAATAATAATGACATTGTGGGTATTACTGTGCTTACTCTGCAGGTCATAAACTTATATCTCGAACTACTGAAAGAACGAGAAAAAAGGGAGCCACAGAAGTTTTTGAAATGCCATTTCTTTAACACCTTCTTTTATAAGAAGGTTTGTTCTTTGCCCTCATTTCCATAATCTTTCAGTTCCTTGTCTGCCTGATAGGTTATGGAACCTTTTTAGGTGGATGCTTTATGTCCCATTTTGCTTCTGTGTTAACTTGCAATACTTCAATGCATCATAATCCACTGTATCTGTTACATATGCTAGGAAAACCCGTTCCACCCTTAACATTTGTAAATTCACATATATTTTTTCCATTTATTAGTTTATCTGAACTGATTTCCTCGAAGTCCATAGACTATTTTTCTATAAAGTTTAGCGAAAAGAACCATTAATTGCAGTATGAACCTGAAATCATTCTGTGATAGATTTATTCTTAAGTTTGAACCTGCTTATTGTGTGTGTGTGTGTGTGTATAATGTTGATTAATCAATTGCCTTCCATACTTTACTAATTTTCATAAATTTTTGTTATGGCAGCACACATTTTATTATATGGTCTCCTAAAAGCATGACTGTTTTTTAATGATTTTATTTCCAGCTGATTGATGGTAGAGGTGGCTACAATTACCAATCAGTTAGAAGATGGACTACACAGAGGAAGCTCGGATATAGCCTTTTAGAGTGTGACAAAGTACAGTTTCAGCTTCTTACGATCTCATGTTTAATTATCCCTGCAAATCCCTCTTATTCCTTTTTATTGCCGAATTTGATTCATTCAGCTTCTTATTTTTGTTAGATTTTTGTGCCTATACACCAACAAATTCATTGGACTTTAGCAATTATCAACAAGAAGGAGCAAAAGATCCAATATCTTGATTCACTCAGAGGAATCGATACCCAAGTTATAAATGTGCTGGTATGAATGCACTCTTGTTAAGCTGGTCGAAGATTTTTTATTACTTTACTTTCGTTAACTGCTTTGAAGAATAATTGGCATTAGATAAACAGCTGAAGAACGGCATTCATTCTCATATCTGCTCAAACTGGTGTGTTTCGGTTCTTTGCTATTGGATCACTCATAATGTAAATCTAAAATGCAGTCCAGGTACTTTGTTGATGAGGTGAAGGACAAATGTGGAAAAGTCATTGATGTTAGTTCATGGGAGCAAGAATATGTTGAGGACCTCCCGGCGCAGGAAAATGGGTAAATATAATTGTTGTCTTACATTCTTTTGAAAACTGATCCTTGGTTGGTTAATTGAAAGCTGATGGTATGCCTAGTTATCGCACGGGTAAAGAGAGTTTTGGTCTTACAATCCCTCTCTTTGGTGATTGAAACAGTCATAGTGTCTCTTTATTTAATAATTGTCCGATACGTACAATCAAATCCTTTTCCCAAAACAAATAAGATGTTAAGATTTCTGTTAATCGCAGTTACTGAATCTACATTTTTGTTTGATGGAATCATCTGTGTCATATATTTTTGGAAAGATGTGGTACAGTGGGCGTTGCAAGAGCCTGTTAGAATGTCAGTTTTAAATTATCAAATCTTGTATATTTCTGCACAGAATATATTTAGCAATTGGATGGATCATGTGAAGATAAGTCTTCTTCCTAATTTTGACAAACTGCTCCCTTAAACAGGTTTGACTGTGGCGTGTTCATGATCAAATATGCCGACTTCTATAGCAGAGACCTCGGACTCTGTTTTAGCCAGGTAAGCGTTCTAGCAACTACTTATTATCCACATTTCTGTTATTTTTCTTTTTGGTGGCTACAAAAGTTCATAACCTTGAGTTCTTTTGCTTTTCATGTTTTTATATGCTGAAAATTGCTGTCATATAAACCTGTGAGTCTCTGTCAGAGAGTTTTGCTGCATATAGATAAAGCTCGTTTCCTTTTCTATGTCCCAATAGTGAATTTTCCATCTGCTTTCTTTTAGGAAAATATGCCATATTTTAGACGGAGGATAGCAAAGGAGATTTTGAGATTAAGGGCTGATTGATGGACCAAGATTTTGCTCATCCTTAAGCCATTCTATGGTTTCAACCAGTTTGATTGATTGTCAGTACCACAACAAGCTGATTCAAGTGCAACCTCTGCATTTTCGTGCATTTGGTAAAATCTGGAATGTGAGTGACGCAACAGAGGCACAAGACGTGCGTTTGGTAAAATCTGGAATGTGTGCGACGCAACAGAGGCACAAGACGTGTAGCTCTGTGTTCAATTGTACAGAATACCGTCGCCGAGTGATTGAACTTTGATGACTACCTTCGTGTGTATGAATAGTTAAGTTTTTCATTTCCCTTTTTCAGATTTTCTTGTTTTGTAACTTTTGAAAGGTGTCTATAGCAAATTCACAATTGATTCCTTAGGTAATGTTTGTTTCATCTTTCAATAAGAATTAGCTTATTTATTCATTTTTGTGATACAATTAGCACATTAAAGAATGCATCTATTTCATTACCTGTTTTCAATCATGAATTTTGAGTAGCATTTGGTTCCACTCTGTAACATAAAAATGAGGGGAAATTTTATTATTCGTGTCGAAAAGAAATAATCAAGATCACATAAATTCCCAGAATTACACATAAACTATCTTCATAAGCAGGCCAAAACCAACACCCCAGACACTCACTGAACCCCAGAGAACAATAAAAGTACATGAAAAATATAAACATTCAGAAACTGGCTTATTATACAAATAAGAAAGAAAAAATGTACAGCTCCCATGAATTATATAAAGCAACACTTCCAGTTTTGTAGTTGCAGCGCCATTGTTTCACATTCGATGTGTAACAAAACACATCAAATATCGGTTAGTTTCGGATTTATGGTGCGTTCTTTCTTCAACTTCACAAATACAAACTTCACCAGATGATCTGTATGTATAATTGACAGTAAAATAGTAAGCTATAATTGGTACAAATAAACAAGAATGTAATTTCCTTGGCTTGCCGACCATGTTGCTTCAGCGAGGTACCCTTTTTCGACTCAGAATTTCTTGCTCTTTGAGCCGATGCTGGAACCTTGCAAGGCGAGCTTGAAGGCTAACCAGACTAGCAGCTTTTCGTGATAGCACAAAACTTAATTGTGTCACATAGTTGTCAATATGGCTGCCTGGTTGATCAACTTCTGCCAACAGTTTCATTTCCTGGCATCAAAAGAAGTCACCATTTGTGGTCACCAACATAGAACATGATCATTTGTCTATGTCAAGTTCTTCGGATTGTGAAATACAAATTTTATGCAAAAACCTTATTCACTTATCATTCTATCATGGGTGTGGAAATGGGTTTTTTTATCAGCACACGAAGCAAGTAAAGAGAGGGCAACTACAACTTACTTCACGAACAATCTCCATAGTGTCTTCAATCTCCTTTCTGTGGGCTGCAATTAGGGCGGCTTCTTCCTGCGAAACAAAATATTTTAGACCCCTAAAAAACTTCTAAAGCTAATCATATAGTTTCTCAGAAAGAGAAAGTTCAGAACGAACCTCGAGTATTTCATTGATACTCTCATCAGGAGGTGGCTCAGGTTCATACTGCTTAAAGCCCGTACTAGTTGCAGTAGAATTGTTTATATTTTGCTGCTTATAACTACTGGTTGATGCATCCAAGTTATCTACATCTTTTCGAGGCCCATATCCCGGCCTTTCAAGCCTTTCCTCTCTGTAAGCTTTCTGACGAGGTGGAGAAACTTTTGGCACCTTCGGTTCTGTATCATTTGAACTCTGTGAGTACCCAGCTGGGGCTGTCTTCTGACTGTTAGAGCCCTTGAAAGCATTTTTAACATCAAGCCGTTCCCGTTCTGGACCACCAGCTGACACCCCACTTTCCTCACGACCATTAAGGGTAAAATTGGAAGAGAAATTGGGGGGTCGTTTTCCATCATCAGTAGAAACATTGATAGATGACGTTTCCTTCTCTGAAGCCCTTCGAGATGTATCCACTACTTTAGATTCTTGGTTTTGCTCATAAATATCATCTGTCTCAACAGTAAGGGATGGAGTTGAAGCTGATGATGATTCCTTGCCACTAGGTGGCAACGAGCTAGCCTGATCCTTTCTGGGGTTCCCACTTTTGGAGAGACTTTTAACCCTGATAAGCAACAGCCTCTGTTAGCTAAGACACCAAAGGGGAAAACCACAAGGGATCAAACTGATAATGAAAAGAATCTTACCGATCAGCATATCTCAAAGTATTAAGAGTATGCTCACACGAATTAGCATTTGGGGAAATGCAAGAGATCATAACAGTCCTTGAATTTCCAACAAAGGAGTCGCGGAGCACCTCAGTTAGTTTGCTTCCACGGAATGGGATGTGAATCTGGTCATTGTCGAGAGCACGAATACACTCCTTAAGTGCCAATAGACTTTTGTTGATTTCTGCACCTTCAATCCTGTACACCGACAAAAACAACTGATAAGACTGTGTGTGGAGCCATGAGCAAACAAAACCAATCCAATCAAGTATCAAAATATTCTCAGAAATGGCAGAAAAGGATAAGAGTTTGAGAAGGACGAAAAAATAGTCATCCCTTCCAAAATGGACCGACCTTTAACTGGCTACAGATATATTTCCTTAAGAGAGAATTAAAATGGCATATATAATAGTCGATAGTTTGTATAACAGCTATAACTACTGTTAATGGTGTAAACAATGACAAGGTACTTGGGAATTATGTAACTTCATTTCTCCACTTATCTGATCCAAATTTAGAAGTATGAATTCCATCTCAAATTACAGCATTTGGCCAGTGTCTTAAAACTGGAAGTCACAAACTGATAATTTCTGAACTTGGAATCATGGAAATAAAATGCAAAATTCAAAGGCCAATGCCGGTAGAAGACAATATGATTCATTTTACCTTGTTTGTCTGTCATTATCTGTAGTGTCGGCACCTCTTTCACTACCAGCAAGATCAATAAAAGAAATCTTGCCGACAACCCTCCCGCTCCTGGATTCATTTGCATCAATGTGATTATTGTTTCTCTTAGATTCTTTCACCTCAGGGTGTTTCTTGACAACCAGTTGCAAAATTGCATGTGATCTCGAAGACTCTTCATTAGCACCAGTAGAACCAGTACTCCTTGCTGCATTTCCTCTTTCGATATATTCTTTAACAATATGCACATCTGAGACTTCAAACTCCTGCAGTCCAACAATGCATACTTGTTGTCTGCCATCTTCTCTCATCATTAATTTCCTACATTAGAATAAAGAAAAGGTTAAACAGTTTTCACTCTCACAAAAATGAAGTCCATAAGTAAAAATAGCTTTCACATATCTGGCAATGAAATTTACAGTATGAGGAAGCTAATATCAAAGATCATTACTTTTTTCATTCGTGAAGTGTAGAAGATGCTAGCAGAAATTCATTTGTTTTAATAATATGATATTCCAACTTCATTAATAGCAAAGACAAGTTATTAGGAAGTAAAATACATGATAAGAGAAACCCAGGTTAGAATTCTAACTTTCTATCACTGAGAAGATCATAAAGTTTTCCCCCATATATCTCGAAATAGCTAAGCCACAACTTGAATCTTTGATTACGATAAACTGGTTGATGTAGCAATCTAACAAGGTCCTCTGAAGCTCTAAGAGGTAATGGCTGCATGGTGAATGTCTTTCCACTCCCTGCAAAAGAAAGGGGCGAATCATTTGTTAAACACTGTTGAGATCTAAATCATATTCAGAATCTTAGAGACAAACAAAACTGATATAAACAGACAAACACCTGTTTGACCATATGCAAAACATGTTGCCTTGGTACGTTGGAAAATGATGGGTATAATTGGCTCCACAGTATTGCGATATACCTGAGTAGACATGTTAGACGTAATGAGAACATATAAACATGAAAGATTGATATTAGCACCCCCTACTACTTGGGGTTCACCAACCCCTGGGGAAGGACCGGAAAAGAAGACAAAGCAAAGTGAGAAAAATTCTCAGTCAATACGAAAGCAGAGAACTGAAAAGAGATTTCACAAATGCAGCTCCCATGAAAGGAAAAGCTTCAGAGCACTTATTCAATTTCTAAAATTGAGGTTTTGCATGATAAATAGTGGATATCAAAAAAAAATAGAACCCAGAAAAACTAATAATCGAGGATGGCATTACCTCATCATTTGTAACGTGCTCATCTAGAACTGCATCAAAACAGAACTCATGTTTCTCCACATATGCAGTCAGGTCAACCTTCATCATGATTTTCAAATGTAAGTTTCCCATGCTTAGCATAGTTAACGACACATGTAAAAATCATAAGAAACAAATTATAAGAGTATTTAAAGATGCTAACCTTTAGCTTGGGTTCATGAACAGTTAAATAGGCATCGTCATACACAGTCACAATATCGTCCTCTTTGCGAGCAATTTCCTTCTTGTTCAGTGGTCTCTTGCGAACCTAAACTCAAAAGAAGAATAATATGTCAGTTGCATCATCAGAGTAGACATAGAATATCACCAAATAAAACGCAGTTTTTCAGAACAACAGAGACTTAGCATACCACAACTTTAATCTTGGCAACATTGTTTTCCCTTGTGCTGTTTTCTTTTTCAGTAGCAGGTATTCCAGCAGGCGCTTCTGCATCTGTTTGCCCTCTCTGCTGTCTGCTGGATATCCCATCAAGGTCACTATCAAAGGCTTTGGTCACAGCAGGCATGAAAGGTGATGGCTCAAACGGCTCTGACATAACATGCTGAAAATAAATTAAATAAAAGTTGTCATGATTGGAGAGCGCCTTCCTAGTTTCAACAATAAAAATATAATTTTTGAAATCAATAGTAAGAGCACCATACATCAGATAAGAGTTCTGTATCATCCATAGAATGTAGATCCAAAAGTCCAGCTCCAAACTCCCCCCTAAACTCAGGAGAATACATTCCCTCTGAAGGAGGAAATGCACCTGAACTTTGGGCACTTGGTGTATAAGGCTCAGAAACAGTTTCACCATTAAAGTTGAGATTTCTCATTAATTTGAAGAGCCTCTGCTTCTCTTCTGCAGACTGTGGTCCATAGCCCTAGATACATAACAATAATCTCCCAATTAATCATGCACGTAAAAGGTCAATTGCACATAAAACAAACTAGCAAACCATTTTTCACTATCTCACTTTCCCATATTCCCAAAGAAATGGACGAACATTTCGTACAGGCATAAATTACAGTTCACACCCAAAAAAAAAAAAAGCAACAATCTTTTCCATATTAAAGGGAAATCAGCAATACAAAACCGCACAATCGTCACCTGCATTAGGAGGTTAGGCAGCAGCCTATGATCAACTGCATTCGACGCCATTGGAGAGGCCAGATGCTGCAACCCTGCAGATTGGAGCCACCGCGCCATCACAGCGTCGCCCGCATCTCCACCGGACACCCCCGGTCCTGCATTCTCGTAGAGAGCGGTGGCTGCAGCACCACCACTGCTCTGCTGCATCTGGCCACCCACGTGGCGCATGGATCTCTTTTGCGGAGCCAATTTTTCGAGATCTACTTAATCAGCACTTCAACAAAGAAAAAAAACACAAACAAAAGATCATCAGATCAACAAGAAATACTGATAATCCATCACTATTCAAAATCCGACAAAATTAACTTCAGTTCCTCCCGGAGAAGTGAAAAAAAACAACAAATTTAACAGAAGGGCAAACTTAAAAAAACTAAAAAAACATACAGAATGGAGAAAAATAAAAATCAAAGGAACGCATCAACGCGCTTCCCGACAAGCAAAACCCGCAATCCAGTCCAATCGAACCACTGTTAACTTCCAAATCCCGGAATTCCTTCCACCAAAAACGCTACCCTAAAAAGATCACCACAACCCACAAAAACCAAATTAATTCCCACTACAAACGAGCAAAATTCAAGTAATCAAGCCCCTAATCAGGAATGTGGGTTCATAACACCGTACCTGAATCAAAATAAACTGAACATGAAATGCGGACAGATCTGATAGTTGCCCGAAGAATCAGAACCCTAAAAAACAATGGGTTTGCCGGATTTCCCCAGAGATTGTCGTTGAGATTGCTTGAGAGAGTGGAATGGAGCGTCAGAAGATGATGATTATATGTGTGTATATGTATCCATATGTATGTATATATGTATGTATATTTCCCTCTTTTGCTCAGAAAAAATTATCTCAGAATTAATTTATGTAATATTTTTTAAATTAAGGGTTAAAAACGGCTCATATGAAAATTAATAATGGGACATTTTTGCCCTTTATAGTTAATTTAGGTTTTAAATATTTTTAAAAAATTGCTTATTGTGCATTCTAATAACTAACAATTATTATATATTTAATTGCTAGATCAAAATTTGGAAATATTTATATGGGATTTAAAATGTTTTTCTCATTAACATTTTATATATAGTATCGTAACCTGGTGAATTGATTCGTAAGAGTCAGATATGCGTGTAATTTCTCAAATTGGTCGTTGTTGAATCAATTGTGCGGCCTGAACTTTTAGGATGACATAAGATCAATGAGGTTCTTGAAATTTTTTTCAAAATTAGTGTCACTATTAGAAGGCGTAAAATTTGTGATGCTAATGGTGAGATTGGTCGAAAAAAATTAATTCCTAATAAGGAGAGTGTTTATAGTCTATTAACAAATCATACTGAAGCGAAAATGTAAATTTTGAAATTATGAATATACGTAAAAATGAGGGCATAGATGAAATTTACACTAATTTCTAGCTCCTCGAATGAAAAATTGGCCTCTTTTTTATTACAATGTCCCAATCTTATCTCCCATTTAAATATATTTTGGTTCCATCCATAATTATAGACAAATGTTTTTTTATTTTTTTATTTATCCGATAATAAGTAAAATTCTTTTAAAGATTTTTTTAATAAGTATGTTTCGAAGGCTTAACCGCTTAAAAAACTAGAGAAAGTCCATCTCTTACAATCTAACGAATCGCGATGTCCACAAAATTGAATTCCTCCCCATGTTGAGAATTATAGTGATGAGCAAATAAATTTATTGCCTTATAATTTTAGATAATTAAGATATTTCAAGAAATGAAATACTTTGTGACTATACTATAGATCACTTTTGTGGTTGCACGCATGCATAAGAATTTGGCAATTTTTTTCTTTTTCTTTATAATATTTGGTAAGATTACAATCACTACTAATACCCAATAATCATGAATAGGAATATTATTCAATCATTTCATTACTATTTAAACCAAACCTACATTGCCCTTTTTCATTATTAACACCACCAAACTACACTTTTTTTATTTGAAATAATTATTTTCACTCTACCCGCTTTTTTTTAATAATAATAATAACAATAACAATAACAAACTCTTAAGTTCGATTCATTAAAATATAATTGCACAAGCACTTCAATTTCAAATCGATTGATCAGAAAATGTTCGACATTGATGATCATAATAATAGTAAAAATTAAAAGTTAAATACCGGTATCGATCTCGATAGCGATCCTAACTTGGAGCTAGGATTGAAATTAGAACCATCCGAAATGGATACGAAAGTTTATAATAATAATCAAGAAATTTAAATATATTAATCAAAACTCCATAATAAAACCCAAAATATATCCCGAGTAATTAATTAAACGAATTACCAATTTCGGCATAGTGCCTGGGCGGCAATTTAGGTCAAGACTTGCAAGGTAAAATTACACTTCTACCCTTCATCTCCCACACAAAGCCAAGAGGGCGGGTCCCAGCTGAAAGTGATGATCTTGGATCCAAGGGCTGGCAGCGTAGGGTCCAGAAACAGAGAGTTTTGCAGGTGATGCAGAGGATAATAACTCAGAGTTTGCCTTGGATTCTGCTGGTGATGGAGACACAGTCACAGTCATGTGTTTTCTTCCCATGATAAAAAATTTTACTGTGAAATTAAACAAATTGTCTGAATTTTTGCAGCTTCTTGTCTCAATGATAGTTAGAAGTTTTTGTATGTATTGTAGACATCTATTTGGGGATGAGTTTATTGCACACTTTCTTGGTACATGTTAACATCACTTGTTTACAAGGAACATTGGCCATCAAGATATTGGAGGTGGTGTCGGATGCGGTGTATTCTGCGTTCGGGAGGTTTATTTTGAAAGATTGTTATTCGTTGAGATTAGATTGAGAATATGGAAACTCGTGATTAAATTTATACGGTTCTCCTATGTACTTTGAAGTATAGTCCAACTATTATTTAGTCGATGGATTTTATTGTTTTTTAAATGAATATGATGATTTTTTTTTTAATTGAATTAAATCTTGAGGCAATCTTAAGCTAAGGTGCATATATTAATGTCTATTATTATTATTCATAGATTATGACATAACAGAGAAATCTTTATAAAGAAAGAAAAATGGATTAGAATTGTGGACAAAACAGACATTTTAACACTTTAAAAATAATAATTAGTAATTAATAATTAATAATTAATAATTAAATGAGAGGCAACCAATACGAACTGCGACATTTTAAGGCAGCATCAAATCATGTCATCTACTAAGATTTGGACCCCTACAATATTTATAAAATGTATATTTAATGGCAACTTGGGGCATTAATTATTGAGCTAATTGACTAATTAAAGATTTAATGTTATGTGCATGTGAAATGGTCTTTGAAGATTCCATAAAAAGTATCAACAATTACAAATCACTAATCTAAACTTTAATTTGATATTTTATAATTATGAATTATAAATCAAGAATTTCATTTAGATAGATTTTGATCAATGTTAATTTATCACAATCCCAAATCAAAAGGAAAAACAAATAAATAAAAGTATCCTTTAAAATTTGACACCTTTTTCCTCTTCCTCCCCCTCCTTCCTTGAATTTTATAATTTTTGTAACTCACAAGCACTTCATCCTTTATTAAAATCCTGATGTGAAATGGTCAGTTTCTTTATATTCTTTTTTATTATGTTCTGTAATTCTCAGAAAATTTTTTGGCCGAGCTATCTGTTGTAGACCAAAGTGTTCTTTTCAATCCGGAGAAAAGGTGGCTGCGGAATTTCACCCAAATCGAATATTCAACTTCAAGTAGCCTGTTTCTTTTATTAAACGTGATGCTAATATAATAGCTCACAAATCTGTTGGAATTGCGGGTTCGGCCAGCGTTAATTTTTTTGTTATTCCTTGTATTTTTGTTTTTGTTCCTCTTGATGTTCAATAATATTCCACTTTGAGGGTTTGAATTTCAAAAAAATCTTGATCCTGACTTCGTTTTTATTCATGTATATTCAGTTTTTTTGTGTTTTAGCATGGTCTTACAAGTGATCTAATTAGCACTATTATTTCCTAATTACTTGGAATTGTAAAGAAATACACACCACGTTCTATAATTATAGTTTATGATGTACGAATATTTTTAAAAATAAATTTACTATGTCGTATCGTATCCGTCATTTTTCACTGTAAAAAATTCAAAAAGAAAAATCTATCTCATCATATTCATATCATCTCGTGATCATGTATCCGTATTTATAAATCATAAGTTATAATCCATACAAGTACACAAAAACAATTACATGTAAAAAAGACAAGTGTGACACTAATCATGGCAATTCCTGTTACATGTTATAATGGGGTGTCCAAATGGAAGCAAGAAGCCACTCTTTGGAAGTGTTACATCGATTTTAATATTATGAGTTAGGTTTTGCCGAAATGTGAGTGAATATTTTACTAAGTTATAGCTTAAATTGCAACACAATGTATAAAAAAAGTTGCAAAAAGCACTTTTCCATATGAAAAGCCAAACATTTGGCCCCAACCCACTTTTAGAAATTCATGATTGTACCCAATGAAACAGTGCACAATTTTATTTCAAGAATTGGGATTTTTTAGCTCTATGATAAGAAATATTTAAATAATTTCAAGAAAAATATTAATGGAGCCTGGCTTAATCATGCCTTGCAATATACTTGTGTTTAAATTTAAAATCTTGCTTTAGCTTAAAGTCTATATCCAAGGATTAATGGTCACAAGATTTGAATTAAAAGTCCCCACCATTACTTTAATTGCTCAACTATTTAATTTCTCCATCATACTTCTGCACAAGATTAATTGATCACACTTTGAGATTAATAGCAAACATATAACCTAATTAGATATGGACTTACTAACTCTACAGGCTACCAAATCACCATAAAATATTGAGTTTAGTGCATAATTAATAATTGATTATCTATTGCCATTTCCCCATAAAAGATCTCTACCCCCAGTCCCCCACCCAACCAATTTATTAAGAATTTATACCAGATCTGACCATGCACGAACGCTTTAAAAAAATATTAATTTTCTTCCAAGGACTATGTTAAAATTTCTAATGTACGAATGTTTTTAAAAAATATTATTTTACGATTTTATATCACCGTATTGGTATCCGTTTAGGTCAAAACTCATGCAAAATCAAGAAATATTAAGATAGAAGATGGATGTTGAGGTTTAATAGAAGTGTGACTTTGTTCATATTGTATTAGCACAATAAAAATGACACAAATAGTAGCATAAACTATTGAAAGTTGTGTTTTCATAACAAACATTGCCAAAACAAGCATGCCTTGTGCATAAAACATGACATTTAGTCAATGTGACCTAATTTCATGTGAAGCATTCATATACACATGATCATGTCCATTTTAACTTCAAATCATCATGTTCGGGATTGGATTTCCTATTTCGATTATGTCTTACATTCATGTAAGCACGTGGTTTTGATTTGGAGATAAATTAAGTGAAGCAACAAATAGAACACGAAAATGAAATAGGAGATCAAATCCGTCATGCTCCATACACAGAGACAGAGAGACACGGAGAGAGATTCATATCTGATCATATCGCTGTTAAAACTCAAGTATTAAGGCGTAAAAACTACTAATATCATCGTTATAAAAGCTGACAAAATATGAAAAACCTATAGCTAGAGAGACAAAATCCACCCATTTTCAACCAACTTAGCACTTAACTTCCTTGAGACCGTGAGCGAAGTACAAGAATGTTGGATCAACGGCACCATCCTTGTAGTAAGCAAGAACCAGGGTCGCGTCATCGTGCATGCTCTCTCCCACAAAGCTACAACAAAGAAAAAAACATTTACAAACATGCACAAAAAAATACTAAAGAACGTGCGCCCACACACACATTAGGATTCAGTTGCTTACAATTGAAGGTCTTTGAGCTTAGGAAGCAAAAACTTGGTTGCCCCCTCAATGGTCTTCTTAAACTCGTCTTGCTTCGCTGCCTCTAGCTTGGGTGTCAATTTCTTAATGTAATTCTTGATGTATGCGACAAATTGTTTCTTGTCAAAAGCAGGTTGCTCCTATAGAATCAGAACAATGTTAGAAAACTTGATACAAAACGATAAATACAATTACATACCCTAAGGTTTGCCTAATTACACATACTTCCCCGGAGGTTTGAGATACTACAAAAACTTCCTTGTCAAAATATTTTTACAGATAGGTGCATACATAAAATTTGACAATCTCATCTCTAATTTTTATGAACAATTGTTCCTTCAAGCGTCATGGGAAGTTTTTGTAATTACTTCCACTTCAGGGGAGGTTTGTGTAAGTAGGCCAAAACTCAGGGGATGCTAGTGTAATTGGGCCAAATTTTACAGCTTCTGCACAAAATAATTCAGCTTCTACTTCGTTTTTCTATTACTAGAAGTGCTTCTCGACTTTGTTTCTCCAAAGATTCCCAATTTTAACCACAATAAGTTTTTACAACTTTGAATCTTCGGAAACAGAATTAAATTAAATAAATTAGGAAACACATATTAGACTATGCAAATGAAACCTGGAGCCGGAAAGTGTCAACAATGTCGACCACTTTAACCGCTGTGTCGTCTACGCCTTCATCTTCGCCACCTTCTGCAGATGGGTTGGCACCAATGTCTACATCAACGGCTCCCTTCACAACCCACTATGATTCAAAAGAAAAAATCATAAACCTTCGCGAATAATATTCGAAATTGGTCATATATAAAGAAAAAAAAAACAGAGACAATCACATACTTTTCCTTGGACTTCCCAGAGGGCGCCATTCTCGAGCTCCTTATAAGGGAAGGAGTCAGAAAGAAGCTCATCTCCTGCAAGGATATTCACAAGACTCTTAACACCAATTGGAATTTTAACAAACAAGCTAATATATAAAAATAAATCTAAATATTCATAACATCCAACAAAAAAATTTAAGATTTGTTATGGAGAGGATCAAAATTCAAAAATGTATCCAGCATTTGATCAACAACATAATCGATGCACGGACCAATATCATTTTGCTGTGTCGTATCCGTGCATCATAGATGATGACCTCAGGAAATCATAGCTCATAACAACATAGCTTATATTTCTATTAAAAAACTTCCCAAATCACTAAAGTTGGCCAGAAAACAAAAAAGATTTGATCTTTACATCAGAAACCAGACGGTAAACCATCCCAAAACCAAATTCAAACAAGATAATTCAATAAAACTAACGGAAAAGGCAAGACATGCAAAACCCATAACACAATGAACAGCAAACTCGATCAAGAATCACAGCCCACATCCGAAAACACATAAACATCCCAAAATCAAGACAACCCAAATCATAAAATTCCAGAACAGAGGTTAAAAGGGTAACCTGTCAGCAAATCCTGATACACCAACATGATGATTACTGGATTCTGAGGTTTACGAGAAAGATGAGAGAAATTAACCAACTTCGCGAAGAAAGGATTCGAGAGATGTTGAGTTATATGCGTAGATGGAGATCATCTATATATAGATACAGATATTTAAGGCGATGGTTATGGGGAAGACGAGATCGAATTGGAATGTGAGTGATTTGTTAGTTGCCTTATCAGACTGGGATTCTATTGCTTCTACAATCTTCACTCACTCCAAAGGATGAACAGTTTTGGGCTTTTCTTGTTTGGGCCTTGAATGGGCTTCATAATTCATCGGATGGCCCAATGGGTTTTGGTTGTCATGAAGAATTTAATTTTAGCATATATTTAATAATTATTCTGTACCAAAAAAAAAAAAAAAAAAAAAATAATAATTATTATTTTTTTGCACCCGTGAAAATTTTCAGTAGAAAATTATAAATAAATAACAAATTAAAGAGTTAATAGATTAAATTTTGAATTGGATTAATTCTCAAATTATATTGTTTGTATCTATTGTGGACATTACTAAAATATCTTTGAATGGTTGTTTACATCTATGCTCCATGTGAGATTTGGAAATTGTACCTCGTAATTTCTTAGATGAAAATATTAGACAATCTATTCTTTTAAATTTGAAAAAGGGGTAATTTGAGAAAATTCCTCAATTGTTTAGTCAATTTTTAGTTTGCTCCCCAAGCCTAAAAAAATTTTAGTTCACTCCCCAATTCACATGCATAATTTGAGTTAGCTCCCCAATTTTGGGGGCAAATACCACATATGACGATTTTGGTACACGATTCTTGAGTTTTATTAAACATGCATAATCGTGTACCTAATTCGTCATATGGTGTATCTAAATCGCCATATATGGTATCTGCCCCCAAAATTGGGGAGTTAACTCAAATTATGCATGTGAATTGGGGAGTGAACTAAAATTTTTTAGGCCTGAGCAGCAAACTAAAAATTTTTCAACCCATAGGGAGTTTTCTCAAAACTCCCCTTTGAAAAATTACAAATAAATTTATTCTGGTTGAATTTCTTGTAAAATCATTACGGAATTGATTATATCTCACTATTAACTAGTTTCTCCCCTCTAATTGAGGGAAAAAAAGATTATCATGAATATCAAACGGGTTAATCCTCCAAAAAAATTCATAAATTACTTGTCACTTGATAATGGTGTGTGAGTTGTTGTGAAGAATTAATAGTCAATTCAAGAAAAATTTCGTAAAAATTCATATGGAAACGAGTTCATTTGTAATTTCTCAGACTTGAAAATGATAAATTATATAATATTTTCATTTAAGAGGTACGAATTGTAATTACCCAATCTCATGAGGGGGTATAAATGTAAAAATACTCTATCTTTAAATAAAATAACTTTTGTTAGTGTTGGAGGATCAAAATGCTCATAAATAATATCTTTAGGGTCAAATATGGATTACGGATAACTCAAGGACTAAAACGAGAATATTTAAACCCGCAGGAATTCTATACGATGTTATTTACCCTTTCCTTCATCAAAGAAGAACACCAGACGAAGTGGAGAAGTTGAACAATGGCGTGGAGGCAACAGCTTTCTCGGAATATCAAGGAGCTTCGTATCCTATTCTCTCCTTCTTCTCCTTCCAGCTCTTCTACAAGGTTTTCGCCTATTGATTTTGGTCTCTAACGTCTTCGATTTTGGTCTGTAATGTCTCGAATCTCAATATTTAAGTATTAATTTGTGTAATTTCTTTGTTGGCAGAGCATTCATCGAGAGTAATTACAAGGATCTGAAGACGAAAAACCCTAAGCTTCCGATTTTGATCCGTGAGGCCACTGGTATCGAGCCTCAGCTTTGGGCTAGATATGGTAATTTGCTGATTTTTCATTTTGGCGATCCCTAATTCTGTTCTGAATTTCAGTGCATTTTAATATTCAATATTTATCTTTTGAGGCTGAATTTGGTGTCATATGAATGTTTTTGGTTGAGTGAATCATCCATGTTCCTTTTAATTTCAGCTAAATCGAACAGAATTATTACATAAATTTAAACAGTAATGTTGAACTATTCTATCAGCAGATGCTTATTTGAGCAAAAATAAATGCTACTGTAATCTGGGATATGAAATAATGTGGGGTGTGTTAGAATGCTGAGTTAGTAGAGATTACATTGATTTTTTGATATGTTATTCTTGAAGATTGTCTTGGTTGCATAGTTTTGTCACGTAACCTCAATTATAAATCATATTTGTACCGACGATATATCTACGGGCTTGAAGTTATATGATATATCTACTCATTTCCAGCTTATTGGTTATATAGAAATCCTTAGCATCATCTTTATGGCTCCCTCCAACTTCTTGCTCATGAAAATCTGATCTTTATGACTCCCTCCAACTTCTTGCTCATGAAAATCTATTTCGAGTGGTCTTTAATGTCTGCTATTCTTGCTTTGTAATATTATCTACCAAAACCTAGATTTCATTATATGATAGCCTTCATTATGGTGTCTTCTGCTTTGCTTTAGATATGGGCGTCGAGAGGGGAATACGTCTGGAAGGGTTAAGTGAGGCACAGATTTCTAAGGCACTTGAGGACCTCGCTAAAGGAGGAGGAGCAACTGTCTAAGGCACTTGAGGACCTCGCTAAACGAGGAGGAGCAACTGTCGAAGGCTGAGGCAGGTGCCATCTTTATTTGTTTCAGACACAATAAATTGCAAACGAGAATTTCTTATCTGTTTGATTTCATTGGCCTGTGTATTGAGTTTCATAGGCTTAATGTAATGGCCTGACAGTGTTATCCCCAACGACGAACTATTTCTTTCAACGAGAATTGTCCGTTTATTGTATACTTCCTATGAATAACTATCCTAGATGTTCAGTTTAAATCTTCTTGGATGAGTTTTGCGTGCGTTGATGTGCTTGTCTATGGATATCGGGGTCTCTTTTGCTATATAGTTAAGTGGCTGCATTATTAGCTCTCAGCAGATTGTGTGTGTACTGGTTGAATCTGGCCTAATACTCTCATCTGTCTCTGGGATGTTTACTTTGTTGGTCGGGATAGATGAGTACTGGGATGTGATGGTCGATTAATCATTCTTTTGGTTGGGTTCAGATGCGATATATGAATAATGGGATGAGTGGCGAGATTTGATAGTGGATTATTCATTCTATGGTGAATGTGAGATGAATCAACATTTATTTAATATAATGACATGTTTACTTTGTAGGATTAAGGACGATTGGATGAATAATCTTACTTAAAACTTTTTGTTTACTAATACTTTTGGAAGTTCGGGATTGGTGACCCGGCCGGAAATTATATAAATAAAAGGTTGATTATTTTCCATATTTTCCATGAGCTTCATAATTGATCTGCTGGCCCAATGGTTTTGGTTGTTATCTATATTATTTAACTAGTTACAAACCCGTGCCAAGGCACGGGATACAATTAATTAAAATTACATATAAGATTATCTTTAAAAACACAACATTATTTAACTAGTTACAAACCCGTGCCAAGGCACGGGATACAATTAATTAAAATTACATATAAGATTATCTTTAAAAACACATTTAACTGTTGTGTTCATGTATTCATTTGTAAAAAATCAAATAAAAAACTCAAATACACATATACTACAAATTCATATGTTAATCATTTTAAAAGATGTTGAATTATAAATATGAAAAATCATATAAATAAAGAAATTAAAACTTTCTAACCTGAAACAAATTTTGTAAGTATTAAAAAATTCCGAAAAATTTATATATGATCTGCAAACTCAAAAATATGTATAAAATCATAATAACGTAATGAACGGGTAATATATAAAAATAGTGGTATATTTATATAAATATAATGTAAAACCAAAAATAAAATATAAAAAAGACATTAAAAATATATCAGAAGTATTGTCAAAAATCAAATAAGGAAAACATAATAAATATGATGCAAAAATGTAATAACTGAGATACTTGAAGTATAACGAAAATACTTGAAATACAAACAAACACATAGAGAAAGGGAAATTTTAATGAATAAAAATATAGAATGAATAACTTACCCATAAACAAATGGAATGCAGGACTTGACTAATCCTCAAATTACTTTTGATTTGGGATTACATTTGAGATTTTGGGAGGGTATTTTAGGCATTTCATAAAATGGTCAAACTTGCACCTATGTTCCTGGTATTTAAAATGATCCGGTTCGATTTGATTATCACCTCTCTTTTCGAATTTAAACTTAGTTATATTTTCAATCGAAAATAATTATTTGAATAAACCTCGAAATGATAGTTCTAATTTAAATCAAGAAAGAACATGGTGTGTAGCTACTGTGGACATTATTTTTAGAATGAAGAAAAACATAAAAGGATTTATTATCTATATCTTCTAAATAACTAATCATAAGACATCTACAAACTAAGAATTAGATATCTTCACCATTCGATTTTCTATATCTCTATTGTTAATTTAAATAAGTAAAATGTATAAATAGATTATTTGTTACACACTCAATTGGCCAGAGAGATTCTCGTAAGCTCTAAAATTCCATCGTTTACTACTAAATTGACTTACGATATATGATTTTTGGTTAATTTAATATCTATAATTGAGTCTAATTATAATGCCATACCGATTGAAGAAGGGTTAAATAGTTTACTACTAAATTGGCTTACGATATATGATTTTTGGTTAATTTAATATCTATAATTGAGTCTAATTATAATGCCATACCGATTGAAGAAGGGTTTAAATCGGTGTAGAAATAAAAGAATGAAAAGATTTTTGGAGATTGTGGGCATCTCTATCTCACATAATTTTCGGGCGTTTAATCAGTAAATCAGTAAGATATCAAACTTTGAGAGTCCTACCCTAATCAAATTAGTGAGAGGGAAGTTACTTATTTAACTGGGATCACATTACTCAGCGATTATATTACTACTTACCAACCGGTGAGAATGACGGCCTCTCCTCCTTCTTCTTCTTCTTTATTTATTTCTTTGTTTTGAGGCTTGAGCTATTTGACAATACTCTTTCTTTTCGTTCTTGCTTGCAGGAATTGTTTGCCAACATGAAAAATGAAGAATTCCTAATCCATGTTGACAATCTGGACAAATACTTGGAAAAGCTCGAAGAAATCAAGAGTAGGGAAGAAGACATCATGAAAAATGAAGAGTTGCTGGACAAATATTTGGAAATGGAAAGGAAGAGTTGGAAAGAAAATGATAAGCGCGAATTTGATAGGATTAAGACGAAAAGTGAAGAAGTCTTAACGTATGTTAACAAATACCTGGAAATGAGAGAGAAGAGTATGGAAGAAAGTTGGAAGAGAAGGGATTTGATCGATAGGGAGAGGATGAAAAGTTGGAGGACTCGGGAGAAGATGACAAACGAAGAATTCTTGATGTACGTCGACGAATACTTGGAAACGGAAAGGAAGAGTAGAGAAGACACTGCCAAGTGGGAATTCGATAGAGATGAGATGACAATTCGGGAACTCTGTGACTATGTGTACAAATATCGCTACATCACCTTGAATAATATGAAAAAAAGTGCCAAAGATGAATTTGATAGAGAGAAAATAAGGAATAAAGAATTCTTAATATTTATGGATGGGGAGATGATGAAGGAAAATGAAGACTTCGAGGGCAAATACTTGGAAATCAAAAGGAAGAGTGAGAACAAATACTGGGAAATCAAAAGGAAGAGTGCGGAAGAAGAAATGCAGAGGCGAGCTCGTGATGATTATAAGAAGGTTGTTCTTTGTCGATTTGTGTTAGTTCTGTATTTGGTATTTTCGATTGTTTGTTTTGTTGTAGGAATAGTCTATGGTAGTCGTAATTAAATGTGTTATTGAATGAGTTTTTTTCGTAGCAATGGCAGTCATTCCTTTTATATATATATATATCACAATCATAGTATATATATATATATATATCACAATCATAGTATAGGGTTCGAGAGCACCGATATATATATATATATATATATACTAGTTTAGTTGACCGCGCATCATGCCCGTTAACATTGTAAAAATACAAAATTCCTAAAAAGGAGTACAAAAGCAAAATTTAGTTAGATGAGTATTGTTAAAAGAAGCTTGTCAAAAATAGAGTATAAAATATATTTTCAAGAGAGGCTAATACTTGAAAAGGATCATCAACACACATTGAAAATAGAGTACAGAAGAACAGAACTTGTTCAACTTGAAAAAGAGGCTTGCATTGTATCTTCTTCAACCTTCTTCTTGATGTGGATCAATTCTTGAAGAAGATTCGTTAGGATCCCTAAAGACAAAGACCAAGAACCGCAAAGCCCTACGGATGAACCTCTGATACTGTGACACCAAAGCTTCCTGGAGCTCAATTTCTTCAATATATCTGTTCTGGTTCCGAGATCAGTTCAATTCAAACATTCTAAGCACATCTGCGTCACTAAAAACAGGTATCCGAGATTGCCCACCCCATACTGATGCAACTAGTGTGAAGGGATCAGAATCTAAGCTGAATAACTCCCTCAAATCAATACGAAAATCAAAGATACTGTACCTATTTGGGTCAATATCATGTAAACTTGCGATTTGATCTTTGTAATGGGAAACTAGTGTGCAAGTTTTTGGTGCCATAACTCATGAAAAAACCAAAAATCACGTAAATGTCAGTTAGGTAACCAAATAAACAAAGGATCAACTACTACAAGCCTACAACTTTCGGGAAAAAAATTACACCTTTCACAGATTTCATTTTTAATAAAAAACCGAAACCCTAGATCACAAATTTGGGGGGTTTTCCTAACAAATGAAACGAACCAACCTCAGGAAAAGGGTCAGATGATGCCTGATAGTGTTTTAAACACCACAAAAAAAAAACAAAATATCGCCCAAGAACCAAAATTTTTACGCAAATAACGCACACAAACCCCATCTGTAGCCTAAAATGTTAAGTTCATCTATACTATCTATTAAGCGAGAGACCAAAGTTTGGTCTCTTGGACTCTAAAAATAATTTCTTTTTTATTTATTTATTGATTAATTTTATCCGGCTTTATCTCTTCTACGTTCTGTTAATTTCTCTTTTATTTCTTATCACTTGCATTTTTTTTTCATTTTTTTTTAATTATAATTTTTATCACTTTTCATTATATTTTAAATTTTTATAATTATTAATATGATATTATCTTATCTTACTTATTTATTTATTTATCATAAATTAATGAATATATTAAAAAAACTATAAAGTATATATTTAATAAAAAAAATTAATTTTAATATATTTATATAATAATTATTTTTATTTGCACATGCATAGAATGTGCAAAATTGCTAGTTTACATAATCACATGTTTCCGACGACAACACACAAATTTATTGTTCAAAAATTCTCAACCAAACCCTAATCACACATAACTCTGCATGAGATGTTCTGAACTCACCATAGCCTTCTCTCACAAACACGACCAACCCAGATATACAACCCCTATGTGTCGTGATGGTCCATCAACAAGCAAACTTACCGAATTTCAAGCGAAAAGTGTGAGGATATGGCTGAATGTTGGGTTGGTTAAGGGTTTTCTTTCTTCGCACAAGACACACAGAGAGAATGAGTAAGCCTGAGAGTTGATGTTTTTTGGAGGGATAAATCCCGCTTTTTCGTATACTTCATACAAAGAGGGGCAAGCAAGTCATTTCCACTTTATAAAGCTCAATTAAAAAATTCGGAAGAAAATGATGCATTTCCATTAGGGGCAAGGGGGTAAATTTATAATTTCGTCAGGGACCTCAATCCAAACACAACTTATAGGGATTTCGCAATAATGATGGACTGATTTGTAATTACGCCTAACCACAGGGTAGGTGGATGTAATTTTCCATTTCCTATAATTATACAACACTATGCTAGAAGGGGGGAAAAAGACCATGGTGTTTAGTTCCACGAGGTGTTCGTTTTTCATTTTCTTTGGTTGATATATAATGTATTTTATATTTTATTTAATTAGATTAATTGAGAAATTAACCATAATTTTCTTTTAAAGAATAAGAAAAATGTATTTGTATTTTATTTCTTTCGTATTTGTAATTACTGTGCATCCTTTTAAGTTAGTCATATTTGAAGTATAACATTTTAAAACAATCTTTTCATAGAGTTACAAGTTTGGAAATCTGACATGATCCCAAGAAACCCTACCAAAGCGCATTGCACCTAAATTGTGGAGTCAATTATGCATTTTATTTTTCATATATACTAACAAGGTAATATAAATAATTGAATATAAATTACAAAAGTTATGACAAAAATATTGTGAAATTGTACCAACAACAACAAATATTGTACATTACTATTACGTTATAGTAACGGATTTGTATTTCTATATATGGAGATTGTTTCCAGAAAAGATAATACAAAGCTTAAATTGATTAGCCTGTATACACAAATAAATTAGTACAATTATATATTTTGATATACAAATAGCTACCGATCATGCGTCCATATTCTGGCAATATGCATATATGTAAATAAAGCTATACATTGCATATATACAAAAAAATTAAAAAAAAAAAAGAATGTAAAAAATAAAAATAAAATATTCAATAACAACAAATATATATTGATGTGTACACATACATCAAATGACCTTCTATTGTGTGAATCGGCCCTCTCTCTCTCTACCCATCTCTAGCATTTTATGCTCTTGTGTAAATTGGTCGTCTTTAGTGTGTTATGATATTTCTCACTTCTCTCCTGTAGCGCAATCTTTCATAAAGGCTATTCAGAAGTCTCTCTTATGAGTTTCTTCTCTTCTCATATTCTTTCTTTCTTATAGGCTATTCAGAAGTCTCTCTTATGATGTCTCTTAGATGATCTTATTCGTTTAGTTCCTACGAACTCCATGAGGTGTGACTCCATCACATATATTGCACATATATGTCAATTAAAAAAATAAAAAATATAAATACATTACATACTAAAAAAAATTAAAGATGCTATATAATGTATATGTAATTTGTAGATATAAAATATAATTAGTAAATGTGGTGTTTGTTTAAAAATCACCGCACTCTTTTCGTTTGTATAGTGATTTTTGCAAGCCTCACAGTGCATGAAAAATCATAAATTAAAATTAGGTCCGTAAAGCTATTCATCCAAATCAAAGAGTGCAAATCAAAACAGTCGTAAATTAAATCATAAAATTACTAAATTGATCCCAAATCAAGGCCTTCCTCATCAGCTTCCCCATGACCAGGCGGCTGATTTCTCTAGACTCACAATCCAAATCTAAATATGACGTCTCTTTGATTCTTAGAATTTCTTATTCTAAATGTAAACAAATTTTTGATAATCCTATTTAGGTTTAATAAAGTTTTTTTTTTCTTTTTTCATTTCTTTCTTCTTGATTTTCAAGACCTTATGCCCAAATCCTTACGCTCGCGCCGCGGATCAACCGACCAAAGACTATACATCACTATAAATACCCATCAATCAGTTTGGAAATGCAACTTACATATAATTTTTATTTCGGAACATACACATTTCCATTTGTTTTTCGGGTTGTTGAATCATTTTGACTGCGTTACATACACGTTCGAGCATGATTGAATTTTATAACGCCATGTGTCGCCCCGTGTCCCTGAGTCATTGCACACGTGGCAAAATTTACCTTAACATATGACACATCACCAGTTATGGATATACGATACGTCATTATCTCTAGTGATCCACCAGCTCGATCACCTTGTGTTGCCCAGCACTCAAGTCTCACGAGATTAGGAAAACTCGACCAAAAAAATACCTAGACCACTCCTAGCGTGAACGAGTGTCAAGGTTGACCGTCGTCCCTCATACGATCTTCAGGGGGTCAAACCTCCCGTTCGGACCAAAAACCCTCAAGGGACAGGCTTGCGTATGTCCCAGTTCTTATAGTCCCCTAACCATCATACAAACGCATTTAAAGCACCTTTTGTGTGTAGATAAATGTCACGCACAAATCTCAATCCTATAAATATTCCCACTATTTATGAGATGTTCACTCGACCACTTATATTTTTTTATTTTATTGAGCAAGTGTCTAAATTGAACGTGTGAATATTAAAACCAGACAAAACCTCCATTCCCCCGATTTGAACTTGAGGACCTTGCTAACGAGGAGGAGCAACTGTCGAAGGCTGAGGCAGGTGCCATCTTTATTTGTTTCAGACACAATAAATTGCAGACAAGAATTTCTTATCTGTTTGATTTTATTGGCCTGTGTATTGAGTTTCATAGGCTTAATGTAATGGCCTGACAATGTTATCCCCAACGACGAACTGTTTCTTTCAACGAGAATTGTCTGTTTATTGTATACTTCCTATGAATAACTATCCTAGATGTTTAGTTTAAATTTTCTTGGATGAGTTTGGCGTGCGTTTGATGTGCTTGTCTATGGATATCGGGGTCTCTTTTGCTGTATAGTTAAGTGGCAGCATTATTAGCTCTCAGCAGATTGTGTGTACTCGTTGAATCGGGTCTAATACTCTCATGGGATATTTACTTTGAGTACTGGGATGTGATGGTCGATTATTCATTCTTTTGGTTGGGTTCAGATGCGATATATGAATAATGGGATGAGTGCCGAGACTTGATAGTGGATTATTCATTCTATGGTGAATGTGAGATGAATCAACGTTTTTTTAATATAATGACATGTTTACTTTGTAGGATTAAGGACGATTGGATGAATAATCTTACTTACACTTTTTGTTTACTAATACTTTTGGAAGTTCGAGATTGATGGTACGGCCGGAATTATATAAATAAAAGGTTCATCTCATATTTTCCATGAGCTTCATAATTGATCTGCTGGCCCAATGGTTTTGGTTGTTATCTATATTATTTCATATGAAGAATTTAATTTTAGTAATAATTTTTTATTTGCACAGGTAAATATTTTGGGGAGTAAAAGAGGTAGAAAAGTGAAGAATAAAGAGATTAAAAATTTTGGACTTGGGCTAAATCCTCAAACTACTTTTGATTTGGGATTACATTTGAGATTTTGGGAGGGTATTTTAGGCATTTCATAAAATGGTCAAACTTGCACCTATGTTCCCAGTATTTAAAATGAACCGGTTCGATTTGATTATCACCTCTCTTTTCAAATTTAAACTTAGTTATATTTTCAATCGAAAATAATTATTTGAATAAACCTCGAAATGATAGTTCTAATTTAAATCAAGAAAGAACATGGTGTGTAGCTATTGTGGACATTATTTTTAGAAGGAAGAAAAACATAAAAGGATTTATTATGCAAATTTGTAAATAAATAATCATAAGACATCTACAAACTAAGAATTATTTAAGATTGTTCTAAAAAGTATATCTTCACGACTTCACCATTCGATTTTCTATATCTTGTAAATAAATAATCATAAGAAATCTACAAACTAATAATTATTTAAGATTGTTCTAAAAAGAATATCTTCACAATTCGATTTTCTATATCTCTATTGTTAATTTAAATAAGTAAAATGTATAAATAGATTATTTGTTATACTCTATTTTTAATCCTAAAAAATTAAAGTCATTTCACATACAAATAAAGAATAATGAAACTATTATCAAAGCATTAATTTATTACCCAAATATTTTTAGACTTAGACTTTGATCAATAGGTGGATATATGTCGAGATTGAGGTCACGGATCGCAAATGTGAACTTCATCCGAGCAACCTAGATCAACTACCAAAACCCAACATATTTTAAAGAAAAATGCAGTAGTGTTTTAACATCTGACTTTCGGAAAACTAAAGTTACTGCATTTTCATTCCTGTGGTTTGTTCTTGATTTTGAAAAATTATCACGTCTGAGTCAAATCTAAACTCAGAATCAAAATGTAAATGTGACATCTTATTGATTCTTAGAATTTCTTATTCTAAGTGTAAACAAATTTTTTATAATCAAAGTGTTAAATATAAAATACCTATTTTGGTTTAATAAACTTTCTTTTTTTTTTTTCATTTCTTTCTTCTTGATTTTCAAGACCTTATGCCCAAATCCCTAACTCGCGCCGCGGATCAACCAACCAAAGACTATACATCACTATAAATTCCCATCAATCAGTTTGGAAATGCAACTTACATATAATTTTCATTTCGGAACATACTCATTTCCATTTGTTTTTCGTGTTGTTGAATCATTTTGATTGCGTTATATACACGTTCGAACATGATCGAATTTTATAACGTCATGTGTCACCGCATGTACCTGAGTCATTGCACACGTGGCAAAATTTACCTTAACATATGACACATCACCAGTTATGGATATACGATACGTCATTATCTCTAGTGATCCACCAGATCGATCATCTGCTCGATCACCTTGTGTTGCCCAGCAGATGATCGATCTACCTCCTCAGTTGGAGAATGTCGGTTGACCAATGCACCAATCGAGACTCACGAGATCAGGAAAACTCGATTAGAAAAATACCTAGAGCGCTCCTAGCGTGATCGAGTGTCAAGGTCGACCGTCGTCCCTCATACGATCTTCAGGGGTCAAACCTCCCGTTCGGACCAAAAACCCTCAAGGGACAGACTCGCGTACGTCCCAGTTCTTATAGTCCCCTAACCATCATACAAACGCATTTAAAGCACCTTTTGTGTGTAGATAAATGTCAGGCACAAATTTCAATCCTATAAATATTCCCAGTATTTATGAGACGTTCACTCGACCTCTTATGTTTTTTAATTTATTGAGCAAGTGTCTAACTTGAGCGTGTGAATATTAAAACCAGACAAAACCTCCATTCCCCGATTTGAACTTTTAGCTCATGTATATTCTTGATTGAGCAACTCAGAGTTGGAAATTTTCACATCGTACAAATCCTTAAGTGATTGGGCAGCACGATTATATTCTAATTTGTTTTTCGTGTACAATTTTCATTTCCGTTTCGTTAAATACACATTCCAATTTGTTTCAGTGTTGTTCAATCGATCATAAAAGCACAGGTCTAGGTCCTGGGATTTAAAAAATTAAAGAATCGTATCATATATATATCAATACATATATACATATATTGGTATATTACACTTTTATGCGACTGGATTATATCTAAAAACATCTAAAAAGAACCTACGGTGATGAGTGTATATTTGAAATTTGGAATATATAATTGAATTAAAAAGTAAAAGTGGCCTAAAAAGAATCATTGAGCTACATTATACTTGCTTTTAAAATGAGTCAACAAAAAGGGCATATAAACTAAAGCATATTCCACTTTTCCTCTTTGCTAACAACTTGATAGGCTCTCATAGTCCTCAAGGGCCGCCATTACCTATGTCGGCAAGACCACCAAAGAAAAAGAGGTAACTTTTGAGCTCTCAAGCCATATTTAATGGTTAAGAGTTATTTACATGTGTGATACAAATAAAGAAAAGCCTTAGTTAAAATCAATCATAAAATATCAAAACCCTCAATTCTTGGCGAAGAGATATCTATGAGAATTGCAAACACGAATTCAAGTTTGATTTCACATCACAAATCGATCAATCCCGTCAAAAATGATATTCATTGTTGCACAAGACTCAAAATTGTGATCCCAAAAGACGAAAACTTGCAGCATATTTAAGGTTTTTCAGAAGTGCTAACATCAAACGAAAACCAACATCATGATAAATAATTCTATGGCTACAACAACACAACTAGTGCTTGTTTTCCAGCCACTTAACACTTGACTTCCTTGAGGCCATGGGCAAAGTACAAGAACGTTGGATCGGTTGCACCGTCCTTGTAGTACGCAAACACTAGGGTGGCATCATCCTTCATGCTCTCTCCCACGAAACTACAATAAAAAAAAGGATCATCCGCAGTACTCGTAAGTAAACAAGTAGTCTACAATGAAAAATACAAATATAAATAATACAAAGAATAGCTGAAAAAGATAATTTCGTTGCTTACAATTGGAGGTCTTTGAGTTTGGGAAGCAAATACTTGGTTGCTCCCTCAATGGTCTTTTTGAACTCATCTTGCTTGTCTGCCGGTAGCAAAGGTGTCAACTTCTTAATGTAGTTCTTGATGTATCCAACGAATTGTTTCTTTTCGAAAGGAGGTTGCTCCTAAAGAAGAATGTCAGTTAGAACTTAAAGATGCTCACCGATGCTTAGTTAACTAGTGAAATTGGGCTACGCAACTTGATACTTATTTAACTAGTGAAATTGGACTATGGAAGATATACCTGGAGACGGAAAGTGTCAACAATGTCGACCACTTTAACCTGTTGGTCATCAACACCTTCATCATCATCACAGCCTTCCGCAGAAGGGTTGGCACCAATGTCTACATCAACTGCTCCCTGGACAACCCACTGTTTCACGAGAAAATCAAAATATGAAAAGAAGTTGACAAGATGCGATTCGTATGTATTTGTTATACAAAGGCTTAATAACGAAAAGTGGATTTAAAAAGGTGGCTCGGTTCCTTACCTTTCCTTCAACCTCCCAAAGTCCTCCGCACTCTAATTCCTTGTAGGGGAAAGAGTCGGATAGAAGTTCATCACCTGTAAATTATATAGAGTAGATTTAACAACAATTAGAGAAAAAATCATACAAAATTGCAGTATTTGGCAGGGTCAAGTAAAAATCCAGATTTCCAAATCTATGTTGAGCCAAAGTACAGCAAAGGCTACCGTTTTCGAATAATAGGTATCAAATCCACGACATACCCAAGCAAGCAAACATAACCGACATGTGGAGAACAAAAAACCCCAGAAAATCGAACGTCAAGAGAAACCCAAATAATCCCACATCATATGGAAATTAATCACCATAGCCAAAAGCAAAATCTGATCTTTCAAGCAAAATATTATTACTATGAATTACCTAAGAACCACCAACCAACACAGAGCCTTTTTAATCAATAATTCATGGTTAATCTACATGTTCACGGCCGATCATCTTTAGAATCACTACAAGCTGCATCTATAATCAGCAAAATCAAAGATCTGATTTTTACAGCAAAATTCAACCTCAAACCAGCTCATACAGCATAATTCCACAAAACTAGAACCTCATAGCAACAGATCTAGAAACCCATCTAAAACCCCTCAAAAGTAAAACCATCCCAAACATAGCACGAGATCTAAAACCCAAGCACACAATCAACACCAACCCAATCAACAACAGAAACCCACATCAATAAACACATAAATCAACTCACAGATCTACCGCTAATCACCAGAACAGACGAATCAACATAAAAACACAAATCAAAACCCCAGAACAATCAATAAAAAGGCACCTGAGATCAAATCCTGATAGACCAACATGATTGCAAATCTTGAGCTCTCGTTGAATCGCTTCTTACGGAGAAAGACAGCGTCTTCGAGAGATCAACGGATTTGCAGAGAGAGCGAGAGAGGGTTAATGCTGTACTAGACAGTTTGCTTATATAGGGCGAGGGCTTCGGGACAGGAGAGCATCTCGAGCAGGAGTGAATTACCGAAACTAGACATCGGATGTCGTTAATTTACCAATTCTGTCCCTTCTCAATCATTATTGGCTTTTCATGTGGGCCTTAATGGGCTCGATTTATATAGCCCAATATTTTTTTTGGGAAATGGGCTTCGGCCTTGTTAGTTTTGTGATCTTTTTCCGTAATGGTTTCGAATTTTAATGTATTCGATCGATATAAATTTAAAAGGTTCGATTGATCATATCTGATAAAAGATCGAAACTGCTTGTATCTTAAGTCTATGTTGATGAATCTGAATCTTATAGGATTCGAATTTAAGCATGGTCGTCGAATCTTATAATAACACTTCGAATTTGAAATGATTGAGCAGCCGCCCTTGATCAACCTAAAAGAAAATATTTATTATTTGATTCATATCTCGATATGGGAAGTTTGAGGGAACAAGACTTAAAATGGCAATCCATAAAAAAAAAACACCAATATTAAGATTGGCCAAAATAAAGTGATAGCTAAAACGAATTACTATATAACTTATTAAAATGGATATGATTGTTGCCGATGACTCGATACTCAACAAACACGTTGTCAACCCTACTTGATCCCAGGTTCGAATCCCACTTGCATGTGTGTGAGCAAAAAAAAAAAAAAAAAGTCAGCCCTATTGGGTGTTTATGCAAAATAAATTAAATTCATAATCTATTTTTTATATTTAATTTAATCATGTAGGATACAAATATTTTATTAAAATTTAACCATGAGTATATAATTGTAAGATATTAATGGATTTACTCTAAATTTAAAAAGAGAGTAAAAATAGATGAAATATTAAATAAGGTGAGAATATAAGTCGGAGGTTGTATTAGAATTAGTAACTCCCGCACACTCATGGCGAGGGCTGGTTAGAAATAGCACGGGCGATTGTCTGTTTGCCTATTCTATGAAGCTGGGTGAAGTTTCTATTATGATGGCGAAGTTGGTGGATGTGTCGGGCGAGTTACGTCTTGCTTGGGAGCGGTGATATCAAAGATTGGAAGTAGAAATTGACTAAGAAGTGGTTGTGAATCTCATTAACAAAGAGGATGTGAAAGATCATCATTTGAGAAATTTTATTATGGATTGTCGTGATTCATTGATAATGTCGTGGGATACTACGTTTAAACACATTTCAAGAACGCGTAATACGAGTGCTGAAAGTTGGCTCGTAGAGGACAATCGCTTCAAGACAGGTTACTTGTTTGGGAAGGCCCTCGGGTTGAGGACAATGATGAGTTCGGTTAGTAGTTCGTTACCCTTGCGTGGGTCTTGTTTCGTTTCGGACCAAATAAATAAATAAATAATGTTTTAAAATAATAAAATAGATCAAAATTAATTATTTTATGAGTAAATGATACGGACGAAACTATCCCAAATGATGAAGAAGTAAGTGATCAAGTGGTTCAGAAAAAAAAAAAAAAAAAAAGGTGCGAAGATGTGGGAGAAGGTCTAAGGCGCCAAAGTGGCAGAATGATTTGTTATGCGTGGATCACGTTAGTAATTAGAGTCAGAGATCACGTTAGCAATTAGAGTCAGAGTCAGTTATTAGTCTTGGTTTATTTATGTTAATTTCCTTCATGCAAGAGTCCTAATAAGTTAAGTATTGTGGAGTTCTTTAGGTTAGGATTGTTTCTTATTTATTAGTTAGGTGACCGATGTTTGGTTTTATCAATTCAGTAATACAATTCTCTAAATCCCCTAAATCTGAAATCTCTCTCTCGTCTCAACCCTTTCAACCGTCCGGTCGGTCTTGCCGTAAAACTCCCCTCTTCTCCCCTACAATTTTGTGAGTTTGAGACAACTCCGAAGTCTCAGACGATACGTTCTCTATTCTATACGTATCACTGGTGCTTTCATCGAGTTGTTACGATGTCCGAACCTGTCACCATGGAAGCTTTTAAGGAATTTCAGAAGCACATCAATGTTTAGTTGGCTTCGCATACCGCCTCGTTTCAGCAATTAAGTTAGGTGGTACAGAAATTCCAGCAGGAACTATCCATAATTTCGAGCCGAGGGGATACGCGGCAAACTAATAGGGTTTCATCCTCCTCACCCCTTGTGGAGGAGAATCCCATCCAGGTGAATCCTAATATCAGCACTACACTTCGCCTGGATATGCCGAAATGCGAAGGTACAGAACCGTTAGGATGGCTTTTCAAGGCTCAGAAATATATATTTTTTTACGGCATCCCGGACGAAGCCCGTTTGGCTGCCATGGGCTTGATGTTCGACGGTCCGGCTCTGGATTGGTTTCGATGGAGGCAACGGAACGGATTACTCGACTCTTGGCAGGATTTCGTGGCCAAATTCAAATTCCGTTTTGATCTCCTCAATTTGGTGGATTATTTCGGTATGCTAACCAAGGTTCAACAAACCGGTTCAGTGCGGGAATATCAGGTCGCGTTTGAGCAGATATTGGAGAATATGGATGTTGTGTCCGACACAACTCTTCAATTGCTTTTTCACGCTGGTTTGAAACGCCATCTCCTTCATGAGATTGTTTTATTGAAGCCCAACTCCCTGTAGGCATCTTTCGTTTTGGCTCGGGAAGTGGAGGCTAACCCATCAGCTACCCCATCTTTACGGCGTGAACCCGATGAGGTTGTTCCCGAGGATGAGACATTGGAGATATCACGAGATGACAATCTTGTACTCACTGATGGACGAACTGAGATCATAGGGTCGCCTAATCTTTCAAGTAGTGTGCCGAATTCTAATGCTCTGTTATTGGATAGCAGGAATCTTGTCTTACACGATGACTCAAATGGTAAGATTATCTCGGAGAGTTTTTAACATGCTTCGGATTCTCTCGTGGAGAAGATGACAATCGGTGCTGACGTACGTGGGAGTGAGAAAAATACACTCACATCGTGGCGAAGTCCTTCGGCTTCGGTAAATGGAGATTTCTCCTACACAGTTGGGCCCCGAAAGATTCCACAATCACGTATTTGGAAGAATATATATCCTTATTGGTGCAGTGGTCCGTGGAATGATCAAATCTTCATTGTATTAATTTACATGAAATCGAATTTCGTACATTCAACCGTTGTGGACAGCATCCGGTCGGTTACATATCGGCTGCGATTGCCGGATTCATCCGGTGTTTCACGTTTCCTTGTTGCGCTGGTTCCACGGGAAGTTGGGTAATCTGCCGCCTCGGCCGCTTCCACCTGAGTTAGTTGGGGGCATATCGTTATCTCGGCCATTGCAAGGGCATGGAACGCTGTCAGTTTTTCGAAATTTAGGGGGGGGGGGAGGGGTGATACTACTTGGGAACCCGCTCATTCTATTCGCATGCATTTTCTGAATTTACACCTTGAGGACAAGGTGCGTATTGAAGGAGGGGAGAGTGATACGGACGAAACTATCCCAACTGATGAAGAAGTAAGTGATCAAGTGGTTCAGAAAAAAAAGGTGCAAAGAAGTGGGAGAAGGACTAAGGCGCCAAAGTGGCAGAATGATTTGTTATGCGTGGATCACGTTAGTAATTAGAGCCAGAGATCACGTTAGTAATTAGAGTCAGAGTCAGTTATTGAGTATTGGTTTATTTATGTTAATTTCCTTCATGCAAGAGTCTTAATAAGTTAAGTATTGTTGAGTCCTTTAGGTTAGGATTGTTTCTTATTTATCAGTTGCGTGACCGATGTTTGGTTTTATCAATTCAGTAATACAATTCTCTAAATCCCCTAAATCTGAAATCTCTCTCTCGTCTCAACCCTTTCAACCGCCCGGTTGGTCTTGCCGGAAAACTCCTCTCTTCTCCCCTACAATTCTGTGAGTTCGAGACTACTCCGAAGTCTCAGACGATACGTTCTCTATTCTATACGTATTAGTAAATGACTCATTAAATTATGTAATATGGAAGTATAGATATTACGCAATCTATGTTGTACGGATACCGATACAGTGACACGGACACGATACGACACGACATGGATACGTCGACACGAATTCTTTTTGAATTTTCCACTTGAGAAGTGTCGGACACTGTAAAATGATATTGTTTAAAGTGCCGGTACATCAAAGTATGTGATGTTTAAAATTTCAAATTACCAATACATTAGCAAATACCAAGAACCCCCGAAACGCGGTCGTTTTGATCATCCCCAATTATGAGGCGGGAAATATCAAAAACACCAAAATTCAAAGCTTTCCCCAAATGCATCACCCACCAAATTGAACCCCAACCCTTCTGAAGCTTCATCGAATGCAACAATGGATGAAATCATAGCTCGAGTAGTTGCAGACCTCGAAGCCCATTTGCCAATTTCGCATTCTTTTCTCAGAGATTTGGAAACCCTGCTGGATTACACTCTGAAAACCGAGGATCCAATCGATCTAGAAAATTTCTACAATGAACTTTCTTCGAGAAACATTTCTGTTAGTTCTTGCACTAATTCCGTTGCTTCCGCCATGGATTCTGCGGAGAGCTCCAGTAATTCTGTTTTGGCGGGGAAAGTTTACCTCTCACTGCTTCTGTGCCCGAATTCCCCTGTTTTTACACTTTTTACTCCCATGGCTTTTCTCAATCTCCTCCGCACGGTGCGGTTGGCGATTAAGAGCCATGCTTCGGTTTCGCAGGAAGGGTCTGCGTCTCAGAGCACTGGTAGAAAGAAGAAAGGGAGGAGAAATGCTGGGGGAAAAAGGAACAGGGCGGAAAATAGGGATGCTATGGAGAATGAGGGGGAAGAAGGGGGTTGTGATGTGAAAGATTTGTTTATTTTGCTTGAGAAGTTGGAAATGGTAATGGGTTTGGTCCATTTGGATAGGTTTCCTGAATGTTTGAAGGCTTTAGTTCAGACTGTGTGTGAGGTTCCGACTACTGCTGTTGATGTGTGGGGAAATTTGGGGAGTTTCAAGAGATTATGTGAATTGTGTTCCGACATTTTGAGTGAAGCTTTGAAAGCTGAGCATGGGAATCAGGGGGATACTGCTGCTGATGTATTGAAGGTACTTGCCCCTCTAATATTGTTGTCTAGATCGCAGGTGAGGAGCTTTTGGTTAGGTTTTGTGGTTAATAGGATGGTGGAAATGGGTCAGAGGTCATCTGATATTATGAAGGCTGTCGCAAACATGCCGAAGTATTTAGTGCATAAAGCCCCAGAAAGGGCTGAACCGAGGGCGTTAGCAATTGAGTCCATCATGGAGATAGTTAAGGCTTTGGATTCGGAGTATCAAGTTGGATTTGCTGAACATGTCGTAAAAATGAGCCAAGGGAAGGGGCAGCTTAGGCTATTGTCGGTTGATTTAATTCCTGTTCTAATGGTGTCATTGAAGGGTTCTTTTGGACTTGACATAACTGATACCGATGAGAATCCATGGGGTTTGAGGTTACTAGAGGCATTGATTCAACGGTGTTCTGATTTGATAGCTGGGGTTAGAGCTAGAGCTTTGACGAATTTAGCCCAGGTTGTTGGGTCTTTATCGGGGAATGAACAAAGTAGAGCAGTGGTGAAAGAAGTGTTGGGATTTGGGCATAAGCGCATTGATGGAATTAACAAAATTTTGAAACTCCGTTGTATGGATGAGAAAGCTGCTGTTCGAAAGGCTGCTCTTGTACTTATATCCAAGTTGATAGCTCTTTCAGGAGGTGAACTTGATGAAGAGCTAATAAAGACAGTAGGCATGGCTTGTTCTGATCCACTTGTTAGCATAAGGAAAGTGGCAATGTCAGCTCTATCTGAGGTATGTGTGCAAAAGTGCATTATAGCACCAGTTACATGCTGTCTCTTAATATTTTTTTCCATGTTAGCTTGCTTTAATGTTTAGCAATATTCCGTGTTACCTTCTGCCAGTTATTATCTAGTACACTCTTGTGCTATCTGTAATGTTTCTGATTATCTTCCCTTTCATAGTTTAAGTAGTAATAATTTGCAGTAGCTTCTTTCTTTACACTAATATGTTTTCTGTGCTGTAGGCATTTAGGACATACTCAAACCACATTGTGACCAAAGAGTGGGTGCATTCAGTTCCACGTTTAATAATCGATAATGAAACTAGCATCCAAGAAGAATGTGAGAACCTATTTTTGGAACTAGTTCTTGATCGAGTGTCGAGGGCTGGAAATAACAAGAAAGCTAGATTTGATGCTGAAGTTGAGTTATTTCCGGAAGGAGTTCTAGTACTGCTGAAAGAGATTTGTGATGGGGAGGTGTCGCCTTGGGTGAAGAAAATCTGCCCAAGCCTTGGGAAAAAGAAAAAACTCCAAACAAAGCTTGCAACTGCTCTTCAAAATATAATTACAGAATCTGAATCTCGATGGTTGAATAATTCCAGGCCAATAGAGAAGTGGACAGCCCCTCCTGGTGCTTGGTTTTTGTTGTCTGAAGTGTCTGCTTTTCTTTCAAAAGCAGTTGACTGGGAATTCCTCCATCACCATTGGCAGCTTCTTGACAAGTGTAAAACGGTTGGTGAACTCCAAAGCCCATTTCAACAGGAAATGATTGATGAAGAAATGGTTGGTGGAAAATCTAGTGGTGTTGCTTGGGTGGAAGACCGTGTTTTTCTTTTGCAGACAATTTCTAATGTTTCCATGGAACTACCTCCCATACCGGCAGCAGATCTAGCACAAAACTTCCTCAAACGACTTGAAGGGTTCAACATGCATTCGACTGAGGTATATAGTGAGTTTTTGCTCATGAGTTGGAATTGCTTTATGACTAGTTTTCCTTGTGAATGGCTTGTGCAAAGATTGCCTTTGTGACTTATACGTGGATCGTGCAGAGAAATGAGACCGTGTGATAGGGAACTTTTACACTCTACATTATTTTTGGTTCTAGGATTTAGGAAGTGAACGGATAGGGAAATGTTATGGAAAAATATATTTGGTGTTTGATTCTAAAGAAAATAGGAAGACAAGAAAGGAAAATTGGTATTAACACGAATACAGTTTCGTCACGAAATGGTGGATAAAAAGAGAGAGAAAACAAGAAAACCGCACTCATTGATTACTCATATGTTCCCCATGTCATGTTTGAGAACACATATTTGTTCAGTACATCTCCCATCATGTTTCTTTAATTTGGACAAATTAACATACCTACCTGTTTTCCATAAACAAAAGAATTTTGAAAATTTGAATTTCTTACTTTTCTTTTTCTTACAAAATCCTAGAACAAAACATACTATAAATGCGTTTTTCCTGCTCCACAAACCGTAAAAGATGATTTTCTTCTGAGCTCAACATTTGGTGTCTAGTGCATTATTTCTCTGATGTAACTGTTGATATAACATTTGACAAACCTTACTTTTTCTTTTTATAATTATACTCTACTCAAGTTACATGTAGAATGAAATTTTCTGCTTGCACAGGTAAATGCTCATGTGAAAGCATTAAAGACATTGTGCAGAAGGAAGGCTACAGATCCAGAAGAGGCCGACGCCCTTGTAACAAAATGGGTAAACCAACTTCAAACTAAAGCCTCTGAAGTTTTAGATTCGTACATGTCAAAGATATCTGGTGCTAATAAAGACAGCACTTTTCTTACACCACCAACCTGTGTAAGTCGGAAGGGACCAAGAACTTCAAAATTATTAGCAGAGGCAATTGTTGCTGTTTACACTATTGGTTCATTAGTTATTGTCTGTCCTTCAGCCAATTTGAAAACCATTATTCCAGCTTTGCACACAATCATCACTTCTGGAAGTTCGGATGCTAAGTCTAGCCAAATTCCTAAGCCTGAAGTTCCTGTAAAGCAGGCTGCTCCATCTTTGTATACACACGCATGGCTGACAATGGGCAAAATTTGCCTAGCTGATGGGAAACTTGCAAAGAGATACTTTCCACTTTTTGTGCAGGTGAGTTACAACTGATGAAATGGTCCTAACAACCTACTTCGTGGTAACTTATTGCCCAATAAAAGTAAATTTTTAGGAGTCGTTTTTGCAAATATTTCTTTTGAAGAACTTGTAGAAAGTTGGTGAAGTGAAAAGTACAAAATTCTTTCATTTCTGATCTTTCTAAGCCAAAAGCAGAAAAAAAGTGTTTTAGTTTGCAAACACTACCTTAATCCTATTGATGTTATCGACTCTCACTACTTGGAAAAGAATTTCTAGTGCAATGCTTGGAAAAGAAAGGTCTCCCCAATTGTGAAGGGGTTGTTTTAGACATTATGCATTTAAAGTTGTCTGTGCTAATAATTGTTTTATTAATTATTGAAGGAGCTTGAAAAGAGTGATTCTGCTGCACTTCGTAATAACATTGTGGTAATGATGGCAGATTTCTGTGTACGATACACTGCTATGGTTGACTGGTGAGGCCTAGTATATATGTGTGATTAGTGTTGATACTCATGGGACTTATTCAAGGTACTTAATATTTAATCTTGAAATCCTGCAGTTATATGTCAAGAATCACCAAGTGTTTGCGTGATCCATGTGAACTAGTTAGAAGACAAACGTTTATATTGCTATCGAGGCTATTACAGGTACATCATAGTCTTAGAAAAATTTAAAGAGGATTAAATTTCAAGGTCTCTTCTCAATAAAGTTGATCTCTTTTGTACAGAGGGATTATGTGAAGTGGAGAGGAGTGCTTTTCCTTAGATTTCTATTATGTTTAGTTGATGATTCAGATAAAATCCGGCAACTAGCTGATTTTCTCTTTGGGAACATCTTAAAAGGTCAATTAATCTTCAAACTTATCCAGCAATTGAGAATTAGCATTCTTCTTGTGTTTGTTGACCTTTAATTTTATCTTTATCTGCAGCAAAGGCTCCCCTTTTAGCTTACAACAGCTTTGTCGAGTCCGTTTTTGTCTTGAATGACTGCAACGCTCACACAGGCCGTAGCAACACCAATGGTTCACGCAATGAAAATCGTCTTTTCTCAATCAGGTTTTGTATGCTTTAGTCTTCCAGCTTCACTTGTATAGCAGTAAGTTATCATATATGAATTATTTATTTATCTATACAGAGGTAACAACGAGAACTCAAGGTCTCAAAGAATGCGCATTTATTCCACTTTGCTGAAACAAATGGCTCCAGAGCACCTCCTAGCAACATTTGCAAAAGTATGTGCTGAAATTCTTGCTGCAGCATCAGATGGCATGCTTTCTCTAGAGGACAGTACTGGACAGTCAGTTCTACAGGTAAGATTTCAGAAACTTTAAATGGCTGGATTGAAATATTCTGGCATCTTTCTATATGATCTAATGGTGAATAATGGAGTTGGAAGTTTCATGTTATCAAGTTGTGAATATACCATACCCAAGTCGTTACAGAATTATTAGATTCAAATATATGATGTCATAAAAGTGGGTGTTTGCAAAAACTTGTGTTTTTAGGGAAGCAAAAGTAGAGCTTAGTTTTTACAAAGATGGATTGGTAAAAGTTGAGTGTTGGGGGAAATAAAAGAGAAGCTAGAAGCTGAAAAAACAATGCCAAAAAGGTGATTTTAGCTTTTTTTCAGCATAAACAACAAAACAAGAGACTGCATTTCTGCATTTTGTAAGCTACTTTTTTCTTTTTAGAATTTGGAAATAATGTTGAATGTGGAACTCTTAAACCATCATGCATGATCTAAAGGTCCATAACTGACTTGGTTTTAAACCTGCTTTTCATTTTGTTTTCTATTATCAAATTGTTGGCATGGTTCTAAATTCTCGAGAAAAACAGGATGCATTCCTCATTCTCTCAAGCAAAGAGATACGAATACAATCCAACCACAGCCAATCATCTGACGCAGCAGACATAGAAGAAGAAGGGGGCGGAGATGGTGGAGGTGCATCCACATCAGCCTCGAAAGGAAGAGCCATAACTCAAGCAGTTCGAAAAGGCCTCATCCAAAACGCTATTCCCATCTTCATTGAGCTGAAACGTCTCCTGGAAAGCAAAAATAGCACGCTAATCGGTTCCCTCATGGACTGCCTCAGAATCCTTCTCAAGGATTTCAAGAATGAGATTGATGACATCTTAGTTGCCGATAAACAGCTCCAGAAAGAGCTCATATACGATATGCAGAAATACGAAGCCATGAAGGCCAAGCATACGGCTGCAGCCACAATGCAGAGATCAGAGTCATACATGTCCCCCCATTTGAGAAAACAGCCAAACAATGATGGGTTGAAGAGCAAGTTGCCCGAAAAGTCGAATGCTGATTCAAAAGTGGCTTCTGCTGTGGCTGATGCAGTGGCTGCAGCCACGGCTCGATCCGTGCTGAGAGAAGTTAATGGAGGTGCAACGACGCCTCTTAGTGCGATGAATGTGCCTAAGCTTAAGTCTTTGACAGGTGGAGCCACTCGAGGAGGAGATAGACCAGCTGAGGTGATAGAATCTGTGAGGAAAAGACAGTCTTTCGAGTCAGATGAGGAGAATTGATCAATTGACTCATTGCTTTTCTTGATGAAATTTAACAAACTTTTGATGTATGATAACTAGTATGTAGGATGAATCAAGGGTGTGAGACTGTGAGAGAAATGTGTAGTAGAATTGTTAGAATGTGAAGAATGATTATTATTTACTTTGTGTTATTGTAACTTGTGAAATATGGTATTCTAGGGAAGTGGTGCAAGAAACTAGCAATAAATATTACCTACTTCATACATATCCTATATTTCAGTTTAGCATTCATATCATGTTTTACACTTGTACTTCCGTGCACTTTTGCAAGATTTTCAATCATTCTACATTAAAAAATTCAACGTCTTAATATTGATAAAACTATCTCAATACAAGAATTATTATTATATGTTTATGAAATTCACATTATTTGTACAGTATAAAAATTTCTCCAAAGTGCCTTTCAAGGTTGTAAGGGAAGCAAAGAGACATTTGACTATTATGTAACGAAGGTAAAATTACAAATTTAATATACCAATTCGATCAATTCAATATTCTTGGTATATTTTATTTTTTAGTGATAAAATATAACTATATCTTAAAAATCATGTAATTTAATACATTCTTTTGTTGAAAGTCGTAACTCAATCTTGCCCGACAGAACCCGGCCTGATTTTACGTATGTCGAACTAAGAAGTTCGCCATATGTAAATTCCGGTGAATAAAATCGATTTTTTCGGTCAAAAAAACGTATTAAATTGTTTGATTTTGAAGATACAGTCCCATTTTATCGTCGGAAAATAAAATCTACCAAAAATATTTGATACCAAAATATTTCTAAGTATTGAGGTTCTCCCTCTTTCGCGTTCCACCCTAAGCAAGATGTCACCTCCTAAACGAGGTACCACCTTCTAAGCAAGGTGCCACCTCCGAGATACCACCTCCTAAGCGAGGTACCACTTTCGAGGTCCCCGAGGTGGAGCTCAAGCGTGTTTAGTACTTGGAATGCGGTGGTTACCCACGTACACACACCACTCCACCACGACTCCACGATATCCGCGCCTACTAAGCCTGTTCATGCACGACTCTGACCTCAAACCTAAGGTATAAATACCTTTTCTTCTCAAAACTAAGAAACGCACATTTTTACATACCGGACCTCTGCCCAAATTTCCGGTGATCTTTCCTAAAGCAATCTCACTGCCTTGAGCGTCAGAGTGCCTACGCGGGAAACACCTCCCGTCTGGTATTCTCACATTTTTGTTAATCTTAACAGGTCGAAGAACTTACTTTTTGGCTGATTTATTGGAAGTTTGGAGCCGATTCCGATCAATTACCGACGAACCAATTTTCAGCATCATCAATATTAAATTGATCGAGTTAGTATACCAAATTTACAATTTCTGCCTCCAAAGAAATACAAATTTTTCCTTTTTAATAACTTAGGTATATCTATTATTTGTTCACTAAAATTTTTGTATATTTGCCGTCTTTACCTAAATATCCACTTTGAGATGAAGAAGAAATCAAGAAAAGCAACTGAGTTGGCGCACTTTGATTGGCTAACGTTTACCACACTATATATTGCAACTACACATATCCTCCTCGTGTCATCACACGCTTTTGTGCTCTCTCTCATCTTCTCTTGGAGTCGGCCATGGGATTTTGGATCTAATACTGAGGTGACTATTTTTGTTTCGTTGATATTTTGGTTTTTCTGACGGCTTTTGGATGGTTAATGTTGAATAATCCATGAATTTTGTTGTGGGTTTCTTGTGATGAACCCTGTGCTGGTTTCTGTTCGTGTTGTTTGCATCAGTAACTGAATTTGATCGAGATCCTGATGTGGGCTTTTGTTTGTCTTGTTTAATTAGGTTAATTTGGCTGAGATCGAGGGCTTTGTTTTCATGGTCTGCGTGTTGATGGGTTTTCGTGATTGGGTAAAAGTTTGGTGATATTGTTGGGTGTGGATGAAAAAGTCGTGGATTTTGAATCCCAAGATTGGATTTTGGGACATTTCCTGAACTGGGTCGGTTGGATTTTTGATTGGGTGTTTTGCAATACGAATTTGTTATGGATAGCAACAAGGATGAGGCGTTGAGATGTGTCAATATTGCTAAAGAGGCAATTGCAGCTGTTAATAAACAGAAAGCCCTTAAATTTCTCAGAATTGCTCGACGCCTCAATCATAATCTGCCTGTTGATGATCTTTTTGCTGCATGTGAGAATCTGGATTCGTCGTCCACGGGTCCGTCTAATGATGTGGAGAATGTTACTAAGGTGAAAGATGATAAGGGTTCTGTAAATGGTGGTGGGGCTTCAGATGTAGAGAGGAATTACACGGAGGAGCACGTGCAACTTGTGCGGCAGATCAAAACCAAGAAGGACTATTATGTGATTCTTGGCCTAGAGAAGAGTTGCACGGTTGAGGAGATAAGGAAGGCCTATAGAAAATTATCTCTTAAAGTTCATCCGGATAAAAATAAGGCTCCGGGTTCGGAGGAGGCTTTCAAGAAGGTAAGTAAAGCTTTTAAGTGCTTGAGTGATGATGATTCGAGAAGACAGTATGATCAGACGGGCTTAGTTGATGATTTTGAGTATAATCAACAGTATCCGGTTAGGAGGAGGAGGAGGAGAACTGGGAACGACTTCTTTGATGATGAATTTGATCCCGATGAGATATTTAGGGCATTTTTCGGTAATCATGATGTTTTCAGAAACCATAATAATGTTTATAGAGCTAGAACACATAATGCTCACGCCCATCATAGGGAGGATTTTGGTGGTGGTGGGCCTAATTTGATGCTTTTGCTTCAGTTGCTGCCCTTTTTGATAATCATCCTTCTTGCTTATCTCCTTTCTTCCGAGACCGAGCCCGAGTATTCGTTGCAGAAGAACTATTCTTATCAGTTCAAGAAAACAACTGAGAAACATGGAGTGGAGTTTTTTGTCAAGTCGCCTGATTTTGATGTGAATTATCCAATTGGGAGTTCTGGTCGGCATGATATTGAGAATAATGTGATAAAAGCTTATAAACATATGCTTGGGCGTTATTGTCACATGGAAATGCAGAGGCGCCATTGGAACAGGCATTTTCCGACCCCTCACTGTGATAGGCTTGAAAGTTTCGCGGCTTGAAGGTGAGCTCAAGTTTTGTTTGACTAAGAACTATTTTCTCTTTGGGAACATCTTAAAAGGTCAATTAATCTTCAAACTTATCCACCAATTGAGAATTAGCATTCTTCTTGTGTTTGTTGACCTTTAATTTTATCTTTATCTGCAGCAAAGGCTCCCCTTTTAGCTTACAACAGCTTTGTCGAGTCCGTTTTTGTCTTGAATGACTGTAACGCTCACACAGGCCGTAGCAACACCAATGGTTCACGCAATGAAAATCGTCTTTTCTCGATCAGGTTTTGTATGCTTTAGTCTTCCAGCTTAACTTGTATAGCAGTAAGATATCATATATGAAATTTAATTTTTTATTTTATTTATTTATCTATACAGAGGTAACAATGAGAACTCAAGATCTCAAAGAATGCGCATTTATTCCACTTTGCTGAAACAAATGGCTCCAGAGCACGTGTCCTAGCAACATTTGCAAAAGTATGTGCTGAAATTCTTGCTGCAGCACCAGATGGCATGCTCTCTCTAGTGGACATTACTGGACAGTCAGTTCTACAGGTAAGATTTCAGAAACTGTAAATTGAAATATTCTGGCATCTTTCTATATGATCTAATGGTGAATAATGGAGTTGGAAGTTTCATGTTATCAAGTTGTGAATATACCATACCCAAGTCGTTACAGAATTATTAGATTCAAATATATGATGTCATAAAAGTGGGTGTTTGCAAAAACTTGTGTTTTTAGGGAAGCAAAAGTAGAGCTTAGTTTTTACAAAGATGGATTGGTAAAAGTTGAGTGTTGGGGGAAATAAAAGAGAAGCTAGAAGCTGAAAAAACAATGCCAAAAAGGTGATTTTAGCTTTTTTTCAGCATAAACAACAAAACAAGAGACTGCATTTCTGCATTTTGTAAGCTACTTTTTTTATTTTAGAATTTGGAAATAATGTTGAATGTGGAACGCTTAAACCATCATGCATGATCTAAAGGTCCATAACTGACTTGGTTTTAAACCTGCTTTTCATTTTGTTTTCTATTATCAAATTGTTGGCATGGTTCTAAATTCTCGAGAAAAACAGGATGCATTCCTCATTCTCTCAAGCAAAGAGATACGAATACAATCCAACCACAGCCAATCATCTGACGCAGCAGACATAGAAGAAGAAGGGGGCGGAGATGGTGGAGGTGCATCCACATCAGCCTCGAAAGGAAGAGCCATAACTCAAGCAGTTCGAAAAGGCCTCATCCAAAACGCTATTCCCATCTTCATTGAGCTGAAACGTCTCCTGGAAAGCAAAAATAGCACGCTAATCGGTTCCCTCATGGACTGCCTCAGAATCCTTCTCAAGGATTTCAAGAATGAGATTGATGACATCTTAGTTGCCGATAAACAGCTCCAGAAAGAGCTCATATACGATATGCAGAAATACGAAGCCATGAAGGCCAAGCATACGGCTGCAGCCACAATGCAGAGATCAGAGTCATACATGTCCCCCCATTTGAGAAAACAGCCAAACAATGATGGGTTGAAGAGCAAGTTGCCCGAAAAGTCGAATGCTGATTCAAAAGTGGCTTCTGCTGTGGCTGATGCAGTGGCTGCAGCCACGGCTCGATCCGTGCTGAGAGAAGTTAATGGAGGTGCAACGACGCCTCTTAGTGCGATGAATGTGCCTAAGGTTAAGTCTTTGACAGGTGGAGCCACTCGAGGAGGAGATAGACCAGCTGAGGTGATAGAATCTGTGAGGAAAAGACAGTCTTTCGAGTCAGATGAGGAGAATTGATCAATTGACTCGTTGCTTTTCTTGATGAAATTTAACAAACTTTTGATGTATGATAACTAGTATGTAGGATGAATCAAGGGTGTGAGACTGTGAGAGAAATGTGTAGTAGAATTGTTAGAATGTGATGAATGATTATTATTTACTTTGTGTTATTGTAACTTGTGAAATATGGTATTCTAGGGAAGTGGTGCAAGGAACTAGCAATAAATATTACCTACTTCATACAAATCCTATATTTCAGTTTAGCATTCATATCATGTTTTACACTTGTACTTCCGTGCACTTTTGCAAGATTTTCAATCATTCTACATTAAAAAATTCAACGTCTTAATATTGATAAAACTATCTCAATACAAGAATTATTATTATATGTTTATGAAATTCACATTATTTGTACAGTATAAAAATTTCTCCAAAGTGCCTTTCAAGGTTGTAAGGGAAGCAAAGAGACATTTGACTATTATGTAACGAAGGTAAAATTACAAATTTAATATACCAATTCGATCAATTCAATATTCTTGGTATATTTTATTTTTTAGTGATAAAATATAACTATATCTTAAAAATCATGTAATTTAATACATTCTTTTGTTGAAAGTCGTAACTCAATCTTGCCCGACAGAAACCCGGCCTGATTTTACGTATGTCGAACTAAGAAGTTCGCCATATGTAAATTCCGGTGAATAAAATCGATTTTTTCGGTCAAAAAAACGTATTAAATTGTTTGATTTTGAAGATACAGTCCCATTTTATCGTCGGAAAATAAAATCTACCAAAAATATTTGATACCAAAATATTTCTAAGTATTGAGGTTCTCCCTCTTTCGCGTTCCACCCTAAGCAAGATGTCACCTCCTAAACGAGGTACCACCTTCTAAGCAAGGTGCCACCTCCGAGATACCACCTCCTAAGCGAGGTACCACTTTCGAGGTCCCCGAGGTGGAGCTCAAGCGTGTTTAGTACTTGGAATGCGGTGGTTACCCACGTACACACACCACTCCACCACGACTCCACGATATCCGCGCCTACTAAGCCCGTTCAGGCACGACTCTGACCTCAAACCTAAGGTATAAATACCTTTTCTTCTCAGAACTAAGAGACGCACATTTTTACATACGGGACCTCTGCCCAAATTTCAGGTGATCTTTCCTAAAGCAATCTCACTGCCTTGAGCGTCAGAGTGCCTACGCGGGAAACACCTCCCGTCTGGTATTCTCACATTTTTGTTGATCTTAACAGGTCGAAGAACTCACTTTTTGGCTGATTTATTGGAAGTTTGGAGCCGATTCCGATCAATTCCCGACGAACCAATTTTCACCATCATCAATATTAAATCGATCGAGTTAGTATACCAAATTTACAATTTCTGCCTCCAAAGAAATACAAATTTTTCCTTTTTAATAACTTAGGTATATCTATTATTTGTTCACTAAAATTTTTGTATATTTGCCGTCTTGACCTAAATAAACACTTTGAGATGATGAAGAAATCAAGAAAAGCAACTGATTGGCGCACTTTGATTGGCTAACGTTTACCACACTATATATTCCACCTACACATATTCTCCTCGTGTCATCACACGCTTTTGCTCTCTCTCTCATCTTCTCTTGGAGTCGGCCATGGGATTTCGGATCTAATACTGAGGTGACTATTTTTGTTTCGTTGATATTTTGGTTTTTCTGACGGCTTTTGGATGGTTAATGTTGAATAATCCATGAATTTTGTTGTGGGCTTCTTGTGATGAACCCTATGCTGGTGTCTGTTCGTGTTGTTTGCATCAGTTACTGAATTTGATCGAGATCCTGATGTGGGCTTTTGTTTGTCTTGTTTAATTAGGTTAATTTAGCTGAGATCGAGGGCTTTCTTTTCATGGTCTGCGTGTTGATGGGTTTTCGTGATTGGGTAAAAGTTTGTTGATATTGTTAGGTGTGGATGAAAAAGTCGTGGATTTTGAATCCCAAGATTGGATTTTGGGACATTTCCTGAACTGGGTCGGTTGGATTTTTGATTGGGTGTTTTGCAATACGAATTTGTTATGGATAGCAACAAGGATGAGGCGTTGAGATGTGTCAATATTGCTAAAGAGGCAATTGCAGCTGGTAATAAACAGAAAGCCCTTAAATTTCTCAGAATTGCTCGACGCCTTAATCATAATTTGCCTGTTGATGATCTTTTTGCTGCATGTGAGAATCTGGATTCGTCGTCCACAGGTCCGTCTAATGATGTGGAGAATGTTACTAAGGTGAAAGATGATAAGGGTTCTGTAAATGGTGGTGGGGCTTCAGATGTAGAGAGGAATTACACGGATGAGCACGTGCAACTTGTGCGGCAGATCAAAACCAAGAAGGACTATTATGCGATTCTTGGCCTAGAGAAGAGTTGCACGGTTGAGGAGATAAGGAAGGCCTATAGAAAATTATCTCTTAAAGTTCATCCGGATAAAAATAAGGCTCCGGGTTCGGAGGAGGCTTTCAAGAAAGTAAGTAAAGCTTTTAAGTGCTTGAGTGATGATGATTCGAGAAAACAGTATGATCAGACGGGCTTAGTTGATGATTTTGAGTATAATCAACAGTATCCGGTTAGGAGGAGGAGGAGGAGAACTGGAAACGACTTCTTTGATGATGAATTTGATCCCGATGAGATATTTAGGGCATTTTTCGGTAATCGTGATGTTTTCAGAAACCATAATAATGTTTATAGAGCTAGAACACATAATGCTCACGCCCATCATAGGGAGGATTTAGGTGGTGGTGGGCCAAATTTGATGCTTTTGCTTCAGTTGCTGCCCTTTTTGATAATCATCCTTCTTGCTTATCTCCCTTTTTCCGAGCCCGAGTATTCGTTGCAGAAGAACTATTCTTATCAGTTCAAGAAAACAACTGAGAAACATGGAGTGGAGTTTTTTGTCAAGTCGCCTGATTTTGATGTGAATTATCCAATTGGAAGTTCTGGTCGGCATGATATTGAGAATAATGTGATAAAAGATTATAAGCATATGCTTGGGCGTTATTGTCACGTGGAAATGCAGAGGCGTCATTGGAACAGGCATTTTCCAACCCCTCACTGTGATAGGCTTGAAAGTTTTGCGGCTTGAAGGTGAGCTCAAGTTTTATTTGACTAAGAACTATTTAATTCACCTGTGGCGATTATCTTGATATGTGACATCATTTAACTGTTTATTGTATGACGTATCCATTGTTAATTTCTTTTTTCTCGTCTTATTTAGTGGAAAGAAAGGCTCATCAAATCTCACTTAATTGTAAACTACTTCTCATCGTATTTATGTTAGTATGTAGCGAAAAGTTAAGTGATTGGGCATCCTGTGTAAAGTAGCTCTCGACAAGTAGGAAATTTTTTAGATGTCTCTGGTTTCCTCATAAGGTTGGAGAAGAGCAGCCCACACATAAAATGTTATCTTTGTTAAACTTTCTTGTTCTCTCTGTGAATTCTTTGTAAATGCGTTATATATTCTCGTAATAGGGTCAAGACAGCTGATTCTTATATATTTCAAAATGGAATTGGAAACACGGATTTGGAATAGAATGAGCATTTCATATTGCATTAGTGCTTTTTGGTAACTTAAAACTTTAAAGGGGGTGCTAATAATTGCTTTGGTTAGGACCACGAGTACCAAATTTACCTACCGAAATAAGTTTCATAGAAATTCTACGTGCATATGGATTCTTCTCGTCTATGCTATTGAAACGAGCCATGACAGTTCTGTTGCTCGGAAAGGAAGTGAAACTTTGGATACTAGAACTAAGGTTAACGAGAAATTGGTTCGTCTGAGCCTTCTAGAAATGTGTTCATGTCGATAGTCAGGCTACTTTTCACATGTGTCAACGATGACTCTATGAGTACTTGATAATTTTGAGGTTGTTGATGAAAAATTGGCAGCTCTAACTGGAAATATTGCTGTGTCATGCAGATTTTACCCCTTTATGACCTCCCAGATTGTAATTCACACATTATCATACGTATCCACCACAGAAATCCTTTGTCGGGGACAAGAATCCAGACGATGTTCTCGATGCTGATTCCAATATAATTCGCAGCCGTGCTCATCTTGCAGCTGGATGAGAGGGCTGTTTTAGGGAGGTTATTTTTGTGTCGAATGCAACAGTCATAATTTTCATTTCTGTATATCCAATTGAAGTTATCGGAAAACAACGCCATACAACACTGAATGGTATCTTAGCGTTTTAGATAGAAGTGATGTTATATTGACGACATCTGAGATTTCAGCTTATAATAATGTCAGTTTTCCCTGATCTCGTTTTCCACATGTTGCTGCTAGCAATGCATGTCCTAACTGCGTCGCAGCAACTCACAGGTTCGGTTCGGTTCCCTTCTCAAATGTATACATATACATATATATCGGAAGCACCACCCTTTATAGGTTTGAATGTGGCTCCTCTGCCGGAAATACTTATATTCTTTCCGGCGGATTGAGTAACCTGCATTACGGTCACGTGACTTAATCTCGACTCACCGGTGTTTGGTACCACCAGACAAATTCTTAGGTGGATTGAGCGTCTAAACACCAAATGTGAGAGCATTTCGTAATTCTTAGACAGATCAAGTGACCTGCATTGAGTTAATCTCGACTCAACCCGCCGGTTCGTAGGTGGATCGAGCGTCGAAACACCAATGACTCCGTGATTATGTCGTTTTTGACGGTGTAACAACATTATGTACGTGTGGATGGATCGAGTATCGAAATACTAATTACTCCGTGCTATGTCATGTTCGATGGTGTAATAACCATTATGTACGCCAGACGGAGAAATAATCTTATGCCGATGCTAATCTTGTCTGTATCGTTCCAATTTTATCGGATGTCCCCGAAAAATGAAAATAATAGAAGCAGGCCATGTGCAAAGGGTGGGTGAAAAATGATAAAAACAAGTGAAACCAGGCCAGAGAATATTTGGAGTGATGAAGGACAGAAAGGGAAAAAGTGAAATATTGATGGCTACGAGCTTTGGGACTCGGCAGAAAGCGAAGCGCCAACTACCGACAGAAGGCACGGATGACGATGTTGAAAGGACAATAAAGCCCTCCTCATAACCCCAATTTACCCACTTTAACCCCCTATCATTGTGATTTACTTTCAAGAAAAGAAAAGTAATTAGTACTTCATGGCCATGGTTTGCCACTTTGTTTTGTGATGTACACTTTTATTAGGTTGGAATCGCTGCGACTATTTAGATGTAAATTTCTCTCTAATGGACTTGAATGAAATTTTCAATTAAAGAACATTGACTTAATTGCTTTATGAATTATGATCATCTTAACCTAATTGTAGATTGTATTTATTTAATTAAATAATAAATTTTATATACTTACCGTATAACTAGTAGTCGGTCAAACCAAGTCAGATCTGTAATTTCTCCTCTTTTTCGAGGGATAGTATCGTAAAAGAACAATAAAAAACGATTTCCCTTATTTCCAAATTCTTCACTCTCACTCATTCAAAATATTATGCTTAAAACTAAACTCGTCATGCTACGACACAATCAAATATGTTGGCAGTGGCGGAGGTACAATTGACCCCTCTCAAAATTATTATTTTTTAATTACTATGTAGATGTATATATATTTTTGTGATATTGTGTATGTAATTTTACGATATTTTTTATTACTGACCCCCTCATAAAAATTAAAATTAATACTAGTGAGGGTCAATATAATAAATTACTAATAATTGGAACAAAAAAATAAAATATTATATATATTTATATATTTTTTGATCAATGAAATACATCAAAAATCGGTTAAGGAATAGGATGAACGACAAATGGTTGAATGATTGTTTGGTTAGATATATCGAAAAGAATATGTTTGACAATGTTTCTAATGATTTGATTATGCTTCATTTTCAGAATATGTGTAACCAACGCAGATATTTATAAGATACAAACTTGTAAGTGTTTTAAAAAAATATATATTAAATTTCATTTATTATTTTTTCTTTAGTATTATGCTTTGGTTGATCCTCCTGAATAAAATTTTTGGCTCCACTACTGTACGTCGGTATCTACTGCATGTTAGCAACTCTTAATGAAAAACAAACAACCTCCGAAGATAAATAAATAATTAAATATCACACAATTTGAATTTGTAACATTAGTTCAATATACTTATGCTGTAATATTATTATTATAATAATAATTATATAGAACTTCCGTCCTAAATATAACATTTTTATTGCTTTTATTTAACTAAACTTAAAAAAAATATACATACACACAAAATTGAACACGTACAACACCACCAAAGCAAAGTCAAGAACAGGGTCATTTTGGTAAATTCACAGTACATACTTCCCACCTCCATGTTCATACACTGACTTTCACGTCCGTACATCTCTACGTATAAACTCCTAAAAAACAATAATAAAATAAAAAAGCAAAAGCAAAAAAAAAAAATCAGCAAAGTCTAACCCAGCAGAAAAATGTAGATCGGAAATCGGAAAGCAGAAATGAGATCTGAAATCTCCGATCATTCGTCGTCGTCGCCGCCGCCGAAGATGGAGAATCTGTTGTAGAGGAGGAAGAGTACGAGGAGGAGGACGAAGGCGACGCCGACGGGGGAACCGCTGACGCGGTGGATGGAGTTGGGCTCGCCGGTGGAGAATATGCCGGAGACGAAGGATCCGGTGTCGGAGGAGAGGAACTGGATGGTGAGGAGGAGGACTATGGGGAGAAGGAGGAGCCCGACGGGGCTGAGCAGCTCCGCGATGAACTCGGTGAGGGCCTCGCCCTGGTCGCCGAGCATTGTCGGCACCACCATTACGAGGACGACCACCACCGCGAGTATGGCGGCGTGCGGAGGACCGGCGGCGCGGCGCTCTTCTATCATGGTTGGGTGAGGTAAGTGTGTGTGAATGTGGTGCGTGGTTTTTGTGATGGGTGTGTTTCTGGTTTGCTTTTGTTTTTTGTTGAGTGTTTTTGGGGTTAAAAAATGTGGGGTGAGGGGGTTGGATGTAATTTCTTGGAAATATGGTTTGGGACGCGCTTCTTTTTTGAAAACCATGATTTATGTTCCCACTCAAAATTTTTTAGAAGATATTTTTTTAAATCCGGATTTTACGTCTTTTTTTATACATGACATGTTTATAAAACATATAAATTAGTTGTATTTTTGCTAAAATCATTAAAAGCAAATTTAAATGATAGTATGTAACAAATACATAATGGTATACAATAAAAATTTATCGGGATGCTAATTTATAAAAAGGGGCAAAATTGGAATGATAAAAGGATTTTTTTTTTAATCTTTTTCTTTAATCATTCTAAGGGTAACGTGGGATAAATACTCAAATGTGCATCACATTTTTACTTAACTCCTCATTTTGGAAAAATATCGTATAATTTTAACAAAATGTCGTACTTAAAATATCTCTCAAAATATGTTGTATATTTTTCACAAAATGTAGTACTAAAACGTTCTAATGTAGTATTTATATCGTATTATGTTGTATAATTTTATGGGGGAATAAAGTAAAACTATTTCAAACCGATGGGGAGTTATTTCAAACTGCCCCATTATTCTATGCTCAATTGCTATTTTTGAATTTATGGAGTTGTGAACAAAATTTTATGACAAGAGTTGATATGAAATGTAAATTTATCACAATTGCATTAAGAATTTAAGATAAGAAATTTGTAACTTTACCATCAAGTGGTGTAATTAATTAAAGGTCTCGTATTTGAGTTCTTGAGTACACAACTGATGAATACCTCTCCTTTTATCCATTTTTCCCTTTCTCCTTCTCTCTCGTCGTGTTGTGTGTTATGGTATTCGTATTCCTAACTCCTCTATTTATAATGTTTCGTTTGGGCTATCTCCTTGATTTACCCTAGATTTTGCTTTCATCTATTAGTTACTTAGATATTCCTGTCGAGATCCTTACGTTGTTATACTTCTTTATTTCCTGATAAACATTACTCCTTTCTTATTATCCTTGCATGATTCTCGAAGCATCCTGTTATCTTCACCTCGTCTATGCCCTATTCGGCATTGCTAAGGCAAACAAAGCCTTCTGCTCTGGGCCTAACAGGTGTGTTCAGATGGAACCCCAACAACAACTATTATTAATAAAAAAAAATTTGCATCTTAATAGTTCGATCCGACTTAACTTATATAAATAAACTATAAAACCCAAAAAAAAAAGAAAGAAAAAGATATATATCAGACACAAAGTCTAAATGAAAATGTAAAACTCATTGATTAGTGAATTTGGATTAGATCGAATTATTAAGTTGTAAAACTCATTCAACCCTTAATAATTGCAATTTTTTTTAATCAAAGTAATATAACAATAAATCACTAAATTACAACCCATTGCTTGCTAAGAAATACTTGAAAGTAAAAGAAAGAGGAGAAAACTTTTAACTTATTTAGTGAGAGTTGATGTGAATTATTGTACCAAAAAAAAAGAAGATGTGAATTATTATTTCTTTGGGGTCTGAAAAATAGATATTTTGGGAGAATAGGGCCCTTTTTGGGCACAAAGAATGAGTTTTTGAGATCTCAATGCAATTGGGAGTTGGGATTACTTTTAGGACCAATAACATATGTTGTTTGACTGCCTAGTCCATCTATCTATTTCAAGTCATATTAAATGTATGCCTTTATTAATTCAATATTTATTTTTTTTGTCATTTATTATTATTATTATTATTATTGAAGTGGAACTGACACAAGAACAGTGGCATAACATGGGGCATGCCATTTTACCATATGCTTCTATCAATAAATAATCATAGTTTTAGTATATGTCATCAGATTCAGAAACTAACCACTCTGACAATTATTAAATCAAATCACCAATTATTTATAAATAATTATAATGTCTGCCAGCACTTCCAATGTTGCTTAAATTAATTTCTATAGTTTAAAATAAGGGAAAAAAAACAATTAAGAGAAAATAGAGTTTTTCAACGTATATAATTTCAAGTGGAATTCAAACGAGGGTCATTATTGACATTAAGAGAAAATAGACCATTTTTCATTTTTTTTTTCTTGTCCAATTATTTGAAAATGAGGGTGAAAGCAATTATTGGAGGGTATTTATGGAACTAAATTTCCAAGGTACAATTTTTTTTTTCAACTTTTGCCCTATTTTTATGTATTTGAAATGTCACATATAGGAGACAAAAGCATTCAAGATGCCATCAATATCTCAAAAGAATAGTACAATAGTTAGATTGGTAATTTACAGTTCAAAAAAAAAAAGTTAGATTGGTAACTTAGTGTGCAATATATATCATGTCATCTCACATGATTTCTCTTGATAGGTCTATATTGTTTTGTGTCTATAAATATTAGTGGCCCCAATTAAGATACAAACACATTTGTTTTCTGCTATAAGTATACCAAACTTGATGTGATTTTAGAAGTTGATCCAACAACCGATGCGATTTAACAGTTGACTCAAATGAATAGCAAATGATTTGAATCTCTTGTCTCACTTACATACAAATGTCGAATGTATTAAAAGATAATCGAGACAAAAAAAGAGAAATAATTGCGTTCGTCTATCATTTTACTTAGTGTGTGTACATGAGTGAAAGAAATAGGAAACAAAATATGTAGTTACCCACCATAATCACACATTGAATAGGTGCACCTATTTTCCCCATGGCATTCCTCAAAGCAAGCTCCACAATGTTGTGCATTATTCCTTGTATCCACACAATGTCCACCACAACAAAGATGACCCGACCCGCAAACCCGGCCACACGACCCACAATGATTCGGGTCGTTCGATATGTCCTTGCAATACCTTTGGAAGCAACAAGTGGATCCTCCCCATGGGTTTTTTTCAGGATCCGAACACAAATATGGGTCATTGCCACACCATAGGAATCTCTTTCTTCCCTTCAAGAAATTGAAGTGTGTGGGAAAGTGATCACTTTCTTGCGCAAAAGCATGGGGTATGAGCAAAAATAAGTGTAATATTACAAGAGATGTATGGAAATGGTTGATGAAATTAATGGGTTTTTTCGATTTCAAGAAATGGTTGGTTGTACTAATAAGCATGGAAAACCACCGAGTGGTGCAACTCAACTATTCAGCGTTCTAAATTAATCAAATATCTCGTGTAGAATCGACTATTTTTGTAGGGTTTTTTGGTGGTGTGTTTTATGACAATGGAGGGCTTCTTCAAGGAAATGAACTTTGATGAAGATTGTGAATATATTTATAAGATGTGTGTGTCTTTTTAAACTATATAAACTAATCATACTTGATTATAATTTAGAAACATTTTCCTCAATGATAATTTTTTTAATTATTTTTCATAAAGTTATATTATCTCATTTCTCAAAGTTATTATTTTTGCCATAGCATGCGTAGATTTAGATAATAGTAAAATATTTGTGTGGATTTGATGTATAACTACTCTTCACGCATGTACTTAGGAAATACTTCATATATTTCATTATTTTTTTAGTAATTATGAAATTAATAAGTTCTCAAGTATCTATCAACTAGTCAATTTTATTTGGAAGTGGTAGTTTGTAGGATATCATCCCAGAATTGATGTGGGCTTGGGCTGCCTCAATTGAAAATAATGACCCAAAACTCTTGAAGCCCACTATCACAAAATTGTCCAATTGTGATCACAGGCCGGGCCTTTAACTTTATTTAACATTTGATTTGTAGATTGAAGGCCTTGCTAATGGGCCACAAGAGGCCCATTTCATATTATCGCTTTATCGTGTCGTGTGTTATGTGTAATAAATTATCATAAAATGGTGTAATTTGGTTGCTGACACTGTGTTAACTTAACCAGTGTCTCGTGTTTCATAGCACAACCAATCAACTACCACTGACATTACAACTTGCAGGTTCAATCCGACTCGTATTCATAAAAGGGATATGGGGGAAAAAAATGTATAACAAACAAAATTTATATCTTTGCACATATTTTAGCAAGTTAATGTATTTGGTGAATAGAATCACATGTTACATCTTAGTACTAAATGATTTGAGTACCTTTTAGTGAAATAATTAGCACTGATTACGAGTTAGGTTAATGCCATTGTTTCATGCTTGTATAGTTGTTGATCACGGGATTTCTCTTCTTGTGATTGATTTGCAAAGAAAAAGATGAAATGACAGATCATTACTCATCACAAGAATTAGTATCCTTAATTTTGAATTTGTGATTTGAATTTCTAGGCCTAAAAACAAGAAACCCACTATTTTACTTTATTTATTTATTCCGATATAGATTAAGACGTTTATTATCTACTACAGTATCACCTGATTGAACTGTAGACCCTTCAAAATGAGACAATGATTATCTCAAAGGATATTAGATGATGTGTTTTGGTCTTACTCATTCTCAAAAGCTAGTTGTTGAGGGGAGGGTTGTCAAGCCATTATATATTGAACACCACATCATTAATTATTCGATGTGGCACATTTAACACACCCTCGTCACGCCCAAATTGATGCATGAACATTGCAAGAATTGAACATCTGTAAACCCGCTCTAATATCATATTAGATAATGTACTTTGATCTTACTTACCCCCAAAGCTAGCTGTTGAGGGGAAGGTTGTCAAACCATTACATATTGAACACCACATCATTAATTATTCGATGTGAGACATTTAACAAAGGATACAATAGCTCATCGGAAAATTTAAAACTGCTCTATATATATCCAACGCCCAAAATTTAAAAATTAATGAGTTTCTTCCACCCAACTGATCGTCCCGATTAACAAGGCAATAGAGCAAAGTTCTTAGTTCTTGATCATCTCCAAACCCATGAATCCCTTTTCCTTACTATAATTAAACAAGAATTGAAAATAATCCCCCCAAAAAATTTCAAAGGGTCTGCAAGTCTGCTATTCAAAACTTGTCTCATCCAAGAAAATCAAAGGCCTTTACCCACCAATATTTCCCCTATGATTTTGGCTCTTTGCAATAATGTTGTCTACTTTGGACAAACTTTGGTGTGAGCTTTAGTAATTAGGCTCTAGTTTTCTTGGGCAACTGTCTTGTTTTCTTATACACATGATGATTTCATGTTTACATGTGAGTTTGAACCCAGAGTCTAGAAACTAAAAGGGGTGTATGTGTAATAAGAGCAAAGGATATATTGAGCCCGTGACAGACAAGAATTTGCTTGCATCCTCTTCCTATCTGTTCATGACCCACAATTGGTACCATTCTTGGCATCTGAATTCACACATCAATATCTATTCTACTTCTGTTGATTATCAATTATGGCATTTCTTTTTTAGTGTCTGTATATTGAGTTGGCTCGAGCTACTGAGTAAAGTGTAAAGTTTCACGTGCCAATAATATTTACGTTCCGAAATCGTTAATCATTATTCGTTACGACCAATCAGTTACCACTAATGACACGTAATATCACATGTAGCTAGGGTTTTAAGAGAATGTGTGCTTTCAAGCTAGGGAAGCTAACCGGGCAAGTTGAGTCGGGTTCTATTCATCCTTTTCTTTTCTAGGTTCGAGTGGGATTCAAATCAAAAGAATCGCTTTGAGCCCCATGAATCATGAGAAATGGGATCCGGACTCGGCTCGAGGATGTGTTGAAGTACAACTTGTGGCTATTAGGGAGCCAATTGATTCTATTTCGATAGACTGATTTACCTAAGAAAGTGTAATTATAAGTTATTAGTACTTTTTTTTCCTTTTGTAAGAGGATCAATGTTGGTTCCGTAAATATCCTAATTAATAAGACTCAGACTCGTGACCTATCAATCAACAGGTGCAGATACTTACCATCTGCTCGTCTTTAAGTTATTAGTACCTTGAAAGAGGCATTTTCAACCATTAAATGACTACAAACAACTATACCTCTGAAGTACTTATAATTCTTGAGATTAATTTACTAAATTGTCATTAAAAGAAAATTAGAAAGAAGATGAGTTTGCATTGGGTTCTGCTGCTGTTGTGGTCAAGTCTCTTTCATCACAGCCTCACTTGGGATATAAGAAATTGGGCATTTTCACTCCAAACAAATTATAATTAAAACTTAGGTCAGACTTATCATGTTTTTTTGTGAACCATCGCACATTATGTGTAATCTTGACGATAATTTGGCCCACATTTTCATGAGATTTTAGTAACGAGTTTAAAGATGGCCTATGGCATCTTTAAATGTTTTAAATCCAAAAACAATTAAGGAGACTTCGTCATTGGGATTCGGGAGATGCTATAGTAATAGTACATCGTTTGCAAACTCATCTGTATATAGAAAAAGTTAAAAAGAAATCAAAAGTCATAAAAATTTGTAGTAGTAAATTAGAAAACTATCGTATAGTTCTTAATTTTTACGTAACCGTAAGAGTTGGGTGAAGAAGTTATTGATTGGAATAGTTCTGTGGCTCTTTTGCACATTTTTATTGAATAAATTAGAATTCCAAGGATAAATTAGGAGTTAATTAGTAGTTGAAGGGCTTTAGTGCAAAAAGAATGATTAAAATTTAGGGGTATTTTGGAAAGCAAAACAAAATTTAGGGGCCAGCCTGACAGGTCACCAGAACTGAATAATTCATTCTGACAGGTCAAGCTCATATTTATTTTTATTTTTTGCGTATATAATCTAATAATAGAAAGTTTCACTTCACGTGCCCTAACAATGTTAAAATTACAATTTGGTCCCTAAACAATTATGATATACAGACGCGACGACAGGGACACGATAGGATAACACAGACTTTTTTTTTTGAATTTTTTACGTGAAAAGTATCTAACATAATACGATACCGCAAAATAATATTTTTAGATGTGTCAGAAAAGACATAAAGCAAACATAAAGGCCGTGCTGTATTTCTACTTTATTAAAATTTTGCCCCCACAAAAAACTAATAATTAGACAAAAGAGACAAATTAAAACCATAGTGCCCATACTAGTTATGCAGCAAAACACCTTTCCAAAAGCATGCTTTGCACTTCAATTCTTTTTCCTTTTTAAGCTAAGCACACTTTCTACTTTACAGTGTATATATCCATATATATATATTTTTTAAAATTGTAATTAATTAATGATAAACATGTTATCATGTGACAATAATTGCACATATAATTAAAGAATTAATAGTTAATACTTAGTACATAGTAGATACCATCAATCATTGCTTTAATATGTGAAATTAACATTATCTTTGGGTTCTTGAGGTGAAACTATGACACATTAATTAGTGGAATTTTGCAAAGTTAATGACATGTGAGAGACATTATCAAGAAAGTAATTAAGAAATTATACTTCTTAAGTAGGTAAATCAATAAGTTGACTAGAGGTTCTTACCGATTAATACAAATTATCTAGAAAATATGGTTGAAAATAATAGAGAAATTTGTTATTTTGACGGTTTTTAGATGGAGATGGTCATTCAATAAAGTATAAATAGAATCCGAATATTAATTACATTAAAAAAGTTATATCTATATAGCACACCATCTCGTACTGTCATGTCAAGAATAGAGTCGAATTCGAGTGCAATTATTTATTGCAAGGCTCTTGAACTTATCCCCACACATTTTTCACGTATACATTTTTCTGAGTACGTGATAGATTATATATCGATCTAGAAAATTTAAGTTTGTTTATACTGAATGCTAAAACGACCCCATCATATCATAATTACAGGTAAATATCGGGTCAAGAATGGAACTGGGTACAAACTTTAGACTCGAATTTGCCGTTTTGAGGGGCAAAATTGTCATCATATCAGGTAAATATTCATACCATCCAGTGATGTAACTTAGCCGTTCGGTGCTATACTTATTTAACCTCAGGTCTCATGTTTGAGTCCTTTGTTTGCAATTACCAGTGATAAAGAGAACTTTACACCTTAATGGTCCGACCCGACTCAACCCACGAAACGAATATTTTAACAATAATTATCAGAAAATGTGTTAGTTTATATAGTTTTCCATCCCCACTGCCCCTCCCCGGAAGGAAGCCAAAATGTCTCCAATCCCGCAACTAGATTCTTCCTCCGATTACAGCGCCACCCGGAAACCCGACGTCGACTCCGTCGTCGCCGTCGTCGCCGCCATCAACGAGCAAATGCATGCAGTCCTCGAGGATTTCCCCGCCGTGAAACTGAGATGCATTTCCAGGCTGAAGATCACGCAGTCTCAGGAGTTCTTCGAGTTTTCCGACCACTCCGTGCTCTCCAATCTCTACTGGGGCATGGACAACGCCGAGGCGGCGGCGTTGGAAGCTGAATCCGGGGAAGAACGGCGGACGCAGCTCGAGAATGCGGAGAAGATGCTCCAGGTTCCGGCCTCGCTCGACGAGAACGGGACTACTTTGGGGATTTCGAACGGGTTCTTGATTTGCTGCGCGTATTTTCACCTGGCGATGCTGGAGATGGTGAGGGGGAACGAGTGGCAAATAGCTATGCATTTTCTTCAAGCGGTTTTGGTGTCTCCGGGGGATGTTTACGCCGAATTGGCTCCGGGGGTGTGCCGGAGGTTGCTGGGATTGTTTCCCCGGGCCGGGAAATCGTTCGGTAGCAGCCGGAGTGTTAACCGGGCGGTTGAGATGAACGGAGGCGGCGAGGGGGCGGTTGAGGATGTGATGAGAGGGATTGCGAGGAGGTATAAGCCGTGGTTGACGTATTACCGGATTATGTCCGGTGGCGATGGTGTTTCGGTAGCTGATATCAGGTGTGTGTTGTGTCATGTCGTGTCGGATATTAGGACGTGTTGTTTCTTAATTCTTACGAATTTCGTAATCTTCTGATAATGATTAACAGGGTTCAGAGGTCCTTAAGCAAAGAGTCTGATGTTTCATGGGAAGACAGAACTATGCAAATTGTAAGTTCATATTCCATTGCAAGAATAAGATTACACGTCCTTAGATTTCATCTTAATGAACGTATAAAATTTTGAAATAATTACACTAGCGTACCCTGAGGTTTTACCTTAATTACACAAACTTTCCTTGAAATTTGTGGCGCATCCTAAGATTTGACCTAACGTTTTCTATTAGTCATGAATCCAAAAATCAAATATTGATGAGCATGTGTCAAGCTCAAAGTAGGGTGATTGTGAAAAAAAGTGGGACGATGTCATCGATTCGGATAAAATATGAATTCGATGATTGGGAAGTTTGTGTGAGTATGTCAAACCTCAGGGTATGTCGGTGTAATTATCCAATAGCGTCGATGTATCTTATAATAAAAAATATTGGCAGGAAGCTAATGATCAGGAGAACATAAAAAATGAAGACTCTGTCAGGACAAGGGAAATGGTGTCATATTCAGAAAAGAGCTGCAGTAGACAAACAACAGGAGGAAGCTCAAAGAAAAAGTGCCTCAAAGATATTCTGACAGAATCCGAGCCCGATACGCCTATTTCCGTATATTCAGGCAGGAGTTCTTCTGTAATTGAGGTATATGTACCATCTCTGCATTCAGTCACCTTGTAGATTATTGTTTCAATTTCTAACTCATTTCCCACTTTTCTTGCATGAACTAGGATTATGAAGAAGATTCTGTTGGAATTGGAGGAAATCATGCAGAAGCTCTCACTCAGTATACTTCACCATCATGGTAACTTCATAGAATTCGAAATCATTCAGTGTTATTCGTGTTTAAAAGAGAAACTAAAAGTGATAATTTCGTCTGAATATGATAGGAGTTCGCACGTTTCTTGTTTCAAGCCAAAGCCTGCACGGACGGTTTCTCTTCAACTGCAAAAACAAGTCAACGAAACGAACTGCATTTCGCGTAGTTTCTCCGCTTCATTCTGTGCTAAGAATAAATCAGCATCAGCCCACAGAGAATCCGAACAGCATGGCCCGTTGGATCTGATCAAGAGAAGTGAAGAAAATTTAATCACAGAACAAAGTGGGTTTCTTGACAGAATAATCTCAAAGCTATGCTTCACGGACGACCTGGAAAATTACACGGTCGAAATGAAGACCATATACGAGATGCTAAACACCAAAACCGGCCTGAAATACTCCCTCTTGAAGGACATGATATTAGATCAGCTCTTGATTTCTATTACAACCTCAAAGGAAGAGAGGGTTGTAAGAACATCGGTGGCAATACTGACAACTATAGTCACAGAAAACCGAACAGCCATAGAAGAACTCAAGAAGAAGGGACTACAGCTCCACGACCTGGCAATGGCCCTCAAGAGAAAAGTGCACGAGGCCGTTATTTTAATATACTTAATAAATCCATCTCCTGTTGAAATTAAGACACTCGAGCTTTTACCCTGCCTTGTCGAGGTCGTGTGCAGTTACAAGGTGAAAATAACACCTCCATTGCTGACGCCACCGGCTGCTTCTTTGATGATCATTGAGGTTTTAGTGTCTGCATTCGATTGTGATACGAATAGCATGCATCTGGCTGCAATCAGCTCGCCAAAGGTTCTGTCCGGTTTGTTGCAAGTGCCTAGGACAGAAAATCTTGATGAGTTTGTTTCATTGGCTGCTGTTCTCGTCAAATGCATGAGGTTTGATGGGAAATGCAGGAAATATATATCAGAGTTTTCCCCGGTGGGCCCGTTTGTGGCTCTTTTGTGGAGCAACCAGAAACGGGCAGCTTCTGTTGCCTTGGAGTTCTTCAATGAGCTAATGAGAATGCCAAGGTATGAATTCATATTAGGTGTAAATTTGTCACTTTCACATGATGAGATGATAAGTTTGTAGCGGAGGTAGACTTGTCTCACTGATGGAAAACCGAACATTCTGTTTTGTATTCAGACAAGTTTACCCCTGACGACGTGGTCAACTTCGTGTACGAGATTGAATTTCAAGAACATATTTTTAACAGTGTCTTATATAGTATTTTTTTCCCCTTGCATTAGGACATCAGCAATTGGTTTGTTGGAGCAAATACAAAAACAAGGAAGCATGAACAATATGTGTGCATTGTTCTTGCTTACACAAGACTCAGAGCCAGAATACAGACTTCTTGCAGCTAACCTATTGCTTCAGTTGGATGTTCTTGTAAGTCTTAAACATAATAACATTTCTTTTCTTTTTCCCATTTTAAAATGTTGATCAAATTTTCACCAATGCAATCTTTTTTTTTGTAATTCCAGGAAGATATATCATCAAAAAGTATATATAGAGAAGAAGCAGTAGAGGCCCTTCTCGAGCCACTAACACGAGAAGACCCGGCCGCAACACAATCTCTATCGGCTTTCCTTCTTTCAAATCTTGGTGGAACTTACTCTTGGACAGGTGAACCGTACACAATGCCATGTCTGGTTAAAAAGACCGGTTTAATCCTTGCGAGTCATCGGAATTTGATCAAAAACTATAACTTTCTTGACCAAAGCCTACAGGTGATTAAGTACATCAAATCAAGATTGAATTTTTTTTTCAAAAGTTGACAGCCCTTTTCCGTGAAACGAAGAAAAATGCATTCTTTTTTACTTAACAGGATGCTGGAATAGATCCCTGGTGCAGCAAGATCGCGCAGCGGATACTGCATATCAGGAGTCCGGTCTTTCATGCGTTTAAGCAGGGGTTAAATAGTAAATTCAGAAGGGTGGCAAGAGATTGTCTGATAGCTGCTGCATGGCTCGGGTGTGAGCTAGTGAAGGGTCCAGATGAACTGAGAAACGAGGCATGTGAGATCATGTTACATAGTATTGAGCAGTTTGTACATCCTGGTTTTGAGCTTGAAGAGAGACTATTGGCTTGTCTGTGTATTTATAACTACACTTCAGGCAGAGGTGAATAATTTATTACAGCATAAAGAGCTATCTGAAAATGATGTGTTCTAAATAAAATGAATCTTGTCTGAATATGTATAATGTGTTCATTTCCCGGCAGGGATGACGAAGATAGTTAATCTATCAGAAGGGGTGAGAGAATCGTTGAGACGGCTATCGAATGTTACGTGGATGGCTGAAGAATTGCTCAAAGTAGCTGATTATTTCCAGCCAAATAAGTGGGTGAGTCTGTGTGTGTGTTCACATGCTTATATAAATTTGGAACAATTATATCCACGTACATAACTTTTCATAATTACACAAACATCCCCTGATCTTTGAGGAATTACGAAAACTTCCCTACCGAAAAGGCAGGAATGTACATTACATCTGCATCGATATTTTTGATGATATAATCTCTATTTTTTAATTAATTCCTTACGTTTCTATCGAAACTTACTAATAAGTATTCGTATGACTTTGATAACATGCATTAGGCCAACCCTCATGGTATGTCAGGGGAGGTTTGTGTAATTTCTCAAACCTCGGATAATGTTTGTGTAATTGCGCTAAACCTCAGGGCATGCACTTGTAATTATCCTTATAAATTTTGTGTTTAGACACTCATTTTGGTTAAACTTATGCGATTAATGTAAATGCAGCGTATATCTTGCGTTCATAGCCAAATTCTTGAGGTGGGAAATAAAAGCAGTGGAGCTGTGACTGCCCTTATTTACTACAAGGGAATGCTACACGGTGGATATTCGGATGGTTCGATTAAGGTTTCTTTCATGTTTCATGCTCTTGAGCCTACCATTTCCACACTTTTGTATTATAGGAATATCTATTACATTCTTCAGAACTAAGAAAAAGAATCTTAATAAATACATTTCGATTTTCAAATCATAGGTTTGGGATATTAAGGGGCAGACAGCTATACTTGTTCAAGAAATGAAGGAGCACAGAAAGGCTGTGACATGTTTTGCACTCTATGAGCCTGGAAACTGCCTTCTAAGTAGCTCTGCTGACAAAACAATTAAGGTATCATATGTTTCGTCATTTCGTGTCGGCTCATGTGCATAGTATAGGTGTCGGAGTTACTGTCTTTTGTCCAGTAACTGGAAATTGTGTATTTGTGCAGGTATGGCATATGCTTCAAAGGAACCAAGAATGCATTGAAGTAATACAGATGAAGGAGTCGATTAGAAACATCGATTCTTGGGGCGAATTGATATTTGCTACTACTCAAAGCCATAAACTTAAGGTAGTTGCTATATAACAACACAGACTCGGAGTAAGAGAGGCTGTCACATTGTCGACGGGGTCTACGTGTAAATAATTGTATTGAACATGATGGGGTCTAGATGTAATTTATCATTTTTCATTCTACTTGGATCAAGCTTCCATTCTGAATCTGACAAGATAACTTAGAACATTGCTTAACACTCCCCCATACTGAGATTGCCAAACTCATTGTCTGCAGCTTATCGATGCATCAAGAAAAGTAAAAGACGTTTTCAAGAACAAACGCGTGAAGTGCGTAAGGGTAGCACACGGAAAGGCGTACGCAGGCTGCACGGATTCAAGCATCCAGGTTCATATTTCCTGCTCTTTTTCCAACTCAAATTACACAAAACAATAAGTATTTTAAAAGTTTGTAATCTCATCCCTGTTCATCCAAATCCTGGCTCCGTCCCTGACTATACGAGTTAATCCAGGAGTTGATGATCACGAACAACCGTCAACTAGAGATCAAAGCGCCAACCAAGAGCTGGATGCAGCACAAGCCGATAACCTCAGTTGCTATATATAAAGACTGGTTGTACAGTGCAGGCTCGGTTCTTGAGGGTTCGAAGATCAAGGTATTCGAGAAGCTTATGAACTGTATATTTTTTCTGCTAACATATAGTTTTGTGCTCGTATAACCTATTCGAATGGGATGAATGATGCAGGATTGGAGAAGAAGCAACAAGCCTCAGATATCAATGGCGCCCGAGAAGGGAGCAAGCATTCTTGCAATGGAGGTTGTGGAGGACTTCATATACTTGAATTGCAGCACAACAATGCACGGTCTCCAGGTAACAACTAAAAGAACCTCTGTTAACGAACAAAACAGTCAAGATCGAGCCACATTTTAGTTCGTTTGAGAAAAATAACTTATACGTGCACGGGACAATGAATTAAACACCCGACTCATATAAGAATTCGACGCGATTGCGAATGCTAAGTGGTTACATTTGCTGTAAGAACAGATATGGTTGAGAGGAACACAGCACAAAGTTGGAAGATTATCAGCTGGAAGCAAGATCACAAGCCTACTGTCAGCCAATGACATGATTCTTTGTGGAACTGAGAAAGGAGAAATTAAGGTACATTAAAAGGAAATTATATATATATATATATATATATCTTAATTTTGACAAGATTAACCCCTTATTATGTGAAATTTTGATATTTTTATTCTATTGTGGATGACTACTTTTGAACTTATTTTGGTCTAAAATGACAGGGATGGATTCCTCTTTAGGAGAAGATTAACAAGACAAGAGCCTTCCATTCTTGAATCTTGATGATTAATTATTTATATATTGATTTTATTGCAATTTTATGTCTATTTTTTGTGTAAATATAGGGGGGGGGGGGGGGGGGGGGGGGAACTAGCAATATACACATATATATAGAAAGATATGTAAAATTGTTTGTGTTATAAGTTGTTGCCTGTTGGGCAGTGTAAATTGATTGAATGCACCAATAAAGTTAATGTAAGGGATAAATTCTCCCTTTTATAATAATAAGATTTTCATTTTACCACTCGAACTATATTCATTGTTACTGATCAATATCTAAATAATTTAATAAATTATGACTTGTTATTTATTTGGTATTTTAGGTCGATCACGATCACTTGAAAGTTTACATTTATCAATTGATGCACACCAAAATTGCAGCGTTATTGAATTTTTAAATGGGTTTCGAGTTGTCCAAGCAAAAGACTAAGTCCGTATGGAAAGACCTTCAAAATAAAAATAAGCATTTCACTAAATTAAGTCAATAAGTGTTTGATGAAGATAGGTGATATAATTCAAAGTAAACGATAATGAACGATGTAAATAACAATAAATGATGAAAGATAAGAGAAAAATAAGAGAGAGGGAGTCGTGTTGACGAACGTTGAACTGAGTGGTGATGTCAGAGGTTGATAATATGAGAGTTTATGAACGTAGAGCAACCAAAATGCAATTAGCCCTTAATAAAATGGCTTTCATTTATAGTCAAGCAACTCGTAACTCTCGGCCGGACAGGTAGTAAGTTTCTCATTTCCAGTCTTCAGATAGAGTCATGGGTAATTGAGAGAAAAATAGGCGAGTAAGTTACAACTATTATTAAAAATCAAACTCCACTTTTATCTCCCATATCTCTCAACTAATAAACGGTGTTATCTGAGTAAACCTTTAGAAGACATATCTGGACCGAGACCCGCTCTGACTTAATCAGATCCGACTAATCACCTGGTGAGTTAAATGTTCTTGGTTGCAGAGCTCCTTCCATCCAAAGGCCATGTTTACTTTTATGTTAACTGGGGGGATAAACTCCTTTCACTCGCCATTTCTTTTGTTTACTTTCATACTATTAAAGCCTGTAGTATTGATTCAAGCCTGGGTGATTCAACCGAAAAAGGCAGAATCCCTTCACATGCAATTTTGCCATGTGAAGCTTCACATGACTTTTAATATGAGGTGGGTAATTACTTGTGGCCCCACAAATTGAATTAAATTACCTCAATATAAAGGGCTTCATGTTTTAAAATGGGAGGGTAATAAAGTAAAATCCATCAAAACATATGAAAACATGGACATAAAAGTAACCAAACTCCCTTCACAAACATTTGATTTCCTTATTACAAAATAATAAAGTAAACATGAGAATACGACTAATAGTTTAGTTTCACTAACATGTCAAAACATATCCTCTCATATCCTTTGTGCCAAAATAAACGAGGCCAGGTAAACACATCCTCTGCCTACTATCTAATTTTGTTGGACCTTTATGGATTGAGCCGTTTGTCATTTTTATGACACATCACTGACTATCATGAGACATCACATACATACCAAACTACAATTACCTATATAATTTAACTCGCAATCGATAATAATTAAAACTTCGGTAATACAGTGAAAAAGATTTGCATAATTTAGTTAGCAAAAATATAAATAACTATTATTTAAAAAATTCAACAATATTTCAAAAAATGCAACAATATTCTAAAAAGTGCATACTCCTTCTATAATCATCTGACATATTTATCATAATATTTTAATGTTCCAAAAATTAAAAAACCTTAAAAAAATATTAGAAAAAAGAAAGAAAAGAAGAACATGAATTTGGTCTCTCTATTTTGGGCCGGAGCAAAGTATTGACTGAAAATAAAGACCTTTTGACAACCGAACACGTGACAACAACGTGGCCATTCGAAACTGCCTATACCAAGCTTGCGTATTTATGTTCCTTTTCCGTGGGCGCTAAACATCGTCAAATTGCGAGAAAACAAAAAGAAAATTCAGCGAGGAGAGGAAGAATGGGAGAAGAAAAGAGCCAGATTGAATCTATCAGATCATGGATTGTCGAAAACAAGCTTCGCACCGTTGGTAATATATGTGATTTGTGTTTTTTCCGTTTATTATTATGGTTTTGTGGTTGATTTCTTGGTGCAAGATTGGATTTTTTCTTGCGGGGTTCTTGTTTAATCGATTGTTTGTTTGAAGGGACGTTGTGGGCGAGCGGGATTGTGGGTTCAATGGCGTATAACTGGTCGCAGCCCAATATGAAAACCAGCGTCAAGATTATTCATGCTAGGTATGGTTTTTGTGATGAGTTTGATTTTTCTGCCTTTTGATTTTTTGGGGGCTTGTAAATTTATGTGTTTTCTTGGTGGAATTCGGATCGAAGATGGGATTTTGTTTTCGTTGCCTGTTATGTTATCGGTTTTTGTTTAATTGGTTTGCTGAATTCTTTTATTGTTTGGTGGTATTGTATGATCCTTGATCAAGTCTCTCTGTTTATTGGGAGACATCGAATCAGTTGTGAAAACCTTTTCTCGTGTGTAGAATGATGATTTAGGATTGTTGGCTTACTGCATATGTGTTGATCAATAACTATGTTTGCAGACGTGTTGTATACTGTTGATGTTCTAGTTGCAGTTGGTAGATAGGTCGTCTTAGGATATCCTAGTTGCGGTCAGTTGACAGGTCGTCTTAGGAAGACATCCGAGTCGTGTGTTGTTCAAGAATTGATTTTACAGCATTTTGTGTTGTTGCTAGTGTGTTGTTCAAGAATTGATTTTACAGCATTTTGTGTTGTTGCTGGTGTGGTGGTTATGATATATGGATATAGGTAGATGCGTATGCACAATTTGTTGGTGAGTGTTTGAGCATCGGGGTATGATATTATGAGGGATCTTGCGATATCAATTGGCGTACATAATGTCCGCGATTTTGAGAGAACTGAAAATTTGGTACGGTTTGGATGATATTTGGAAATTGATCCTGTTTAAAACTTTAGTTGGAAGATTTGAGTCTTGTAAGCTAGCATTTCATTTGAATGAATCCTTTGGCTATATTTGTAATTGAAATATTGGGGAGAATTACATCAACACACGTTGAGGCTTGAACGAATGACATAAACTTCCCTTGTGCTTTGAGAAACTACAACAATTTGCATCAGCAACTCAGTATACAAGTTTGGCCTAAAGTAAATATTGATCAGTGAATGTCAAGGACGATATGGGCTTTTTGTAAAAAGTTAGGGATGAAATCATCTAAATCCACAGATGTAATGTAAATTATTTGACGGTGGAAGTTTTGTAATTTCTCAAACCTCGGGGAAGGGGTAATCTGTGTCAAGCCTCAATGTATCTCAGTGTAATTATCCCATCGAATTATAATCAAAATCGCATTTTTGTGCTGTATTAACTCAGTTATGTACAAATATTATCATCATTCTTATAAAATCCTTACATAATATATCAGTTGCCAAAACTGTGAACCCGGAGAAAGGATTTCTCTCGTTTATTCTATGACTTCTATATATGACATGAAGCATTGTTCTGGCAAATTCTCTTCATTGTCCATGTCCACTTCGATAAACACCTCTTAATCATCCACATCACGTTTTCGTGTACATGCTACTGTAATATGTAACTGACACTCCAGTCTTGCATTGAAATCAGGTTGCACGCGCAAGCTCTCACTCTTGCTGCATTAGCTGGTGCTGCAGTTGTTGAATACTATGACCACAAGTCTGGAGCTAAAACAGAACGCGTTGCAAAGTTCCTCGACCTCGGGCACAAGGACTGAACTTCGCCTCTTGAGATGATGCATTGGACTTTGATCGGTCATGGTTTCCTCCCCGTTTTCGCAATGAAGTAGTAGTTGTTCGTAGCTCCGGCATTTCTTTAAAGAAATTAAGAAGATTCAACATTTTAGTGTCTGGATTTGTAGAATAAATAGTTTAAAGTAGGGAAATTTGGAGATTATGAAGCCTGAAAAAATGGTTTCAAGATTTTGTTGGTTCATTTCATATGTAGTTTGGAGTGGAAGCAAAACTCAAGCACAAGAGGTATTGTTAGAGATTTGAATTTATGCTCAGAATTGTGCCCTCCAAAGTGCAAAGGAACTACCAATAGTTGAGTGATTCCTATAATAAATTTAATTATTTGACCTTCATTCTTGACTTATTACATTTTTATGTAATATATACCAAGAGCTTTGGATTTAGTATGTTTGCAATAAAGTTTTTATACCCGAAAAATAATTGTTTTGTATATATTCCATTTATTCTTATTTGTAGTCATACTTAAAGGGAAAATGGCCCCCTTTTTAAAAGAAACGTGCTTTATATATATTTATAAAATAATATATATTTTTTGGTTAAATTTATTTCATGCAATTATGAAGTGAAACTGTTCTTGAGATGCCATATATATATATACTCTAATAGAACTCTCATAGTTAAGAAATTACAAACAAAAACTCTGAAAAAGGTATTATTTGTAGTTTTTAGAGTATTTTTCATAACTCTTGTCCTATTTTTATAAAATATTATTTGTAATTTTTAAATTATGAAATTTCTTTTTCTTTTTCTTTTTTCTAAATTGGATCGAATTTAGGGGTTATTTATGATTATTTCTATATATGGAATAATTTCCTTATAAGGTTAAGCCCATAAATTATTTAAGGTTAAGTTTACACTTTACATAAAGAAAGTTGAATTCTTGCAACATATGTATTGAGTTTTTGTCAGATAATTTATTGATGGAAATTGGAAAGCATGTCACAGGCAAGTTTGAATTGAGCCACAAAAGGAGTTTGAAATAGTTGCAATATATTCCAATTTCATGTTTATTTCTTCAACACAATTAGATAATTTTTAATAATGCACTTAAATACTATATATTACAAATAATACATGTGCCATGTTTGTGACTTCCAATAATTTTATGCCCAATGTACAAAATGGCCTAATTAATAGTATGATTAAAAACTTTTTTAAATGATTAATATTTCTAAAAATATCTTGTACCATATTGAACACCATATCAAAAACAAAAGATTTAAGAAATATCATATTATGGTATCATATTTGATATCGAGTATTTAAGAAATCTAATAAGTACCATGTTATCTTGTATTCAAAATTGTATCAAATACTTATCACGCAAAAAAAATTAATAATTCAAAAATACCATGTATATTATATCGGATACTTATATACTAATAATTATCATGCGAAATTTTTTATTTTTTTTTTAAAACGTATCTCTCTAAAATTCAAATTTTAAAAACAAAACATAGACAACCCCAATTTCTCTCAAAATTCTTTATATATATGCCTTTTTTTTCCTTGTTAATTTGGAAAAAAAAATAAAAAAGGGTTGAAAATTAATATAATTAAATTGTCCAGAAAACACCAGTAAACGGAGCATAGCAAGAATCGCGCCGCAGACAGCGATCCTCCGCCGAAATTTCATGCAAAAGCTTAGATCTCACCACCACCACCACCACCCTCCTCTCACTTTTTTCAGTTTTTTCACACACAACACACACTTTTTCACACACACACACACATTACATTTACACCCATTTACCCAAAACAACTTTTTCACAATCCATATTCCTCTCATGCACATGCATTTATCACATCAGATTTCCCCCAATCTTCCATCTTCTTAGAATTCCCATTCCGATTTTTCATCTTTTTCCCCTAGAAGAAAGAAGAATATGGGCGATGATCAGCAGTTGAATGAGGGCGAGGCCGTGAAAAATGAGAGGAGATTTTCTGTAAAATACCCTTTTCAGTATATTTTTCGGGAACAGAGATTTGCTTGTCTGCTGATCGGAATCGCCATTTCTTGCGCGGTTTACAATGTTGTTCCGGGCGGTGTTCGGCCGCAGGAGGGGCGGATCTCCGCCGTGGATGAGCCTGTACGCGTCCCTCGAAGATTTGCGTATGAATTGAGTAATGGGTTCGGTCAGCTTGCAGGTAAATCTCTGATTGTCTGTAGGGATCTCTAGTTTGTTTTCTTTAATGCTTGAGCTGTTTTGATTTTTCATGTTTGTATGTTCGATTTTGTTGTGAAAGATTGAATCTTTACGAGAGAACATGGTTCGTTTTTATCAGGATCTTGAATTTCAATGAAGATATGCATAACATATTGTTCTATGAAGTGATCTTAATTGACAGATTTCCTCTGTTTTCCTTGTTCCATTTAAGGTATTATGATGTGAACAATCAACAACGGAACAAACATGGAAAGATTCCATATTTTACTGTCTGTTTCCTTGAATTCTGCATTGGTGTGTAGTGATACTGAAAAAGATTGAAACTTTGTGGATTTTGGGATGTGTAACATCCCATTTTGCATATTTGAAGCAAGATTCTGATATGTTGTCTTAACCAAATATGAGTACAATGCAGGTGCAAAGATTCCATTGGGATTGAAACACAAAAGCTTGCGAGTTTTGGTCACAGGTGGAGCTGGTTTTGTTGGGAGCCATTTGGTGGACCGTCTGATGGCTCGTGGAGATAGTGTAATCATTGTAGATAATTTTTTCACGGGACGAAAAGAAAATCTTCTGCATCATTTCAGAAATCCAAGATTCGAGCTCATTAGGCATGACGTAGTCGAGCCCATTTTGCTAGAAGTTGATCAAATCTACCATCTGGCTTGCCCTGCATCTCCCGTCCATTACAAGCACAATCCCGTCAAGACAATTATATCCTCAACTACTTTATCTTTTCTCTTGAATCTACAGTCCATTAGCTCATCTTTGAAATCTTGCATTAGTGGTATAATGATCTTAATGTTGTTGTTATGCTGTTTTCCTTGACCATATCTTTCTGTTGGTTCACAAAACGAATGTGATGGGAACGTTGAACATGTTGGGATTGGCTAAGAGGGTTGGAGCCCGCTTCTTGCTAACGAGCACTAGTGAAGTGTATGGTGATCCTTTGCAGCATCCACAGTCGGAGACTTATTGGGGGAATGTTAATCCCATTGGTGAGTACTGAGTCTAGACAACTTACAACTTATCATATTTTGACATTATTAAGAAAACATTGTCATGTTTATAAATCATTTCTTGAATATGTTGTTTTGGACAGGCGTTCGGAGCTGCTACGATGAGGGAAAACGTACGGCTGAAACATTGACAATGGATTACCACAGAGGACTCAATCTTGAGGTTAATATGATCCATCAACTATCTAATGTTGATAAACTGTAAATTATCCTGTCAATTATTCACAGTAGTTTATTTTTCTTGTAACAATTTTTCAGGTTAGAATTGCTAGAATTTTCAATACTTACGGGCCACGTATGTGCATAGACGATGGACGAGTTGTCAGCAACTTTGTTGCTCAGGTTCATACTCTTGACAAGAAAATGAGAATCATCTACCATATAAGCTATCTACTCTGTTCACATATTAGTGGTCCTTTTCATATTGTGTTTTGCAGGCTTTGAGGAAGGTGCCACTGACTGTTTATGGCGATGGAAAGCAAACTAGGAGCTTCCAATACGTCTCCGATTTGGTAAAAGGAAAACCTCATCTAGTTGCCAAATTCTTGATAACATCTGATATTTCAGCAGACTCCCTTATGATATTTAAGTTTTTTTCTTCTTTTGACTGTCTCGATTTATTTTGTCACGCGATGCTTGCTAAACATAACATTTTCTTGCAATCACCTGTCACGAACAGGTGGAAGGTCTGATGCGGTTGATGGAAGGGGATCACGTCGGCCCTTTCAATCTCGGCAACCCCGGCGAATTCACCATGCTTGAACTTGCCAAGGTAAATCATCTTATTAGCATAAAAACCTGAAAAGAAAACTTTAGCCTTTCTTTCTGAATGTGTGTTTGCATGCATGAATGATTGAGCCATTGACAGTCCATCTAAAAAGATTAAGCTGATTACTCAGAATATTGCCATCAAATGAAAAAGAAATCCAATGAAACATGAGCATGATAAAAATCTCTGACTTACACTTAACTCCTAAAGTTCTTTTTTGTTCTTGTTTTTTCTTCACTTTTTGCTTGTTTATCCTTATAATTCTCCTTAAAACACAAGGACATAATCTGTTTTCTTCAATGTAACATAGGTAGTACAAGACACAATAGATCCAGATGCAAAGATAGAGTTCAGATCAAACACAGAAGATGATCCTCACAAGCGAAAACCGGACATCTCAAAGGCCAAGCGACTCCTCGGATGGCAGCCGAATGTTTCGTTAAAGGAAGGGCTCCCGAGAATGGTCAACGACTTCAGGCAACGTATATTCGGAGACGAGAAGGACAGCTCCGGCTCGTCGAGTGAATAATTTATAAATTTTTTCAAAACATAGTTGAATAATAAGTGAAGCATATATTGATTTAAGCAAATTCCAAAATTTCTCCCCCCTTTTTTAACTCAAAAGAGAATAATACTATTGATATTAATGTAACAAAAAAAAAAAAAAAAGAGAAGTGCTTTTAGTTTCCATAGTTCTCTGACAGAAAAACAGCAGCAGAAGTACTTTTAGTTTTGATAGTTTTTGATCCATTAGACCATTTGTCCATTTGTTTGTGATGTGTCTTGATCATCATATGTAGTGTGTGATTCATCCCATTTAAGATAGTTTTTCACATTTACAATTAATGTAGTGATTATGAGATGGAAGCAAGGAAAGTATTCAATTTACGTGATTGCAAAATGTTTATTGGGAGACCATGATATATTAGACTTGTACATACAAAAAGACAGGGTAACAGTTGTGCCAACGCCTTGGCCAAGATGGGCCACGATATGAATCTCAAGTTTATAGAATTACAACAAGCTCCAATTGAACTTTAGGAGCTGATTTTCACCGAGAAAGGGTAACAGTTGTGCCGATGCCTTGGCCAAGATGGGCCACGATATGAATCTCAAGTTTATAGAATTACAACAAGCTCCGATTGAACTTCAGGAGCTGATTTTCAACCGAGAAAGGCTAACCGTTGAGTTGATCCTCTATAAAAAAAAAAAGAAAAGAAAAGAAAAGTGTTCCAAGTGTTTGGAAAGTGGTTCTTGGGAAAAGTCTAATGGGAAAGGTGGGGAATACTATTCTTTTCATCTTTATTCTTTGCTCTCAATGTCATGGATTTCTTTGGGCTCAAGAAATGCAATTATTAAGATATTTTAGATTAATATTATTTGAGGTTAAACTTGCCTATTAAAATATTCTCAAAACTATTAACATTAAACAAAAAGAAAAACTTCACAATTAAAGGGTTTACTATGTTAGTTTCATAATTTCATCATTCGATTTTTGGTTAATTGCGAATATTTCCTCAACCTCAATTAATCAAAGAAGATTTTTGATTAAGCCCGTTCTTGAGGGGAATGATTGTCAATCCATTAAGAATTGAACACTATATTTTTGAAGTTTCAATGTGGGATATTTAAGATACCCCTTTCATACCTAGGGCTGCATAGTACATGCGGATATTCTTTTTACACCTAGGGCTGCGGAAGATATGCGGGACAAACACCCTGGAACGCGGAAAACATACGAATACTCTCTTCACATCCAGGACCACGGAAGACATGCAACACAAACTAAAAGTAAAATCGGAACATCTGCAGGTGAAGGGATCGACAACGGTAGACCTACGAAACAAGTTGAAATGTGAATTAGAAGAATATATACGGATTAACAAAAAGCCCTAGAACATGCTTTGATACCATTCTCAAGGATAAAAATATTGTAACTTTTTAAGGAAGTCTAAAAGTCGATTTTTTAAAATTTTAAATAAAATGTAAAAATTAAAAATTTAAATTTGGAAGTTTTTTTTGATATTAAGAATAGGGTCGTCAACGGGTTGGATTCGACCGGATTAGGAGATTACGGATCCGAATCCAAAAGGATAATCCGTTAACCAGTAGGATTCGGATTCGTTTATTTTGAATCATTCATAATCGGATTGGATCTGATCCGATAAAAAGATCCAATCAATTACCAATAAAATCTATTTTTTTAAATAACAAATTTAATATAAAAAAATAAATATAACTACATAATGTTTAATATACAATTGTTATTTAATGGATTATTTGATGGTTTTGTTTATATTTATTTAAAATAGGTCTTAATTTAAATTTATTAATAAAAAATATATATACTTTTAGGGTAAACAATTCAAAATTTGTCATGGTTTAAAGTGATTAATATGTGAAAATTTTAATTATAATCATTTTACTTAATATTATGTACTAATAAATACTTTATTTAATTAAATATTATATATAAACGGATAATTCCTCAAAAATCCCCAAATATAAACTGAATTTCTTTTTCACTCCCCAATTTTGAAAAAGTTCCTGTTCACTCCCCAATTGAAAAACAAAATTCCTTTTCACTCCCCAAGGTTGTATAATAATTCAGGAATTGCGTACATTTTTTAGAGAATTGCGTATAAAAATCCCGGAATCTCGTATATACGACATTTTGAGATTTTTATACGCAATTCCCTAAAAAATATACGCAATTCCTAAAGATAATGTACGAATATGTACTGTTTGTGGGGACCTAAAAGGAATTTTGTTTTTCAATTGGGGATTGAATGAGAACTTTTTCAAAACTGGGGACCTAAAAGGAATTTTTTCAACTTTTTGGTACTATTCAAAGATTTTCATATTCGAATTCTTATTTCTTAATCGATCGCATTCCTTAATTCTATATTCGCTCCATTTATAATCGAATATGATTCATCAAATATTTTTATCGATTCGAATAAAAATATAGTCGATTCGAATTTTAATAAAAATGTAACGTCCTTTCCTAGTTAGAGTTGTCGATGAGTCGAATTTTATTAAGGGCCTTTGTAACGTATCCTTTGTAACGTATTCGGATTAAAATTCGACTCATCGACAACTCTAACTAGGAAATGATACGTTACAAAGGCCCTTAATAAAAGAAGAGGTTTTTGCAGCATATAAAATCGCAGAGCCCATCATAAACACGTTTTTAAAGCAACGATTTTTCATATCAGAACCACCCAAAGCTCTCCCTTTCGTCTTGCCCTAGCTAGCCCTCGTAGCAACCAAGCAACCCCGCCGGAACTCTCTCAATATCCTTCCAAGGTAAGCGTATATTCTCTTATATTTTCAAATCTTTAATGGGGTTCTTCAATCTTGGCCTGGATTTCGCCGTATTGGATGGATGATATCATGTAGATAAGGGTTTTAGGGGGGATTCCTTTGATTTTAGGGAGAATTTCTGTTTTTAAGTTTAATGGGTTTGTTTTCTTGGCGTGCTGCTTAGAGGGTAAGCTAATTTGGTGTCAAGTTCGGTGCTTGTGTGGGGTGTATGGGTTATGGGTTTAATGTGTTCTTCGGATATTGGGATTAGGATTTTAGGGAAAATTTATATTTCAACTTTGAGGGTTTGTGGGATGAGTGAATTAGTAGCTTTCGACATGTATTGTGTGCTGTAAGAGACGAGTGGATCTGTTTTGATCTAAAGCAAGCAAATTTCTTGCCTTTGCCACTGATAAAGATGATTTTTTTTTTTTTTTTTCATTGCAGTATATATAGTTTGATTTCTGAGCGGTTTTCTTTTCTCTCGTCCTAGATTTTGAAATTTGATTGAGGGAGACTTGTCAAGAGCTGAGCAAAAATGTCTAGAAAAGGTTTGATGGAGCAGGACCTAAGCAAGCTGGATGTATCGAAACTACATCCGCTCTCGCCGGAGGTTATTTCTCGCCAGGCTACAATAAACATTGGTGAGCCTGTGATATGCTGTTCTTGGACTCCTTTCTGTTCTATGCGTATTGGCACTGTATTTCGTTATTGTTTAAATTAACATAAAATTGGGCTATGTTAAATGCTGATGTTTTGGTTTCTCCAGGCACAATTGGTCATGTGGCTCATGGGAAGTCAACAGTCGTGAAGGCCATATCTGGCGTTCAGGTATTAAAATCTTTCGGTTGTTATTCTTGCAATTGTAGTCGTGAAATTAGGAAACATCATTGCAATTGTAGTTAAATCACTTTGTGGGGTTTATAGTTTATTTTACTTAATTTCGACGTTTCTACATGTAGAGGTAAGAGAAAAAAGTTGGGACTAATCTTGAGAAGCACTTTAGGTATTTGAGTGTCATATATGAGCTATTTCTGAACTTGATGGCTGCATTTGACAAGTTAGTCTTATGCTCGCGAAACGAATTTTTAGCTTATGGAAGTGGTCACCTTTTTCTTGTGAGAGCGTAATTGCAAGTAGCTTTATGCTCCTACGTTTCTTATTAACTATTTAGCTGGCTTTCATCATTTTTTTTATGGATGAAGACGGTCAATGTATTGTATAATGGATTTTGAGATGGAAAATAGATTAATTTGTGTGGTAATTCTTATGATCTGAATTGTTTTCAATTTACAGACTGTTCGTTTCAAAAATGAGCTAGAGCGTAATATCACCATCAAGCTTGGATATGCCAATGCCAAGATTTACAAGTGTGAAGATGAACGATGCCCTCGACCCATGTGCTACAAGTAAGATATACAACATCATTTGTTATTACAATGTGCTTTGTTAATTGATTCTCATTTAGATATGCTTATTTTTTTCTCAGGGCATATGGAAGTGGAAAGGAAGATAGTCCAATGTGTGATGTTCCTGGGTTTGAGAACTGTAGAATGAAGTTGCTTAGACACGTGTCTTTTGTTGATTGTCCTGTAAGATATCCAATGCTTCTTTCTTTAGAGTTTGCAATTCTATTTATTTAAGACTAAATTAGAACCAAAACTTTTGTTTTGTTTGTTAGGGACATGATATTCTCATGGCTACTATGCTTAATGGAGCAGCAATCATGGATGGAGCTTTACTTCTCATAGCTGCCAATGAAAGTTGTCCTCAACCTCAGACATCTGAACATTTAGCTGCTATTGAGATTATGCGTCTCCAACATATCATAATACTTCAAAATAAAGTCGATCTTGTTCAGGAAAATGTTGCCATCAACCAGCATGAAGCCATTTCCAAATTTATTCAGGTTTGTCTTCTGCGTCAGATGCAGTCTTTATCATCTATATAGATTCATATTTAATTTTAAAACCAATCTTTTAAAATCTCTTCACAGGGAACTGTTGCGGATGGTGCACCAGTCGTGCCAATTTCAGCACAACTCAAGTATAACATTGATGTTGTGGCTGAATATATAGTGAAAAAGATCCCGATCCCAGAAAGGAACTTCATGTCACCCCCAAATATGATTGTTATCAGGTCTTTCGATGTCAATAAGCCTGGTTCTGAAGTCGATGAAATAAAAGGTGGTGTTGCTGGTGGAAGTATTCTGAAGGTATATATATTTTTTTTCCATATATGTCGATTAAATTTGTTTTCTTGGTTTTCTACTAAGGTATATTTACCAAAGGTTTTCTGTTTGGTTATGTTGTTCTACTTTACAGGGTGTTTTGAAAGTAAATCAATTTATTGAGGTTCGCCCAGGAATTGTCGTTAAGGACGAGAACAATAACATAAAGTGCACCCCTATACACTCCAGGATTGTTTCCTTATATGCTGAGCAAAATGAATTACAATTTGCTGTGCCTGGAGGCCTCATTGGAGTTGGAACAACAATGGACCCCACACTTACGCGTGCTGATAGGCTTGTCGGTCAGGTTCTTGGAGAAGTTGGTTCACTCCCTGAAGTATATGTCGAGCTAGAGGTAAGGTTGCTAATAGTACCAGGTTTCAACTTGTTCTTGAAAAGTATGATTGATTTTGTTAGTATGATGCCCACTTTAATTATGCGATATGTTTAATTTGAACATACAAATTCAGTTTTAGTACTCGGGCTCAGCTTTATTTATATTCTGTATTGAGGCACACTTACTGTAGGAGTGTTTAGAGAAAACCCCCTACACTAAAATCAGTATTAGGGCTCGTTTTGATTGGATTCTACAATTGTGGTTGCTAAAATTCTCTCTTTTTAATGAAGGTCAATTTCTTTTTACTGCGTCGTCTGTTGGGAGTTAGGACGAAGGACACAGAAAGACAGGGTAAGGTCTCAAAGCTGACGAAGGGAGAGGTGCTCATGTTGAACATCGGGTCTATGTCAACCGGGGGCCGTGTTGTTGCTGTCAAGAATGTATTTGCAAAACTGCAGCTTACTTCTCCCGTCTGCACCAGCAAAGGAGAGAAGATTGCGCTGAGCAGAAGAATCGACAGGCACTGGCGTCTGATTGGTTGGGGCCAAATCCAAGCCGGTATTACTCTGGATGTCCCACCTTGCCCCATCTAAGTGAAGTATCTGAATTTACAGACAAAAAAGGTAATCAGAGTTTAGCCGAAAACTAGAAACCGAGAGAGATGTGGGAAGGCAGGCAACTTTTGGGGACAATTTTTGTTCGATGGAGGAGAAAACATTGTTTGGAGTTTTGGATGCTTGAATTATTTATGGTAATTTGGATGGTTTTCTTCTTTCCCTTTTGGAGTTGTTATTCACATTGTTGTCGAAAATACATTTTGGATGATGTTGATGAGTTGTTAACTAAGTTAGTGTGCTTCTGCAATACTTTCTTGAGCAAATTCTCCATTGTTTATGAATTCTTGCAATTTTTTCACATAATTGCCTGAAGTTGAAGGAAGAACTACTCTTCCTGAATACATGATCAATTTTTATTCATTTTTTAATAAACACAGAAGTAGTCAAAGCGATTCGAACCCGGATCGCTGCACGGAAAAAAAGAGCTCTTTAACCACTTAAATCAACTCCCGTTGCTTCATGAATACATGATCACTTGAAGTATGAGTACAATAACTATGGAAGTTTGACCTCTGTAAGTGGTAGTATTGCTAGGGATAGTTTGGAAACATAGTCACCTCCGAAATGCAAATCTTCATGAATACATGATCACTTGAAGTATGAGTACAATAACTATGGAAGTTTGACCCGTGCAAGTCTTAGTATCGCAAGTTCGAGTCTCAACAAGTTCGAGTTTCATTGGGATAGTTTGGAAACATCGTCACCTCCGAAATGAAAATCTTCCAAACTCTTGCAGCAAAACCGGCACTACAACGTAAATGGACAAGTGCATTACTCCGACCGTTTGATTGATCACTTATTTTAATATTCACACCATTTGAATTAGGTCCGAACTAGAACTAATATAGATTTAGATTTGGTCGAATTTAGTCTTAATTAGAATTATCATAGATTCCGCGTCTGGGCTAGAATTATCCCGACTTCGTGTCAGAAGATTATACACCAACTGCTTGTGGAAATGTCTCAGAAATCAGTTAAGATCCTCTCATAGTTGGACATCTACATTCCACACAGCTCAAATAGTAAGAGAAATACAACAAGAAGTAGCTCTCAGAAAATCTGCACAATATTTCAAAAGGCCAAACCTAAGGCCTAAGGAGGGACATTTTCTACAGTTAGGCTTATAGGTGAAAGCCCACACAAGAACTGGCTTATATGGTGATCATGAGACTTCTAACTACAAAACACAGGACAAATTGAACTCACAACTTGTGTATCTATTGACTTGGATTGTTGATCATCAAGGGCAAGTCGAGCACGCGTGATGAAGGACGGCCGGTTGTGAGGATGAACACGCCTTCCCGTTTCCTTTTCGTTCTATAAATAGGCGCGGATGCAGCTAGGTTTAGTACACCAACAGAAAGTAGTAGCCATAGCTTGCAGAATTGAGTAGTAGCTGATATGGGGCTGAAATATCTTGTTGTGTTCACTTTCTTGATTGTCTTCGTTGCAGCTCCGATGGCTCAAGCGCAACTCGGGGGGCTTGTTGGGGGTCTTCTTGGCCCCCTCTTGGGTTTGTTGAGAATCCAAGGGATTGTCTACTGCACACCTAATGGGAACGTCGGCGTCAATGGCACCGCCACCCCGGTTTTCCCTAGTAAGTAGCTTATGGATGATTATTAGTTCGTGTCCGTATTACCATGCACGTATTGTAGACTTCATTTGATCGTAGGGTTAATACCTAATGATCATTTGATAGTCACTATAGCACATCTTTCATACATAAGTTTTCATGTACATGCTCTTATGAATTACGATTCAATTGAAGTTTCTGACTCCGTCCCTAACCTGAAAACAACTCGAAATCCCCATGCAGATGCTTTGGTCCAATTACAATGCGGTGGAACCGTGGTTTCTACCTCCACAACAAACGGCTCTGGACTATTTTCTATACTCTTGGACCCCCTAAACTTCGTCCTCTCCACGCTCGTCTCCGGATGCAAGCTCGTCGTGAACACGCCCCTCGCCTCCTGCAACGCCAGCTTACCGTCCGTCGGGGGGCTCGTGTCGAACCTGCAGTTCATCGGGAGCACGCTGAGCGGACTCCTGAACATCGGGAACCTGATTCCCAGTGGCTTTCAGTTCAATGCTAATGTGAACTAGGGCTGCACATTGCCACACTTGCCATGAAAATCTATCTTCAATCTTCATGTGTCCATCAATAAGTTGAAACTATTTTACTTGTCTAGGTTTTTATGTTCTCTTTCTACCCCTTTTCTATATTGCAAGTGTTTGCTTTATGTAATCCAAGTTTGTGAAATTGTAGCTTGAGATTTGTTGTTCATTGTGAAATGTACACTATTGTGAAAGTTACAATGGATGAAATTTCCATGTTTCTTTTATGTTATCTTAATCAGAAGTCCGGTGTTTGAGTTATCAAAAACGCGACAATTCTTGCTAGGGAAAGTTTTACGGTGGTTCGATATCCGACTCAAACGCAAGAACTTGGAAATAAACCAAAAGAATGTCTCGTTGATGTCAAAATCGACTTTACGTGTATAATCTGACATTGGAATCATTGATCAATCATATATTCACAAGATTTTCCATGAATTTGGACCATCATTGCTGTGAAATAGGTAGCTTTGAAAGGGAAAGATGGGAACAGAACTGCAAGAGGACGAAAGAAAGCGTGCTACAAGAACCTAGAAAGTATACTAGAGTTGCTAGTAGAGTGAAAACCACGACTTTAACATATATTAACGATAATTACGAACACCCCGTTTGATGTTTAACCGAATTACTAAAACGAACCTTCATAGTTGAGAAATTACAAAAAAAAATACACCAAAGAGGGGTGTTATATGTAATTAGTTAGGTTTCTTAGGAAAATCATTCGACCTCTCAACTTTTAATTGAATGTTCGACCCAGACATAAGTTGGTCGACCCTAATTGGGTTGCCCGACCTCTATGATCGACCTGGGTCTACGTGGCACCTCTTGGGATGTTCATGTGGCGTTTTATTATTTGTTCTTGCGGACGTAAGGTTCACGTGGCCCCATTGGATTATTTTATAAAATACTTTTTTCCTTTTTTTTTTTTATATTTTATTCAACTCTTCTCACTATTGATCAGTATATCAAGTGGAGCATGACAGAGTTTGATTTTGATAAGGTCGCAGGTTCAAACCCTTCTTGTTTTCATGAGGTGAGGTGCAATATAAGTTTTTTATAAGTACTCATTGAGCTCGAAGACATTCTCTGTCTTGAATTGGCGTCATCTCCCTAACCTAAAATTTTACGGATAAAAAAAGAATTGCATGTGTAGGAGAGGCCTTGTTGTGGCATCAAAAATGGGCCCAATTAGTAATTCAACAGAAGATACTATTCAAGATAGCCCAATAGTGGATTATAAGGCTAGGCCCAAATCATCTTCAATGTGGGCCCCTGATCCAGTAATAGGATGCTACAAGTCCAGTGGATATTGACTCTGAACGCATAAAGCCCAAGCCCAATAAATCGGCCCACCAACAATAATAGATGTAAAGTTTGCATATTTCATATTATGGTACACGAAATAGTATTAATCGCAATCTGGTCCTTCATGATTGATTAATCTTGCTTTCCACCCAACTTAGACCCCCAAATCCTTCTGTTGTTAAATTTCTTTATGGTCAGAAATAAAAAATGTAGTTTGAAGAAGGGCTCTTTGGCAATTTATCTTTCCTCTAAGTCATCTTATCCCTTCTCAACTCATTAAAATTCGATCTGAATTTTAACATATCAGATTATCATTTTGAGAAAATACACATATTATTAATAGAAAAAAAAAATGATTTTTCAATCATATCGTAGCTCGGTAAGATCTAAATATATTATTTTGATGGTAAATTGAGTCATATCTTTTATCAAATTTATATAAACCCATAATTCTTTTTTAAAAAAAAATATTTTTATCATCATTTTTATACTTTCTAAACTATGTGACAATAACATTGATTAAATTAACAATTATGCCAAGATTAACCATGGTATATAAAAAAATAAATCACATTATATTGAAACAAGAATGATGAACTCAAAGACTGACAAATACATCTGACTCAGGCATGTGCATATTTAATCATTTTGATGTCTCAAGACAAGCAAGTACTTGTGCAATACTAATAATGTTCTTCCTATATATATATATCAATTCACACACCACCTCACTGCACTACATATATAAATGAACTAATTTTGTACACAAATAGGCTATCATTTTGCCGTGTTGTATCGTGTCAGATATTTGTGTACGACACCGTATTCGAAACTCCTCATGTGAAAAATTTAAGAAAAAATTTATATCGTCATATCCGTATCGATCATGTCCATATCGCCGTGTCCGTATTCATACATCATAACATATAGGTTAAATTTGGTCCAAATAATTCAATGCCATGGGCCAAAATTATATCTGCTACCACTAGGAATGTCATAATTATATATTTGGCCCCTTTTAATTATTTTTTTTTTTATCAGAATCAATGGAACACCACTTGATCCCTTTTGGATGTTAATAACATTGTATTAAACTTGACTTGATCAGACTCAATCGAACATAAAATGAAATATACAGCGACCAATGTATGATTGATGATGCCATGCAAAATGCATGTTAATGAATATAATTTGATCGAGTCGGATCTGAATTAAAATATTTCGAGAAAGGGAGATTTTGAAGTTAGAGGGTTCAACTATTTGTACAAAAATGTATACAACAATTTTCAAGAAATAGTATATATATTGGAATTGTGGGAGAGATTTTTGTGATAAGACAGGAGATGGTTGGCCTAACTTCAACCACATGACATGATGTGAAGGCATTCAATTCTTTGCAGGAGGCCTTAATTTATTACTTGAGTGCATTAAACATAGAGGGTTAATTAAGCTTAATTATATATATTTTTTCCCTAATTAAATTACAAAGACTCTCTAGCAAAGGCTTCTTATGTTTTATTCTACAATTTCATGTTGTTTTTATCATAAATTTTAATTGTTAATTGTTAATTAGTAAATGTGAAAGGCAAAATAAAAACATTCATTAAAAAAAAAAAAAAAGAGGAAATTTTTAAAAAATAGCATGATGCGCATTAACTAGTTTAACTTAATGATTCAGCGCCATAATAATTTGACCGAAAAATACTTAAAAATTGCAGCTATTATCGATCGATGACCAAAAATCCTTAAGAATTGCATCTATTATCGGTCGATACGAATTTTACATTGCCCTGAGTAGTTCAACATAATGATTCAATGCTATGCTAATTTAATTGAAAACCTTTAAAAATTACAGCTATTATCGATCGATGACAGAAAATCGTTAAAAATTGCATCTATTATCAATCGATACGAATTTTACCTCATCCTAAGTAGTTCAATCTAACGATCCAACGCTATACTAATTTAATCGAAAATCCATAAAAATTGCAACTATTATCGATCGATGACGGAAAATCTTTAAGAATTGCATCTATTATCAATCGATACGAATTTTACGTCATCCTACATAGTTCAACCTAACAATTCAACATTATACTAATCTGACCGAAAATCCTTAAAAATTACAACTATTATCATTCGGTATCAATTTTACATCGTAATAGTTCGATCCGATCCGATCCAAATCTTTAACAAGACAAGTGAGAGTTCCAATCAAGATTTTCAATGGAAAGGAAAAGTGATGAACCCTAAGACATGACATATCTAATCAAATTGCCAAAGTCTATAGGAATCATATATATGGTTCCAAAAAAGTATGATATCCTTTTTGATCCGTTGTGATTTAATCAGGGCTCTTACTTGCATGTCTTTTAGCATCTCTGTCCCCACTTCTCTCAAGTCTCCATCTCTTTTATGTTCTTTTATGAACCGAGTCTTACCAGACATCATGGCTGTGTTGGTTTCTGATCTATCAATGGCATTCATTACATATAGTGTTTCTTGGCACAGCATGAGATTACTACGATGCCCTTTGTCTGAGGACGGACATGTACTAGAATCCAATGGAAAGGACCACTTTTTCCTGTGCGCGTGTGTGTGGTGTTTCTGCGGACGAGATTGCACCATATCGAACGTTATCGTCTCTTTTTTCTCTTTGTTTTTCGATAGGGCATTCACTGTCGATTTTAGTGGGCAGTCATCTTGTTAGATTATAAACTCTCAGAGTATCTCGTTGATCGTGGGAATATCTGAGACTGAAATAGCAGGTCGAAACATATGACATTGCTCCGTGTCGACTGGTGGCGTATCGAACCTGTAATTGTTAGCTAAAAGTAAACAAATCACTCTCACTCGACCACATCCCCCTATCGTTGTCGACTAAAGAAGACTATGAGGAAGAAAGGAGCACAGATCCAGCAGGACAATTATTACTTGAAAATGTTCTGAGTTTCTAATAGAATTGTGCATCTTGAGACGTTCTGTAAGCTTATTTAATGATCTTCCATTGTAGATCTGTGTATACTGTATACATTTCCAGCACAATGCATAACTCTGAGATTTAAAACATACGAACACAAGCACGTGTTCGATTCCGGTTGAACCGTGTTCGATTCCGGTTGAACCATTATGACGTAAAGCTCGTCGTTGCGTTCTCACAATCTTACATTACCATAGTACTTATCTGGATTATATTATTTGAACCAACTGTGTATGTATGTGAGTGAATATGAACAAGAACAACTAATGTTAGGTATTTTGATAGATAAGCTATGATTCCCATCCAAAGAATAGATTAAGACCTTTGAAAGGTGTCTTTGTCTACCAAACATGTGCAACACTTTTGAGTCAAAATCTCAAGAAGTTTTTGGTTCTTTCTTCTCCACTTTTCCCTAGCTTTGTTTAACAATGATTAGACAAAGACAATGGGGGTCCTTGCACATGACCAGCTAGTGACATGTGATATCAATCAAACTTTGTTTAATTTAATTTTTGGGACATAAACAAGAAAGCCTCCTAGATGGAGACATCAAGTCAAGTGGGATCATCATCCAAAATCCACAAATCTTTTTGCATGTAAAAGTTGTCAAAAAAACCATGCATAAAGGTGAGCAATCATGCCAACAATCTTTGCAAGAAAATGATTCTTGTTAGCAAGCAAGATTTGAAGAATGGAAGAAAAGGGTTCTTTGGAAAAGTTGAAACAATATCAAAGTGGCTAAATTTAAGGGCAATAGCTAAAATACTCACTATTTTTACCATTAATTACTTAAAAAAGGGCCTTCCAAACACTCCCTAGCAATAAAGTTCAAGAAAAGACAAAGAACTTACATCAGGCCCACTACAATGACATAAAGGGGGTGGAGTGTAATAATCATGAAAGTTATTTCAAATGGATCATCCACCCATCCATTCATTTATTTCCAAATCTTACACAAGATCACATTGATATACAAAGATGGTTTCTTCCCATACAGACAATATTCTCATCATACAAGCTCAGCTAATAGGAATAGCAAATAGAAAACTAAAACATCAAAGATGCACACAAAACAGAGTAATAAGCACAGTAAACAACCATCAAGCAAGAATGTGAAAATGTATACTAGTATCAACCTATTTAATTACTCATTTAGTTCAGATCCAAACCTTGTTTCTTGAATTTTTCTTCTTGTTTCAGCCACTCACGGCCAACAAAGAGGGAATTGCAGCCAAGTTGGGAGTCACATTCTTGTTTGAGGAAGCTGCAGAATCCCTTTTGTTCGAAGGCTTGCTTCCGAAAGCCCTCATAGGACTTGCTAATGCCCATCCCCAGCTCTTGCTCCTCCCATGGGAAAGATGACTTCTTGCTGATGGAATTGATTTTCCATTTGTAGAGTTGTAATTGTTAGTATTAGTATTGTTGTTGTTGTTGTTGTTGTCATCAGCTGAAGATGAAACCCAATACGAAGACGAGGATGACGACGACGATGACGAAGTGATCATAAAACCACTGAATATCCCACCACACCTAACTCTTTCTTGACCATTGCCACCACTTCCACCATTTCTGTGTGTTTTATGCTTTCCACCTTCTCTTTGAGATTCCACCCTGCGTAGTGTACAATCACCAAAGCCTGTTGAGATCCTCTCAAAGAAATCGCCTGAAAAACTCCTGCTCCCACATCCAACAGATCTGGATCTCGAAACTTTTCTGTCAAATGAAGCTTGGTCAGGGCTCCCATTTTCCTCCACCACCACAAAATCCTCCCTTTTCTTGCCCCTGACGGCGGAGGCGCCGCCGCCATTCACAGAGGATGGTGCAACAGCAGTACTAGATACAGTGCTAGGTGTGGTGGGTGTAAAGTTCGGATTTTTATCACTTTTCTTGGCATGAGAATGCTTCGACATGTAAAGAAATGACCAGAAGCCTCTTCTATGAGGGCTGTAGTCTTCAGAATAGTTTTCATCTAAGAAACTCTGCATACCTCTCCGCCGTGGAGTCGCCGTGGATTTGCTTCTCTTGAAAACAATGCTGGTGGCGGAGGAATCCGATGTGCTCACCGCAGCTGCACCATCTTTCTTTTTCTTCTTCTTGTGTGTTAACACAAAGGGCAACCTCGATCTCCGTGAATGATAGCCATTGTAGTTACAGTCACTGCCTCCACTTTGCGGGTTTGCCGATGAAGAGGCGAGGTGGCGGGCTTGTACGGCGGAGCCTCCGCCGGAGGCGGTGGCGGTGGCGCTGCTGCTGCCTCCACCAAAGTCAGATCTAAAAGAAGGAGAGGAAGACGACGAAGAGGAAGGGAAAACAGCCACAGGAAATGAAGAAGAAACGAGCTTCCCGAGCTTTTCTTGAAGGCAAAAAGCGCAGATCCCACCTGGGGTGCTGTTCTTGTATGGATGATTTGTACATTGCATGTTCCCATCACCCATATCTTCATGCACCACTTCCATCACCATCTTTTAACACCTCAAAAAATCTCGAATCTTCAAAACACCCAGAAGGAAAAACTTCGTTTTGGACCGAAAAACCTGCAACCCAGATGAGGAAAAGGATGAAAGATTCAATCTTGGGTATCTGGGGTTGTGGTTTTGTTCTTGTGTAAAAGCTTAGAAACTCTTGAAAGCTACAGCTCCCTTTCGAGAAAATGGCGGAACAATGAAGATCTCACATCCCAGAGAGAGAGAGAGAGAGAGAGAGAGAGTAGTCAAACGTGTTGAGGTGGTGTTGATGGATGCAGAAATATGGCATTGAAGTAAGTGGGGAATGGTGACTGAGTGGAGAGAGTCCCCAGAAGCACGTGGAAACCAGAATAGTTTATTATGCAATTGAACTTTCAAACGAACAAGACAACCAAAAACCCTAATTGTTCTTAGTGGGCCTTCTTTGGTGTTGAATTAAAGTGAAAACTAGGAGGGGACCATACTTATTTCATTAATTTTCTTACATTTTGTTCAAAGATAGATTTCTTTTTCACCCTCCTCTTTTAATAAGATTTGCGAACGAGTTGAGTCGAGCTGAATTTTGAATTATTTTTGGGGACAAGTTCGAGCTCGAATAAGGGACAATTTGAAATAATTTCCTATCAGTTTGGAATATTTTTACTCTACTCCCCATAAAATTATACAATATAATAGGATATAAATATGATATTAGAACGTTTTAGTATTACATTTTGTGAAAATTATACAACATATTTTGAGAGGTATTTTAAGTACGACATTATGTGAAAATCATACGACATTTTGCTAAAAAGGGGAGTTAAATAAAAATATGATGTCCAATTAGGGATTTATCCCATATTACCCGCTCGAATAACCTGAATATGTAATTTCAATATTCAGTTTTCTTCTTAATCAGATATTTTAACCTTGTTTCTAAATATCCTTATGTCATAAGAATGAGACTCTTAATAAAATTAAAGAATTTGTAATGAATCATGTGAAAATCATAAATCCAAACAGTGTGAAAAAGACCAGAGATGAGCTTTCCATAAGGTGGAATAGACTCGGGTCGGGTCGGGTCAAAATAAATATTCGTGACTATTTTTATGGTAAGAAGAATAGCAACAGCTAGAGCGCTTGTTAAAGATGAAAACAGTGAGCTATGATGCACGGATACAGACACGGCGACACGGATTTTTTCTTGAATTTCCCACGTGAGGAGTGTCGGACACGGGTGTCCGACGTGTCCGACACGACACGACACGACACGGAAAAATGATATTTTTAGGAGTGTCCGTGCATCATAGACAGTGAGTGAATCTTGAATTTTGCTCATAATTTGGAAAGTGCCACTATTATGGCTATTGAAACTAATTGCAATTAGATAGGAATTTCGTATCACTTTGGTTAGAAGGTTCCCAAAAATCATAGTGGAAGGCGATTCTGAATCGGTAATGAAACTCATAAAAAATGGAGATGTGAATATACATTCGTTGGAAAAACATTATTAAAGATTGTTGTAGTCTATCAACCTTCTTTGGGAGACTAGATATAGAGCATATGCGAAGAGATGGTAATTAATGTGCTCATGCCTTAGCTCAACACGGTCATTTAATTGGCAGCACTAGTATGTTTGAAGATCCGGTTGCTGATTTTCATTCTCTTTTAGAGGATGATTTAACTTCTGTATTATGATCGTTGTTGTTTTTATCTGTGTGCTTTTATACAAAAATGAAAAGACAAATTAAGAAACAATCTCCCACCAAACAGTTTCAGTTCAACTTAAACACAGAATACGTACAATTTAAAGCCCAAAAAACACGTGGGAAATGAAATTGTAGACGAATTAATTTTCATCGAATTAAAATATGACACGTGTAAATAAATATTAATTATCAAAATTAATTCATGCTATTTTTATATTTTTTGGATAAAAACTAAATCAAAATCCATAAAATATTTAAATAGTTGATTTATTTGATAATTTTAATATTTATTGTGTCATCAAATCAAATATTGACATGTGTCAGAATTGAGGTGTTCCGGCCAATCAAATCAAGCCTTGCAGCTCAAATGGTGATGACCAATCAAATGACGACACGTGGCATATTTCAACACGTGGACCAATCAAAGTCAAGGCATATGTCATTTATTTATTTTCTTTAATATAAATTCATATTAAAGTAATAAATAAATAAATAAATTTGATATTATCCCTTTAATAAACAAATTAATTAATTAAGGGATAATTATCACAAGCTCCACCCTACGCCTATAAATAGAGGCATTCTACAACACAATTCACACAACTTGGAGAGACGAAGGAGCAAGCCACAAAGCAAGGAGAAAGAAGCATCCTCGGTGTTTTTCAGCATCCTCGGTGTTCTTCGGCATCTTCAACGGCGTTCTTCGTAGAAGTCAGCATCAACGGTGTTTGATCCGGCATCAAGGCATCGAAGTGGTGTTTCGGCGTTGCTCTCCTCAAAGATCGAAGCGAGATTCAAGCGTGTTCTTCGCGTTCTTCGTGGAAATCAACCAAATTGAAGCGTCCGATCCGCAACAAGGCGTTAAGTCCGCGAATCCGGCGTTTTCTTCAAATCAAATTCGAAGGTGCTCCAAGCGTGTTCTTCGGCGTTCTTCGAGAAAGTCAACAAACCGAGGCGTTTAATCCGCAATCAAAGCATCAAATCCAGATTTCGGCGTTGCTCCTCAACAAATTCAAATCAAACTCAAATCAACATCAAAGGTGTTCATCGGCGTGTTCTTCGGTGTTCATCAAATCAAGGCGTTTAATTCGCGAACAAGTCTAAAGACCCGCAATTAACGTTTAAAGAAGCAAATCAAATCCAACGGAAGATCGAACCTCCGAAGTCAACAAAGGAGTTTCAAACCTTTCGAACCTCAACAAATTCTTGTAGGAAGAATCAGAGGAATAAATTAGAGATTGTACCCGCAAATTCAAATCAAAATCAATAAAATTCATTTGTGATTATTTCTCGCGTTTAGTTATTTAATTAACACGGAAATTACATTACAAATTTTGGCACGCCCAGTGGGACCATCTCTACCTCTCATCTCCTCCTACTCAACAAACTTGAAGCACGAAATGGCCAACAACAAGATCGTCGATCTCGAGGCTATCATCTCCAAACTTGTTGTCGAAAGTTTCGTCGTTGTGACAAGAAGTATGTCTAAGAAAGAGCAGACATCTTCCGGGAAAGCTCGATCCCTCCAAAGCGATGGAAAGAACGTTCGACTTCTCAGCTACGAAAGTGAAGGCGAAGAAGACGACTCGGCCTCGTCCACCCCTCGTTCAAGTTCTTCAAGTTTTGCGCCCGCCATGACGACAAGTGCAACAACTATAGAAGAACAACTTGCGAATCTGACAAAGGTCATCGAGGGACTCTCCAAGCATGTTGAAGAGCAAGACTCTCGCATTTCAAAGTTGATGGACAGAGTAGACGGTGACAATGCTAGCCAAGTGAAGGGAAAGCGTTCGAATGAGCAAGAAGAGTCTCAAACTCCAACAAAAGCTCAATCAAGTGGAACCGAGAAGACTTCAGCTAAAGAATTTCAAGTTTCATCGGACGGACTTATCCCGGTAGAGCAATTGAAAGAGTTCATCATGGGGACAATCAAAGACAAGATCGAGGGAGGCTCCAAATCGTCATTGATTTATTCCAAGCCCTACACCCAAAGAATCGATAGCTTGAAGATGCCGATTGGTTATCAACCTCCCAAATTCCAGCAGTTTGACGGCAAAGGCAATCCTAAGCAACACGTAGCTCACTTCATCGAGACGTGTAACAATGCCGGGACTTACGGGGATCACCTAGTCAAGCAATTCGTTCGATCACTAAAAGGAAATGCATTCGACTGGTACACGGACTTAGAAGCGGACTCTATCGATAGTTGGGGACAACTCGAGCAAGAATTCCTCAATCGCTTCTACAGCACTCGTCGGACAGTTAGCATGATCGAACTCACCAACTCCCGACAATGGAAAGAAGAACCCGTTGTCGACTACATCAATCGGTGGAGAAACCTTAGTCTAAATTGCAAAGATCGACTATCAGAGGCTTCAGCAATTGAAATGTGTATTCAGGGGATGCATTGGGGTCTCCGTTACATTCTCCAAGGAATTCAGCCCAAGTCGTTCGAAGAGCTCGCTACTCGGGCACATGATATGGAGTTGAGTATGATCGCTACTGGAGTCGAAGGACCGCCCGTCCAAGAGTTCCGCAGGCCTAGGGAAAAGCAAGATTTCAGGAAAGGGGGCAAACCCTTCACCAAACCACAAGCTAAAGAGTCTATGGCGGTAAATGCAATTCCTGTCAAATTTCGGGCTAAGACAAACGACAAAGCGGACGAAAGGAAGGAAGTCCCCCAAGAAAGAACATTCAGAAAATTATCCTTAGCAGAAATGCAAGCCAAGGAATACCCATTCAAAGACTCTGATGTCTCCGGAATTTTCGACGACCTGCTCAAGGCAAACCTCATTGAATTACCTGAAATGAAGAGGCCCAATGAAGCCGGAAAGACTGACGACCCAAAGTATTGCAAGTATCATCGTCTGCTTGGACACCCAATCCACGATTGCTTCATATTCAAGGATAAGGTGATGCAGTTGGCACGACAAGGAAAGATCGCACTCGAAGATGTTAGCGCGACGTCCAATGCTGTAACTTGCCTAATGATAAGTGAGGAAGAGGTTCCCAAGCAAACTCACTCCAAAGGCGATGAGTGCATGGCAACCATGACCTTCTCAGACGAAGATTTGCTACTCGGTTCAAAGCCTCACAACAGACCGCTGTTCGTGACAGGTTATACCCACGAACAAAAGGTAAATAGAATGCTCGTCGATGGAGGCTCCGCAGTCAATATCTTACCTTTGAGAGTGATGAACGAGTTAGGAATGTTGAAGGATGAACTAGCAAGCAGCCGTCTGATGATCCAAGGTTTCAATCAGGGAGGACAAAGAGCTCTCGGCATCATTCGACTAAAGCTATTGATAGAAGACATGACGTCAAGCGCACTGTTTCATGTCATAGATGCCAAAACTTCATACAACATGCTTCTAGGACGACCCTGGTTACATGAAAATGGCGTTGTCCCATCTACCTGGCATCAATGTTTCAAGTATTGTCGGGAGGGTGTGATAAAGAAGGTTCTTGGAGATAGTAAACCTTTCACCGAGGCAGAAGCCCACTTTGCCGATGCAAAGTACTACCGTGAGGGAGTGGAAGAAAACAAAGGAAAAGAAGTTTCTGGTGAAAGCCAAGTCAGAGCCTCAACTTCGATAGATCGCCAAGAAAATGGGGGATCATCACCTACAACGTCCGAGGCACTAGAAGGACTGACATTGCCCCTCACCAAACTAGATGTTGTGAAGCCTTCTTCTCCACCACTCAATGGATTCGTTCGTCCGATTCAAGGAAGTAAAATAGAGCACGGGGAAGCAACCAAACTCCAAAATGCAAAGGAGTATGATCCTAAAGCATATAAACTTCTCGTCAAAGCCGGGTACAACCCACAAGAGAAGTCAAAGCTGGGAAAACTCATTCCAACGGCCGAGACAAAAGAAACAAAGTCAAGGTCATCAAAGGAAGATGGCAATGTCGCCCCAAACTCGCGAGTAGGACTCGGATTTGCAGCGCAAGGCCCTGTTCGAATCGCCATAAATAGAGCGACAAATAACTATATATCTGAAGAGCTCTCATCAACCGAAGATGCTTTTGATGAGGATGGAAGAAAGATTCGGCGGAGGTCGGTCTTTGATAGGCTCAACCCACCCAAAGGAGCCAAAGCCAATCACTGGTTGAGAAGACGAAAGGCACGACGCTTCCCAAAGCTTCGAAGCGAAGTTCCGTCTCGTATGAAACGGTGCACCAATTTGATTATCTCATGCGACAAGATGCTGAAAGCTAGGTGGGAGACGATCATCTTCACACGTGACAAAACCAAAGACGAAGAAGATAGAGAAAGTGTAGCGTCATCTTACCACATCACCTCGTCCGAAGGAGTTTCAGCTGAAGAGGATGCCAAAGACGCACCACCTGAGCTTGAAGAAGGAGTTAAGGCAACTGTGGACGATCTCAAAGAAGTCAACTTAGGCAACACCGACGATCCTCGCCCGACCTACATCAACGCCTTATTAACCGGCGAAGAGGAGAAAGCCTATGTCGAACTCTTGCTTGAATTCAGGGACGTGTTTGCATGGTCCTACAAAGAAATGCCGGGGTTGAATCCGAAAGTTGCAGTACATCACCTCTCCGTGAAAAAGGGCGCTCGTCCCGTGAAACAAGCTCAGCGACGATTCCGACCGGACTTAATTCCCTTAATTGAAGCCGAAGTAAACAAGCTCATCGAAGTTGGGTTCATTCGAGAAGTGAAGTATCCCACATGGATCTCTAGCATTGTTCCGGTGAGGAAGAAAAATGGCCAGATTAGGGTGTGTGTCGACTTCAGAGATTTAAATATTGCTTGCCCGAAAGATGATTTTCCACTGCCTATAACCGAGCTTATGATCGATGCTACCGTGGGCCACGAAGCTCTTTCTTTCATGGACGGCTCATCGGGATACAATCAAATACGAATGGCACCTGAAGATGAAGAGTTAACAGCGTTTCGCACCCCTAAAGGGATATACTGCTACAAAGTGATGCCTTTCGGCTTGAAGAACGCAGGTGCCACGTATCAAAGGGCGATGCAGAAAATTTTTGATGATCTACTTCACAAGAACATCGAATGCTATGTGGACGACGTGGTGGTAAAGTCCAAGAAGCAAGAAGATCATCTACAAGACTTAAGAAAGATCTTCGAACGATTAAGAAGATACCAACTCCGGATGAATCCACTCAAGTGTGCTTTCGGAGTTTCGTCAGGGAAGTTCCTCGGGTTCATCGTCCGCCATCGAGGCATTGAGATTGAACAAGCAAAGATAGATGCGATCTTGAAAATGCCGCCACCCCGAGATATCCACGACCTGAAGAGTTTGCAAGGAAAGTTGGCTTACATCCGAAGATTCATCTCGAACCTGGCCGGCCGGTGTCAACCATTCAGTCGGCTTATGAAGAAAGACGTTCCCTTCGAATGGGACGAAGCATGCCAAAAGGCCTTCGAGAGCATAAAGGCATACTTAATGAAGCCACCTGTCCTAGTTGCACCTACTCCAGGACGGCCATTGATTCTCTACATCGCAGCTCAAGAACGGTCCGTTGGAGCCTTACTTGCCCAAGAAAACGATGCAGGAAAGGAAAGTTCTTTGTACTACCTAAGTAGAACAATGCTACCAAATGAGTTGAAATATTCACCCATCGAGAAGATGTGTTTGGCCTTGATCTTCGCAATCCAAAAGTTGAAGCACTATTTTCAAGCACATACTGTACATCTTGTCTCAAAGGCAAACCCTCTAAAATACGTCATGTCAAGGCCGGTGCTTTCGGACAGACTCGCAAGATGGTATCTCCAACTTCAGCAGTTCGAGATCGTTTACATTCCCCAAAAGGCGGTGAAAGGACAAGTTATGGCTGACTTCTTGGCAGACCACCCTATACCCGCTGAATGGGAATTGTCTGATGACTTGCCGGACGAAGATGCACTTCTAGTCGAGGTCACTCCCCCTTGGAAAATGTTCTTTGACGGAGCTTCACATAGAGAAGGAGCCGGTGCCGGGGTTGTATTTATTACATCCGATGGGGAGGTTCTACCATATTCCTTCACCTTAACACAGAAGTGTTCTAACAACGTCGCCGAATATCAAGCCCTCATACTCGGGTTGGAAGTGGCGGTCGACATAAAACAGTTGCATCTCAGAATATATGGAGACTCAAAGCTAGTGGTCAACCAATTAGAAGGCTCGTACGATGTCAAAAAGCCTGAATTGATCCCCTATGTTAACTATGCTAAAATGCTGATGGGATGGCTCGGAGATGTAACGATCGAACACGTGCCTAGAAAAGAGAACAAACAGGCGGATGCATTGGCGAAACTTGCCTCCACATTGGCGATGCCGGAGAAGGAAACTCGAGTGTCGGTTTGCAAGAATTGGGTTATACCTCCAATCTTCGATGATGGAGACTTCGAAGAAGAAGAAAATCACGTTGTTGAAGTGTTCGAAGTCGAAAAGGAGGATTGGCGACAACCCCTTGTTGACTATCTCAAATATGAAAGGTTGCCCAACGATCCACGACAGAGAGTTGATGTACGACGACGCTCAGCTCGATTCATCTACTTTAAGGGTACACTCTACCGACGCTCATTCGATGGGGTCTTCTTGAGGTGTTTGGGCGAAGACGAAGCAAACCAAGCCATGGAAGAAGCACATTCCGGAGTCTGCGGTGCTCATCAGTCGGGCCCAAAGTTGCACTTTCGCATAAAAAGAATGGGATACTATTGGCCAACAATGGTGAAAGACTGCATTGAATACGCGCAACGATGTCAAGCTTGTCAGTTTCACGCTAACTTCATTCACCAACCGCCCGAACCGTTACATCCGACGGTTGCCTCGTGGCCTTTCGATGCTTGGGGGTTGGATGTGGTAGGCCCCATAACGAAGTCTTCTTCCGGTCATCTCTACATTTTGGCTGCAACTGATTATTTCTCCAAGTGGGCAGAAGCAATTCCTTTGAAAGAGGTGAAGAAGGAAAATGTTGCCGACTTCATCCGAATAAACATCATCTTCCGCTATGGCGTGCCTCGTTATATCATCACGGATAATGGGAAGCCATTCAGCAATAGCCTGATAGACAAACTCTGTCTGAAGTTCGGATTCAAGCAAAGAAAGTCTTCAATGTACAACGCCGCTGCCAACGGTCTTGCCGAAGCTTTCAATAAAACTCTATGCAGTTTGCTGAAGAAGGTGGTTTCCAAGTCAAAACGAGACTGGCACGAAAGGATTGGAGAAGCTTTGTGGGCTTATCGAACCACCTATAGAACACCTACCCAAGCGACCCCTTATGCGTTGGTGTACGGTGTCGAAGCCGTTGTTCCCCTTGAACAACAAATTCCATCGCTAAGGATAGCGATTCAAGAAGATCTAACCCAAGATGAAAATGCTCGCCTACGACTTGAAGAGTTGGAGGCGCTCGATGAGAAGAGGCTGGAGGCTCAACAAAGGCTCGAGTGCTATCAAGCTCGTCTCTCCAGGTCATTCAACAAAAAAGTGAGGACTCGTTCGTTCCAAGTTGGGGATTTGGTGCTTGCTGTGAGAAGGCCAATCATCACTACTCATCGAACGGGGAATAAATTCATCTCCAAATGGGATGGTCCATATGTTGTGAAGGAAGTTTACACAAACGGCGCTTACAGGTTGATCGCTGAAGATGGTCTGAGAATTGGTCCCATAAACGGGAAGTTCTTGAAACGCTACTATGCATAAGTTGAAGATTGCTCCTTGACGTACGAGCCTAAACTGCATGTCACTCCTGACCCGCATGAGTATAAACTGTGTACGGTATCCACTAATGGTAAAGCAAGTGGCTAAATTGCTAAGTTACTCCACTGATGGTGTTTCAAGTGGCTAAAACAGAAATTCCCCACTCTTGTTCAGGGTGGTTAAACTTTGAATACTCCTGGCCCGCACGAGTATAAACTGTGAACGGCGCCCCCCAAATCTTCTTAAAAGAAGTTTTCCCTTGAACTACGTTATGACTTGATCCCTTCACCGGGGTACGTAGGCAGCTTAGAAATTAACTAAGTTCAGTCAAGATTATCCGTTAAGTTATGTTTTTCTTGTTGAAAACTTTATTCTTCAAGTTAAACAAATAAAAAAAAGAAGTGCAAAGAAGCTATGGACTACTGAAACAAAATGCATACGAGGTTAGAATAAAGCAAATAAAGTCTTTATTAAATAATCTCAAAATTGACAAGGTTCATTAAACTAGACAATGAATAGAAGAAATGAAGGAAAATAAAAACATCCTAAACTATCAAGGGGAGGGGCTCAAATTCTTTAATTCTTCCTTCGCCACCTTCAGAAGTGCTAGTGAATCTTCCACAGCTTTGAACGCCTTGAGGGCAATGTTGTCATCCAATGGAGGAGTCTTCTCAAGTGTCTCGATCTCTTGGCTAATAGTCTGAACTAGAGATTGAGCATTCTCGTAAAGGAGTTGATGCTGCCCCAATGAAAGTGATAAATCTTCCTTTTGTTTCGTCAAGCTGGCAAGTTTCTTCGTAACAGACTTCAACTTCTTCTCAGTTGCCTTAACTTGATTCGCTCCAGCTGCTTCTTCGACTTGGGCACTGGCGAGTCGGTCCCTGGCTTCACTCAACTGCTGAGAAAGCCAATCTTTTGAAGTCTCTCCAGAAGTTGCAGACCTCGCCTCGTCATAAGCAGTTGCCTTGGCAAACAAAATCGCCAATGACTTCTCGACAGCAGAAACAAAAGGCTCGTCAAAACCTTTAACATCATTCAACGCCGATTGAACCTCGTCCTTGAGGGATGAAATGAAGTCAAGTGGAGTGTTGTCTATCTTCTGGAGGAGATTGCCCCACATCATCCTGACAAATTGTTGCTTTTGAGCGGCAATAAATGTGGATGCTTGGAAAACTGAAACTGCGGGATGCTGAGGCATTTGCTTTTCTTCGGATATCACAAGTGTCTTGGATTGTGCCTCTCCTTCAGAAATAAGACCTGTTTCCAAAAGAACCGGCCCGAGGATCGATCCTTGAGACTCCACATCATCAGCTTTAAGAGGTTCCTCTTTCAACTGCAAGTGAAACACATTCAATGTTTAAAGAAGAATAGAAAAGTATTGAAGAACAATGAAAGAAGAGGGAGAAAACTACCTTCTCACCAAACTTGTCAGCTGAAATCTTATCACACTTCTTTGGCCTCTTCCAATGGCGATCTGCAGTACCACTTTCACTCTTTGCCAACGGGACGGGGGAAGTCTTTCTCTTTTCTCCTCCGATTGGATCAACCTTCTCAACTTGGATGGGGGCGACTTCCACATTGATCAATTTCATGATGTTGTCATCAAAGAAGCTGCCGTGAGTTCTCGACCACCATTCCGTATAGCTCTTGGCACACAACTTCTTAACAGCCGCAGTTGTTGGGGGAAAGACCACTCCATCCATAGAATTCGATAAAGTGCACACGCGCCAATGGTTGAGTCCTTTGTCTAGAGAAGCATCACGAAAATCATTCTTGAGAACTCCGGGTACCAGTTGATAAAACCCGAACTGACGAGCAAAACGGTGAGGACTGTATGGCTCGATGATGAAACGATCACCTTGTCTCAAAGGTAGGTAGCAAGATCGAATTGACATAAAATAGTTGTGCTCCTCCTCTGAGCCTTCCCCATTGTCAGTATAACAAAAACTCTCGCGGAGCTTCATCGCATTGCAATTCCAAGCCACGAACTCCGCCTTGTGGATTTTCTTACGGGCCTCCCTCGCATCATAATCCTTTGCCCCTCTCTCACCAGAAAACCGCATCATTTCCGGACCACGGATGTCTTGATAAGCTTGACGATGCGTATTGAAGTAGTGTGCTAGCCAACTATAGACAAAGTGAACGGGAAATGGAGCATGAACTTGAGTCGGTTGGGCGGATGCTGATATCTTGTTCAAACCACGATAAATGCTTGCCAAGACCGGAACAGCCAAATCAACCTTGAAGCCGCTTGCTATGACGCTCGCCATCTTGAAAGTACTTGGGCGTATGAAGCCGACGTTTTCTGTTGGAAGAACGAAGAGACAAAGCCAACAAGCTATGAATGCCGCCAAATAAGTATCTTCCCTTCTGTTCCCGGTAAGTCCGAATCTAGCAAACAACCTCTCTTCTGCGGTATTCCAAACTTCAGGAGGTCCGAAGTCACCAAGTGGGCGTTGGGTTGATTCATCTTGGACATACTTCTTCGCCTTTTTGCACCAAAAGCTCACCCAGGCCTCGATGGAAACTTGACCGCCATGAACATCCTTTCGCAGCAAGTGATAGACGTGGAACAAGTACTGGCAACTAGAGGGGGCATATCTCCTTCCAAATTCGCATTTCTCTGTGAGCTCCTTTGCATCGGGGACCACTTCGTCATAGAGAAGACCCGTCATTGGGAGACCCGCCAAAGAGTATAAATCCCAGAGCGATATGGACAGTTCGCCGTTCGACGTCAGAAGAGTGTTGGTTGCAGGGCACCACGCTTCGCAGAACGCCTTCATGATCTCCGAGTGGCCGTCATAGATGAACAGTGAGGCGCGCACCGAGCTGTATATTTGGGCTGACTGCAGCTTGTCCTTGCACCGGCTGAGTATGTCCTCGGTCCATTCCCAATATCCGGCAACATAGTGGAACTCGCCATTAAACCGAAGGTCGTCTCCCCACTTCACATTGTCTTTGATGATGCTTTGCCCTAGCGTTGGTAGATGAGTCGGTTCATTTGAGTGTTGATGATGACCCGCTTCCAGAACCCACACGTACAACGCTCTGCTCAACTTGATTCGGTATGACCATTCCTTAACACGAAAGGGCACCGTCACCTTTCCCCGATCACCCGCATATGGTCCGGTAAGACAAGGATGAACCGCCAACTTCGTGCCCGTCTCAAGCTCTTGCTTCTTGTCGTCGAGAATCACCAATTGTTTGACTCCGGAAGCTGAGGTGTTATCTTTGAAATGCACCATGGTTACCTACAAGAAGGGACGAAATCAGGAATTGCCAAATATATGTGAAAAAAACAAAAAGAAGGAAAAATTAGTGCAGCAAAGGATTCATCTTAGTTGCTGTATCGTCCATGCCATGATGGAGTTGCCAAAAAAAAAAAGGAGAAAAGCAAACTGGTCCTACAATTATTCCGCTACGTTGATCAAATTAGCAAGAAAAGTGGAGTTCTTTTTTTGACGAAAATCGGGAAGAAGAAACAGGAAACAAGAAAGGTTTTTCCCCAACCAATTGTCAACGGGATTAAGTTGCGATTTTCTTCTCCACACAAACTTAGCAATTCAACACCTGCAAAAGAGGAGAAAGGCGACGTTCAACGGCAAGAATCTGAAAAAAAAAAAAAAAAAAAAAAAAAAAGGAGTAAAACAAGGCAAAGTGCGAGAATCGGCTTCTCCGTGTAAGCACCGACCACTACCCACCAGCAACACAAAGAATACACTGAATTCTCGTTGATGGAATGCTCCTAATTCTAGTAGCTATGCGTTAAGCTGCCTCCAAATTGTGATGTTGCCTTCTCTGCGAATTCTCTTCTTGGAATTATGATTGCTTGGTGTGAGAATTAAAGCTGAGGGAAGACCTTTATTTATAGGGATTGGGATGAAGTGCCCTCACCGGATTAAATTCCTCATCCTATTGGAACTCTGCCATGCACGGGATGATTAATTAATTAAGATAAGGAATTGTATTGGGAGAAGGATACATGCATGCACCGAGTTCTGTGCTAAATACATTCCTTTAGCTTATTAAAGTTCTTGAACTTTAATTAAAAAAAAAAAGGGGAAAAGAGATAAAAGGATTAAGGCGGATGAAGACGCATTTGTCCAGAATCCACATTGTTGAAGCATCTCTGCGTGGTCACGGAGCTGCAGAACAGAGTTTGCCTCCAAATCAAATTCAATTTTCAATATTGGGCCAATGGTTTACCAAACAAGAAAATGAAGTTGGGCCAAGGTGTTTATTGGGTCGAAAGAAAAAAATAATAACAAAATTGAGGCATCCAAAGTTCATTTCCAAATGGGGGCCACGATTTTGTTAAAAGAAAAAAAGTGGGTTTGGTCCATTTATTCTTAATGGGTGGAGCCTTGATGCCTTGAGAGTAAATGTGAAAGTAAGTCCAAAATTAAATTTGATATGGGGATACTCTGCTGGGCCCATTTGCTTTAAAGGCTTAGCAATTGTGATGAAAGTGGAAAAATTATTCACGTCCCAAGCTCACATGATTGGGCTATTTATTTCTTCAAAATTAGTTATATGCTTTCAAGTCCTATGATGACTTAATAATTTTAAGTCCAAATGTTGATCAGTGGTGCCGAAAGTTATTGCAAGTTGGAGAGATCGATTAAGTACTTCAAAATCCGACGATACGATCGCTGGACACATCTCTCGCCGAGCTTTGAAGTGGGGGCATTTGTAGACGAATTAATTTTCATCGAATTAAAATATGACACGTGTAAATAAATATTAATTATCAAAATTAATTCATGCTATTTTTATATTTTTTGGATAAAAACTAAATCAAAATCCATAAAATATTTAAATAGTTGATTTATTTGATAATTTTAATATTTATTGTGTCATCAAATCAAATATTGACATGTGTCAGAATTGAGGTGTTCCGGCCAATCAAATCAAGCCTTGCAGCTCAAATGGTGATGACCAATCAAATGACGACACGTGGCATATTTCAACACGTGGACCAATCAAAGTCAAGGCATATGTCATTTATTTATTTTCTTTAATATAAATTCATATTAAAGTAATAAATAAATAAATAAATTTGATATTATCCCTTTAATAAACAAATTAATTAATTAAGGGATAATTATCACAAGCTCCACCCTACGCCTATAAATAGAGGCATTCTACAACACAATTCACACAACTTGGAGAGACGAAGGAGCAAGCCACAAAGCAAGGAGAAAGAAGCATCCTCGGTGTTTTTCAGCATCCTCGGTGTTCTTCGGCATCTTCAACGGCGTTCTTCGTAGAAGTCAGCATCAACGGTGTTTGATCCGGCATCAAGGCATCGAAGTGGTGTTTCGGCGTTGCTCTCCTCAAAGATCGAAGCGAGATTCAAGCGTGTTCTTCGCGTTCTTCGTGGAAATCAACCAAATTGAAGCGTCCGATCCGCAACAAGGCGTTAAGTCCGCGAATCCGGCGTTTTCTTCAAATCAAATTCGAAGGTGCTCCAAGCGTGTTCTTCGGCGTTCTTCGAGAAAGTCAACAAACCGAGGCGTTTAATCCGCAATCAAAGCATCAAATCCAGATTTCGGCGTTGCTCCTCAACAAATTCAAATCAAACTCAAATCAACATCAAAGGTGTTCATCGGCGTGTTCTTCGGTGTTCATCAAATCAAGGCGTTTAATTCGCGAACAAGTCTAAAGACCCGCAATTAACGTTTAAAGAAGCAAATCAAATCCAACGGAAGATCGAACCTCCGAAGTCAACAAAGGAGTTTCAAACCTTTCGAACCTCAACAAATTCTTGTAGGAAGAATCAGAGGAATAAATTAGAGATTGTACCCGCAAATTCAAATCAAAATCAATAAAATTCATTTGTGATTATTTCTCGCGTTTAGTTATTTAATTAACACGGAAATTACATTACAGAAATATCAATGTTGTTCGATGAACTTGTTTATGATCTAAAAGGGGCAAAAGATAGGAAATGTCATGAATGGTCGTCTCTTGTCTAGTCTACTCCACCACCCCGCTTCATTTCACATCTTTGTGACTTCACATACAAATGGATATTCCATTCAATTGCCTAATTTTAGCTCTTGTGACCATATTTGGTGGATATGCTAATCTTTTTTTTTTTATTTAATTAAAGGACATTATTCTTCCCACTATGTGTGAATAAATAAATAAATATTTCAATTTTGGCACCAAGAAAATTCCAAAACATCTTCAAAAGCATCTTCCTAGTTTCTTTATTTGCAGCAAAACTTGGTCACAATTCAACATGGGGATCTGTAAATCCATTTATTTTTATTTTTTATTATTTTAATCTTGTTAGAACACACACATGTGTGTGTGTTTATTGTAGTTAAAAATATGGATGGCTCGTGAAAGATGAGCAGACTATGGTTGGATTATGCGGTATTTTGGGTACTGTTACTTTTTATGTATTTTCTTGTTTTTCAATAGATTCTTTTCAAATTGTTTGATTTAGTCGAGCCAGATTTGTATTAAAATTTTCGTATTTTGTAACTTTTAATATGATAATATTACAAGAAACCGAGTTCAAAAAATATAATTTAGTTTTATGGATCTAAATCGCTCCATAATATTAGTTTGGTTCGGCCAAATCGATGTAAACAGGGAACGAGTGTTTTATACTTACCGTGTGATTGGTGGAAAATTAAGGGAAAGTAACAAATCAAATGACAATTAAAATACATTTATTATTTTAATTGGTTGGGTTCGATTGAAGCGGATAGAATTTTCCAAGTTTTAGCTAGGGCTGTCAACGGGTCGGATTCGGGCCGGATCAGGGGATTCCGGATCCGAATCCGACAAGAGGATCCGACAACCGGATCCGAATCCGAATCCTGGATTCGGATTCATTTATTTTGAATCCATGCATAATCGGATCGGACTATATCCGATTAAAGATCCGACCCGATTAGCAATAAAATTTAATTTTTTTATTTAAGAAATTTAATATAAAGAATAAATATAATTACATAATATTAATAAATAATAATTATTTAATGGATTATTTGATGGTTTTATTTATATTTGTTTAAAATAAGTTAATTTAAACTTATTAATAAAGGAAAATATATACTTTTAGAGTAAATAATTCAAATTTTATTGTTGTTTAAAGTGATAATTATGTGAAAATTATAATTTTAGTCATTTTACTTAATATTATGTACTAGTAAATAATTTATTTTAATTAAATATTATATATATAATCGGATTCGGATTCTAAACGGATCGGATTCGTTAATTCCATATTCGCTCCATTTATTTCGGATAACGAATATTTATAATCGGATATGATCCATCGAACATTTTTATCGGACGAATATGTTAAAATTCGAATCGGATTCGAACTGAATTCGGATTAAAATCCGTCCATTGACAGCCCTAGTTTTAGCAACCACCTCAACAAGTTAATTAATTAAATAAGACAAAGCCCACTAAACATTTGAGCCCAGTCCATAAAAGAACACTTTTGATTTGATTATGGCTAACCCCTTTTCTCAGCCTTTCTGGGCCGACATCTTACTAATTAAGAAGATCTTTTTAATAACAAACGATATTATAAATTATATAAATTACACAAATAATTCGTACGTACAAAGTATAAACGATGCGGCATAAGTCGGAACAAATAAAAATTTTATACAAATCGAGATTGCACCTTCTTTAAAAAGTGAATGAACTAACTGCTTAGTCTCACGTTGATTAATTAAGAAGGTTAGTTGTCGAAGACGATCCCTCTTCGAGAACACCAACCACAGTATATGATGGCTTCGCATTTCGGTAAATAGCATAGAGTACAACCTGTGTTGCTCCGAGTACAAACCCCACTGCATTAGGCACCTGCATTCAAGGTTATTAGAGATTCTAATTTTATCATATAACATAGAGCAAATTACATCTAGGTCCTTGAGGTTTGCCATAATTACAATTTAGTCCCTGTTTTTTTGTTTATTACATAAAAAACGAAAAGTGTGTGCTTAACTTTTCCATTATTTCATCAGGAACCTCAACTTAAACGGTGTTTATAGGGTTTTTTTTATTTATAATATACGAAAAAGCAGGGACTAAGTAATTATGACAAACATCAGGGGACCTGTATGTAATTTACCCTATAACATATGCAATATTTAATCTATTGGCCACTATTTGGTACTATTTTTTCTTGTAAATCACATTTCAAAATGAGTTGTCTTTTATATCGAATAAGATATATTATTCGGCCAACAATATTTGATTTTTTTTCAATCAGTACTGATCAGGTTAAATATACCAAAACCAGCTCTTATATCAAATACTTTTGGATAACATTAACATGAATTCAAGAAAAATTAAAATATAATCAAAAGTTGAAAAAAAATGTTGAAAATTTGAATATAAGAGCCACCAATTATTTAAAAAATAATGATGAAAAAGAAATGCTTACTCCAACAAAATAGTCTCGAACGAGTATGGCATAGACAGTCCAAATGATGCCATTGATGCATAGGAAAAAGGAGAGGTAGAAGGGCATGAATTCCACGCTCTTGGTTGTCACCACTCTCCTCTAATTAATTACAAAATACATTGAAAAATATATTATTGTTAGTGTACGCTATACGATAAATTCCTATGATATATGAATACGAACATGATAACATAAATATAATATGATATGGATATGACGATATAAATTTTTTTATAAATTATTCTGTCGGACACAAATGTATGATGTAATATAATATTTTTAAAAGTCCATTTCAAGATTTTCAAACCCTAGTTCATATCATTTACCTAACTTGCTTTTGATTTGTTATAAATTTAAGGGCGAATTACATTTAGGTCCCCTGAGGTTTGCCCTAATTACAAATTAGTCCCTCTTGTTTCAAAAATTACATATTAGTCCCTACATTTTACGGACCGTTTGAGGTCCCTCGGCACCGTTAGGGTTCCGTCAATTTTATAGTTTGAATTTCCGAAAATGCCCCCAGGGACTAATATGTAATTTTCGAAACAAGAGGGATCGATTTGTAATCAGGGCAAACCTCAGGGACCTAAATGTAATTTCTCCATCGTTAAATACTAAATATTTAATTTAAACATATAAATCATTTCATCATTTAAAATTTAATTTAAAATATTCATACAATAATATCATTATACATACATACATAAATACACATATATAAATATATATATGTAGAAATTATTTATTATTTTTTTTAAAATCAAAATTATTTATTAATACTAGGCTAATTTTAATACTAAATTTTTTAATATAAATGTTTTATCTATATAATTAAAATTTGTTCTCTCTCTCTCGCTCTCGATGCAACACCACCACCACCGGTGTCCTCTCTCTCACTCTTAACGCAACATCACTACCACCGGCCACCCTCGTTTGCCACGCAGCACCATCCGCAGGACGCAACACCACCACCGCCAACCCACCATCGTTCTCTCTCTTCTCGTTGCACCACGATTCTAACCACCCTTTACCACGTAGCGCCCACCAACGGTCCACCACCCTCGAAAATTTTCCAGATCTGAAAATAATTTTTGAAAATAATTTTGTACCTGTGTTTGTGTGTAGCTCTCTGTGTGTGCGTGTGTATAGATCTGTGGTCTTGCCGTGGTGGCTATGGTGATTTGGAGAAGACGGTGGCTGATGGTGGCTATGGTGATTTGAAAAAGAGGTTGTAGATTGGGATGAAGACGGTGCAGATCCATTGAATATTTCTTTTCTATTTTTTATATAAAATAATTTGTATTTGATAATTAATTGAAAATATTAGTTTTTAAATTATTCGTATTAAATTATTGTAGATACAAATAAAAAATATATATATGTATTGTAGATATATTATATTTTTAAAAAATATAAAATATGATATAAATTAATCAATAATATAAGGAAATGAACTGAAATTATAAGAAATTATATTACTGAAAACTTTATAGAGATTGTTATACTCTCTTTTCGTTGCAACTTCTATATTCAATACAAGCTCCTATTTATAGGAGGAAATCATACAATAGGGTATGGCTCGAACAGTAACATGATTGGAGAGTTGCATCGCTTGCATGGACAAACCATTCTTTTTCCACAATTTCACAAGTTGCAAGTCTACTCAACAGTGCAACTCTTGACTTTCTAACAAAATAAATATTATAAGAAAAAAGATCAAAAATTTTAATTATATAGATAAAACATTTATATTAAAAATTTTAGTATTAAAATTAGCCTAGTATTAATAAATGATTTTGATTTAAAAAAATTAATAAATAATTTCTATATATATATATATATATATATATATATATATATATATTTATATTTATATATATGTGTATTTATGTATGTATGTATAATGATATTATTGTATGAATATTTTAAATGATGAAATGATTTATATGTTTAAATTAAATATTTAGTATTTAATGATGGAGAAATTACATTTAGGTCCCTGAGGTTTTCCCTGATTACAAATCAATCCCTCTTGTTTCGGAAATAACATATTAGTCCTTGGGGGCATTTTCGGAAATTCAAACTATAAAATTGACGGAAACCTAACGGTACCAAGGGACCTCAAACGGTCCGTAAAATGTAGGGACTAATATGTAATTTCCGAAACAAGAGGGACTAATTTGTAATTAGGGCAAACCTCAGGGGACCTAAATGTAATTCGCCCTAAATTTAAATGTCCATGTTATTGAGAGTGGTTGAAGTCAAAACATATACAGTGCAAAACAGTATAAAAACATAAAGTTTGGAATTAAAGATTTTGGACCAATAATGTGCAATTATTATATTGTCAAGTTGCTTGTCAATAGAAGTATAGAACCAAGCAGATAGATTAGAAGAGCAGCCCTAATAATTATCTTCTGCAGTATTCGAGGCGGCGGGAGAAAAAAAAGTTAAAAAAATCTCCCTATCATATATCGATATCTTAAAAATTATATAATTTAATACATATTTTGAAAAAAATCTAGTTTTATTCGCCAAGAATTTAATCCGATTGTACACTTGATGAACTTCATTACATATAAATTATCTTGTCGAACAAAATTTGTTTCATATTAAATTGTTTAATTTTAAAAATATGATCGTATTTTGTTATTAACAAATAAAAGGTATAAATTAGAATTCTCTCTTAACAGTGTCTTACCATTGCCGACAATGGAGAAGCATAAGAGATAATGTTGAAGCCAGCACACAAAAACCCTATGAAGTTGATGCGTGCTTCTCCCTCCATTGCCCATCTACTCACCAAAATCGCCGCCGCCACGAAACCGCCGTCCATGACCACCGCCAACACGGCGGTCCTCACCTAAACCCCCCACCGGAGAAAAAACCCACTTCACCATTTGTGCAATATATAAACATAATATAGCTTCTTAAACATAATAACATCACAAAAACACAAATTAAACTTCAACAAGAATCAGCCAATTAGCTCACACCAGCGGTCCGTCGGTATGCTATCTTGAACTGACGCCTCGTATTCGAGTCTCCGTAAACATAACTATCATTAGAAGGGAAAGCTTTACACCTTATCGATCCGATACGAATAAAAACTATAGGTAACTAGATCGACTTACTTTGGCTTTTGGAGGAGCAAACAAGAGAAACAACACAATGTAGATGGTTAGGATAATGACTCCAAATCCATTGATTGTTGCAACAGGGATTGAATTTGGTTTGATGATCCCATAATAAGTCCATAGAGAGGCATTCAGCTGCAGGCATATGTATGGAAGGCTCTCAAACTCTTCAGTCGAACCATTCTTCACTATTCTCCAAAACGTTCCTCTGCAAAAACCGAAAAAAATAACAAACGCAGTACAATTATTTCAGAGTTCAGACACGCGTATCTGACACGTACAGGATGAATTCTGAGAGAAAAAAGAATCGAAAAATTAAAGAACGTATACGTACACGGGTGTGAGGAAGACGATACCGACGGTGATATTACCTGCAAAAAAGAATGAGAAAGATGAATCATTTTGAAACTTTGATGAAGATTTGTACGAGTCTTTGTGGTATGTTTTGATACCTAGAACTCCAAACAAGAGACTGAGTGCATCCATGGCAACGGTACAAGGAAAAACTTGGAGCAAATTAGGGGGAAGGAAACATTAATGTTGAGTAAAGGAGACTTGACTTAGGTTGTAATAATAACAGTAAGTCAATAATATTTAAGAAAATACAACTTGGCAAGTGGACGTATACTTTTGCTTTATGGTACAAAAATATTGAACTTTTTGTCCCTAATTAATGTGACATTTTAGCATATTTTTTTTCCCAAAAAAAGGGTTTTGTATTATGTTGATAAAAAGAAGGGGGAATGCTTGAAAACTCCCCATGGGTTTGAAAACTTCCTTTTAACTTCCCATTTTCAAATACATCATTTGGGGTTTTAGATACGCGATTCTGGTATTTAGATACGCGATTCTGGGATTTAGATACGCGATTCTGTGATTTAGATACGTGATTTTTTCCTTGTATTTCAAATACATCATTTGGGGTTTTAGATACGCGATTCTTGAGTTTCAATACATCATTTTTTAAAATGGGGAGCTAAAAGGAATTGGGCTTATCATTTGGGGAGTTTTCGGGAATTCCCCGTAAAAAGAATATCCTTTTTATGTTCTTGTTTGGTAAACAATTAAGTAATGCAAACAAGTTTTTAGATATTTAACTTGGATAAAATGTACTAGAATTTAAGTTGTTATTGTATTGGTGGAGCCGTGGAGGTTTAAGTTTGAATAGTTATTTTGACTTAATTTTAAGTTATATTCGATGAGTTATAAGACTGCTCTCACGTTTAACGAATCTATTCTGATTCAATTTCAAGTTATATTCGATGAGTTATAAAATTGCTCCCACGTTCAACAAATCTATATATTCTAACTCAATTTCAAGTTATATTCAATGAATTATAAGACTGCTCTTACGTTCAACGAATTTATAAGTCCGAACGTGACAATTGGGGTGTAATTTGTTGTAGAGATCATAATTTGACCACACCTACGTTGAGAACATACTATATGCTAATGAGAAAGGCATTTCTTTCAACAAGACTACAAGAATGGCTCCTGAATTACTAGTGGAAGAGAGATTATACTACTCAAGAGCAAAGATGTTGTGGACTTTGTCATATTTTGGTGTCAGGAGCCTAACCTTCCAGAGAGAGGATTACCTACACTTGGTAATGAAGGAGATCAGACCGAAGATGTTTAGTCAGCCAATCTAGAATAAGAATAATTCTAACCTAAACTTAATTCGATCAAATTATTATAACGAAGAGAGAGAGTTTTGCCGATAGAAAATTAATTGCATTTGAGTCGTGGAGCTTATAAGCTATTGAATCAAACATCTCTACTTGTTTTTCCATATGAAACAAGGTATGTTATCAATATGCATGCTCAATACATATTTGCATTTGTTTCTTCCATGAGGAATGCCTTTTTATATTCTTGAATCTCGGCTGAAGTTCTTATTAGGGGTGTATTTCGAGTCGAATCAAGTCGAGTTTGATCAAAAAATATCTAACATTTACTTAAAAATTATTTACCTCGAGGCTCGAGCCCCACTATATCAAAATAAATGTAGAAGCACACCATAAATACTGATTTGCAATTTCTGTTTCATAATTTTGTTTTATCGCCTATTTAACTCGTATACACGTGTTATGGATATAAATAAGCAGTTCAAAAATACCTAGTTGAGATGACTAAGAAGAAAGCGTTGACTATATTTGACTATGTGACCAAACTATGAGGTCAAACAAAGAGTCAAAGTAAAGAATATAGCAATTAAAAATAGAAAAAAATAAAAAGATTAAAAAATAAAAATAGAAAAAGAAAATAAAGCAACATTCAAGTCTTCAAATCCCTAATGACAATAAAAGGCAAAGGTATCCCAAAACCCCCGTCAGCTTTACAAATCAGACACCACACATCTTCAGCTCACACTCTCTCTCTAGCTGTTCTTCCGGAAGATCTTCATTTTCAGGAATAAAGATCGTATTTTTATCTCTGAATCGGAAAAGGGGCCAAGAATTCGACCAGAAAAATGAGTGAGGAGTCGAAGAGGAGTGGAGGTGGAGCTGCGGTGGCGCCGCTGATGTCCGCCGCCGACGACCGGAAATCGTCCTCCGGATCGAATCCCGGAAAGAAAGTCGTCATAAAGAGCGCCGACATGAAGGAGGACGTGCAGAAAGAAGCCATCGACATTGCCATAGCTGTAATCCCCCTCTGAAAGAATTGAAGAAAAATAACTGATGAGAACCCTTGAATTTATTTATTTATTTATTTTTTTGTTGGGTTTTTAGTTTTTGTTTTATTTTATATTTTTAGCTTACACATCTTTGATTTATGTTGTTTAATTTTCCAGGCGTTTGAAAAGTATAGTGTGGAGAAGGATGTAGCTGAGCAGATAAAGAAGATGTTTGACAAGAAATATGGCCCAACTTGGCATTGTATTGTTGGCAAGAATTTTGGTAATGAATCTTCATTACTTGTTTTTTTTGCTGAATTTACCTTTCCGTGATTTTGCTGCATCAGTTTGTGCTTTCGTTAGATAATGCATCAAGATTCATTTAGCAGTTATCAACAAAGTTAATGTATGTAGTGAGTTTCTGTTATCTGAGTAGATGATTAGAGAACGTCGTATCCCGACTATTCCTGTCCTGTCATTAGAATCTATAGCTTGATTTTGGATTGCATTTCAGGTTGTATCATGGATCTATGATTACATTAGAATCCCTCTTACAATCTAGTGGGAAGTGTCTAGTGTCCAGAGTTTTTGTTACTTGTTATATACATGGAAAGTCGTCCCTTTGATTGCTCGTATTATGTTTATTGGCTTCTTTTGTTTTGGTTTATGTTGGAGTTGAGTTTGAATCTGGTGATAGTAGACAGGATCTATAGAAAATTTTACTTGGCAAGACTCGTTTAATGGTGCTTCTAATTTGTAAACTGCATGGAGAAATTGTAATGCAGCAATGTAATAATGGGGTGTGCTGAAGACGTTCTACATTATTAGACAGAGGAAGAAGGTCAATGCAATAGTTTTAAGTAAAGAATGTATGATAACTTAATATAAGATGAACAAGATACGCGTTTTTACTTCATAAATGTAGTCGCAAGAATGTGTCTGAGATTGGCTTAAGGCTCCATTGATTTGTGCTCATTTTCGGATCAGACTTATGGAAGGATATAAACTAAGTATTTTATTATTTCTGGCTTGAGGAAAGCATGCATGATAACCGAGATGGAATTAGAATTTTCTGACTAGGGTTAGAATTGGTTCAGGTTAGTAACTAATCTTCGTGACCACAATCGAGCAGAATATTGCTTCTTTATTCTTTTTCTTTTCCCAAAAAAGGAAAATTACAAAAGATTACTTGTGGCTAGTTTCACTCCGAGATTGTTCAGAAAGAATTAAGTGATTAAGGGTAGGTCTGTTGACAGGTGTGGACAATCTAAATGAGCACGCATAGATATTTCTGGAAAATGTTTTTGGCAATGTAAACTATAATCACTTTGTTTTTCTTGGTCTATAGTTGTGTGCTTTAATATTTTGTTTTTTAGTCATTTAATTCTTCAACACTATTGCACGCCTCTTCGTGAGCTTATGGTTATCTCCTGATACTGGTATCGATCCGATAAAAGTCCTAAGCAGCTCGATGCTATCTCAATTTCTTTTCCTCCCTTGTGTAGGCTCCTATGTAACTCACGAGACGAATCACTTTGTCTACTTCTATTTGGACTCCAAAGCAATACTCTTGTTCAAATCTGGCTGAGCTGAGCAGTCATGTGCCTGGAAACAAACAATGATGCATGACGAAAAAGATAAGATAAGATCATGATGATGGGAATGACGGCGGTGATGAATCTGATGATGGTATAGCCGTTGCTTTGCACTTTGTATGTATGATTTAAACATCTTTATCTTTGGAAGATTCTTGTATATTTGACTTGACTTAAATTCTTCTCTACACTCTACATGATTCTATCTTAGTTCTACCACCAAATTAATCTCTCCGTTCTGTTTCGCTCGTTTATTCTTAAGAACCCCACCGCCTGTCCCACCACCCCCAAAAAAGAGAGAACATAGACTGCTTCTAGTGCAGAGCCATATATTCATGGCTCTAGTGAATCATGTGCTTGAAATACTGTCATGAGCTGTTGACAGCCCCTTCATGATATTAACATGCATGTTTTCTGTCAAATTTCATGAGTCTCAATAATAATTTCTATGTATGCTGCTTGGTTGTGACCAAGAACACATGCTCCGTAACTTAGATGTATTTGCTGCACAAAATGTTGGTGTATTGTTTAAACTGGGTTTGATTATGGCCAGCTTCGCCTTCTCGAAGGCGGTTGGAGTGCCAACAGTGTCTAGTTGCCTCGCTTAATGTTTGTTTGCACTATGCTGTTGATAGCACAGGTACCTCCGACTTCAAAATTATTCACATGTACCTTCTGTTTAAAGTAAACCCTTCGGATCGATGTGCTTTAGGGCTCCCTAGTGGAAGTTCTCTCCTTAACCTTACCTTCAGGGTCCTGACTCTACTACTGCACTTTAATGCACCCTAGTGGAAATTCTCTCAACCTCAACGTTAGGGTCCTAACTCTTACCATTGTTACTATCGGTAAAAAGAACGAACTTCACATGTTCTTGGATTCGGTAACCCTTTTCTTGATTTGTGATCTCATAGAGGATTGCTAAACGTTAATGATCGATTACGGATTCAATTCTCCTACCTCTCATTCCGTACATAACTAGAAGTGAAGACACCAATAACGACGAGTTTCTCTTGACACCCAACGTTTGAACTTCCGTGTTCTGACATCAACATATCAGACATCTGAACAATCACCGGAAACACCCATCCCATCACCACAACCTACAACTACGTGCAATAAATTGCATGGAGGAAATTCGAACGTAAGAGAACCACTCGATCACCACCACCACATAGCAGCACCACTATTTTTCAAATCACACCAATGGAACCACTCGACCACCACCACTGCCTCCACCACAACCGCAGCACCAACATGCGAGTGCCAAAAGACCATCCAAAATGTCCCGACCACCACCACCACCACAACCGCAGCACCACTATTTTTCAAATCACACCAATGCAACCGGTCGACCACCACCACAACCGCAGCACCGCCATGCGAGTGCCGAACGACAGTCCAAAATGTCCCTTTCCAAGAGAAGATTGGTGTTGGAGGAGCTGTCACACATTTAGGGGAAAAACCTCCCAACGTGGCCAACAAACACCACATAAGTTCAAGAAAGTACTTCACAGTCCAAGAAATGTACTGCTGTTTCTGTGGAAGAGAGTATAGATTCTAAAAACTTGGGCCACACCTCGTGGAGTTGCTAGATTGCTGTCGCAAAGCTTTGAAGTTGTGAATTTCTGACCCATTGGAATCGCTCCTCTTTTGTTTGATTGCAAAAAATAGCGTAATTATTGGCTACCCTTTGTTTGTTGCCATTGGTTTCTACCTTTTCACCTTTGGAGTTTTGCTGCTATTGGTTTTCTGCTCTTTTTTACTTGAGAGTACTGCAAGATTTGTTTGAAACAGCTTCTGCTTTTAAAAAAGTTAACGGGGAAGTTCAAGTTATTAAATAATAGTCGGTCACAGTAGTAAAGTCTGTGAGCGTTTGAAATAACTTCTGTAATTAAAAAAGTTAACGAGGAAGTAAAAAATATTAAATAATTAGAACATGAGCGAAATCTGTGAGTGTTTGAAACAACTTCTGTTTTTGAAAGAGTTAATGAGGAAACTAAAATTATTAAATAGTTAAAACTGCAGTGTTTGTTTGTGAGGGCCGGGATTGAAGAAATGAAAGTTGTGAGCGTTTGAAGCATTTGGAATCGCTTTTAAGATAATTGAAAAAAGAATTAGAAGTTGAAACAGTGATACGAAGTTGTTTCGGGCTTATAGCTTATTTTCGTGTATTTTAAGCAAAACGGTAAATTAACGGTCATTTTTCACCTTTTTAAAAGTGAAAAAATAATAATAATAATAAATTCCAAAAACAAACACTACCTAAGTGGGATTGTGGCTTTGCAAGTGTTTTTGAGCCAATACATAAATTATGAATGATCATATACGTCCAAATAATTCCTAAAAGTGTTGCAAAGTTGGGCCCATATAAATGTTGTAAATATAGTGGCTTTGATGTATATATATTGACACAGAAACAAGGATATGTTACGATACGAATATGACGATATAAATTTTTTTTTGAATTTTTTTATGTGAGGAGTATCAAATATGAGTGTCTGACATGACACGATACGATAAAATAATATTTTTAAAAGTATCCGTATATCGGAGTAGTTAAAAAGTTTTTTTTAAGATTAATAATTTTAAATTTGAATTTCTGTAATTAGTTTGAAGGTATGTGTTCGAAGAAATTACTTTAAATATGGATATCTCATAACTCCCTTAAGGTTTTATATTTTATCTTTATGAAACTTCTAAAGTTATATTAACTAAAAATTATAAATTTGAGTTTTGTACTTCTAAAAAAGTGTTGAAATATGTACGCTTGATCACTAACACCTAGGTTGAATACAAGAATAATTCATCCACTATAGTTCTTGGACAAACATTTCAATGCGATCAACGTCCATGTATAAATTGAAGTCTCTCACGTCTCGATTGTTATCGATTACGCGAAGACCGTTATCAATCATACAATAAATATAATTTTCAAGATTCATGTCAAATTAACGAAAAATATAACTCTCGTCGATTGCATAATTAATATAATAAATATAAAATAGTTATTGCGTAACTAATAACCATCACAATCAGACGAGAAACATCACATTATTCAAAGGAAAACTTCAAAATACTTACTAATGAGATGACGCGTAATTAAGGACCAGATAAGGACTAAGATTGCTTGTCCTATAATACCGAAGACTTTGTATTTGTAATGGATTAATATTTTTAAAAATATTAATTTATCGTATTGGATATTCGTATTGAATATTATATTTGATATTTTTAAACTCATATCAGACATCGTATTTAATATTTCTTACGTGTAAAATTTATAAAAAAAATTTATATCGCCTATTTATATCATGTCATGTTAATATCATATTATGTTAGACATTTATATCAAATATCATATTTGACACTTTTAAAAATATCATTTTATCATATCAACTATTCATATTGGACACCATAACTGATATTTCTCACGTGAAAAATTCATAAAAATATTTATATCATCGTATTCATATCATGTCGTAAACCGATCAAACCAAGCTCGATTCGCTACAAATTCCCACATTAACTTTGAAGCTATTACACCCAAAGGGGTGAAACCACAGAAGCAGGTAATCCTTACTTCAAGACAGATGGTGAAGAACACTGTTCAAGCTCACACACAAGAGGGAGGAAACGAAAGATTTGATTGATCTATTACTCGATCGAAATCCCTTTCGCGAAAGAGTTCGGTTACCAACGCTTCCCAACTATCTTCGATCGAGCAACAGATCAATCAATCTTTCATTCCTTCCCTCTTGCGTATGAGCTTTATCCATATCGTCATGTCCGTACCATGCAACATGATTTTATATATATCAAGTTCAAGTAATTCCTAATATACCCATTCGTGATCGATTCAAATGATTAATGAATTTATTTTTTAGTACTGGATCGCGAGTTTAAATCCCACCTGAATGTGTAAGTAAAAAATAAAAAATAAAATACTATATAATTTTGGATTACCAAAAACACCCTTCAAACTTATGAACCAAAAACGGTAACAAACATTTCAGATTTCCCATTTCCTCCGCCAGCAGTTCGATCGTCCTCAACACAGAACCAATGGAAAAAACAACCAGAAACCCATGGGCTGATGTACAATGACAAATCTGTCCCTGGCTTCATTTCTAGGAAGCATCCAAAGAAAAAAAGAAATAAACCCAAAACACAAGAGGGCATTCCAGCCATAAACAAAATCCAGCAAGGGCATAAATGGAATTTCACCACTCTCCATCAGTATGCAAAGGCATTCGATCGAGTTCTTGCCCTTTGCCCTTTTGCAGAAGATGAAGATGATGATGAAGATGGCGATGAACTTGCAGCCATTGAACAGTTGTACTCTAAGGTACAACCACTTTTAGCAGGGATCTCCTCTTCGTCCATGAAGATTTGCCTGCATCTGCAATCCACGCTGCAAAACGCCTTATCCCCTCTGCAGCAAAAGAAACCACTGATTATACTTATATGTGTATGTATCTGCATTTTTTGGGGGGTTTTAGCAGAATCCCACTTGTTTTTCCTCGGATTTATCTTCAGGGTGCCGATCAAGGACCAATCTTTCTCAAGATTTCAGCGTTTCTACCAGAGATTTGAAGTTTGAACTGAGAAAAGCAAACGAAGAACAAGAAGGGATGGAAAGAAAAGCTTACTTATACATGTAGATATCTTTCCCAGGTAGGAGCTTCTGGTTGCAGAGGAAACAATGCTCGAGAAACCCACGAACGGAGGAGAACTCCGGCGGCGGCGCTTTCCTCGAAAAGACTCCGGGAAACGGCGGCGTTGGGGTGGTGGGTGATTTTATCATGCTACCTTTGCTGATGACTTGAGGGCTTCCTTTTTCGGAAAGATCCCTGTGGTTTTCGAGTATTATGCTTAGCCCCACCATCTAATGCTCCCTTTGCGGCGGCGGCGGCGGCGGTGGTGGTGGTGGTGGTGGTGGTGGTGGTGGAGGGAGGAGAGGAGGTTTTTGGGGTGATGAAAAGATGGCAAGAATAAATACAGAGCACTTAGCAGGAGAGGAGCAGTGAGCTGTAGTGCTTGTTAACTGCCACGTACACCCTTTTCATATAGCTAATTGATTTGCTTGCATATTTTCAGTTTTTATTTTTTTGATTTTTGATTTGGATTTTTAATTTTTTTAATTGATTTTGGGGAAAACAAATAAATAAATCGAGTTTTTTATTTTTTTTGTCGTTTTGGTCTGATGGGAGTTTTTACTTCCCTTTATGGCACTTTACTGCAGTTTCTGAATTGCAAGATTTTACTCCTAACAATGTGGATGGTGGGGTATCGGGTCAGATAGTGTAGGTTAGCGGTTCGATGTTATATTATTTTAATTAGAAGTCTCGAGTTTAAAATTTTGAGAACGTAATTATTATTAATAGGAAGAATTTTATATTTTAAGTGGTTCGTTTTGATTAGAATTATGAAAATGAGTTATAGAATAAAAAAATTGTGGATGGTGAAGTGGGGTTGGGGGTGTTAATAAGAGGAAAAAATGAGTTTTTAGTGACTTTACTAATTAGGCATAAAGTGGATTTATATTGGGAAATTTTAGTTTACCCCTTTTCGGCCTTATTTTTGAGTTGGAATTATCCGGTTCGATGAGTTCTTGAGCGTTCGTTCAATCAATTTTCGATACGTTAGTAATCAGATTTTGATATAGTTGGTTTCGGAGAGCATCTGTAGTTAGGTTTGAATATTGTTCGAAGGTGAATTCAATTTGAGTGAGTTATTGTAGGGAAGGGTTTTACTCATCTTTGTAATTTTTGTTTTTAATTTATCAAGATTTTATTGAATAGACGTTTTTATGTTATATAAACACGTCTAAAAGTAATATTTATATCTTATTGCATATTATATCAGAGTCGTCGGCATGATAAATAATATATTTGATATTATTTTCGATAAAGTTTATATCATATCATCGCCTTACCGTCACAAAATCATGAAAAACTTTAAGTCTATAATGTATGTCTACAAACACGACGATAAATACGACACGAATTAATTCAGCGGTTTGGAGTGGGACATGCGGATTTGGTTTTGTCCTATTGATGATATACATGCATTCATTAGTCCTTCTCGGTCGTCTATGAATTTTGTTACTTTTGAATTTTGATTCATGAGATTTGGGACCAAATGAGAACACCATGGGAGATTGACACACACGTACCATCATTTAAATTGTATGATTTCATTATGAATTTTCTTTTTTTTTTTCTTTCTTTTTATATTTTTGAGCTATTTTTAGATTATTTTGGTGGGATTTACTGAGCTGTAAAATTATTTCAAGTAATGCAATTTTGATACCACCTATGGTAAATTTTCGTAGAATTTTAAACTATTTTAAATTACAGTCGTAACTCATAACTTTTGAATTGAATAAAGTCCTACTAAAATGCATTTGATGTGACAATAATATTAAATTTGCCTATGTGTTTGACTTATGGATTATAACATTGTATTTTATTAAAGTGAATTTTAGTTGCATCTAAGGTTTTGACTAATTGGTTCATTAATCAAAACAGAAATTAGGACTTACGTATAGTATTTTGCTATATATATATATATATATATCGGTATTAATAAATGTCCTAAAACTATGAGCGAGAAGTGAAACAACCGACAATAATCGATTTCTTTAGCGGACAATTACTCAAAAATCCCCAAGTGTAAACTGAATTTCCTTTTCACTCCCCCATTTTGAAAAAGTTCCTGTTCACTCCCCAATTGATAAACAAAAATTCTTTTCACTCCCCAAGGTTGTATAATAATTCAGGAATTGCGTACAATTTTTAGGGAATTGCGTATCTAAATCCCGGAATCTCGTATATACGAGATTCTGGGATTTTTATACGCAATTCCCTACAAATTGTACGCAATTCCTAAAGACAATGTACGAACATGTACTATTTGTGGGGACCTAAAAGGAATTTTGTTTTTCAATTAGGGATTGAACGGGAACTTTTTCAAAACTGGGGACCTAAAAGGAATTTTTTCAACTTTTTGGTACTATTCAAAGATTTTCCCTTTCTTTAGTGTCGTCAAGAAATTAACAATTTTTAAATTATAAAATATTTTCTTTTCGTTATACTGAGTTTGACGAATTAAATTCGAATTAGAATGATTGATATGTGCACTTTGTAAAATCCCTTTTTGTATTTCCTTTAATCCAATCGGAGAGAGTTGTCAATTTGATCTAGAAAGAGAACACGACTGAACATTCTTTGGACTACTTAATCGAGGATTGTCGGAAATTTTTTCGAAAACCTTGGAAATACACTATCAAACAAAATCCAAGATGAGTGCTCTCCTATTCCGACTTCCCCAGAGCTTCCAGTAGCACAGACGGGCTCTGTGCCCATCTAATTCATGGAATACGTGATGATCCAATGGTTCTTACTTAGGGAATTCTGGGCTTAACTGCAAGAAAGGTCTAGTGTCAGTGTGTTAATAAAAAAATGGAAAAGGACTGCCGCTCGATGGGTACACGAAAATAACGAAGTTACTTTGATTACAGAACCATTGCCTGTCTCTTGGAACGAATTGAATGATCGGATTGAAGGTTGCCCCCTCTCCCCCTCACTCTCCTTTCCCTAATATGAACCTTGACTCGTTGAGTCATCCCAACCGATTCTTCCAATCTATCATTTTTTGAATGATTTGGAACTTGGAAGATCCAAAACAAAAAAATAGTGGCATTTGCTAACAAAAGGGTGGACAACAGTCTCGCAGACGCTATGATTAAAATGAGTCAAAACATGGAAGATTTGAAGAAGGAATGAGAACATCAACCGAAACATTTCGAATGTGAGAGTGATATGATCGACAATTAGTTTTTTACATATTTCTGGTAAAAATAAAATAAAATAAAATAAAATTTTGGCCAGTTAGGAGGTCCATAATCAGCATTCTTGTATTAAAGAAAGCTAATTAATAGATGTAATTAATGAATAAGAAAGCCATAAAAAATCTAATAAATATGAGTATGGTTATTATTAAAAAGAAAATCATGTTACGGCAATTAAGCTTACATATATACAGAGTACTATTCTGCAAACTTCAACATTGGATCGTACATATAACACTAAATAAAGCCGGCGCAGGAGTACTTCCAATTAATGCTCTAATTAATCTCTTCACACATATCTATAATGTCATTTAATTACTTCTGAAAATCTTTAATTTATTTTGTAGCTGTGGGAGTGGGATTAATCAATCCCATGCAATGTCAACTTATTATTATTGATCCATCTCACCATGTATTAATTCCTTTCAATTATGTTAATTTTCGGGCATTAGAACCATCGATTTTAGGTGTTTTAAATGGGATCTCTCCTAATATAATCTTTTATACGAGAATCAGTGAGAGTTACTAAAGATGCTTTACACAGGGACCTCTCCTACGTAAGTTTTTACATTCACAAGGTTCGAATCTGAGATCTTACATAAGTGAACTCAAGCCCTTATCCACTTGAGGCAACTACTCGTTTGTTAGTTTTTCACTATTATGCTAGTTGTATATGCTTGATATATTCGATTGACTCACCACAATATCGAGTTGTTGAAATACAATACTATTCGGATGGTCTGTAATTTGATTGAGTTATTGTATATTCAGTTTTGGTGAAATAAACATCTTAAGAGGACCATAATATGAAATTCAATTTGTACGGTAACATCGAAGAAAGATCCCACGAGTAATTAAATTACCCTAAAATCGACTTTTGGGTTTATTTGAGTAGAAACTTGTCTAGGTTTTGTATTATTTGGAGAAAAATCATACTGTGTTGGTGTTGCGTACGAGGAAAAAAGTTTCATATCGTGTCCATATCGTGCACTGCGAAGCGTAGGATAAGTATTAGGGTTTTGCCTTCATTCGTCAACCTCTCCCAACAACCTTCGAGTCGAATGCTACTTTATTAGCTTCATTGAAGATTCAAATTTACCCTAAGAAAATATAGATTCTTCTTGGTGAAAGCACATAGTAATTTCAAACTAAAATAATAATAATTTCAGTGTAGAGTTACTCTTGGTTTTAACCGTACAGAAGCAGTTGAAGTTTTAAAAGAATTATTAATGCATCTACATGATGGTAAATATTAGATCCTAGGGGTAAATATTTGGAGGGTTTTATTACTAAAGCATTTATTGGTTAAAAAACAAACTATGAAATATGCAATAAATGAAGTAGCTAGCTTGCTTATATTAATCAAACTATAAATATGTATAAACTTTCAATTAAATAAAAAGTTAATTACCCTAAGTCCAATTAGAACTTGATTAAATTCCGCCACCTATAGGTTAACCCATAATATAACTTGTATTTCAAGTTTCGAAAAGTTTTTTTTTTTTTTGGTTTGAAAAAGAAGCGCTAATAGGCTTCCTCAATAACTAATTCCACCAGATCCCCCACATCAAAAGGGAGCTCAAATCACGTTTACAATTCCAGAAGCTGGTGTTCCTTCTTGGCAAGGTAATCTGCACAACAATCAGCTTCTCTGTTGAAATGCTTGAGGTGTACCTCCCATGACTATCTCAAAAGGTCGCGAACATCGACAATAATGTTAAGAGAATAAATTTCTTACTAGTGGAATACTTGTCTCGTACCTTTATCATAAATCGGAGAATATTTATTAGTGATTTCTTACTAAATTAATGAAATCATTTAAGAAAATCTATTACAAAATTATGTTAAATATCAATATTTTCTTCGAATGAATAAAATGCAATCTTGCAAGATAACCTTTTGATTTAATTGTTCTACATTAGACTCGTACAACTTCTATGTTGCAATTTCACATGAGCTGATAACAACGTACTGTTATCAACTAAAAAAAAACTCTTTTAACCTAAAATCAATGCCAATACTTTATAAAAGATCTTGTTAAAAAATCTACACCAACACTCACCATGAAATCTTTAACGTAAAATATAATATATTTATTGTCTAAGCGATCAATGTCTCTAAAATTATGTGTATATTAGATCTAAAAGTGCAAGTTTTTCCTAAACATAAGCATTTCTAAATTGAATCCAACACATTACCTTTTCAATCTTGTTTGTTTAGTGGCTGACATTGTAATGTGGTGTTTGGGCCTAATGCAATATCTTGTCCTTTCTTTGTATTTCCCCTACTTTTCACTTTTCATAGGGTTATGGAATATGAATACCGACATGCGATATGAACACGGCACAATACGAATATATTGACATGGATTTTTTTTTAATTTTCCATGTGAGGAATGTTGGATTCGAGTATCAGACACGATACGACACGACAAAATTCATGATATTTTTAAAAGTATTCGTGTATCTTAGACATAGGGTATAAACACACACTCTCTCTCTTTCTCTCACACACACACATATATATAGACATTTATATTGGACACCGTATCAGACATTTTTTATATAGAAATTCAAGAAAAAGTTTCTATCATCATTTTTCGTATCATATCGTGTTCATATTACTACATCGTCGAGTTATGTATCAATATTACACATAACTAGTTCATACTTGTCAATGGGGTACTTATTCAATCCAAATGAAGCATAAACATAGCTTTAAATGATTCAAACCAACAATCAAAGCATTTGGGCAAAATAACCTAAATACGAGCCGTCAAGATTCTTGGATTTTCGTAATGATTATCCATGCTTAAAGCTCTTGAAAAGGGCCAAAATGCAAAAAAACTAGGAATAGAGGGCTTCATTTTGAAGGAATCAGAAGATGAGGGACCAACAAGCAATTTTGTAGGTGTGACTGGGATGTGTGATAGGATGGGCCCTAATGTCGGCCCAAGTTAACCAAAGCAAAGAAAGCAAACCTATTTGGGCTTTCTTTATTATAACAAAAGGGCCCACATTCAGACCCAATTTTTTGGACTGTTGTGAAATATTGGGCCACGTTTATAGTGATAAGGGTCGATAATAAACTGGTCCATTCTAAAATTTTAAGTGTGACATGACATCTTAGGGTGTGTTTGGTTGGTTGGAAGGAGGGAACATAATTGGGACGAAAACAAGAATTTAATCGAATCATAAGCCGATCCGAGCCGAGCCGAGTCTCAATATTTGACTAAAATGAGATTCGATTCAAGCTCAAATTAGGATGAGTCGTGCCACCGCACGAGTTCAATATTTGGTTAAAGTGAGACTCAATTTATCCTCAAATCAAGATGAATCGGGTCGGTCCACTAAATAGTATTCAAGTCAATATTTTTCAAGCTTGGATTTTTTCATGGCTCGAGCTTCAATCTTAAAAAATTCTGGATGAGCTCGTGAGTAGATTTGTTGACTCGGAAATCAAGTTAATAAATATAGAGGTGCAAATGAGCCGAACCAATTCGTTAGTTTGTCAAACAGATTCATCATAAATTCGAACTCGAGTTCGAGCCTGGAAAAAAAAAAAAAAAAGTCTCAGCTTGTTTGCATCCCTTAATAAACATGCAATTAAATTAATAAAGTTTACTAAAAAAATTATGGCACAAATTAATAATTTTGCAGAGAACTCTATTTTGTAGGTGTTGATTGCCAACCCGGCCCAACAACCGACTTTGGGCCTAAAAAATTTCTGCAAATAAAGATATAATTGAAATTTGTCTCTATTTGCAAAAACTTTAGCGCCCATAAGCTCAATGTGAATCAGTTGCGGTGCTCGTTGTGCGTAAAGGTCTCGGCTTTATCAAATTTGTTTGACGATGAAGAGAAATTGAGGTGTAGTTTCTTATTTTCTTGATGCAGCTGTGATTTTCCATTTTGGTTTTTATGGTTCAGTTGAAAATTGAAATGCGGTTGTTCATGATGAAGCATTAGTGTTATGCATTTTAGCTGTGAAGTAGCAGGGTTTTAGTCCTGAATTAAAGCATTTTAGTTCGTGAAAGATGGGATTTTCCGTGTAAATATTTCTAGGGAAGTTTTGTGGGTGGTTCCAGGTTTGGTGTTTAATGGATGGTACTGTTTTTTGGGGAAATTAGGCATTTGAGGTAGTTGAAGTAATTCTTGAGTGCAGAAACGGAATCAGGAGGGGGATGGGGTGAGCAAGGAAGCTTATGAGAAGTAGCAAACATTCTTTATATGATTCAGATTATTGCTGTTAACTACTGTATTAAAGAAGATAATGCTACTATGTTAGTGAACTGTTTTAAAGCCAGAACAATTTGCATGAAGATCAATGCCGAGGTCTATTAGGTGTACGTTTCATTATTTAAAGACGCCTTATGATCTCGCTGCTGCTGTTCAATAGGTTAGATTGATGGTTCCCGAATGTTATATGAACAAGGGATTGTAAATTCAGGAGATTCCTAAGTTCTTTAATAGAAGCTGCGAATGCAAACAGATTTATTTGGTTTCGTAATTGTTGGAAAAGAGAAAAGGAAAATTGTAATAGGTATTTGTTAATGTTTTGAGAAACTTGCAAACACACTCCATGATCATTCCTGAAAGTTATTCTTGGCAGTTGGCACTAAACACTATTGGTTTTGTCCTAAACAGATAATAGTCTTGTTTATGTGTCTGTTTTTAAGAACTATACAAACATAATGACATTGCATGTTGGTGTGCGTATTTGCTATACAATCAAAAGGAAGTACTTTTTATATTGTTCCAAATAAGTACACTTTACATCAATACAGAGTTCTTTACTTCACTTATAGTCTGTAACTTCTACGACAAATCTCTCGCTCGTTGCGAAAATGACATATACTCCATTCCCTTTTTCCCTAATACTACTACTGCTGCTGCAATTTTCTCCGTCTTTTCAACTTGTTTGAACAGTCGTGATTACTCCTTCCTCACATTTCACCAATAAATCTGCATTTACATGTTCATTACTTTCACCAACCATGTCTTTTGCCTTCAAAGACTCATAATCCCAATCTGTCTTATGTACAGTTATCAAAATTGATAAGACGCATGCCACTTGAGCTGCTAAAAGCCCATAACTAAGGCCCAAGAACCCGAGTTTCCAGAAAAAGGCCAAAGCTACTGCCACTGGTGTCCCAATCATATAAAATGAGCAAAAATTTATCCCGGCCCCAATCCCGGGCCTAGCACTTCCTCGGAGGACCCCACAGCAGGTTGTTTGTGGACAATTGGCAAGCTCACAAAGGCCAATAATGGGAAGTACAGCCACAGTCAGCTCAAGAACTTGATTATCATTGGTAAAAACCTCCGCCCAGACTCTCCTTCCTACAGTGGTCAACAGAAATCCAAACACTGATGTTGAAAAGGCCAGAGCTATGGCTACTGCAGTTGCCAAACGTGCCTTGTGGGGCCTACCGGCTCCGAGTTCATTCCCCACTCTAGTTGAAACCGATGCACTAATTGCTGAAGGCAACGTGTACATAAGGGATGTCGTTTGTATTACTATTGCTGATGTGGCTAGCGCAATTCGGGGATCGTAGAGGTAACCGGCTAGAAGGGTCATGAACTCATACCACCACCATTCGAGGCAGACGCCTAAGCAGCTAGGGATTGCTAGACGGAGCAGCGGGCACCATTCATCCCAAAACGAGGTGGTGGTTGTCGTGGAATCAAGCTTATTTATAGGAGGTTGTGATAAAGGTTGACAAGTTGGCTTCCTTAGCTCATGGGTGTAGTTTATGTACATTAGAAGAAAGAACAAAGTGTTTAAATTGGCAATGAATGTGGAAATCGCGATTCCTTTGATTCCCAGACGGTGGTGGAAAGTGAAGAAAATGGTGATGGGAAAATGTAGGATTGTTGCTAGTGCAGTGCACCAGAGGAGTGGCCATGTTGTCCCTTTGCTTCTTATATAGATTCGTAGAGGTTGAAGTAGGCTATTGGCAATAAGATCAGGCACCGCAAAAAGGCAGTAAAGGCTTGCAATGTGCACTACTTGGGGTTCTTGGTGCAGAATTAGCAAAAGCGGCTCAAGATAAATCCAAAGAATTCCAATGGGTATGGATGCGAGAAGTAACAAGAATATTGTTCTTTGGAGAGAGAGAGAAACCATGGTCAAGTTCTTTGAACCAAAAGCTTGGCTGCATAACGGCTCCAGTCCCATGGCTAGGCCAGAAAGGACAGAGTAACCAGTAATGTTGGTGAAACCAATGGCTAATGCTCCTCCAGCTAGCTCTAAGCTGCCTAGGCGGCCCATGCAGGCAACTGAAACCATGTTTTTCAGGTAACTTGATATTCCCATAATTAATATCGGAAATCCAATGTTTGCTGTGTTTCTGAGTTCGTCTGCCACCTATCAGTAAAAGAAAATGTTAATTGTCAGAATCGAAATTATGTGAATTGTTTTTTGAAAGACATATTTTGCTGTTCTTACCTCTATCATTGTCAGGTTCTTTTTGGCTGCCATATTTTCCTTTTCGCTTATTCTTTTGTTTGGTTTTGGCTGTTGTGGTAGAGAGGTTTTTACAGTACGAATTTACTTTTCTCGCCCTTCAACATGCTTGCGAACTTTTCCCCCCCAACACTGAAGGAGAGTGAGGTTTTGCACTTTACAGGATAAGGGGTAGATTTTATAGGAGTTGAAGTGGTGGGTACTCAGATTTCATTTTTTAATTTATTTTTAATATTTTGATTAGACAATTATTTAAATTTGCAAGAAGTGAATAACATAGTGGTTTTTGGGCTCTAACCTTTTTTTAAATATAGATTCACTTTAATTTGAATATGTCTTCTTTCCAAATATATGAGAGCATATCTACTTTCTCCTCTGAGAGAATCTTGCAGAAAGTATTAATACCTAAATCTATGATTTAACTCCACATGTTGAGGCCTTATTTCTGCTGGCTGAGTTAGTATTACCATTAACGTCAAAATAATGATTTCACTCATTTCCCCAAAAGTTTTAGGAAGTTTTGATTTTCCCTTAGTTGCTTGTAATACTTGTTGATTTTATACTTTTCTCTGGCTAGCTTAAGATTTATGGGACTACCTCTTCATTGAGGTATAATAAGATACTCCTGATAATCTAAAGAATATTGACAAGAAGCTCGTATATCTGATTGATCGTCAATATCTCCATCATGACCCTGTCAAGTAAATGATGGGAAGAATCAATTTGTAGCTGTGGGAGGGACTTGTTTCTGGTCGACATCGTATTCTACGTAGTTTTTCCAACCATGCGAAAAACTTAGTATATTATACTCAAGTCTTCGGGCAAAAGTCCTTCCAGTCAACTACGACACATACCTTGTCCAGTATAGTTTCTACTTGAAGCCTTATTATTGTAAAAAAATGTTTATTTCTTCATTTTGCTGGTGTTAGGCTTTCAAAAGTACTCACACACATGCACACACACACACATAGAGACAGAAGTTAGGTCTTTAAGGAACTACACACACAAACACACAAATGCCTCCCTCCCTCATCTCTTTCTCTTTTTCTCCCCCCCTCTCTCTCACCCAACGTTGCATCATCAATTCCAGAATCTTCTGCGGTTAAAAAACATATAGGCATGCTACCTTAGGGTTAGTTATTCTTGGAGTCATGTTTGCTAGTTGTCATCATATTTCACTGTCTCTATCAAGGTGATGCATGCCATAGGCATCACATGGTAAATCCTAGAACATCATCTATGTGCATATTTTTCACACATATTATTTCATACTTCGGGCATTTTTCAATACCTTATTCTTTGTGATCATTTTTCTTTAGTTCCATACCTATACTGAGAATCATCTTCAATATGTATGTTCACGGGCGTAGTACTTGGGTGCTATTCCCGTTCTGCCACATGGGTGTTTTTTGATTTTCATTAGTTGATCTAGAAATGTGAGCACTTGCAACAGAAATAATCTTGCCCTGCTTATATGAAACCAAGCATGTGCTTGTTTGTTGGACCAAATGAGCGACAAAATCCAGACGTGTGCATAATTATTTTCCCCACTTTTCATAATCCTCAAGGCAAATTGCATTTCAAGCATCAACTTTTTTTCTCACCATTCAAAGATGGGATATTGCACCTTCCCACTCAAACTCCCTTTTGAAACACCGTACATTTGTAATAAAAACGTTGCTATCCTTGAAAGGATCACATAATTTGTTGCTCGAAAAGCTGTATTTTTGGTCCCTAAGAATGAGGCAATGCATTCAGAACTAAAAGAACCGACATGGGTTCATATTTACCGCATTTTTCACATGAAACTGATTAAGTTCTAAACTAGGGTACTCACCCTTTTGTTCAGTCAAAACGGATTTTCTTTCTCTCACCAAACATCCCTTACAGAAATACTTTCTGTCCGGATACGTATTTTTCTTTACATTACTGTGGTTTACGTGACTTTATCTTTGAGGAAATTGACACTTTGCACTGACCACCACTAAGTTTGATACCTTATCACCTCAACTTGCTCAAAGTTGACATTATATCAAATGGCTTTATCCCACTTGCACTTTTGCTTAGTGTATTTTGTTTGACAAGGAAAGATGGTAGCCCTTGATGAATTATTGTTGTGATTTGAGGTGAAAAAATACCAAACTTAGTAGAAAACCAAGACATAAAGATATCTTGTGGATCTTGGTGTAATAACACTCTCTTTGTAGGGCCATGGGGCTTCCAAATTGCTTACAAGATATGTAGCACTTGCCTTTGTCGTTGGTGGTCAAGAATACTCTCATTAACCTCTTAACATAGCCCTTTGTGTCTTTGCTAGCTAGCACAGCAAAATGGCTCAAGGGAGAGAAATATCTCTAGCTAGATTGTCCACATTATTTGGTCTCATATCTTCATGAAATGTCAACCAAACAAAAGGGATAGGGAAAATACCCTACATTGGAAGCAAACTCATTAATTTGAACACTAAAAAGATCAGAATTGACCATTTCTCTTTAGTCCCTGGTCAATGCTTCTTTTGGGGGTGCACATAGTGTAAGAGTGGGAAATATCTTATAGTGTTGTACGAACGTACACTTAGTGTGAGTGCAACTATTCGAGTTGAGTTCACTAGTCGTTGCAGCTAAGCGAGTTGAGTTGAGTCGAGCTGAGCTGAGTGAAAGTTTATTAGTCGTTGTAGGACTTCACATGCGGCACGTTTAGTTTCTATATTGTGACAGTGAAAGAGGCGATTGTTACGGCAAAAGTGGGATGGAGTGCAAGGCCTAGAGGCCAAGTACCCTCACCCTGCAACTCCATATTTGGATTGAAGTTGATGCGTTGGGGCATCATGCTCTTCAATAGTCTTCATGCATAACATGTTTTTCAATTTACATACATACAGCTCTGGGATTAAAGGTGATGGGATTGAAAGAAACATGTTGAAATTACAGGGTGTAGACCACCATTCCTCCTTGCATGCACACCCGCATGCGCACACACACGAAAATTTTATATCTGATTACTCTATATTTAGGACTCATTACAACGCAGTTCATCTAGTTCGGGAAATACATTTTAGTCCCTATAAGTCTTGTTTGGCCTGAAGTCCTAATGAAATTTGTAAAAGTACTCACATATCTCTGACATTTTGTATGAGTGTTTTATTGAATATGTGACAAAAATTACAAAGTCACTCATAAAGTTTATAAATATAAACAAAACAATCTCTATAAATTATGAATTTAACAACACAGTCCCTGAAGTCACAAATCAATTAAAAACCTTTGGGGTATTTTTGGAATGACATAATGGAAGTCAGAGGAGCACAAGTAGTTCTCAAAAGTTAGGGATTAAAATAAAATTTCTCGATTTAAATTGACTATAATGTAATTAGGTTTAAATAAAGGAAATGTACGGAGAGAGATATGTAGTTGGTTAAGTAACATCATCATTTAGTTGGAGTCGTATACTCTTAATTATTGAACCAATCTTGCAAATGAGCTTGATTAGACAACAAAGCGAGCTTAATTAATGAACTTCTTTGAGCCTAAAAATGGACTCCTCTAGTTGCCTAAGCATATTTTATTTACGTTGAATGCCGGTTTTCATTGTTTACTTTGAAGTTTGAAAGTGCCAAAGCCCGATTTAATCAGTCGAGCCTGTTATTTGAGTGGCTTGTGGACTTATTATTATTCCACTCAAATATTTGGTGTTAGCTAACCCACTGCACAAAAGTTGGAGGGAAATGACCCATTTGTACAACTTTTCATCAAATTTACACAAATTGCCATCCAAAAGGTGTACTTACATACTACTATTCTGGAACGAAATTCAAGATCAAAATTTTGGTCCAACTTTTTCTACTTCATCCCTAAATTTGTTCTTAACTGAACATGCTATTTCACCTCTCTTTTTCCATTTCCATTGTTTTCCTACACCAATTCTTATCAAAATTCGCTTAGAAAACAATCAGGCATCAAATAAAAAAATATAAGATAAATTTGAGCAGCCGCATATCTCGTAAATATTGCTAAATTTTTATATATTGAGCAGCCGCATCCGATCCCGTGCAATTTGTTTTTTAGTTATTCAATTTTATTTTACTTAAACTATTATTCTCTCGACAAATATTAGAAAATTATTTATATACATTAATTGCGAGTTGGTATTAAAATGACTACATATAATTTTCATTTTCAATATTCATACATTATATATTCCTTAACATCAATTTTATTTTGTAGGTTTATTTTGACGGAATTTTAAGAAATTTTTGTTTAACGTTGGTTGATAATACTATGCATCTTAATTCGAGACAAAGTTTGTATATTTTTAGAGTTGAATTTTTTATGCCAAATAAGGTGACGAATGACAATTAAATTATAATTTTCTCTTAAACTCTTTTTGATAATTTTAATTGATTGATATTGTTAGGTGGAGGGTTTTTTTTTTTTTTTTTTAATACAAAGACTCACTTCGAGTTCGAACATCAAAGTAAAGTAAAACTCTTTTACGATTTGTTCTTGTACTTTATTGTGTATTTCTACATTTAGAACCCTTGAAAAATGAATTGCGATATTCTCAAATTTTGGAGGTATAAGCTATTAATATAATGGTAAATAAACGAGTTAATTAGGACAATTCTACATTTATATAGTAGTTTGTGACTTGTGAAGTAAACAATAACCAATTTTAGGGTAAATAAAGCACCAACTGAAATAGAAAAGTAAACCATATGTTATTTTCATTGCCTTTAGTTTGATATGAAAGTCCTTTTATCCTCAGGATACCGGTTCTTTTCGTTTTTTTTAATTAGATGTCTCGTGTTCGACATGTAACTATTATTTGAAATGAATATTTTGTACTCAAGTAGTTCAATCCGACTCAAACCCGAATGACAACACCGGATGTAGAGGAGAATTTCCCGAGTTAGGATAAACTTACTAGTTAAGAGTGAACATGCTCACAATGTTATTGGAAGGGTTGAAACACCTAAATAGATATACATGATGGAGAATTATCATGTGATCGGGTGGATGTGGGCTTTTTTGAAATTTTGAGATAACATGGATTTGTATGGTGATATGACATTATCCTAATTTTCATCATATTTCTAATGGCCCCTAACTAGAAAAGAAAATTACAACAATAATAATAATAACATCAAAAACAATAATAGGGGCCCCTTTGGTGACAAGATCCAAACTTTAGTGATAACATCACTAAGTTGATTTAGGGGGGAACACTAGGTTTTCTATTTTGGATTAGGGTTTAGTTTAGTTTCAATTTCCAACTTATTGTAAGGCTTTTCAAATGCAGCAAAAGAATATTATCGAGTGATATAGTTCCGTGGTTCAGTGTTATATATACTAGTTTTATTAGAAGTTTTATGTTCGAGTTTTTTGGAACACAACAATTATAGATAGGGAGAATTTTATACCTAAATAGTTCGACTCAATCCGAATTCAAATAAATGAGATGTATAACGTAAAATGTAGCAAAAGAGTGAAGCATTTTTCTTGACAAGGGTATTTTTGTAAAATTACAAGGATTATGAAAGTGGGGCCACAATCATGTGAGTTAGTTACCAATCAACTCCAATGGATGGCCATGATAAAAAAAATTCCATCAACTTCAAACCATGTGGCTTCATTCTTAGATGGAACTTAGGTAATTGGACCACTTTTTTTTTCTTCCCTTTCTTTTCCTTAATAATTCAATTCTTGTTAAGTTATCAAGCTCTTAAGATTTTCTAGCATCATTTTCTTTCTTTTTTTTTTTTCTTTTAAGTTTTTTCCCCAATGGATGAGATATTTTAGCAAGGGCTTGATTTTGGTGCCAAGTCTCGTTTATGCGGGATTGCGGACCACCGATGTTGATCAGTTTTTCAGAACTTCATTAAGATATAAAACTCTTTCTATTAATGGCAACTGCGTCTTTAGGATTCAAATACAAGATCTTCGATTAACTACCAATTAGAATGGCTAAATTGCACCGTTTGATAGGTTCGAGATCCTGCATAATGATTATAATTGAAAATACACTTTACTAACCAATTTCCTCTCCAAAAATACACATATTACTTATGGAAAGTAAAAAGTCACCACTTATATGGTTGAGGGTTAGGCATGGATATCTATCTTATATATCAAAATAGAGCAACGAATAGTTTGGGAAGGGAAACTCAAACCTAACTACATGTCTAAGGACAATAAAGAAAAAATTTAAGAAAAATAAATCAGCATAAATAGACTACCAAACAAGTCTTTATTAAGTGATACATTTATAAAGTGTTGCCCATGTTCTCCTACTTATACGAGCCATTTTGATTAATTGGATTTGATGTGTCGCAACCTAACTAAGACACGTGGTCAGTTTCGCGAGTAGCATAACAGAGAGTATTAGAGATGACTTCGTGAATTAGTAAGTGAATCTTACGACTAGTTAAACTCTAATACGACTCTGTACCTATATAACGAGGGTTTAGGTCAATACGGAAAACAAGAGAAGAAAGGGAGAGAAGGGAATCGGCAAATACCCATTAGGATTAAATCAAATTAAAAAGAAAAAAGGATTAAATCCAAATATCCATCACAAAATACAAAACAGTTAGGCCCAATCATGTTGATTAGTTTGGCCCAACAAGTTATTGCCTTGCTATCCTAAACTGGGCCTATGTAATTGGGCCATTATCCATTAGATATTCCACCGCATATGGGCCTGCATCTATTAACGTCATTAAATATCAAATACAGATACCATCAAGCCCAATAGGGCTGTCTACCGACCGTAGTTTAATCTAAATTCGATCTAAATTTTAACATATTTGACTGATTAAAAGATTTGATAAATCATATCGAATCCTATAGAATTAGAATTAGAATTCGGATACGATTTTGGATCTCGTTAACAGATTCAGATCCAAATTCTACATTTATATAGTAGTTTGTGACTTGTGAAGTAAACAATAACCAATTTTAGGGTAAATAAAGCACCAACTGAAATAGAAAAGTAAACCATATGTTATTTTCATTGCCTTTAGTTTGATATGAAAGTCCTTTTATCCTCAGGATACCGGTTCTTTTCGTTTTTTTTAATTAGATGTCTCGTGTTCGACATGTAACTATTATTTGAAATGAATATTTTGTACTCAAGTAGTTCAATCCGACTCAAACCCGAATGACAACACCGGATGTAGAGGAGAATTTCCCGAGTTAGGATAAACTTACTAGTTAAGAGTGAACATGCTCACAATGTTATTGGAAGGGTTGAAACACCTAAATAGATATACATGATGGAGAATTATCATGTGATCGGGTGGATGTGGGCTTTTTTGAAATTTTGAGATAACATGGATTTGTATGGTGATATGACATTATCCTAATTTTCATCATATTTCTAATGGCCCCTAACTAGAAAAGAAAATTACAACAATAATAATAATAACATCAAAAACAATAATAGGGGCCCCTTTGGTGACAAGATCCAAACTTTAGTGATAACATCACTAAGTTGATTTAGGGGGGAACACTAGGTTTTCTATTTTGGATTAGGGTTTAGTTTAGTTTCAATTTCCAACTTATTGTAAGGCTTTTCAAATGCAGCAAAAGAATATTATCGAGTGATATAGTTCCGTGGTTCAGTGTTATATATACTAGTTTTATTAGAAGTTTTATGTTCGAGTTTTTTGGAACACAACAATTATAGATAGGGAGAATTTTATACCTAAATAGTTCGACTCAATCCGAATTCAAATAAATGAGATGTATAACGTAAAATGTAGCAAAAGAGTGAAGCATTTTTCTTGACAAGGGTATTTTTGTAAAATTACAAGGATTATGAAAGTGGGGCCACAATCATGTGAGTTAGTTACCAATCAACTCCAATGGATGGCCATGATAAAAAAAATTCCATCAACTTCAAACCATGTGGCTTCATTCTTAGATGGAACTTAGGTAATTGGACCACTTTTTTTTTCTTCCCTTTCTTTTCCTTAATAATTCAATTCTTGTTAAGTTATCAAGCTCTTAAGATTTTCTAGCATCATTTTCTTTCTTTTTTTTTTTTCTTTTAAGTTTTTTCCCCAATGGATGAGATATTTTAGCAAGGGCTTGATTTTGGTGCCAAGTCTCGTTTATGCGGGATTGCGGACCACCGATGTTGATCAGTTTTTCAGAACTTCATTAAGATATAAAACTCTTTCTATTAATGGCAACTGCGTCTTTAGGATTCAAATACAAGATCTTCGATTAACTACCAATTAGAATGGCTAAATTGCACCGTTTGATAGGTTCGAGATCCTGCATAATGATTATAATTGAAAATACACTTTACTAACCAATTTCCTCTCCAAAAATACACATATTACTTATGGAAAGTAAAAAGTCACCACTTATATGGTTGAGGGTTAGGCATGGATATCTATCTTATATATCAAAATAGAGCAACGAATAGTTTGGGAAGGGAAACTCAAACCTAACTACATGTCTAAGGACAATAAAGAAAAAATTTAAGAAAAATAAATCAGCATAAATAGACTACCAAACAAGTCTTTATTAAGTGATACATTTATAAAGTGTTGCCCATGTTCTCCTACTTATACGAGCCATTTTGATTAATTGGATTTGATGTGTCGCAACCTAACTAAGACACGTGGTCAGTTTCGCGAGTAGCATAACAGAGAGTATTAGAGATGACTTCGTGAATTAGTAAGTGAATCTTACGACTAGTTAAACTCTAATACGACTCTGTACCTATATAACGAGGGTTTAGGTTAATACGGAAAACAAGAGAAGCACAAGAGAAGAAAGGGAGAGAAGGGAATCGGCAAATACCCATTAGGATTAAATCAAATTAAAAAGAAAAAAGGATTAAATCCAAATATCCATCACAAATAGGGGTGGCAAATTGGTGGGTTGGGCTGGGTTTGGGTTGGGTTCATATGGGTTGGGTCTAAATGGTTTGGGTCAAAAATGAGTTCTATACTAATGGGTTCTTAATGGGTTGGGTTCTTAATGGGTTTTTGATGGGTTGTGGTGGGTTTTAATGGTTTGCTAGTGGGTTCAATAATGAGTTATTAATGAGTTTCAACTCAATTCAAGTACTTAAATGTCCAATATACCCTTCACTAATATATTTAACTTATTTTGGATTTATTTGACCCAATTAATATATTTTCAACCCATTTGGTCTATTTTGAGTCCGTTTTTTCGTTTTTCGACATGTTCGTTTTATTTTAGACTCGTTTAACCCATTTTTGGTCTGTTTCACCCGTTTTTCGACATGTTCGACCTATTTTGGACTCGTTTGACCCGTTTTGGACCCATTTCACCTAATTTTCAATCTGTTCGACCTATTTCTGACTCGTTCGACTCGTTTTGGACCTTTTCACCCGTTTTTCGACCTATTCGACCTTTTTAGTAATCATTTGATCCGTTTTGGACCCATTTCACCCAATTTTCAACCTGTTCGACCTATTTTGGACTCGTTTGACCCATTTTGGACCCATTTCACCCAATTTTCAACCTGTTCGACCTATTTTTGACTCGTTCAACTCGTTTGGGGCCCCTTTCACCCGTTTTTCGACCTATTCGACCTATTTTGGAATCATTTGACCCATTTCGGGATCGTTTTACTCGTTTTTCGACTTGTTTGTCTTATTTAAGACTCGTTTGACCCATTTTTTGCCATTTCAACCCGTATTTCGACCTATTTGACCTATTTTGGACTAATTTGACCCGTTTTTAACCTATTTCGCCCGTTTTTTTATATGTTCATTCTATTTTTGACTCGTTTGGTCCATTTTGGGCTATTTTAACCCTTTTTTGAACCTGTTAAATCTATTTAGACTCGTTTTGAACCGTTTGAAGCCCATCTCACCCGTTTTTCAACCTGTTAGACCTATTTTCGATTTGTTTTACTTGTTTTAGGCCCGTTTTTGACCTCTTGACCTATTTTGGACTCTCTTTTAACTTGTTTTTTGACCTATTTGTCCTATTTTGGAATCGTTCGACTCGTTTTGGGCCCTTTTCACCCGTTTTGGATCTACTTTACCCATTTTGGATCCATTTTATCCATTTAGATCCATTTTACCCATTTGTATCCATTTTACTCATTTTGCATCCATTTTACCCATTTGGATTCATTTTACCCACTTGGATCAATTTTACCCATTTGGATCCATTTTACCCAAATTTTACCAATTTGGAACCATTTTACCCATTTCGATTCAATTTTACCAATTTGTATTTATTTTACCCATTTGTATCAATTTTACCCATTTTGAATCCATTTTACCCACTTGGATCTATTTTACCCATTTCGATCCATTTTGGATCCATTTTACCTATATTTTATCCATTTGAATCCATTTAACCCACATTTTACCAATTTGGATCCATTTTACCCACTTGGATCCATTTTACCCATTTTGGATCCATTTTATCCACTTGAATCCATTTTACCCACATTTTACCCAGTTGGATCCATTTAACCCACATTTTACCCATTTGGATCCATTTAGCCCAGTTGGATCCATTTTACCCATTTGGATCCATTTAACCCATTTTGGATCTATTTTACCCACTTGGATCTATTTTACCCATTTGGATGTATTTTACCCATTTGGATCCATTTTACCCACTTGGATCCATTTAACCCACATTTTACCCATTTGGATCCATTTTACCCATTTTTGATCTATTTTACCCAGTTGGATCCATTTTACCCATTTGAATCTATTTTACCAATTTTGGATCTATTTTACCCAGTTGGATCCATTTTACCCATTTGGATCTATTTTACCCATTTTGGATCTATTTTACCCATTTGGATCCATTTTACCCACTTGGATCCATTTAACCCACATTTTACCCATTTGGATCCATTTAACTCATTTTGGATCAATTTTACCCAGTTGGATCCATTTTACCCATTTGGATGCATTTTACCCATTTTGGATCTATTTTACCCACTTGGATCCATTTTACCCATTTGGATCTATTTTACCCATTTTGGATCTATTTTACCCATTTGGATCCATTTTAACCATTTTGGATCCATTTTATCCACTTTGATCCATTTTACCCATTTTGGATCCATTTTATCCACATTTTACCCAGTTGGATCCATTTAACCCACATTTTACCCATTTGGATCCATTTTACCCATTTTGGATCCATTTTATCCACATTTTACCCAGTTGGATCCATTTAACCCACATTTTACCCATTTGGATCCATTTTACCCATTTGGATCCATTTAGCCCAGTTGGATACATTTTACCCATTTGGATCCATTTTACTTATTTTGGATCTATTTGGCCCATTTTAGATCATATTCACCAAATTTGGATATATATGATACGTTAGAGTAAACATGCTAAAAATAGGTTGAAACAAGTCCAAATTGGTTGAACAATTCAAAAAATGGATCAAATGGGTCTAAAATAATCAAACACATAAAAAATCGGTGAAATAGGTCTAAAATGGGCCAAACGAGTCCAAAATAGATCGAATAGGTTGAAAAACGAGTGAAAGAGGTCCAAAACTGATCAAACGAATCCAAAATTGGTCGAATAGGGCGAAAAACCGGTAAAAATGGTCTGAAATGGGTCAAACGAGTCCAAAATAGGTTGAACAAGTCGAAAAACGGGTGAAACAGGCTCAAAATAAATCAAATATATTGAAAAATAGGTGAAGCAAGCCCAAAATGGGTTGAATAAGTCAAAAAACGGATCAAATGGGTCTAAAATAATTCAAACACACAAAAAGTTCGGTGAAATAGGTCTAAAATGGGCCAAACGAGTCCAAAATAGATCGAATAGGTTGAAAAACGAGTGAAAGAGGTCCAAAACTGATCAAACGAGTCCAAAATTGGTCGAATAGGGCGAAAAACCGGTAAAAATGGTCTGAAATGGGTCAAACGAGTCCAAAATAGGTTGAACAAGTTGAAAAACAGATAAAACGAGCTCAAAATGGGCCAAATAAGTCCAAAACAGGTCTAATAGGTCGATAAATGGATGAAACGGGTCCAAAATTGGTCAAACGAGTCCAAAATTGGTCGAATAAGTCGAAAACGGGTTAAAATGGTCAAAAACGGGTCAAACGAGTCCAAAATAAATTGAACGGGTTGAAAAATGGGTGAAATTGATCCAAAATGGGTCAAACGAGTCTAAAATAAATAGAGCAGGTTGAAAATTTGGCAAACGAGTTAAAAATCGTGTTCGTGTGTGAAAATACGTGTAAAATTATGTTAGTGTGTAAATGTGTGTAAAAAATATGTTATTGTGTGAAAATATGTGTAAAATTGTGTTAGTGTGTGTAAATATGTGTTAGTATGTGTAAAAAATGTGTAATTATGTTTAAAAAGTTTATGAATAAAAATATAATATTTAATTTATGGGGAGGGTAAAATAGTAATAAAACATTAAAATTGGATAATTAATCTTAAACCATTAAAGACCCAACTCAAACCCAATATCAACCCACCATAACCCATGAAGAACCCATTACTTTCCTAACCCATCATTGACCCAACCCAAACCAACCCAATTTAAATTTCATCAAAACCAACCCAACCCAACCCACCTATAATGGGTTGGACCCATTGGGTTCAACCCATTTTGCCACCCCTAATCACAAAATACAAAACAGTTAGGCCCAATCATGTTGATTAGTTTGGCCCAACAAGTTATTGTCTTGCTATCTTAAATTGGGCCTATGTAATTGGGCCATTATCCATTAGATATTCCACCGCATATGGGCCTGCAGCTATTAACGTCATTAAATATCAAATACAGATACCATCAAGCCCAATAGGGCTGTCTACCGATCGTAGTTTAATCTAAATTCGATCTAAATTTTAATATATTTGACTGATTAAAAGATTTGATAAATCATATCGAATCCTATAGAATTAGAATTCGGATACGATTTTGGATCTCGTTAATAGATTCAGATCCAAATTCTACTGATTCGACCTGAACCCGATCCACGACAAACCCCACATCTTATAGAATAAAAGCCTAATTAGTTTATTATCAAGTTTTAGGACATTTAGAGAGTGACCCATGGGCTTGATTTATTTATTTCAATATTGAGTTGGGTATAATTCCAATAGTCTAGTTTCAAATATAGTCTCCTAGGTTATATAGGGATATTGTTATATATCATAAATCTAAAAGCTGTTTGGGCTACATAATAGCTGTGCCAAACAGGCCATAACTTTTGCTTTAATTGCACACTCTATGGTTGATATTAATGGTCTTTGCAAAAGAAGCCCATAACTTATTAAAGATTATTAATTGGGGTCTTTTATTAGGGCTTCATATAGTAAACAATTTACGGGAAATTCCCGAAAGATTCCCATATGGGAACTCAAATTCCTCTTTACTCCGTACTTTCAAAAAAGTTCCTCCGAACTCCCCAGATGAAAATCAAAGTTCCTCTTTACTCCCCGTTTTTTTGGAAGGTTGTATAAAAATTCAAGAATCGCGTACTCGAACCCCGAAATCACGTATTTAAATGCCCAAATGATGTATTTACCCCCAAATACATCATTTGGGCATTTAAGTACTTGATTTCGGGGTTCGGGTACGCGATTCTTGAATTTTTATACAACCATGGGGAGTTAAGGAGAATTTGGCCTGTCATCTAGGGAGCAAATGAAAACTTTTTTAAAATAAGGAGTTAAAGAGAATTTTTTCAACTTTTAGGTACTATTCATAGAAAATCCCAAGAATTTAATATAGTTGAAAAAGAAAAAGAAAAAAAAACTCTAATGCAAAGAAAGATGATAAGCTCTGGCTGGTGTGCTGACAATGACATGGGATTGTGGATAAACAATTAAATTATAATTTTTCTATAAATTCTTGCATGTCACCGATAGATAGATTATTCTATTTAGAACTCCAATATAGTAACAAGTCGTACCATACCGTGTCGGACATTCATATCAAAATTCGTGTTTGATATTTCCCATATAGAGGACTTATTAGAAACTCGTAGGGACAATGGGTCATCGGTTATGCTGCTCATGTTGGGGACACTATTGTCACAGTGGGAGAGTGGCTCGGTTCGAGAGAAGTACCGAGATTGGCTTGGAAAAGATGCATAGCTAGCCAGGGACGAATCTAGGATTTATCATCAGTCGGGACTGAAAATTCCTAGGCCTCAATATATTAAAAATAATAATAATAACTTGAAATTGATTAAACATGTCAGAACTCATAGATGATAACTGTTTTTGACGATTCGTATTCCCTTCAATTTGCTCCCACCATTTTTTCTCAAACTAAAGTTTTCACGTATAGATACTAATATGGTCCCTTATTAAAGAAAAAAACTAATATTTGTTTTGGGATTATAATATCTACTATCGAGTGTAGTAATTAATCCTTTCGATAAATTAGAGGTAAGTTAAAGTATATACAGTTGAATAAAAATACTATTAATCCTTTTATATTCGAAATTAAAATTCGAATTCACAATATTTTATTAAAATAATTTGTATTGAAAATTAAATTATTATTATTATTTTTTATATTAATTTGACAGAGTTAGATTTTGATTAAAATTACATACGTGGTATATGGTATCTTTTATCTCTTTAATATTATATGATACATTATCTATACAATAAGATGTATTATACTAATTTTTCTTTGCATAAAAATACAATACATTGATTTTTTTTTTAGAGTGTTCAACGCATCATAACAAAAAGTTCACACTTTTAATTATTTTTCTATTCGAGCGAAATTTGAATTATATCTAATATAATATATACATATAACATATATTATACATAATAATTAGTAAATTGTATACTCTTAAAAAGTATTAATTAATTTATTTTCAATAATGTATATTTATATTTTAAAAATTATTTTGAGGGAATTAATTAGTGGGGGTGGGGCCCCCTCGCCTTAATTGGCTCCACCCCTGTAGCTATTAGCTAGCCAAAGTTGGAGGGTGTCTTTGCTGTAGTCTTTTGTTTTGTTCTTTTACCAAAAAAAAAAAAAAAAAATATATATATATATATATATATATATATATAATAAAGAATTTAATACAGTTGAAAAAGAAAAGAAAATTTCTAAAGAAAGATGATAAGCTCTAGCTGGTGTGCTGAAATAGGATTGTGAATAAACAATTAAGTTGGAATTTTTCTATAAATTCTTGCATGTGACCCAAAGATAAGGTTGATTATTTTATTTAGAACTCCGATTGATCGATATTTTAAAAAATATTATTTTATTGTGTAGTGTTATATCGAACACTCATATCGAATATCGTATTAGACACTTTTCATGTAAAAAATTTAAAAGAACATATATCGCCATATATATATTGTGTCATATTCGTATCGTCGTACCCCGTATCCGTACAAGTCAGAAGGAATGAAACATGCTTAATAATCATTTTCTAAACAAGTTTGAATGATTTTCAAAATAAAACAACTGAATTGAAACGAAACATGCTTTCACATTGATGTTCTATAGTATATATATATATATATTTATTTATTTTTTCTAACACACACCTTAAGTGGTCAAAGATATTCAAACTTGGGTCATTACTTTCGAAAAAGAATTTTTAAACCATTTAATCAATAGCATTTGACTTAGGAAGAAATTCGTGTGGGAACTAAAAATAAAATAAAATAATATTTTGCATGTTGCACGATGCTGACTTAATGGAATTAACCCAATAAAAAAAGGGAAAATCTTTGAATAGTATCAAAAAGTTGAAAAAATTCCTTTTAGGTCTCCAATTTTGAAAAAGTTCCCATTCAATCCCCAATTAAAAAACAAAATTCCTTTTAGGTCCCCACAAACAGTACATGTTCGTACATTGTCTTTAGGAATTGCGTATATTTTTTAGGGAATTGCGTATAAAAATCTCAAAATGTCATATATACGAGATTCCGGGATTTTTATACGCAATTCCCTAAAAAATGTACGCAATTCCTGAATTATTATACAACCTTGGGGAGTGAAAAGGAATTTTGTTTTTTAATTGGGGAGTGAACAGGAACTTTTTCAAAATTGGGGAGTGAAAAGGAAATTCAGTTTACACTTGGGGATTTTTGAATAATTATCCGATAAAAGGACTTAATTATTGAGTTGAATATCATTAATTTCTATTTTGTGCGCCTTTTTTTTTAATTACAGACTATCAGTGCCTAAGTCACTTGTTCCAATATTTTAAAGATTATAATAATAATTATTAATATTTAGAAATTCCACTCATATCATTACGGAAAATTTTAATTTGTACCCGACTCGATCAAATTAAACCAACTAAGAACAAATATATTATACTTGTCATTTGATTTGTCACTATCCTTAAATTTTTTACTAATTACATAACAAGTATAAAAAATTAACTCATTCGTCATATCGATTAGACCGAATGAGGTTCGGGCTAAAATACCCAGCGTTATATTATTGGAAAGTTGATGGATAAAATTGCCAAATTGGGTCCTAAATATACATTAGCCAATAAAATAGGGATCAAAATGAAAGAAGAGAAATTTACTTAATACACAGCACTACAGCGGACACCAAGCAAGTAAATTGAAGTACGAAAAGTCTATAAATCATTAAATCATAATCAATTCACGAGCAATTTTGTTCTTAATCTCTACTAATTTATCTGGATAAAATCAAAGAATTCCTACTTCTCCAATCTGTAATCCCACGAGAGAATGATTTGTCGCAAATTTGCTCGGAGAAGTCAATGGGGATTCGGCCAGTGGTGGTGCTGTGTGTACTCCGCCGCAGTTCCGCCGCCGCCGGTGGCCGGAGCTGCCGCCCCGAGAGCCGGGTTCCAAATGGGGTCCCTGTTACGAGCTCAAGATCGCATTTTGACTGACCCCAGAAAGTTGTATTTCTTAAAGAATCATCGCCATGGGAATTTTGTGAGTCCCGGCTGTTTCAGTTTTACACGTTTTCTGTGTGTGTTTGTGCAGTAGAAATGATGGAAAATCTTTAGGACTAAAATATGTGTGTGCGTTTGTGATTGGAGATGATGATGAGATTATTGAAAATTTTATTGTGGTTGATCGAATGAGGTTGTCATGTGAAGTTTAGTGACCCTTTAAATTCTATGTTCGTTTGACTTTGTTGGGCTTTTGCTTTGATTTGTAGAACAGTGTTCCTAAATTTCATTTCAGTTGCTCAAGGTTGATTAAGGAAGTCTTGGAGATGAAATATTTTGTGTTGAAATTCATAAACTTGCTGTTTTTATATGTGTGATCTTGTTTTCCAGTGTAGCACTCCGTTTGGGATTAAAAGCTGTAAATTTTCAACTCAAATTGCTGCTGATCTTCCGACCGAAGGTGTAATCGACGTGCCTTTGGCCCAAACCGGTGAAGGTATTGCCGAATGCGAACTTCTTAAATGGTTTGTGCAAGAGGTATAGATTTTCGTAGTTTGGAATCTTTCTAGTTTTATGCTTTTGTATATGAATGTTTAGATTATTAGCTCAAGCAGAAGAAAAATGGGATGTTCATGAGTTTTTTGGTTGTCAGGGTGAACAAGTTGAAGAATTCCAACCGCTTTGTGAGGTTCAAAGCGACAAAGCAACTATAGAGATCACGAGTCGTTATAGAGGAAAAGTCTCTAAAGTGCTTCATGTTCCAGGCAATATTGTAAAGGTAACAACAGATCAACTTAAAATTTCTTTTGTGAAATTGTATATTGGTGACTTCTCAAGTTGCGGTGACTGAACATATGTAGGTCGGAGAAACTCTTTTGATGATGGCTGTTGATGATAGTGCTCTATCCAATCAATGTTCTGAGGCTCCAGAAGTTATTAGGGAACAGGATTCGGATATAAGTGAATTGGATGGTGGTGATTTAGATCTGCAGAAGGGAAAGAGTGGTGGAGTGCTATCGACGCCTGCTGTTCGTAATTTGGCAAAAGAATTAGGTGTAAATATTGAAGAAGTGCATGGAACTGGAAAAGAGGGAAGAGTTTCAAAAGAAGATGTCCTTAATTATGCTGCACGTCAAGGTATTCTGAAGGAAAGTGCTGCGTCTACGAAACAATTTCCTGAAATTTCAGATGATTACGAAGATAGGATAATTCCTCTGAGGTACATATATCTATATATATGCACTATGTGTTGGTTGTTACCTAATTAAACAGTGAAATCTGCTCTATATGCAATTGCAGCAACCTCTTGGTTTCAAAATTACAAATACCTCCCTTATAAGTTGTTTTTCATTTTACAAAAGGGGTTACCAACGTGCTATGGTTAAAGCAATGACGCTAGCTTCAAATATCCCGCATTTTCATTATGTTGACGAGATAAACTGCGAGGCCCTTATTGAGCTCAAGAAATCTTTCCAAAAGGAGAATTCAGATCCAGAAGTCAAGTATACTTTCCTCCCCGTGTTGATAAAGACAGTGTCGATGGCATTGAGTAAATATCCATTGCTAAACAGTTGCTTCAATGAGGAATTGCAAGAAGTGACCCTCAAAGGTATGATATATTCACTATTATGTGGATTTTTAAGTATTACGTGTATGTATTAGTCTTTTATATGTTTTATTCCTTTTTATACTGCATTTACCTTTGCTAAAACCCGTCTTTCTCGTTTCTGGATGTCGAAAGGGTCCCACAACATTGGAATCGCAATGGCTACTCCGCACGGGTTGGTAGTACCGAACATAAAGAGGGTTCAGTCTCTTTCCATAATGGAGGTCAGTTTTCATTATTTTATAAGTATTAACTAAGTTTTTTTTGTCTTTTCATAATTTACCGTTCTCTTATTTTCTTTCGCAATGAATATAGCATTTGCCTTATTTTCTTCAGATAACGAAGGAGCTCTCACGGCTACAACAATTGGCTTTGGCCAATAAACTTAGTTCTGATGATATATCTGGTGGAACTCTCACTTTAAGCAATATTGGAGCAATTGGTGGCAAGTTTGGTTCGCCTCTTATCAATGTTCCAGAAGTTTCCATTATCGCAATTGGACGGATCCAGAAACTTCCACAATTCGACGAAGATGAAAACGTGTATCCTGCTTCAATTATGACGGTAAGCATCATCCATGTGGGAAAATTCTTATACGAGCCTAGTGTTTATCCTTGCATACGAACTAAATGATCCAGATTTTATCATATTCAGTATTGAGATTTCTTTATATTTGTATGTGAAGTAAAAATATACGGTGCAATCTACTTCACTGCGTATACATTGAAAAAGGGACCCAAAAATTTTACTCGCAAAGTCTCACGTAACAATTTTTTTGGTTCAATCTGTGATGAATATTCTCTGATTGGCTATTTTGGTATTACTTTTCTCAGGTTAATATTGGATCTGATCATCGAGTTCTTGATGGGGCGACTGTGGCGAAGTTCTGCAACGAGTGGAAGCTGTTGACTGAAAAGCCGGAGCTGTTGATGCTGCATATGAGATGATCTCTCTTTCCTCTGAATAGCGGTCTACGTTACTAGGGATCCAATAAGGTTGTCTGTGGCATTACAAAGAAAGATGAGAATACGGATCGTATGTGAGCTAAAACCTCGGGCGCTGTTGCAGGGAAGGTAAAGGCAAGATATGAACTTTCAGAGCATATGACCTTGGATCTCAATTGTAATAAATTGATTCTTGCCTTTCAGTTGTTGGATGCAAGAACTCTAATGGAATGGGGCTATATTCATATGAATAAATCAATGAATTAAATCTTATGTTGCCTTGATGTCATCTCTCGTTCTTCTATCTCATTCATCTTCAGTTGCGTAATTTTGATCCTTTTTCTGGGTTCTAAATCGTATCTATTCTGTGTTCGGTTCGATTTCAAGACCGTCGGTTAAAACAGCATAACATCGAACTACTAGAGATAGTCAATTAAGACAGCATAACATCGAACTACTCAGATTAGACATCCAACTGCGTATTAGACATTTTTCCTGTAATTGAACTTTTACGCTTCAGAACTCAATGTGATCTTCACAGGTATAAATCAGTACTGTGTTAGTCGATCAGAACAGTTATTTCTTCCCAAAAAAGAATTATCAATAACTCAAACTCTATTCCAGCAAAATTTATGGAAAGAGCCCTACGAACTGGCCTGTACAATGTGGTAAAAATTGGAAGCAAAATTGAGAATCACTTCAAAAAACGGAAGCTTTCCAGCTACCTACAATCCGCTCCAACGGCTTCGTATATAGACTTGTAACTGTCCCTCTCTAAACACTCGGCGAGTTCGGCCTATAAAAGGTACGGAAAAACATCAGAAAAGAGGGGAGGTGAAATATCATCTGGTTTCCATTGTGAATTTCATGACAATAAAGAACTCATATCTCATAACAGTTAAACAAATACCTTGATCGTAGGTATGAGCGCAGGACCGCCATATGCAAACGCGGTATATAGCTGAACGAGAGTTGCTCCAGCTCGTATTTTCTTGTATGCATCTTCCCCGCTGAAGAAAATATCGAGTTAAGACAACGGACAACATAATTTCTGACGAGTAAAGTTTAGCGATGTTTACCTGCTAACACCTCCACATCCAATCAAAGGAATCTTACCCTGTCATATATACATCAAAATTCACACAGAAGGCAAGAAAGTTACAAGTATTGTTCGGAAGACATGATTCGGAAGCTAAACGGACTCAAAACTTCGGGCCGAACAGTCACCTTTGTAAGAAGATACATGTCCTTGAGTATATTGGTTGACAAACTGAAGAGTGGTTTTCCGCTCAAGCCTCCAGTTTCTTCAGCAACGGGATTTTGACTAACGGGATCTGGTCTTTGAATGGTTGTGTTTGATATGATCTATAACGAATCACACACACATAATTTAGTCGAAGAAAAAGCATGCTTGTATTCTTTAACCGTTTTTCTGAAACAATCACGTGGATATCATTTTCAAATTGAAGGAACGTTGATTCACGAAAATGCTATTCGAGAAACTTACCAATCCATCTACACGAAGAGCCAGAGCGACCTACAATACAGAGAGCAAACCTTAAGAGCTTGCTAAGTAGGAGAATAACATGAGGTCTTTAACTTAATTGTGTGTGCGTACGTACCGCTGCGATATCTTCAAGATCTTGTTTAGACAAATCGGGAGCAATTTTGACGAGCAATGGTGGTGGTCCTTCTTCACCCCATTGCATTTCATCTCTTGCAGCTTGCACCTGAAACGACATTATAAGATAGTTAATTGCACCCTAGGTCCCTCTGTTATGGCTAACGAGTACAAAAACCTACACGTGGTTTAAATGTGCAAACCTTCTTTACGAGGTCTTTCAACTGTTTTCGTCCCTGCAGCTGTCTCAGGCCGGGAGTATTTGGGGACGAAATATTGACGACCTACAATTTTGATATCTATGCATTAGTTATCAACAAATGATCATATCATTATTGAAAGAAACCGAAAATATTAATGATATACCAAGTAATCAGCATACTGTGATAATGTATGAACTCCTTGCACATAATCTGCTGCAGCATCTTCACTAGTTTTATTCTTTCCAAGATTAACCCCTAGTATTCCTGGGCCCGCCTTTCCTCCATGGACGACATCATCTCCAGTTGAAGATGATGTTGACGACTCTAGTTTCCGTTTACCGTGTTGGGCACCTAAACGCTTTGCTACCGCAACAATTCCTTCACTATTGAAGCCACATCTATTAATGATGGCCCTGCACACAAATTCAACCAGTTAAAAACTCGGGAGTTGTTTGTTTATGAGTTCAAACTTTTACTACTCGACGTTTTCACAACTTTAACTTCTACTTTATCTTCTATAGAAACAAAGACTTTTGAAAACATACCCTAAGTAACAACATAACATAAAAAAGAGATTCCATCAAAAACTGTACTTATAGATAAAAGAAAATCAGCAAAACACCTTAAAATCTCACCCTTCTTTTGGCAATCTGAATATACGAGGCTTTGGATTACCCTCTTGTGGGACCGGAGTGACCGATCCAACTTCCACAAAGCCAAAACCTAAACCAAGTAAACCTTCAACAGCCTCAGCATTTTTGTCGAAACCAGCAGAAAGACCAATTGGATTAGAGAATCTTCTCCCCCAAACTTCGAGTCCTAATATTTGTGGGTCCGTTCTCTTCTCTATTGGGACCCATCCACGGGCAGCAGCAGAGATTGCCAGTCGGTGGGCAGCCTCCGGATCAAGAAAAGCAAAAAATGGATTCACTAGTTTTGTTGCTGAGAAAAGCCAGCCACTGCATTATTTCCCAAGAGTATGCTAATTAATCATTCTTGAAGAAAATAATAATAAATCAACACTATTTTAAAATATACATAGTAGAAAAGATCAATCTGAATACCAGAAAGTTGCTTCATCCACAGTACTTGCGTACGCACCTCCACCTATAAGGAGACCTATTGCTGCTCCTGTGAATAACCTACCCTGCAATTCAAGAATGAAAATTCAAATCTTTGTGATGTTTCTATTCGGTCTTCTGTCCGAAAATTTTCCTGCTAAACTGTAACTCCAATTGACAGCAAAGCTTAGTTCATGAGAAAAACATACAAAATCACATTGTTTCAACTTTGCTAGACTATCAAGTAAAGTTCACCGATACTAACTTTATCAGAGAAGGGAGCAATGGTCTATTCCCATAAGCACACACACGTAACAATAGGAGAGTTTACGCCCGTTTGAGCCCCACATATGCACCAAACCATCGAGATTGTGCTTGAGGAAATATATTCACACACACAATGCGGCTTAATCCATACCGTTTGTTTCATATATGAGGCCAAACGAACTTCCCACACCACCACTTGTTTCATATATGAGGCCAAACGAACTTCCCACACAACCACTTCTCCTTTGGCAGTATCAGCACAGTGGAAACACACTTGACATACACTTAATTTCCTTTTCTTTCAATCACAAGCTGATTTCGGCAACTCTTAGAGGATCCCTTTTCAAATTTCAGAGAACAGATGGCAATTTGCTGGTTGAAATTGAAATTACATTAACAAAACATAGCAAGAGTAAGCCAGATAAGATCACCTTTCGCAAAAGAGGACTTTCTTCACCGAATTGACAAAGATTGAATCTTTTTCCATCAAAAGCTACATTCTAAACCAATACAGCAAGAAAGCAAAAACGAGATTACCTTTTTGGAAAAATTCGGAACTTTTTTGGAAATTGGAGGCCGTGGAGTTTGAGCATTAGCTGTAGACGCAGTAGTGGATAAATTACGCAGGCCAAGATTACTGGATTTCACCGTACTGTACATAGCGCGCTCCCTCACGAATTTCAGAGCAGCCCTTATTGCCATTATTTTTCCGACAGAGAAAAGAAAGCAGGAATTTGCTTCAAGGTCCTCAATCGCCGGAATTTGGAAGTTCTTGTTATGGATTGTTATTTATACACACTCGTGTGTGTAACAAAAAGGGGTTCGCTCTAAAGCTGCCTACAACACTGTGTCTGTATGTGAGAGAGACAGAGAGAGAGAGTTGCAGGGAGCAGAGGCGGCGAACTATGATCCAGGGTTCTATTACAGACCCGCTCAAGGCGGACACCTTTATTTAACTTTTCCAAGAGTTGTACATCAACTTTAACATTATAACATGTATCTTCTAATATATATTAATTTTTCCTTGATCTTATTTTCTTTCCTTCTTTCATTAAATCCAGGTACCAAACAAAGCATATAGAAATAAGCAGAATTTAACAGAGAACAACTGCAAAAATGGACGTGCAAAGTGCAAAGTAATGATATTTATAACTGCTTTTCTTCCTTTAAAATTACAAAAAAACTTGTTCAACTTCCCCGCAAGGAACCGACCAAAATCATGATTTTAACATTGGCTTCCCAACTGCTGCAACTCTTCTCTCTGACAACACTCTTGATCTCCTCTCTCATTCCTCTGCCTGCAAAATCAGGTCTCTGTTTGTGTGCGTGTGTTTCTCTGTGTCATGTATTTAAGTGTTTCTCTTTGATGTGATGATGATATAATCTGAAGTTTCTCTGTTTCCTGAAGATGATCCACCGCTGCCTGCCTTTTCGTTCAGTTGGCCTAATGACGCCGACACTTTCGTGGCCGGTGAAACTGCAACTATAAAAGTGAGAGTTCTTGGGAATTATGAGAGTGGAAAATATCAGTTTCCGTTTAATCCAAACATGACAGTCAATGACAAGATGGGAAACAGCAGTTTTATTACAGGGTTGTCTTTGCATTTCAATGGCGGCACTGAGAATTGGAGGATTAGTTTTGTCCCGATCATGGTTGGCGTGTTTAATGTTCTTATAACAGACGAGCATTTTCGTGTCCTGGATTCGTCGTTGGAATTTCATGTTAATCCAGGTTTCTAATGTTGGTTTGATGCTATCATATATGTATGCAAAAGTTTCAAATTTTTGCTTGCACCAACATACCCCGAGATTTGAACTAATAGCGAAAAACTTATCTTAAAGTTTGAGAAATTACATAAACTTCCCCTGTCACACAATTTACATCACACCTCAATAGACAACATGACTATAATAGCACCTGTTGCACCAAACTTTAGTTTATATTAGGGGTGGTTTCTGTAATTTTGGAAACTCCTCAAACCCAAGCGAAGTTTGTGTAATTAAGCCAAATTTCAGGGTATGCCCGAGTAATCATCCCTATATTTTATCGAAAATCCTCTGTTTCATGCAAGCATGTTTTTTAAAGACATGTTAGAAGCCCCTTAACATATTTCACCAGCGTCGTAAATCTGTAGGTCGAATGTATCCAGCAGCTGGGATTTTGTCGTGGAAAGACGCAGTAAATGAGTTTATAGCCGGAACGAAGGCAGAAGTCTTTATCCTTCCTAAAGATGCTTTTGGGAACAATGTCTCTTCATCCAGTGAAAAACCAAACCTTTATAATTATTCGTTGTCGGCTTCAACCTCACAAGGTGTACATGCAAACGTGATCGACATAACCAACAAAGGTTGGAACAAAGACGGTTTTCTCAGCATCGAGTTCATTGCAGCCACAGCCGGAAGCCTCCTTCTTCATGTAGAAACCGAAAACCAAACTTTGCACGGCTCTCCCTTACCCTTCATGGTGTATCCAGGTGATACACGAGCCAAAATGCACGCGAGCACACATACACACACGCCTTCTTGAGGGCATAAAAGTAATTCCACTCCAAATTGCAGGAACGATGGATGTACACAGTTGTGTAGCTAAATGGAATGTGGAGACAAACTATTTCCAATTATTTTCCATGATGGAAGGCTTCATACACCAGCATGATGCATACGGAAATATTGTTTCGGGTTTATACGAGTTTGAAATTGAAGTTATAGAGAAGGGAACAAATTTATCCATGCCACTGGCTGATCTACTCTTTAAAGAAACCGGGGCCGGTATCCAGTCATTTTCGTTCAGCTTATACGAGCCGGGAGACTTCATGCTCATGATATCTGATAAGGACAAGAATGCCCTCATCTCCAATATGCCATACAATTTCACTGTATACATAGGTTACTGTGATGGAGTGAAAAGTATAGTTAACGGTTCGGGTTTAAATAACTCGGCCGCAGGTGATATTGTGGAGTTTTCTATTTTCTTGAAGGATGTTTACTTGTATCCTTCTCCTGTTGAGTTGGAAAGTCTTAAAGTTCAAATTTGGCACGAATCTGATATGAGTGTTGTGCATCCGAGCATAAGAATTAGGGAGGCTCCAAATGGTAAAGATTTAAGCAGATGTTCATGTAGAAAGACTTTTTGTTAAGTGACTACATTAATGGAAGCATGCATTCCTCTGACAGGTAGCTTCTCACCTGGAAGATCGAATTATGGAGTAATTGATCCTATGCAAATAGCTTCTCCTCCAATGGGTGAAACAAGGAACAACGTAAGTGTATATATTTGACGTTTCGTGTTGATCTTGTATGGAATATATGCTTGGTGTCATAGGTAGTCCCAGAAGGAGCGAACGGAATAAGGGCCGGTAGGGGCAGTTACCCCCATCTATACAAGGCTCTGATACATATGCATATTCATTTTAAAGTTGACAACTGCATTCTAGAGTAAGCAAAATTCATGTTTGTGCTGTAAAACTAAAATTTCTGACTCCGTCCCTGATTTCAGGTGCAGTTTTATAGAAATAGGAACCACAAAGCCAGCGACTTTCATGTTACGTATAAACCTGAAAAGAGCGGTGTTTACGAAATTCGTGTTTTCTGTGGAAATATTCCATTAAATGATGGCCTTCCATTTAGAAAGGAAGTAAAGCCAGGTAACCATTTGAAGGGGTATAACAGCTTGCTCTTGATGCTTCTGATGATCTGATCATGAGAAACTTTGAATGCCCGCAGGAGTAGTCAATGTAACGATCTCAGGAGTGGTGAAATATGCACAGCAAGTTCCAAAGATGATCAAGAATGAAATAGTCGTACGCCTCTTGGATTCGTACTACAATCCCGTCCTGCTACAGCAGTCAAAGCTGAAACTAGAGATGGCTTCAATCAACCAGTCATCTTTTACGACGTGGGATTTTGCTGATAAAAAGGACGGGACTTACAGCGTTAGCTACATGGCTAAAGATGTCGGAACCTTTGAAATATGCACTTCGTTTGATGGAGAGCGCTTCGTTCCTTGCCCCATCGGTGTTAACGTGCACAACAGTAAGTCCAAACTACAGAGACACACATATTTAGTTTCTGAATGTATTCACAGACAGAGTCAGAAATTTTAACTTAGTGTGGCCTTATTGAAAATTTTCAGGTGAATATTTTCCTGAAGTGTACAACGATACAGTTTCACTGTGGGAGGATGAGTCGATTGCCTTTAACGTTCTAGAAAATGATTATTTCGCCGGTCGCAATGCAAGTATTCTTGAATTTTCAAAAGTTAGAGACATGTAAACTTATAACAAATAGACAATTTTTGAATAGGATGTAACACCTCTCTCTCTCTCTCTCTCTCTCTGATCTCTCTCTCTCATACATGACAGCCAGGTTACGGTTCGCTTCTACAGCACGGCAACCTCCTCAGATACACACCGTACAAAGGCTATTATGGGAACGATTCTTTTTCCTACACGATATCTGATATAAATAGCAACCTTGCTTCTGGTGCAGTGGAATTACTTATCCTATGCAGACCACCTCAATTAGTTTCCATTCCAAGTAACTTGCAAGCCACAGAAGATACAGTTAGTCCCACATTCAGGTGAAAAAGCAAAAAATTACACTTAAGTCCAGCTTTTTTGCAATTCCATAGCAGAATAAAACATATTTTTCGTTTATTTACGCAGCGGTTTCTTAGGATTCGAAATGATCTATTCTGATTCTGCTGAAAACATAACTGTCACACTCAGTTCACAATCAGGGACCCTCTTGTTGTCTCCTAGACAAATGCAGTTTTGGCAGCCGAAATGGGACGAGCTTTCTGTCTTCGAAGAAGTCAGAGAAGTTAATAAACTAACCTTCGTAGGTTGTCTTGATGCAATCAACTTTGCCCTTCAGTTCATCAAATACTTTGGGTATGATAATGTAACTCACATTCTTACCAGAATTGCACGTAGTTTTACCGAAGCATGAGCTGATGACCTTTTTCATTTTGATGATAGGAATGAGAATTTCTATGGCAGTGATATGATCCGAGTATCAGCTACAAACAAGAATGGGAAGAACGATATGGACGTTCCTATTTATGTGCAGCCTATCAACGATCCTCCCGTTATAAATCTTCCCTCATTTGTTATCTTGGATGATATGAGTGATGGAGTGCTTATTTTTGAGAAACTGAGGAACAAGTCTGGTTTTATTCAAGATCCCGATGTTTCAAATTTTCCCGGTAATAGCGAAAACATGATTCGTTATGCAATCTATTTGTGGTTTTCTCAACACCTTCTGAAATTGCTTTTTAGCCTTTTCTTCTGCTGTCAAACTAAATTCAACAGTTGTCAGTATCAGCTTCTGCTTGTATTAATCTATTCTAAGTTAAATCCAGTCAGTAACCATGTAGTTTGGGTAATTACACTAAACCCCTGAGATTTGAAACTTTCTTACTCTCAGGGGGTCAAGGTGTAATTATCCCCTAATTACAAAACCTTCTGGTTGCACTTTTTTTTCTATAAATCTTTTTTCAACAAAAGTCTGATGATCATAACCTACGAATTTGATTTGAGCTGACGTTGTCCAGGGAATAGGTCTCGTTTTCTGATAATGTTCTCGATCGAGGTAACTGCTGGATTACTATCAACAAGCCTTCCATCTGAGCTGATTGGTTCGACTGAACTAAAGGTGAAAGCAAGTTATCAATGGCAACCTCTTCAGACATTTGTTACAATATCGAAACATTTCTCGGTGAAGGCAAAAGGTATCAGATTCCGGGGTTCAATTGATGACTGCAACACTGTCATGGAACAACTGTCCTATCATGTGAGTCGCTAAATGATCTGTAAGGTTGGGATTGAATTTTTACGAAATATTTGACAGAGATCGGTGTATATCTATTTTCATTTTGTGTATAAGGGTTGGTCGATGTTTCCTTGTAAGTTTTTGCGATAATTACATTTACATAAGGTTTTGTCTAATTACACAAACTTCCCCTAAATGTTTGGAAAACTATAAAAACTTCCCCTATCAAAGAATTCATATTGCATCACAGGAAGTTTTCTCAAACATTAGGGGAAGTTTGTGTAATTCGGCCAAACCTCAAGTATGCCGGTGTAGTTAACCATACGTTCAATTTTTTTCTTCTTTTTTTTTTTTGGGTTTCAGGACGGCGAACATGGGGCTGTCTTGACTGTGACAGTAAATGATCTAGGAAACCATGGATGCTACCCGAACTGCGGTGAGATGATGTCGATGTCCCTGTTTGCTGAGTCAACAGTAAATCTCATACATGAAAAGCCCATGAGTTCATTGGCAGCTCATAGTAAGATATGCCCTCTCTCTCTCCCTCCCTCTGCTTCCCTGTCGGAAATTCCGGTGGATTATCGGTATTTTCTTGTAGTGTTAGGATCAGCAATCATAATCGAATCCATTGTGGTGCTCTCTCTTGGTTTGCTACTTCTGTTCTTCATCTGCAAATGTGCTGTTGTTCTCGTCCACGAAAAGAAACAGCAGAAGGCCGAGGGCATCGAACTATCCAAACGTCCAGCTTCGTCCGTAAGTTGTGAAATCATGAATTCCTTGAAAATGTTTGATAAAAACTGACTTTAAAAATTCTTAAACATCTGCAGGGCTGTCCTGGAAGTGAGAAACTTTCTGCTGGTATCTGTCTATTACCAGCAAAAAACCAAAGGTTTATAATTACATTTAAAAAGATGGTTGAAATTGTATATGAACTGCAACATTTTAACTTTAGGAGCTGAAATTTTCAGATCACCAAATGCATCTGGAAAAGAGGAAGCAGATCATATTATCAAGAGTTCTCCTGAGTCTTCCGGCAATCAGCCAGTGGAGGAACCCGATCCCGATCCCAATCCCGCCTCAAGCATCGTGCCACCTGTTTCTGCGGAAGGATGAACACTCTTTTTGTTCTTTTTTCTTAAAAATATTTGATTACAAAACAAAATGAAAATACAAGATTTTACAATATAATGAGACTCTTATTCTGGTAATATAGAGCATTTATTTTAGAAACAAACAAGCCGAAGGCATTGATTGCACATACACCATCTGACTTCAGAATTACTCAAATATATACGTAATATCTTCTAAATAGAAGTTAAAACTTCTGAAGAAACGCATGGATGTGTTCGTTAATCTCATCCGGCCTTTCTTGATTGAGAAAGTGAGCAACACCTTCCAGCACTACGACTTCCTCCAGCAACGGCACAAACTTCTTGAATCCGCCTTTGTGTATATAGTCTTGGGTTCCGGGGAAGTGATAGGTCAGGTCCAAATCCCCCACGACAAACTTTGCCGGAACTTTTACTTCAGCGCCAGTCCACGGCGCACTCAGTTCCCAACTTCTGCAACAAGCACCAGAAAATGTACAAGCTTTAGGAAGTGCTTGCAAACTCAAAAAGATGCTAACTTCTATTGCTTTCAACTTAAAAAGAGTACAATTAAGTGTTCTCTTTCACTGATTCTGCTTATCAATGCAAAATAAGCTCAACGCAGATTTTCATGGTGGCTTTTTCAACTTCTAGATTAACTTCTTTGTTCTATTATGAAAAGCGAGTTTTTGAGCTTTCTTCTCCCAACACTACCACATGAAGGTTTTGGGGAGGCAGGGAGCAACTTACAGGACAAAAGCACGGTAGTAATCGAGCCCCCCGGTGAAACCTGTCTGCTGGAAATTCCTTACATAATAGTTTAGATCATCTTCAGTTAACCACGGCGGCCTATCGGCAGAATAATCAAAGGGTTTTCCTTTAGGGAGATAAAATGGACCAGGATTGCGGAGAGCAAGAATGTTCTTCATAACTTCCTCCACTCCTAGCTCTGCAAAATCAGCTTCTATCTCACCAGGTTCCTATGAAAGCAACATACCTATTATGCCTAATTTGAAAGATAAGATAGTACAGCAAAACATCCATTTCATTTCTTCCAACATTCATGGTTTTGGAGCTAAAATTTCACAATTTTCACATCAACAAGAAGCCCTCCAATGCAAGAACAATTCCAAGAACAAAAAGCTAAATTCTTTGAAACAACATAACAGAGTTAAGAGGGATTCCCACCTGAAATCTGCAGATATAATGATCATCGCCGTAAAAGCTCCGCATCTTCTTAACGGGATCCATGTCAGGGCTCCTGGGGTAGAAAGGAACACTCAGATTCACCAAAGCCGTGACTCTATCAGGCCTGTACAAGCACAAATGCCAAGCAATGTTAGCGCCCCAGTCATGCCCAACCACAAACACCTTATCTTCATTCGGAGCAATCGCGTCCAGGAGAGAAACCAAGTCGCCGACCAAGTGAAACACGGTGAACTTTGAAGGGTCTTCTAGTGGCGCGCCGGTGGTCCCGCCGTAGCCCCTCATGTCCGGCGCCACCGCGCGGTACCCACGCGCCGCCATGAAAAGCATCTGATGGCGCCACGAGTACCACAGCTCCGGGAAGCCGTGGAGGAAGAGGACTAATGGGCCTTTCCCGATCTCGGCGACGTGCATGCTCAGGCCATTGACGGCCACTTGCTTGTGCTCTATCTTCTCCATTGATGTTGCTGACTGTTTCTCGTTCAGAGTAGGTGTTTGAAGCTTGAAAAGGAGTTCTTTGTTTATTCTTTTTTACGTTATTGTCTTGAACATTATTGATAAGTATTTCAATTTGTCTTGCTTTGACTATGACCATTGCATTTGTTTGAATCATACTGTCATACACGTAACTCATCCCAAAAACTAACCGATCAAACGAAACATAGCTAGCTCATGAAATGGGACATTGTTTCATTTGGAATACACGAAACTCATCCGAAAAGCTAGTTGATGAAACGAGACATTATTTCATCCCGGGATGCACATCGAGGTTCAATCCGCTAGGAACTTAAATATGATATACAGTCTGCTCAATGTTGAGTAACATTTGAATGTCCAACTCGTTTCAAAAGCTTATTCCATACGAAACGTTTAGTACATAATTACAATCGACATTTGAAGCCATGACTTCAAAAATTATTTCTTGATTTTAGAACTTCTTAAGAAAAGCATAAATGTGTTCGCTGGTCTCGTTTGGCTTTTCTTGATTGAAAAAATGCGCTGCACCTTCCAGCACGACGACGTCCTCCAACAACGGCACGAGTTTCTTGAATTCACCTTTGCGTATGAAATCTTGGGCTCCCGGCGTGTGATAGGTCAGATCCAAATCCCCGGTGATAAACTTTGCTGGAACTTTTACTTGAGCACCAGTCCAGGGTGCATCCAGTTCCCAGCTTCTGTAAAAATCAGCAGCAAAAGAATATCTCAATTCGGTGCATCCTCCGGAAGACCAATGAAACCACAACTTACACAAATTCGAGCGTATCACGATGCAAGTTCCACTTAAAAGTGTTTAAAAGAATAGGGATTGTTACACAGACATACCTCTCAGGTTTAGCATAATTACACAAACTTCCCCTTAGCTAACTTTGAGCATTACAGAAAATTTCCCCGGACATACCCAGCGGGTCGGTGTAATGCATGCTATTATAATCATAAATTCAAATATTTAGTAGTAAGTTTCAAGGGCAAAAAGTGTTTTTCACAAAAGAAAAGGAATGATGTTATCAAAAATTACCGATACAATGTAATGTAAACTTTTGAAAACTCTTTGATAGGGGAAGTTTTTGTAATATCTCAAACTTGAGAAGAAGTACGACTATGAGCATTTAGGCCAAATCTCAAGGTATGTCAGCGTAATTATCCCCAAAGTACAAACCAAGCGAGATTTCCAACTTACAAGCCAAGTGCCCGGTAGTAATTCAGTCCTCCGGTGAAACCAGTCTGTTCGAATCTTTTGACATAGTAGTTTAAATCATCTTCTGTTAACCAAGACGGCCTATCAGCAGAAAAGCCAAAGCCTGTGCCCTTGGGGAGGCACCATGGACCGGGACCTTGGAAAAAACGAAGCAGATTCGTCATGACTTCCTCGACACGGAGCTTAGCAAACTCAGCTTCTATCTCACCAGGTTCCTACAACATCAAACTATTTAGTAGTATGACTTTGAATTGGGTGTCTCACTTGAAAGATACCATATCATAGTGAAACAGAATCATCGTCAAATGCTTATAAAACAATTCTAATCACCGTCTACGACAGACACACAAGATTTGCAGGGGATTTTCGACCCAATGAAGTATTTCCTTACATCATTTCATATTTCTGGAATCATGAATAAATAAAAAAATCCTTCAATCCAAGCATACGGCCAGTGAAAACATTGATTCTTTACATGCAATGATTTCTATCCACCATCAAAGAAAACTTTTTCTGTATCTGGATCTTAAACCAGTTCAGAAGAACAAAGAATCAAACACTCAAAACACAATTAATGATCAAGTATAAGCTGCCTACATCAATTCAAGTTGGATAAATGCTGTTTCTTGAATAAACCAAACATCCCATTAACTTGTCAAAAATCATGGCTTTGGAGCAAACATTGCACATAAACAGCATAATCCAGAACTCCCCCAACAGCAAAAACCCAGTGTCTTAAAATATCATAAACCAAGGAGTGATCCCCACCTGAAATCTGCAGATATAGTGGTCATCGCCAATCGCACTCCGCAAGATCTGAACAATGTCCATCTCAGGACTCCTGGGAAGAAATTGCACGCTCAAATTCACCAAAGCCCTGACTCTATCAGGCCTGTACAAGCACAATTGCCAGGCAACAATAGCACCCCAGTCATGCCCAACAACAAACACCTTGTCTTCATCCGGAGCAATAGCGTCCAGAAGCGAGATCATATCCCCCACCAAGTGAAGCGAGGTGAACTTCGAAGGGTCTTCGATGGGTGCGCCGGTGGTGTCGCCGTAGCCCCTCATGTCCGGCGCCACCGCGTGGTACCCACGCGCCGCCATGAAAAGCATCTGATGGCGCCATGAGTACCACAGCTCCGGGAAGCCGTGGAGGAAGAGGACTAATGGGCCTTTCCCGATCTCGGCGACGTGCATGCTCAGGCCATTGACGGGCACTTGCTTGTGCTCTATCTTCTCCATTGCTGTTGCTGTCTGCTTAATGTTCAGGGTTGGTGTCGAAAAGGAGTTCTTTATTAACCGAATAATAAATGTTATTAACTGAATTCATATGTTTACAATGAATGAATCGAATGATTCTTATTTATAGAAAAATTTTATAGTTTGCACGTACTCGTTAAATCGCGTTGCATTAAAAGGTATGCAGTAGTAGCTCAACAGTAGCATTTCATCTTCTATATTTGTGGCTCAGTGGCTTTTTGTTGACTTTTGCAACACTACTTCTTGGAATGTCATTATAAATATTTTTCTTATATGGGTCTTTAGCGTTGCCTCATTAAAAACCTTATTAGGAAAAATTTAATGGGGTAATAACTTGAAGAAGGAAAAAAGATTGCATCTGCATATGCTTTTCTTGATGTTGATATTAGTGAGATCTTTTCATAAATCATGGAGATGATGCATTCCAATATCATGGACATGTTTTCTGAATTTTGTAGTGGGAAGTGAATTCGTGAAGAGATCTACCGAATTGTTTTATGATTGAACATATTGAATATTGATCTATTTGTTCTTCTCAAGATCTTGTGTATACTGAAAAAATTTCGGTGGAATATGTTTGGTTCTATCACCTTTGATATTGCTTTCCTTCATTTGAGCAATACATGCGGCATTATTTTCATAAATCGGCATTGGATCTTTATCAGCTGATATGCCGTAGGAGGTCAAGATATATTATGTCATAAATCTTAACCAAACAAATTCTCGACTCGCTTCATGAAAAGCAATGATTTCAGCATGCTTGGAAAAAGTAGCAACGAAGGGTTTGTTTCTGTGATCGCCAAGAGATCGTGGTGCCTCAAAGTGTAAATACATAAACCTGTTTGGGATCTAGTTTTGTGTGGATCTGATAAATATTCTGCATCTGCATAACCAACCAAAACATGTTTTGCATTTTTAGAATAAAATAATCTCAAATCTATTGTACCTCGAAAATATTGAAATATATGTTTGATCTCATTCCAATGTCTTTTAGTTGGGGATGAGCTGAATCTTGCTAGTAAATTAGCTGCAAAAGATATGTCAGGTCTAGTATAATTAGCAAGATACATAAGAGTCCCAGTAACATTGAGGTATGGTGTTTCAGATCCAAGAACTTCTTTATTTTCTTCAGGAGGCGAAATGGATCTGTTTCTACACTTAGCGATCTCCCAATCATTGGAGTGCCTAAAGAGTTTGCTCTATCCATGTTAAAACGTTTCAATACCCTTTCAATATAATTTAAATGACAAACTCAAATCTTATGGCTATGAGCAATAAAGAGATCATAAGAAAGATAATGAAGGTAATTAGATCCTAATCTTCTCTCGGGATATCTAAACTAAGGAAAAATAAAGTGAGCATTATTGCTATCACGGTTAAGAAATATAATATGCTATTAATGTTAGCATTGTTTATTATATATATAATAATAATAATTTGTTATATAATATAATTATGAATCTTGTTTAATTTTATGAATTTGATTTAATATGAGAGATACATGTTGAATGACTTAAGTGTCGCATTCTCGCATCTTATATGCATAAGTTACATACATTTTCATCGCCGTGCGTCTATTTGGTACATAATTGAGTCTTTTTTTACTTAATATATTTAATCCTCAAATACCAAAAAAATATGTTTTTGCCACTTAACTTTTAAAGCCATTTTCGTTTTTCATCTCCAATTTCAATGATTTTACTATTTGAAAATACATCTTTTATCCAAAAAATTAAATAAAGAAAATCAAAATTTTCAAATAGTGATTTACATGTGAATGAGATAATATAAATATTTTTATAATATAAAATTTATTGTTCCAAGCAATACCCATCCACACAACAACTTCGTTCTTTTTAATAGCTTTTATGTATGAATCGTTTTAGAGAGAAAAAAAAAAAAAAGAAAGGAAAAGAAAAGAGAAATAAAGAGATTTAAAAGAAGAGAGAAACAACGAATTTTATGATATGATTTATGAATGTATGTGGTGTGAATTCTTGATTTATTTTTTATTTTGTTATGAGTTCTTAATTTATTTTGGATTTCGAGGGATTCTTTCACAAGAAAATCAGTGACTATATTTTTCTTTTACGATTTTCTTGACAAGTTTGATAAGTTTTTCCAGAATCCTAATATATAGATTAGTCATTGTCTTATATTTTTAAAATTATAAATTTATTGGGTCTATATGATAATATTAATAATTGTAGTTCTACTTTATATACATCACTATTTACAAGAGAGAAGATAATTAATTCTGTGAAAAAAAATCTCACAGATGTCTGTGAGATAAATAGAACCCTTATTTTAATTATCCAGTTTTAGTTCAAATTTTTTGAAAAAGTGCAATATTGGTCCCGATGTTAGTTTTTTGAATGAAATTCCTTCATGGATCGTTAAAGAATCCAATTAATTATAGTTTAATCAAATTTTTATAGTTATAATTATATGCGGCGATTTTTCACCGTCAAAATTTAGACAAAAACAATTGATTTTACCATTGCACATTGTTATAAATGTGAAAAAAATCACTTAAAAGATAATTAATGAGATCCACTAATGGTACGCATGTGTTAAACCTGAAAATTTCATCTAAAAAACTAATCCAATAGAATCAATTACACCCTTTTTAAGAATTTTGAGAGATAAGTAAAAATAGTGACACATACTTTACATTTTATAGTTCCAAATTTGCATCTCCTTTTTACCTTGACGTCTTGAAGATTATTGATAACTATTTAATTTGTCTTGCTTTGAATTTTTTCTCTCCTTTTTACCTTGACGTCTTGAAGATTATTGACAACTATTTAATTTGTCTTGCTTTGAATTTTTTCTCTCCTTTTTACCTTGACGTCTTGAAGATTATTGATAACTATTTAATTTGTCTTGCTTTGAATTTTTTCTCTCCTTTTTACCTTGACGTCTTGAAGATTATTGACAACTATTTAATTTGTCTTGCTTTGAATTAACTATAGCATTTATTTGAGTAATACTGTCGTAGAAGTAATTCATCGGAAAAGCTAACCAATGAAAAGGGATATTTTTTTATTTGGGAATTGGGATACACATCGAGGTTCAACCGGAACGCGTTTGAAACTTAAACATAGTATATTGTCAGTTATAATATCATGTTAAGTAATATTTGATTGTCTAACTCGTTTCAAAAGCTTATTCCATACGAAAAGTATAATAGGGTGCATACAATTCAAAGCTTATTTAATCTATAGCACATAATTACAAACTACATTTCAAGCCATGACATACACGTGCACTCTTCTAACTTCAAAATTATCTTTGATTTTAAAACTTTTTAAGAAAAGCATAAATGTGTTCGCTGATCTCGTCTGGCTTTTCTTGATTGAGAAAATGTGCGACACCTTCCAGCACGACGACATCCTCCAGCAAGGGCACGAGTTTCTTGAATCCACCTTTGTGTATGAAATCTTGCGCTCCCGGCAGGTGATAGACCAGGTCTAAATCCCCGACGATAAACTTTGCTGGAACTTTTACTTGAGCACCAGTCCAGGGTGCATTCAGTTCCCAGCTTCTGTAAAAACCAGCAGCGAGACCGATGAAACCGCAGCTTACACAAATTAAAGCATATCATGATGCAAGTTCCAGTAAGTGATTGAAAAAGCAGGGATAATTACACTGACATACCCTCAGGTTCAACATAATTACTCAAACTTCCCCTGAGCTTTGAAAATTTAAAGTATTTTCACCGCGAACATACCATGAGATTTTGTTTTAATGCATGCTTTTATAACCACGGATTCAAATTCATATATTGAGCAGTAGTTGTCAGAGGGCAAAAAAGTGTTTTAACAAAAAATTAGGGGTGATGTTACCGAAATCAACAATATAGATGTAATGTAAACTCTTTGATAGGGTAAGTTTTTGTAATATCTCAAACTTCAGAAGAAGTATGTGCAATTGGGCCAAATATCAGGGTATGTCATGAGTGTAGTCACGCCCAAAGTCCAGGACGGTAAAAACCATGCGTGCATTCTAACTTACAAGCCAAGTGCGCGGTAGTAACTCACTGCTCCAGTGAAACCAGTCTGTTCGAATCTGTTGACATAGTAGTTTAGATCATCTTCCGTTAACCAAGATGGCCTATCAGCAGAATAGCCGAAGCCTTTGCCCTTGGGGAAATAAAATGGATGGGGAGAGCGGAAAGCAAGCATATTTGTCATGACTTCCTTGACACCAAGCTTAGCAAACTCAGCTTCTATCTCACCAGGTTCCTACAACATCAAACTATTTAGCAATATGACTATTGAATTGGGTTCATCACTTGAAAGGTAACATGACATAGCCAAATAGAAGCACGGTTAAATGCTTATAAACAACTCTAATACCCGTCTACGAGAGACACACACTATTTGCAGAGGATTTTCGAATCCACACTAGAATTCCTTGCATCAACATTTCTTATTTCCGAAATCATGGACTGGCGCTAAGAAATTCACATACATAAAAAGATCCTTCAATCCAAGCACAACCATAGAAAATACAAAGAAAACTTGCCCCATATCCGGATCTTGGACCAGCTTAGATCATGATTATAAACGAGGCAAGAACTCGAAACATAGTTAATGATCAAGTATAAGCTGCCTTAATCAGTTCAAGTTGGATAATATTCTTTATGAACTAACCAAAAACCCCGCTAACTGGTCAGAAAAAATCAAGGCTTTGGATCAACAGCGAAACTCAGAACTCCCCAAAGAGCAAAAACCAAGTTTCTACAAATAAAACAAAGAAAGAACTAAGGAGCGATCATCACCTGAAATCTGCAGATATAATGATCATCGCCATAAAAACTCCGCATCTTCTGAACGAGATTCATATCAGGTCTCCTGGGAGAAAAGTGTACGCTCAAATTCACCAAAGCCCTAACTCTATCAGGCCTGTACAAGCACAAATGCCAAGCAACAATAGCGCCCCAGTCATGCCCAACAACAAACACCTTATCTTCATTCGGAGCAACCGCGTCCAGAAGCGAGATCAGGTCCCCAACCAAGTGGAACGAGGTGAATTTCGAAGGGTCTTCCAAGGGTGCGCCGGTGGTCTCGCCGTAGCCCCTCATGTCAGGAGCCACCGCGCGGTAACCACGCGCCGCCATGAAAAGCATCTGATGGCGCCATGAGTACCACAGCTCCGGGAAGCCGTGGAGGAAGAGGACTAATGGGCCTTTCCCGATCTCCGCGACGTGCATGCTCAGGCCATTCACCGCTACTTGCTTGTGCTCTATCTTCTCCATTGCTGTTGCTGTCTCTCTTCTCTCTTGTTCACAGTAGCTGTTAGAAAAGGAGGTCTTTATACTATTTCAATTTGTCTTGCTTTGACTATCTATACGTCTTATGGAGGGAATTTGCGTGCAAGGGACACCCAGGACTTGTAGTTATAACCCTCAATTTTATTTATTTTTTTAAACGTTCAATAATAACGCCATATTTTTTAAATTTTAGATCTCCCATCCAAAATCAAACCCTAATTTTTTCTCCTTCTCTCCTCCTTCTCTTTCTCTCGTGTGTTCATAGTCTTCTGCCGGTTGTTGCATTCATCGTCGTTACCTTTGATACGAATTGTTTACCAAACCAAAATTTCGGTTCGGTATTGGATACAAAATTTTTCAAGAATTTGGTATTGGATGTGGTATCGGTATTTCGACTCGATATACTGTACCATACCAAATACCAAAATATATATATTAATAAAAAAATTATACATTAATGTTATATATAAATTTCAGTTTTTTGTTTTATTTTAAAATGGTCGGCCATATTTCGATAATTCGATTTTTGATCGAATCGTACTGAATTTTTTTTGATTTTGATCGTACTTCCCGATCCGGCAATCGGTATACAAGTTTGGCATATGGAAGTTTTGATTTCCCAAAACTTCGGTTCGGTTTTACCGAATGCCCACCCCAGATCCTAAACGTAAGCGTGAAACTCAAATATTTTACGCAGCCTGCTATAGATATCATAATATTTAATTGTTTTAACTCGTCTCAAAATCTACCATGTTAGATGATAGGTAGTTTAATATTCATTTATTCCATATGAAACGGTTAACAGGGTGCATACAGTTGAAAGCTTATTTAATCTACAAATTTGAAGCCATGCCATGTACGGGCACTCTCCACGACTTCAAAATTATTCTTGATTTTAAAACTTTTTAAGAAAAGCATAAATGTGTTCGTTGATCGCGTCCGGCTTTTCTTGATTGAGAAAATGCGCGACACCTTCCAGCACGACGACGTCCTCCAGCAAGGGCACGAGTTTCTTGAATGAAATCTTGCGCTCCCGGCAGGTGATAGGTCAGGTCTAGAACCCCGACGATAAACTTTGCTGGAACTTTTACTTGAGCACCACTCCAGGGTGCATTCAGTTCCCAGCTTCTGTAAAAACCAGCAACAAAGAGAATATCATGATGCAAGTTCCACTTAGAAGTGATTAAAAGAATAGGGGTAATTACACTGACATACCCACAGGTTTCAGATTAATTACACAAAGTTCCCCTGAGCTTCGAAAATTTACAAATATTTTCCCCCTGACATACCCTGAGGTTGGTGTGATGCATGCTTTCACAATCATGAATTAAAATTCAAATATTGAGCGGCGAGTTTTCAGGGCAAAAAAGTGCTTTAACAAAAACTTAGGGTTGATGTTACCGAAAATCAACAATATAGATGTAATGTAAACTCTTTGATATATAGGGTAAGTTTTGTAATATCTCAAACTTCAGAAGAAGTATGTGCAATTGGGCCAAATCTCAGGGTATGTCAGTGTAATTACGCCCAACGTGCCCGGTAGTAATTCACTGCTCCGGCGAAACCAGTCTGTTCGAATCTGTTGACATAGTAGCTTAGATCATCTTCCTTCAACCAAGATAGCCTATCAGCAGAATAGCCGAAGCCTTTGCCCTTCGGGAAGTAAAGTGGTCCTGGAGAGCGCAAACCAAGCATATTCGTCATGACTTCCTTGACACCAAGCTTAGCAAACTCAGCTTCTATATCACCAGGTTCCTACAACATCAAACTGTTTAGCAATATGATTGTTGAATTGGATTTCTCACTTGAAAGGCAACATGACATAGCCAAATAGAAGCACAGTTAAATGCTTATAAACAACTCTAATACCCGTCTACGAAAGAGACACACTATTTGCAGAGGATTTTCGAATCCACACTAGAATTCCTTGCATCAACATTTCTTATTTCCGAAATCATGGACTGGAGCTAAGAAATTCACATACATAAAAAGATCCTTCAATCCAAGCACAACCATAGAAAATTGGCAATTTGGCCTACTTTTTATTGACTTTGAGCTTATGATATGTAATTTGAACTTGTAATTTTTGTTGACAGACGAACATGATAATGATGGAATGAGAGTTGCACCAAACATGGCCCTTGTGGCGGGCAGAAAGTGATAACGAACTGTTGGGCTGCACGGCACCTGTGATGCGTTTAGCCCTAAACCCTAAGATTAATTCCTCTTCCCTCAAGTGCTAAACCTAAGATTAATTTCTCTTTCCTCAAACCCTAAGATTAATTCCTCTTCCCTCAAGTGCTAAACCTAAGATTAATTTCTCTTTCCTCAAGGATCTTACTGAAGTAAGCCAGGATTTCGAAGAGATTAATCATGAGATCAGACTAAAAGCTTGGTTCGTTATAGAATCTCGGGACTTAGGCCGTTAGTTATGCATTTTACCTTTTCTTGTTATAATTTGAGATTTTCTATCCGATTTGTTACCATTTTAACAGATTATCGGGTATCTTCCTTAGTTATTGTTTTGCTGCTCGCTCCTCTCTTGTGATGTTCTATTCGCTCCTCTGTTCGCTCCTTTCCTTGCGGACTTATTATACTTGATTTCCCGCTATCTCCTATTCGCCTACACATCGGCAAATAGGATCTATATTCGTTGTTCGACGTGGGCCGGGTAGGCCTGGCACCAACAATATCCAAAACCCAAAATTATATATTGGGGTAGGTGAATACTTCGAACACTAAGACTAAATATCAATGAATATGGAATTCTCATTTTAATTTTGCCTTCGATCTTCTATTTCATTTATATATACGCATTTTGTGTATAGATGAACAATTGAAATTAAAAAGAGAAAAGATAGTGATATAAAAAAAAAATAAAGAAATTCTTTACTAATCTCTACAACATGTTAATACATCTAGAAGTCGTTTGGTAGGCGATATTCATTTTTCAAGACTTAATCTCCATCGGGCCTATTAAGTTAGATTAACTCATGTTCTGCTCAAATAATTTCTTGTTTGGTAGCAAAAATTGCATGTCATGTGGTGTAATATTAAATCCCTCATTTTCTGTTTGGTAAGATATATAAAGTTAGATTGAAAAGTGCTATACCCAAATTGCCCCTCATTAATAGTGTATCCTTTGCCCCCAAATTGAAAGACCTTCTCTGTTGCTAGAACTGAAGTAGGCATTTTTCCATTTTCATCGCAAGCCAACCTAGAAGATGGGTTTCTCCTCCAACAATAACGATAGAAGTTCGTGAGTTGGATTACCACGAGTCGCCCTCCAATTTAGCACGTCAACGGGTTGTGTTGTCCAAATTCATCCTCTCCACGGGTATGTTTCCAGACTTCCTGCTCTATATTTTTTTATATGGGAGAAATCTGCGAACTGCGCCAATTCCTGTGAAATTGCACCGTGTCAGTCTTTTTTGGGCTGCAAATTGTTTAATGTTGTAATATGGAAGTTTAATTCTTAGGGATTTACGGACCACATTGTCGCACGTTCCAGCGTAATTTAGGATCCTTATATGTACCTTCTGCACGTTGGTTGAAGTATATCATGTGTTAGGCAGATTTCAGTAAGATACCAATTTCGTTTTACAATACTGCGTTGATGGTTATTTTCTTTTGTACCTTCAGAGTTATATGCCATGAGTCATCTTCCAAGTCCTCTCTGCCCAAAAGGCCATGGTGAAATGATTCTGAAGCGCTCGAACTCAATGAAGAACCCAGGTCGCTTATATTACATTTGTCCTCTCCAAGTTAGGCATGATGGTTTTATGATATGGTGGGACGAATATCACCCTGCAGGATCCCCCACCCGAAGGGCTGCGTCCTGTTCTCCCAATCAAAACTGTGGGTCTTCGACGAACATTGGGCCATCAGAACTCCCTCCATACGAAGGTGTACACAAAACAAAATCGGAGTCTTTCGAGGCTGTTTCAGATCCAAATGTGTCTCAGGCGAGACGACATGAACCCAACGTACTTAACTACCAATGGCAGATAGAACGGGGTCGTGTGCAAGTGCCTATTATTCACTGTTACCTGCTAACACACATTTTAGTGTTATTTGCTGGTGTGTGGTTGGGGGTGACATTGTCACGATTTCTTTAGCGTCATTATATGATTTGTCCAATGGTTTTAGGAGGTTTGTAATATGAAACAAGATATTAGTTTATATATAGCTATATGTATCTTATGTTAGGGTATCTTCCTCCTGCGTTGGTAACTACGCGTAAATTGTTCAACGTATAATAACTCGTAAGTTGAATGATCATGTTGTTTATATATCCTTAAATTTAAGTAAATAATTTCTTGTCGTAATTGTATATTTGTACAGGGATAGAGCTTCTTTGTGCAGATTGGTGAAAATAATCTATTGTTTTGTATCTCTTGTTTGATAAGGTATGTTTCCGTAACTTGTTCATTAAGGGGCTCAGTTGTGTAGGCCATTACTTCACTTCTTGTTAATGTATCTGAAGTTTTGAATAATTTTTTGACAGTGTCTGCAATTTTAGATGGATACCACAGATATTCCAGTGATAACAGAAGCATTCATTGATATTTTCTGGTGAATTTGTATGTGTGCCTGGTTTTGGACAAATTCAATTTTTTATAATAGGCAGTTCCCCAATTACATTCTGAATTTAGCCCATGCAACATTTCTTTACTTGAAAATTGTAAATGTAGCATACAAGAGGTTACAATAGGACATCAAAACATGAACGGGGCAAACTAATAATCTATACATAATAGTGGCGCACACAAGGACATTTCTCAGAAGTTAAGGTGACGTTTTGCTGGGCAGCTGGTTCCCGTATCCTCCATGTAATACATGCAATTTGTTTGATCCAATATCTGATTTGAGCTTCCAAATTGGACGGTGTGATCGAGTACACGGCCCGGCCCTTTCGTGCTGCTTTCATAGTTGACAGAAATGTGGTTAACAATTGGTGAAACTGGATCTGTAACTTTTCCTCTTCCCCATTCTTCATGATCTCGTTCGCAGTCTCCTGTTCAACATTTCAAGGTAAGACCAAAGTTTAATTGTTGTGTGTGCAACGTGCATAACGCTTTAACGATTTATTCAAAGCCAAATTTGAACGCTTACCTAAGTTAAGGAGAAAATCATCAATGTTTTCCGATGGGTTGGGTCCTGGTAACGGATCAATGACAATAGCAAAATACCTATTCGGTTTTGCAGGTCGCGTAGTAATCCAACTCGGGTCTCGCGCCCAATCGGGACCGAAGATGGAGTGCATTTCATACCATATTCGTTCCATCGGATACCTTTCGTATGCAACTCCAATCTCGAAGGACTAACAATGTGGTCAGTTATTACGTTTACAAGCATTACAAATTTTATACATTGACTAATTTTCCACATATTCAATCATTCTAAACTTATTAAGTTTGAGCAGCTTACAAGTGAACAACTCTAGAGAATGCAGTCATACCTCTCGTATGGAGGCCCACGTTGCTTTTGACGCGAAGATGCTTTGTGTCCTATCGTCGTATTGCACCCCGTCATGGCTAGTCAATGCATTCCATGTGTGATATCTCAATTCGGCCAGTTCGAACCTTTCACATACATCGTACAATTCAATTGCAACATCGGTGAGTAGGTTCAAGTAATCAGCAACCTTGTGAAGTATACATGTGTCCTCCTTCGTCAATTTTCTCTTGTAAAACATCGCCTCTGTCTGCAGCTCCACGTGGAAGATTTCATCCAAGTTTTCCGTCCATTTGTTGTCGAAGAAGATACCATGCCTTGACAGAAATCTTGCCATTGCCTTACTGAGGTTCTTTTTAAGATTGTGCCCCTATTTTTTGGAGCTCTAAAGCATCATTATTGTGTAGCTAACGATGCGATATTCTCTCTTAAATAGAATTTATTTGTTACGCACTGTTTTCTGTAATAATGAGGCTGTTGAAATCATTGAACATATCTTTTGCCCAAATCTGCACAAACCAAATGGATTCGCCTTACCCAAAATGTGGAGTGCATTGTCAGACTATTCCATAGCTAATATAAAAATTGAAGGTGGATATGATGTTGACCTTGTTTAGGTTGGAGGGGGGTTTGCGTGGAAGGTGGAGGATATATCTTATTCGGTCTTAATTCTTATTATTTCTATAATTAATTAATCACACATTCTAATTAATTATACTTTCCAAGAGTCAGGATAATCATTGTTTTACAAGGAATGTTCAGCAACAACCAAATTTCAAATGAAGGAAATTTTAATATATGTTGCATTGTGCAAAACCCTATTCATTTGCAGTCACTTTATCACATTGGTGGTTGTGTGCGGATTTGTACAACGAATTAACCTTTCATGCAGTTTTGTCTGAGAATATATTCCTGACAATAAACCCATGTCTACAGTTGATAGATATTTAGCCCCTTATTCACTCACGTGCAACTGTGACTGTACATATCCATCTGAGTATTAGAAAATGTGGTTGCTTGTATATAAACAATAACATGCTCGTCCGAAATTCCCATTTCTATATAGTGCCTAAAATACTTTCTGTCCTTTTTAGAACAAACAATGGATGGTGAGTCCGAGCGAGTCAGGCAATGCAGACTCATCATTGGCATGCGTCTCCCTTTGAATAAAACGGAAACTCGGTTACTTGTTATACTAATGCACCGTTGGGCAATCGAGCACGATTCTATCCATAGTGCGAATGATGTCATGAATGCAGCGCAATGGTTAGCGTCGGATATGACTACGCGTTTGTGCAAACCTTTCAATACGAGTCTCATTTTCTATAAAATTTGTCAATTGCGGTATGAGTTTGCCGAATTCAGAAAGTTTATCATGCGGCGCGGAGTGTCTTATGACAGTGGCATTAATCGGGTCGTTGTTACACGTGATTATTTTGTTGGTCTAAATGGTCGCGTGGTTCGTACCCAACTCTTGATTTACAACTCCTTATTATGTTTTCAATTGTGTTCGTTTATAGTCAAAACAAATGCAATATGATTCATTATATTCCCTTGTAATTAATCCGCACTAATGCATCTATGACAGGAAAGCATGAAGGAACGTGAGTTTAGGTCGAAAGGGATGCGTGCTTACCAATCCTTGAAGTATTTCTTTCGAACGAAGCGAGCCGGACTCACTCATCTTGAACTCTCAGAAAATGATGTTCGTGGATTGCCCGACAGAGACTCGTCGGATGATGACTTGTGACATAAACTTACTGCCACGGAATTGCTTCGTACATGATAATCTCAGTTTGGTCTTTGTTTTTTTTTTAAGATCAGGTTTAAATTTCAAGGTTCCACTGTCTATGTATGACATGTACTATCTTTGCATTCCTAATTCGTTTTCCACATATAATGATGAAAATGGGTTTTCATTCTTACTTGCTCCAGTACATATTTCCGAATTGACAATAGAGTGCCATTAATTGTTACAGGTGCGGTTAACATAAAAACAATCTACCTGATTGAAAGTTACTACGATTATAAAAGAAGTTGAATGGGCGAAATGCAACAACAACATAAAAGGGCATTTCGTCGGGTTAAAAGCACAAAACAAGAAACGCCCACTACGAATAAGTAATGTTTAACCTGGACCCGAATAAGAACGGGCGAAATGCAACAACATAATGTGAACATTGCAGATTTCCAATACCAACAAAAGTAAGCATGTACCGTAAATATGAACTTTTCAAACAAAAAATAATAAAGTTGTCGGTGATACTACGACTTTAAATGGTAACCATGTTTGTTGGCCAAAACCAACCATCACCTACTAGACAGAATATGTACATAGAAAGCTACTGCTGTTAATACAGAGTGTGCTGTTACTACATAGCTTAGCAAGTTCTCCTGCTCGAAACACAGATTTCCCGTCGACGATTTGTTCAAAGTACCACAAAACAAAAACCACCAGCAGGGAGCCATTCCTTACAAATATAATGACAAAAGGTTTTCAAAATATCCAAATGATCAATTGGCTAATGAGTTGCCAATCATCACTTACTGAAGTGGATGAGACTTAAAACGTAAGTACCTCGAACTTCGATCGGCATACCGTAGAATGCCCTCAGGTCTCCATGATTGTTAGTTAGATGGCGGGTAGCCCACATGACGGCTTCCAATGATAACTCAGGCAGAGATGACAAACAATCGTACAATCCATCTTGTTTGGCAGCGATGTCCTCCGGCAAACTTGACTGGGAACTTGCTGGTTTGGGAATGAATTTGTCAGATGCATCTGCGATAGTGACCCGCGTCGATTCCATAAGTTCAGCCATCAGATTCTTGATGTCGGATGGATCAAATTTGGTGGGACAACGGCGTTTGTTTGAACTCTTGGAGGACTCAGGGCGTTCAGAATTGGGTGGGGTAACCGATGTTGCATCCCCTCCTTCTTCATCCAAATTTATTGGATCATTATGCACAGGATTGTTGCTATCCTTAATCCCCTGACCGCGGCTGTTCATATCGTTTGTTAGGGAGTTCATTATATCATTGAACGCATCCCCTACATCAACGGATTCATTGCCAGTTGCACGATCCATCCCAAAAACAAGGTTCCAACGGTTCAGCCAAGGAAATGCTTTACCACGAACAAGTTTAACGTTTTCCTTGTTTACCTATACACAATTGCAGTTTATAATCAATCTTACTCCGTTTGGGCAGTAAATAATTTATTAATTCTGACAGAATCATTGTAACTCTAGCTTACCTTCTCTTGTTCGATCCATGCATCAGGCTTATCGGGGACGATCATGTTAGTTGTAGGATCTACTGTGAATCCTCCGCCTCCAGATCCACCGACTATCGTTATAATAGCGGTGTGAGTCTTCCGCCAAACAGAAAGTTTAGATTTCACATGCTTATGTTCAATCCCACAGCCAGGTAACATTTCAGCTATCAGGTTACAGATCCTTATCATGTAACCACCCCGAAGAGACCCATCGGGTTTGATCCCTTCAGCATGTAAAGCCTCAAGAGCGACGAGCAAGGACTCTTCCTCTTTAGTGGTCCAGAATCTTCTTGGTACATTGACGCCTCTTCCCACTTGGGTCCGAATTCGAGAGGTGGCACGTTGACCGTCCATTCCCTACACATGCAATTAAAAACCAATCATATCAGCTTTAATCATAGTTACAGTTACAGTCACAAGTCATTAATTCAATAGTGTAATCAAAACAAGGTAGAGTCAACCCAAAAAAAAGAAATGACTATATACTACACAATATGCAAAATTAAAGCTGTCCATTCACAATAAGAAAGGAGTAGTGCTAAAATAACATCAAGTTACATAACCACACAATTTGAACACACAAATATGGGTATGTTTTACAGCCAAAAGTCTCCAACTAGCAAAAGGAACACAGTATGTTCGAAAACAGATCATTCCCAGCTCAAACATAAATATCATATACTTCTTTGAGACGACAGTGGTTGGTAACCATGTATCATTTTTAGCTTAACACCACTTGTTGTCAGGTGTTCCTCCAAGTGGCAAACATGGTTTGGGCCATATTATCTCTAAAATTTGTCCACATCGGAGTAGCCTCTATAGTTCCTATGTACTCCTGATCGTCGCCTACGTTTTCCTCCAGATTTCTTAAAACTTCCTCCTCAATCGGGTCGATCTCCATCTGAGTTCGTATGAAGTTGTGGAGCATAGCACACGCGAGAATAGTCCAGTTCTGTATTTTAATAGGGTACCATGACCTGCTCCTTAAAATTGCCCAACGACCCTTCAGTAAACCGAAGGCTCGCTCAATAATATTCCTTGCCTTACAGTGCCTCAGGTTAAAGAGCTCCCTAGGAGTTTGCGGGGCTAACGATCCTGCACCCCATTCCTTCAAATGATAGCGGGTGCCTCGATATGGAGTAAGAAAGCCATCGGCATTCGTGTAACCACAATCGGCGAGGTAGTAGCAGCCTGTATTTGTCAAAATAATTTCAACTTACAGTTGGATCTTATTAACAAAGTACATAGTTTTAACAGAAAATAAATCAAATTACCGGCTGGGACTTTCAGGCCATTAGGCCTATTCACAGCATCTCGCAAAACTCTACTGTCTGCTGCAGACCCTTCCCATCCGGCTAATACGTAAATAAAGTTCATCTGTGGATTACAGACACCCAAAACATTAACTGAAACGGTGCCCTTCCTTGTTCGGTATTTAGCCTGGTCCTTCTGTCTGACAATGACATCAATATAAGTACCGTCAAGAGCGCCAAGACAACCCTGGAATAGAAATTTAACATTGTAAGATCAGTCATGACACAACACAACATTTAATTATTAAAAATTTGATAACATTTCTATCATACCTTGAAATGCTTCCAAGGCTCAGTATTGCAATTATTTGGAACCCCGACGGGCTCTATCAACAGCATAGAACTTATGCGTAATAAGGACATAAGTGTTTCCTTGAAATATTTGCTCACGGTATAGCCAGAGCAATGGAAATCCCCTTTTACTGTCCGATTTTTGTTATGATGTGCAAGTATATTAAGAAACATGGCCACTTTGCAAGGAAGGCTCACGTATCTCTCGTTGGTCAGCCCACCAAAATTCTCAAGAAGATAACATAATCGACAAAATGAATTCCTATCCATTCTAAGATTGTCAATGCAATTTTGATCGCTTATCTTTGTGAAACGCCTAAGATGACTAAGCTGATCAGGTTGTCTGGCCATAATGGAATACCTACGCTTACGGCTACGTCGTTCATCGTCTAACGCTTGCTCATACCAAATGTACAACAGGTACATCATGACGAGTGTGGCAGTAGTTTGCGTAAGAACTATTTCTAGCCACATGAGAAACCTTAGTCTTAGGGATGGGTCCATGGTGATGGAGTTTACTGTCTGCATAACATAACTTGTGTTAAAATAGATCATTTTGAAAACTTTGGTTAGAGCCACGACTTTCGTCAATCAATTTCCAAAATATTTGTAATTATTTTCATTAAATTATTCGGGGCAAAATTTAGGATAACGGCAGTTGGGTAAATATGTTCAAATTATTTGAGTAAATTACAGTATACTAATAGATAACCATTGATCAATTGACTACACTTTGTTAATGCAATATTCCTTTCAGAAAATCTGTTCACAAACAACAAAACATTTAACCATTGATCAATTGACTACACTTTGTTAATGCAATATTCCTAGGCCATGTTGTTAACTTCAACTATTATTTGCAAGGGATCAAGAATAAACATATTTGAGACCACAATCACATATGGTACGAAGCAAAAAGAGTACATCAAACAACAAAATGTGTTCGAAGAGGCCTAGGTACAACATTAATATCTAATTTAAGCCAATCTATGGTTTATTAGATATCCAACTAACCGTGGTAATACACGAAAACTAGTGCACGCAACGCATTGATATCATATTTATTCAAGAGAACAATCGTTAATTTCACCTTTCAATAAAAGGGACGGACGCTCCAGCTATGAATCGGCCAAACGCACCTGCTCGTGTAACCCACAAAAGGAGAAGCGTCAGATTTGGGAATAGGAAGGAGCCAACAATTTCACCAACCAGAAGACATAACTTGCTAAAAGATGGAATCAAAGAAGAACCATCACTCACAGGAAACGGGAAGAACGGCGCAACAAAGATGCGGTTGAAACCCTAAGGTGAAAATTGTTTTCCCCCAATTGTTTTTCTGTAGTCTTTATTTCCACACAATGAAGGACAAAAATGGGACAATAAATGAGCACAGTAAAAAGAACTATTCATACGAGAGTTAATCTCTGCTGATATCGGAGATTCAATTCAAGACTTAATGGATGAACAGTACCGGGCTTTGGGCGGGCTAGCTACTAACTAGGATTGGCCCAATGACTCTAATGGATCCTACCATACACGATATTAACTGAAGTTAGAGTCAGCTAATTGGGCCTAATTCAGCCTACCAAACGGCTCCCTAATGTATGTGAATAGTGAAACAACATATAAATAAAAATATAAATTTGGACCTGTAAATTTTTTATTTTGGTAATTCAATCTTGTCTATTTTGGAATTTGCAATTAAGTCCGATAAATTTAAAAACTTAACAGGTTATATCAGATATATTTTGGGCAAAAAATATATGGTTATTAACATTTTCATATATTAACAACGATCATTATTTTTGAAAAATAATTTAGTATTTTGGTGACAAAAACTTTTGTCGCAAATACGTATTTGATAAAATTATAAAAACTAACTTAAATATGTCATGATTTTTTTTTGTTAACATTATATCTAGCCAAGTTGGTTTGGGGGCCGTTGTCTCTTGCTGTTAACACGAATTCGACTGGTGCAAGGGACACAATTTATTTTGTTGTTGAATAATACTTTTAGGCCCGAAAAATGTTTCGTTATAAAATATTAAGTATTTTGTAAAATATCATGTATTTTATAATGAAATATATCGTTTATTACCGATGAAATGTCTTATTTGCTAAAAAAAATATAAAATTAACAACAACCATATTTGTTGCCTTCTTGTATCACATTTTGCAACGAGAAGGATATCGTTGTCGATTTTAAATATATAAGCAACGATATATTAAGTAATATTTGATTGTTTAACTCAGTCGCAAAAAGTTACGACGTTAGATGATCGGTAGTTTAATATTTATTTATTGCACATGAAACCGTTAACAAGTTGCATACAACTCAAGGCTTATTTAATCTATAGCACATAATTACAAGCCACATTTGAAGTTAGGACATGCGCGGACATCCTCCTGACTTCAAAATTATTCTTGATTTTAAAACTTTTTGAGAAAAGCATAAATGTGTTCGCTGATCTCGTCCGGCTTTTCTTGATTGAGAAGATGTCCGACACCCTCCAGCACGACGATGTCCTCCAACAACGGCACGAATTCCTTGAATCCACCTTTGTGTATGAAATCTTGCGCTCCCGGGAGGTGATAAACCAGGTCTAAATCCCCAACGATAAACTTCGCTGGAACTTTTACTCGAGCACCAGTCCAGGGTGCATTCAGTTCCCAGCTTCTGTAAAAATCAGCAGCAAGACCGATGAAACCACAGCTTACACAAATTAAAGCGTATCATGATGCAAGTTCCACTTAGAAGTGATTAAAAGAATAGGGATAATTACACTGACATACCCTAAGGTTTCAGATTAATTACACAAACTTCCCCTGAGCTTTGAAAATTTACAAATATTTCCCCCCGAACATACCATGAGGTTTGTTGTAAATTGTAATGCATGCTTTTATAACCATGAATTCAAATTCAAATATTGAGCAGTAGTTGTCGGAGGGCAAAAAAGTGTTTTAACAAAAAATTAGGGTCAGCAATCATAATCGAATCCATTGTGGTGCTCTCTCTTGGTTTGCTACTTCTGTTCTTCATCTGCAAATGTGCTGTTGTTCTCGTCCATGAAAAGAAACAGCAGAAGGCCGAGGGCATCGAGCTATCCAAACGTCCAGCTTCGTCCGTAAGTTGTGAAATCATGAATTCCTTGAAAATGTTTGATAAAAACTGACTTTAAAAGTTCTTAAACATCTGCAGGGCTGTCCTGGAAGTGAGAAACTTTCTGCTGGTATCTGTCTATTACCAGCAAACAACCAAAGGTTTGTAATTACATTTAAAAAGATGGTTGAAATTGTATTTGAACTACAACATTTTAACGTTCGGGGAATTTTCAGATCACCAAATACATCTGGAACAGAGGAAGCAGATCATATTATCAAGAGTTCTCCTGAGTCTTCCGGCAATCAGCCAGTGGAGGAACCTGGTCCCGATCCCAATCCCGCCTCAAGCATCGTGCCACCTGCTTCCGTGGAAGGATGAACACTCTTTTTGTTCTTTTTTCTTAAAAATATTTGATTACAAAGCCAAATGAAAATACAAGATTTTACAATATCTTGAGACTTTTATTCTGGTAATATAGAGCATTTATTTTACAAACAAACAAGCCTATCTTGAGACTTTTATTCTGGTAATATAGAGCATTTATTTTACAAACAAACAAGCCGAAGGCATGGCGTGCACATACACCATCTGACTTCAGAATTACTCAAATATATACGTAATATCTTCTAAATGGAAGTTAAAACTTCTGAAGAAACGAATGGATGTGTTCGTTAATCTCATCCGGCCTTTCTTGATTGAGAAAGTGAGCAACACCTTCCAGCACTACGACTTCCTCCAGCAACGGCACAAACTTCTTGAATCCGCCTTTGTGTATATAGTCTTGGGTTCCGGGGAAGTGATAGGTCAGGTCCAAATCCCCCACGACAAACTTTGCAGGAACTTTTACTTCAGCTCCAGTCCACGGCGCACTCAGTTCCCAACTTCTGCAACAAGCACCAGCAAATGCACAAGCTTTAGGAAGTGCTTGCAAACTCTAAAAGAAGCTAACCTCTTTTGCTTTCAACTTAAAAAGAGTACAAAGTAAGCTCGAAGCACATTTTCATGGTGGCTTTTTCAACTTCTAGATTAACTTCTTCGTTCTATTATGATAAGCGAGTTTTTGAGCTTTCTTCTCCCAACACTACCACATGAAGGTTTTGGGGAGGCAGGGAGCAACTTACAGGCTAAAAGCACGGTAGTAATCGATCCCTCCGGTGAAACCTGTCTGCTGGAAATTCCTTACATAATAGTTCAGATCATCTTCAGTTAACCACGGCGGCCTATCGGCCGAAAAATCGAAGGGTTTTCCTTTAGGGAGATAAAATGGACCGGGATTGCGGAGAGCAAGAATGTTCTTCATAACTTCCTCCACTCCTAGCTCTGCAAAATCAGCTTCTATCTCACCAGGTTCCTATGAAAGCAACATACCTATTATGCCTAATTTGAAAGATAAGATAGTACAGCAAAACATCCATTTCATTTCTTCCCACATTCATGGTTTTGGAGCTAAAATTTCACAATTTTCACATCAACAAGAAGCCCTCCAATGCAAGAACAATTCCAAGAACAAAAAGCTAAATTCTTGAAACAACATAAACAGAGTTAAAGAGGCGATTCCCACCTGAAATCTGCAGATGTAATGATCATCGCCGTAAGAACTCCGCATCTTCTCAACGGGATCCATGTCAGGACTCCTGGGGTAGAAAGGAACACTCAGATTCACCAAAGCCGTGACTCTATCAGGCCTGTACAAGCACAAATGCCAAGCAATGTTAGCGCCCCAGTCATGCCCAACCACAAACACCTTATCTTCATTCGAAGCAATCGCGTCCAGGAGAGAAACCAAGTCGCCGACCAAGTGGAACGAGGTGAATTTCGAAGGGTCTTCTAGTGGCGCGCCGGTGGTCCCGCCGTAGCCCCTCATGTCCGGCGCCACCGCGCGGTACCCACGCGCCGCCATGAAAAGCATCTGATGGCGCCATGAGTACCACAGCTCCGGGAAGCCGTGGAGGAAGAGGACTAATGGGCCTTTCCCGATCTCGGCGACGTGCATGCTCAGGCCATTGACGGGCACTTGCTTGTGCTCTATCTTCTCCATTGATGTTGCTGTCTGTTTCTTGCTCAGAGTGGGTGTTGAAACTTTGAAAGGGAGTTCTTAATTTATCCTTTTTACCCTACTGTTTTGAACATTCTTGGTAAGTATTCCAATTTGTCTTTGCTTTGACTATGACCATAGCATTTGTTTGGAGTCATACTGTCGTACGCGTAAACTCATCTCAAAAGCTAACTGATGAAACGAGACAGTGTTTCATTTGGCATATACGTAACTCATCCGAAAAACTAGTTGATGAAACGAGACATTATTTCAACCCGGGATGCACATCGAGGTTCAATCCGCTAGGAACTTAAATATAATATACAGTCTGCTCAATGTTAAGTAACATTTGAATGTCCAACTCGTTTCAAAAGCTTATTCCATAGGAAACGTTTAGTACATAATTACAAACCACATTTGAAGCCATGACTTCAAAAATTATTTCTAGATTTTAGAACTTCTTAAGAAAAGCATAAATGTGTTCGCTGGTCTCGTTTGTCTTTTCTTGATTGAAAAAATGCGCTGCACCTTCCAGCACGACGACGTCCTCCAACAACGGCACGAGTTTCTTGAATTCACCTTTGTGTATGAAATCTTGGGCTCCCGGCGCGTGATAGGTCAGATCCAAATCCCCCGTGATAAACTTTGTTGGAACTTTAACTCGAGCACCAGTCCAGGGTGCATCCAGTTCCCAGCTTCTGTAAAAATCAGCAGCAAAAGAATATCTCAATTCGGTGCATCCTCCGGCAGACCAATGAAACCACAACTTACACAAATTTGAGCGTATCACGATCCAAGTTCCACTTGAAAGTGTTTAAAAGAATAGGGATACTTACACAGACATACCTCTCAGGTTTAGCGTAATTACACAAACTTCCCCTTAGCTAACTTTGAGCATTACAGAAAATTTCCCCGGGCATACCCAGAGGGTCGGTGTAATGCATGCTATTATAATCATAAATTCAAATTCAAATTCAAATATTTAACAGTCGGTTTCAAGGGCAACAAGTGTTTTTCACAAAAGAAAAGGAATGATGTTATCAAAAATTACCGATACAGATCTAATGTAAACTTTTGAAAACTCTTTGATAGGGGAAGATTTTGTAATATCTCAAACTTGAGAAGAAGTACGACTATGAGCATTTAGGCCAAATCTCAAGGTATGTCAGCGTAATTATCCCCAAAAAGTACAAACCATGCGAGATTTCCAACTTACAAGCCAAGTGCCCGGTAGTAATTCAGTCCTCCGGTGAAACCAGTCTGTTCGAATCTTTTGACATAGTAGTTTAAATCATCTTCTGTTAACCAAGACGGCCTATCAGCAGAAAAGCCAAAGCCTTTGCCCTTGGGGAGGCACCATGGACCGGGACCTTGGAAAAAACGAAGCAGATTCGTCATGACTTCCTTGATACGGAGCTTAGCAAACTCAGCTTCTATCTCACCAGGTTCCTACAACATCAAACTATTTAGTAGTATGACTTTGAATTGGGTGTCTCACTTGAAAGATACCATATCATAGTGAAACAGAATCATCGTCAAATGCTTATAAAACAATTCTAATCACCGTCTACGAAAGACACACAAGATTTGCAGGGGATTTTCGCCCCAATGAAGTATTTCCTTACATCATTTCATATTTCCGGAATCATGAATAAACAAAAAAATCCTTCAATCCAAGCATACGGCCAGTGAAAACATTGATTCTTTACATGCAAAGAAAACTTTTGCTGTATCTGGATCTTAAACCAGTTCAGAAGAACAAAGAATCAAACACTCAAAACACAATTAATGATCAAGTATAAGCTGCCTACTTCAATTCAAGTTGGATAAATGCTGTTTCTTGAATAAACCAAACATCCCATTAACTTGTCAAAAATCATGGCTTTGGAGCAAACATTGCACATAAACAGCATAATCCAGAACTCCCCCAACAGCAAAAACCCAGTGTCTTAAAATATCATAAACCAAGGAGTGATCCCCACCTGAAATCTGCAGATATAGTGGTCATCGCCAATCGCACTCCGCAAGATCTGAACAATGTCCATCTCAGGACTCCTGGGAAGAAATTGCACGCTCAAATTCACCAAAGCCCTGACTCTATCAGGCCTGTACAAGCACAATTGCCAGGCAACAATAGCACCCCAGTCATGCCCAACAACAAACACCTTGTCTTCATCCGGAGCAATAGCGTCCAGAAGCGAGATCATGTCCCCCACCAAGTGAAGCGAGGTGAACTTCGAAGGGTCTTCGATGGGTGCGCCGGTGGTGTCGCCGTAGCCCCTCATGTCCGGCGCCACCGTGTGGTACCCACGCGCGGCCATGAAAAGCATCTGATGGGGCCATGAGTACCACAGCTCCGGGAAGCCGTGGAGGAAGAGGACTAATGGGCCTTTCCCGATCTCGGCGACGTGCATGCTCAGGCCATTGACCGGCACTTGCTTGTGCTCTATCTTCTCCATTGCTGTTGCTGTCTGCTTAATGTTCAGAGTTGGTGTCGAAAAGGAGTTCTTTATTAACCGAATAATAAATGACTGAAATAAGGCAAGATATGAAAAGGAAAAGGAAATGTTACTATCTGTGATAACGGCTATTAACTGAATTCCTATGTTTACAATGAATGAAAGCCTTTGCCCTTCGGGAAGTAAAGTGGTCCGGGAGAGCGCAAACCAAGCATATTCGTCATGACTTCCTTGACACCAAGCTTAGCAAACTCAGCTTCTATATCACCAGGTTCCTACAACACCAAACTGTTTAGCAATATGATTGTTGAATTGGACTTCTCACTTGAAACGTAACATCACATAGGCAAATAGAAGCACAGTTAAATGCTTATAAACAACTCTAATCCCCATCTACGAAAGCCACACTCGATTTGCAGAGGATTTCGAATTCACACAAGAATTCCTTGCATCAATATTTCATGTTTCCAAAATCATGGATTGAAGCAAAAAATTCACATACATAAGAAGATCCTTCGATCCAAGCACACCCATAGAAAATATAGATTCTTTACCTACGATGATTTCTATCCACAAACAAAGAAAATTTGCACCATATCCCGATCTTGAACCAGTTTAGAAGGACAAAGTGTCAAACACTCAAAACATAAATATTCTTTATGAACTAGCTAAACATCACCCTAACTGGTCAAAAATCATGGCTTTCGATCAACAGCGAAACTCAAAGCTCCCACAAGAGCAAAAACCAACTTTCCACAAATAACACAAACAGAGGACTGATTAAGGAGTGATCATCATCACCTGACACCTGCAGACATAATAATCATCGCCATAAAAACTCCGCAACATCTGCACGATATCCATATCAGGAATCCTGGGAAGAAAATGCACGCTCAAATTCACCAAAGCCCTGACCCTATCAGGCCTGTACAAGCACAAATTCCAAGCAACAGTCGCACCCCAGTCATGCCCAACAACAAACACCTTATCCTCATTCGGAGCAACCGCGTCCAGGAGCGAGATCACGTCGCCCACCAAGTGAAGACCGGTGAACTTCGAAGGGTCTTCGAGCGGCGCGCCGCTGGTCTCGCCGTAGCCCCTCATGTCCGGCGCCACCGCGCGGTACCCACGCGCCGCCATGAAAAGCATCTGATGCCGCCACGAGTACCACAGCTCCGGGAAGCCGTGGAGGAAGAGGACTAATGGGCCTTCCCCGATCTCGGCGACGTGCATGTTCAGGCCATTGACGGGCACTTGCTTGTGCTCAATCTTCTCCATGGATGTTGGATGAAGTTTGTCAATGGTATTGACACTTACTATACTTGTGGGACTCCATTAATGTCTTTCTTTCTTTATATACAGGAATTCTCCTAATTCCTCTTTTAAGCAGTTACAGTGGCCTACCTATATATATGCAACCTATGTTGCACGGACACGATACGGATACGGCGATAGGAATTTTTTCAAAATTTTAGGACACGATACGGCTCCGACACGGCTATATTTTATATAAATAAATATATTTTATATAAAAATAAAAATATTTTATAAGTATAATTTATGTAACATAAAATATATAATATTAAAAACTAAAATAAGTTTTGTTATTTCAATTTTCTCTCCAAAAAATTCAAAAAATATTAAAAAAAGTATAAAAAAATGATCAAATTTGCCCCGCCGTGTCCGAGCCGTGTCGGACACTCCACCTCACCGTGTCCGACACCGTGTCCCTTTTTTTTTTTTTTTGTTTTCCGGACACTCCTTCAGCCGTGTCTGACACGTGTCGGAGCCGTGTCCGTGTCCGACACGTGTCGGACACTGCACGGGCCATTTTTTAGGCGTGTCCGTGCTTTAGAGTATGCAACTTGATCAATCTCACTAATATTTGTGGTCAATGTTCGATGAAAGTGGTTAAAGGGTTTTTTCTCTACTTTAACGACCCAATTAGAATCCCTCTGGTTGGATGCGTGTGTAGAAAAAAGACAAAAGAACTCATTAATATTTTGAGTTAATTACATTTTACATTCTTTAATTTTCGGATATTATAATTGGATCCCCTATTAGTCATTTTATTATATTTTGGCCCCCTTTGAAAATTATAAATTATATTAGATTAGTTTTCTGTTAAATTTAAGGTGATTTCATAGATTTTGAAACTTAAATTTTACATTTTACCCTACGATAATAGTAAATTTTTAATACCAAGTTCATCCTAGATTTAAGGCAGGGTAAAGCGGGAAAAATCAAAATCCTAAAATATATGAAACCACCCTAAATTTAAACTGAAAACTGATGATGTAATTTATAAATTTTTAGAAAGGGTCAAAATATAGTAAAATGACTAATAGGAGTCAAATTATAATATTTGCAATTCAAAGGGCGATAAATGTAATTAACCCTAATATTGTTGTTGATAAGGTTGCCTCGCTAATTCGTTCTTAGTCCGTATAATTATACACATATATAATTCGAAGGCAGAATCAACTCCTTCTAGCCTAATCAATTATATAAGTAAGAGAGAAAATTCTATTCTAAATTCGGCTTAGTCGACCTCAACCAATTAAAAGAATAAGTGTATTACATTTATCATTTGATTGGTCGCTCTCCTTAAAATTTCCACCAACCTTATGGTTAGTGTAAAATCCTCGCCCAGCAGGCTCAATTCACCAACATTATTTCCCGAAAGGTAAGGTAATTTTATTGACTGCCAGTTGGCCACCCTAGTTAAAAACTATTTTTTTAGTGCATACCTAACAAAATTTAATTTTATCATGTCAATTGTCCATAATCAATTCTCTTAATTACCCATTAATAGTTAGGCAAAGTTATTACTTCCCTCCAAGGGCTGTTCTATCTATTTTATTTCAAACTACGGGAGACAGAGGCTTTTAGAATGCGTTATTTCGCCCTTTAAGCCAATCAAGAGAAAAGAAAGAAATTGATGCAGAACTCTTTCGGATCCCTCCTTTCATTTGTAGCCATGACGAGCACGAGCACAAGCACGAGCACTCTCCTGGCTTCAAAATTATTCTTGATTTTGGAACTTTTTAAGAAAAGCATAAATGTGTTCGTTGATCTCGTACGGCTTTTCTTGATCGAGAAAATGTGCAACACCTTCCAGCACGACGATGTCCTCCAACAAGGGCACGAGTTTCTTGAATCCACCTTTGTGTATGAAATCTTGCGCTCCCGGCATGTGATAAACCAGGTCTAAATCCCCGACGATAGACTTCGCTGGAACTTTTACTCGAGCACCAGTCCAGGGTATCATGATGCTAGTTCCACTTAAAAGTGATTGAAAGAATAGGAGTAATTACACTGACATACCCTCAGGTTTCAGCTTAATTACACAAACCTCCCCTAAGCTTTGAAAAATTGCAAAATTTTTCCCCCGACATACCCTGAGGTTTGGTGTAACTCATGCTTTTATAATCATGAATTCAAATTGAAATATTGATCAGTAAGTGTCGAGGGCAACAAAGTGTTTTGACAGAAAATTAGGGGTGATGGTATCGAAAATCAACAATTCAGATGTAATGTTAACTCTTTGATAGGGGAAGTCTCTGTAATATTCGAAACTTCAGAATCAGTATGCGAAATTAGGCCAAATCTCAGGGTACGTTAGTATAATCAACCCCAAAGTCCCGAACAGTACAAACAATGCGTGCATTCTAACTTACAAGCCAAATGCACCGTAGTAATTCACTCCTCCGGTGAAACCAGTTTGCTCGAACCTCGAATCTATTGACGTAGTAGTTTAAATCATCTTCCATTAACCAAGATGGCATATCAGCAGGATAGTCAAAGCCCTTGCCCTACGGGAAGTAAAGTGGTCGGGGAGCGCGGAACCAAGCATATTTGTCATGACTTCCTTGACACCAAGCGTAGCAAACTCAGCTCCTATCACCAGGTTCGTACAGCATCAAACTATTGCAATCGAATCGAGGGTCCAGAGGAGAAATTGGCCATGCAATCTAGTGAACTAATCGAGACCGAAATTGCAAACATGACTGTTGAATTGTACTTCTCTTTTGAAAGGTAACATGACACAGCTAGAAGCATGGTTAAACTTTTATAAAGAACGAATTACAAAAGACAATACACGATTTGCAGAGGATTTTCGAATCCACGCAAGAATTTCTTTTACATCGTTTCATATTTCCGAATCATGGATTGGAGCTAAGAGATTCATACATAAAAAGATCCTTCAATTCAAGCACACGCATAGAAAATATAGATTCTTTACATTAAACAATTTCTATCCACCATCAAAGAAAACTTGCGCCATATCCGAAAAACTAACTGATGAAATGAGACATTATTTCATCTTGGATACACATTGAGGTTCAACTTAAACACAATATTATGTCTAATATTATGTTAAGTGATATTTGATCGTCTAACTCATCTCAAAAGCCACCATATCATGCATGGATACTCTCTTGGTTTCAAAATTATTCTTGAGTATAAAACTTTCTAAGAAAAGCACAAATGTGTTCGCTAATCTCATCCAGCTTTTCTAGATTGAAAAAATGGTGACATAGAGGTCGAATTCACCAACACCGGTGTCAAAGAAGTCATCAAGAACTTCTTCCAATTTCCTAACTCCACTCATTTCGTCGAAAGGTAAAGGATTCGGCTACTCTGATGTCGGAGGAAGAACCGAACTGTTACACCGACAAATTCAAGCAGACCGGATTCACCGGTGCAATGAACCTCCACCGAGCCATACGCTTGAAACTATACTGTTATGCCGAGTCAGACCTGAATTAAAATTTCCGGAAAAATAAATGAAGTTTGCTTGAACTTGACCTTCCAAAGAATTGCAAATTTCATACAATGAAAAGTGAAAACCATACATCATTTCCAAACCCTCGATTCACACACAATGAATCCACTAATTACATTATTCCACTTGAGGCAAGATTCTCAAAATAAAACAAGAAATTAATCAAACCAAAAGATGATCAAAGGAGCTCACAATACAGCACAAAAGTTGGAAGAGAAGCTCTTGAAGAAGGAAAGAATATGTGCATTTACTTCATCTGGTTTCTCTTCATGGATGAAGTGCCCCACCCCTTCCATCACAATCACTTCCTTCAACAAAGGCACATCTTTCTTGAACCCACCTTTGTGAATGTAATCTTTTGCCCCCGGAGAACTGTAGGTTAGGTCAAGATTTCCCACCATGAACTTCACAGGGACCTTGATCTGAGCCCCCGTCCACGGCGCTGTCAGCTCCCAGTTTCTGCACGTAAAAGAACGATGAGAAACAACGGGGACCGTGATTGAATTCGTGCAAAGTTTGTAGAAGGGAAAATGAAACTGTACTACGTACGTATCCCTTCTATAGAAACTGTTAACATGTCTCACATCGACTAAATACTAGACAATGTACCGTCTAATAATGCTCGACAACAACTTACATGTCGAGGGCACGATAGTAGTTTAACACGCCAGTGAAGCCCGTTGCCTCGTATTTGCTAGTGTAGTAATCTAGGTCTTCTTCAGATAGCCATGAGGCCATCCGTAGCATAATCTTTTTTTTTTTTTTTTTGGTACAAATCCGTAGCATAATCTAGAATTACTTAATTATCGAAAGATTAATGGTAATTTGATTGTTTTCTTAACTTGTGGATTTAAGAAGTAAAGAGATTTATTCTTTTTCCATACAACAAGCAGTCTTTATTCAATGCCAAGCCGCTAAAATTTGGATTTCACTAGTTTTGAGCAAAGGGTTAACTTGGTTTTTAATGATTGTGAAAACAACTTTAAAATTATTTTGAAGACTCACCTAAACTTCAAAAGAGGCTAGAGTGAACTTAAGTAACTAAGTTGTGGAATTGCAATTACCATCTGAGCATTATAAGGGACTTATAAGTGCATTTTATTACTCCCCAGCCTCGTTTGCCTCTTGAATTTCAATTCGTTTAGTTGAGTTTTTGTCTCTTGTCTACTTTCAGTTAATTGTTAATTTCTCTGTTAGTAGTATAACTTACCACCTGAATTGTGATCGGTCTTTAGTTTAGAGATAAATATGGAGAATATGAATGATTTTCCTTCCTTGTCGGTACGATCCTATTATGCTACACGTATATTTAAGTGTACACTTACATGATTGGTTTAAAATCACAATTTGTGGTTAAAATAAACAACAGTGAGACCCCTCTTTCCCCAAACTTGCCCATGACACTTTCCTCTTACTCTTCACTTGGTTCCAGCTTCATAACACTTAAATAATTTCAATATAAATATATATGTGTGTTTTTTTAAATTTATAATTTTAGAAATAGGTTTGAATTAACTCCTTAAATTTTAAAGTGCTAGAGAAATTTTAAAAAAGGTCCATAGCCCTTTTACTTTTTTGACCCCAGAATTGATAATCTTGGAATTGCATATATATATATATATATATATATATATTATCATGGATTATAAATTTAAACTTTTATCTATTATATATATATATATATATATTTTTATTGTCAAACTTTTTGCCCTAATTCACACATCGGAACTAGGGGTGCAAACAAGCCGAGCCAGCTCGCGAGTTTGCGAGTCAAGCTCAAGCTGGCTCGGCTTGAGATTGAATCGGGACGATCTTGATCCGAGCTCCAACTAGCCCGAATCATGCATCGAGTCAATCTCGAGTCCCGTGTGTCTAGACTCGTGGCTCGCGAGCCGGCTAGCGAGCCTATGTATATATTTATTTTTTATAAATTATATATATGTATATTATGTTTTCTATTATATATATATATATATATATTCTATATTATATATATTATATTATAGCATATATACATTATATATTTAATTCATAATATATGTATTAAAAATTTTATACAATCATATATTTTATTATATTTATATGACTTCAATTTTAAATAATATACTAAATACATATCATATATATATAATTTCATAATTTATATATGGTCCAATATTATATTATGTAAATATACATTTATATATCACATGTTATATTATATATATCTTAAAATGTTAAAAATATAAGGGTCGAGCTCTATCTCGATCTGAAGCCCGATCTCGAGTTGGATTTGGCGAGCTAAATCAAGTCGAGTCGAGCCGATCCCGAGTTTGCCACGAGCCGAATTCAAGTCGAAGAAATTTCGGCTTGACGATCTCGATCCCGATCCTGCATATCAATTTCCGAGCTCGAGCCTGGTTTTTTAGTCAAAACTCGGCTCGGCTCGTTAATTTGCACCCCTTTGTTCAATCTTTGTTTAATTTGGTAATTATATCTATAAATGACAGTCGTGCCTTTAAGTAAAACATGTGCAAGTCACGTGCTTACTATCCAGGCAAGTAAAACCACTAAAAAGTTTTTGGAAAAGGTATTTTGTAAAATTCGTAAAGTATAAATAACAGATTGCAATTAAATTTATTTCGATTCAAAGAATATGAAAACGATTATAGTTTGAATGATAATTCTTTTTTCTCCTAAATGCTGCTTCAATCAAAATTTTGATATGTCGTGTTGAAACTTACCAATCTAATCAATATAGAATCATTATTTGGAGCTGGTCAAATTGATTGTTATGAAACTAACGACCTTATTAAAATCTCTGACATGACTTTGTATTTAAAAACCAAGACCGGCAATTCTTTTCAATGCTAGCATGCAGACAGTACCAATGTTTTCAAAACCGGACCGGAGGTCAAACCGGAAGGCTTACTGGTTATCGGTTCAACCACCGGTCGAACCGGTATGATGTCATAAATAATAATTATTATTTAATTAATTAATTAAATATATAATATTATGAATATATGATATAAATTTATAATTTCAATATTTAAAATAAAAATAATATTTCCTTATACACTATCTAAGAAATATAACACATTTAAAACACAAAATTATATTTTTTAACATCATACCAACATTTTTTTTTTTTCCAATAAATTAAAATCTCATAATAAATAACCCAAAAAGAAAACAAAGAAAAAAGAAAAAAGAAAAAGAAACAAATATTTTATCTTATCCCTATAAGCCCAAAAGCCCCAAAAACCCAAACACTATTATAAGAAAACCAATGAAATTGTTGCTCTGCCGCACTCCGCAGTCTCTTCTTGTTCTTCATAGTCTTGTTCAACTAATCTCGCCTCTCGGACGACCATTCATTCGACATTTTGGTAAGTGCTCTCTAAAGATATTCCTAATCTCTCTTTCTATATATCAGAGAGTATTTCAAAGAAAAACACAGCAACTCTCCCATTATATATCAAACAGCACTTTGAAGAAAAACACAACACCTTTGCTGCGTGAAAATCCGGGTAGGAAGAACAAAAAAGAGAAAAAAGCCAAATAAATAAATATTCAATAACCGTTGGTCCGGTCCGTTTTCCAGGACCAAAACCACCGGTTAATCGGGCGGTTTTTCCGGTCCAGGACTGGTCCGAACAACACCGGTTTTATAGGGTCTGTCGGACCGAACAGACCACCGATCACCGGTTGAACCGACCGGTCCGGTCCGGTTTTGAAAACATTGGGTGGTAGAGTATTGTGACAGTAATACCACCAAAGTGCATGGAACTCATCATATTAGTGATGAGATGACTTTGATATTACAAGTCAAAAACTTGCCTTAAAACATTTTAATTAATAAATAAACTATTTATAATCCCTTAGCAAATCATAAGGGGTTAAAGGGTAATTTTCGTAGCCAAGAGAAACCCATGTAAAGATACGGCTAACTGTAGGTAATTTAGATATAATTTGGCCGATCATATTTCTCCCCAAGTATACGGAAATATAGACTAACCACTTTTTTTTTTTTTTTTTTTGACGACTAACCACTTAAGACCACCATATGAATCTCAAGGAGTTAGAGAAGGCTTCTTTTGTTCAGAAACAAGGTCAATAATTATTTGAAAAATGATAAAAGTCGGAAGATATTAAGCTATGAAACCTACACCTCTAACATAGACAAATAATCACTAACAAGAATCCAAACAAAGCAAAACAAAATAGTAAAAATCCTTGGAAGAAAGTGCAACCGTGCAAAACATGCCGCAGCAAATAGCAAGGTAAGTTAATCCAGCTTGATATCGGGCACATGTCTGACTTTAATAAAATCTTCCCCTTCACCATCTGCTGATCTGACCCGATCCTTAAACTTTTCAGGCATAAACCTAACATTCAACTTCTGAAGCGTGGTAATGAATTTCAATCCCTCTGGAATCATTTCCAGCTCTTCACAGTGAGCAATTACTAGACGAGTGAGTCTTGGCATGGCCCCTTCATCGACCCTCCATCTCTTCAAATTCGACAAACCCCACACCTTCAGATACAACAACTTCGGAAAACCCTTTGTCGAACACACCATCTCCTCCCCGACATAGGCAGAGTCGTACAATGTTAGGCTGCTTAACTTAGGTAGCTTCTCCAATGTTGCCATAGGGTCTTCATTAAGTGTAGATAACTTGAAAGCTATTTTCGCGATGCTTGATGAGAAATGGTAATGTTCTGGCAATTTACCTATGTGCCCTTGTATGGATAATTTGTACAGACGATGGCATCCAAACAATGTTTTGAGAAGACTTAATTCCTCATCAGAAAAAAATTGCGGGCATGAAATGGAAAGCGAAGAGCGCCTGAGATGATTCTGCGTGAAGCTTATGTATTTGATTACATTCGGCAAGTCATTGAGTTTATCCTTTATTGCTGCTCTTAATTTTCGAAGATTTACCAATCTATCGAGATCTTTTACGTCACATAAGCTAGTGTTGAAGTTGACCAATGTCTCCAACTCAGTCAACCCATCCAATCTCAATTTTTTTCCATCTTTAGTAAGAAAGTTGCCAGCTGGAAGATACAAATGTTTCAAGCGTTCCATTTTCCAGATGATGTTTGGGATTTCAAGCATAGTGTCCACTTGCAAATCAAGTGTTTCCAAGTATATAAGTTTGCCCAACGATGATGGCAACTTCTTGAACTTAGAATTGCTCAAACTCAAATATTTCAAATGGATCAAATCTCCAATGGACATAGGTAGCTCATTTGGACATTGAAATCCTTGAAGGTCTACAACTTTGAGCAATTTGAAATTGCTGATGTGGGTTTTCATATTTTGTAGAAAATCTCCCTGGAAACCATTCGCATATAAGAAAGCTGACCTAATGCGACGGTACTCACGACTACAAGAACCTGGATAATTTGTACCATTAGGATTCAAGTAAACAGAAACTCTCCTCGTTTTCCTGGATATGTAAGGTTCCCCGGGCATCGTTTCACCTCTAAAATCCAAAACTTTGGTGAAGTTTTCCTCTCTTGCTTTAGATATACAGAACTCGCGCATGAGATCGTGGAGACGACAGTTTTTAAAGCCACCAGCTGTTTCCTTAACATTGACTTGTACCATGCATCTTTGTGCCAGTTCAGCTAAGTATCTTTCAGCAACATCCATCATTGTTTCTTCTTCAGCCCTCTCGTCATGTGATATAATGCCTTCAGCCAACCAGAATTGGTAGAGCTTCTCAGCTTCCATCTCAAAATCCTCAGGAAAATTGGCTAAGTAAAGAAAGCATTGCTTGAATTGATAGGGCAGGTCGTGGTAACTGACGTCTAAAACATAATTTACTGCTTGTTGTTGCTGTGCGTGACCTTTGCCTTTGGCTAAGTACAGTTTGATGTTATCATAAACCATCTGCCAATGTCTGAGTGTATGTTTTGTAATAAGGAGTCCACCAAGCACAAGAATGGCTAATGGCAAGCCAGAACAGCGTCCCACCATCTCCATACCTAAACTCTCCATGTCGGAATCAATCTTGAACCCTGGAATAAAAATTTTCAAAAAAGGTAGTGATCACTGGAAATTTTTTTTAACATTTCATGAAAACATAGACTTATTCAGTAGTTCTCTTTGATTTCTACTGAAGGTACCCAACTCAATCTATTCATATGCTTTTTGATATGGCAGCCACTATCTAATGTTGGTCTATTGCCTTTAAGGATTGAACTGATAGTAGCAGATTGACCACAATACTGTTAAATTTATTGATATATAGCAATTCAACATCGTGTCATGCTTCTGGCAATAAGACCAATAGTATATAGTAAAGCCCCTGATGTAAGCACTTAAGTAGCTAACTTATTTGCTCTTTATTTTATTGTTTTAATCTTCAAAGAAATCAATCATTATACCATAAGCCTTGAAGCACCATAACCAAATCTAGATACTATAATCGAAAGTTATAAACAGAAACACGAAAGATCGAAAAGAAAACTATTTCAGTACCAGCAACATCATCTCCCCTTCTAGGGAACGCTTTCTTCCTCAGCAAGCCCCAGCTCTCCTCATTGCTCAAAAACCTCGGTTCATAAAGAAAACCATTAGGATTCACAATAATCGCAACTTCTTTATTCCGAGTTGTGAGCAATATCTTGCTACCTGCCCCTGTCTTCGTATTTGGAAAAGCATGCTTTAAGCTCTCCCAAGCTTCTCCAGACCAAATATCATCAACCACCACCAAACACTTCTTCTTTAGCTGCACATCATGCAACTGCTTAACCAATTCCTCATCCCTCATATCAAGAATCTCATCCCGTTTCTCCGGTATAAGTTTGATCAATATTCCTTGCATAACATCTTTCTTATCCCACTGTCGAGATATACAAGTCCAAGCAAATCCATCAAAGTGCCTCCTCACATCTCTATGGCCATAAACCTTTCTCGCAATGGTGGTTTTCCCCAATCCTCCCATACCATAGATGGAAACTACTCTTTCCTTCTGCTCATCAATTATGTGAGAAATTAACATCTTAATGTCCTCCTCAAGCCCAACAAAATCTTCCTCGACAACATGGGAATACGACCGCCTCAAATCATAAACCCTCGGGTTAGCCCCTTCTCCCCCGTCGATCGAATTTAGACAGTAGGTCCTCAAGCCCAGAGTGAGCCTGGTGATTTCGCTTTTGATGTCTGAAATTTGGGTACCCACCCTGTAGTTGGTGATGATGTTTCTGAAGAAACAACGAGTTCTATGGAAAAGATTTATTGAATTTCTGGAACGCCTCAAGGAGACCCTGGAAGCAACAAAAACGAGGATGCTGTCCTCGATATCGTAGGCCGCCTCTCGAATATCAGCGACCAAATTGCGGACTCTTTCATCTGCCTCTTGTTTGGAATCTGCGTCTCTTAAGAAAGATCGCATTCTTTGAAGCTCCAGCTGAATAGCCTCCACTTCGAATCTCACTCCATTGTAGAACTTAGCTTCTTCCAAGAGGAGGTTGCGGATTGTTTCCAGAGTGATGGAGACTACCGGCTCTGCCATTTCAATTTGTGGAGGATTTGCGAGAATGGAATGCAAAATTTTTGCTGAACGTCCTCCAATTTAGCTTTTGATGTGAATAATCGAATGCGAACATATGATATGAACTCACTATAACGCGGTACTAACTTTGACTTAGACTTTTCTTTAGCCGGCTTTAAATTGGACACCTTTTGGCTTTTTCTTCTTTCTTCATTTTGGTCTTTGTTCTGCTGTGCCCATTTTTTAATTTTTTTTGTTTTTCCGGAAAGAAGACGTCTAGCTCTTAGGCCTCGTTTATTTTTGGCAAATGATATCGAAGGTTATGTTTTCAAAGGTTAGTGAAGCTACATTATGTACCAAAAATGGGTGTTTACTTTTTTCTATTGAACATGGGATATGGGCTAGTTTTTTTACTTTTCAGTGTAGGTTTACAAGTGTTTAAATGAATTTTACTATAATGCCCTTCAATTGGAAAAATTCAAGCATTTGGTTTTTTACCTGAATTATGCCTTTCTCTTCGTCTTGGCAAGCATTAAATTGGAAGAGAAAAGCAATAGTTATAGTACCTATATATGCATACATTTGACCGTACCTAAAATTTACCTTTTTTTTGGTCAAATTGTGTACTGTTATATGCTGCAACTATTTTGAGTTTCCTCATGTGTAAGTGTAAGCTTCAACAACAGCAAACGGGGGAAAAAAAATTCACCAACAACTCACGGCAGGTGCAATATTCTTGGTGTCGATTTACCGTTGAAAGAACCGTGAATAAAATTTTGATTTTCAATGAGGTTTAAAATTTACCTGGGGGTACAATTGGGAAGAAGCACGAGAGGGAATTTTTGAGGAAAATTGGCTTTCAATGGTAAATCCCTGTAATTAAATTGAACTTTAGGGCTAATTGGGCATTTCATAAATCATGTTAAATGCCATGTCTGGTTAGACACGGCATTTTGTCGTGTCTCCCAGCCTTGCCAATATCCTCGACATCAATAGGCCACTCTATATAATACGGGTCCTTGCTATATAAAAGTAAACGAGAGAAATCGAAGGTTTAAAATTGTTGTCTGCCAGATATAGACAAAGTAAACGAGCCCTTAGACGTCCGCCTTCAGCAAATCAATCATCCTAACAGGAGTTTCCTCCCAAACTTCAAGTTCAGAGTGCAATTCGTGACCCATATTGGCCAATTTATCCACAACACTATCCCCTTCCCGATGTGTGTGCATCAGTTTAATATCCCAAGGTTTCCGAAGAAAAGAAATACAGTCTTTCACCACATTGCCGAGAGGGTGGTCGGCCTGGACCCCATTCTTCACCATATTAGATACAACCAGAGAATCAAGTTCGACCTCGATCTTGGCCAATCAACGATCCCACGCAATCCGGAGGCCTTCACGAAACCCCAACAACTCAGCAAGTGTGATTGTAACATTTTTCAGATTCATGGCAAATCCAATAATCCAATTCCCATGAGCGTCTCTAACAATGCCACCTGCAGCAGCTTGAAATTGCCTTTTTAATTATGTGGTCTACTTAGTTGATTTCATAAATCATACCTGTAGCACTCGGAACGCAAAGGTGCCACATCCCCCGCACTATAGCTCAGTCCACATATGAAACGGACAATCCATACATGAACTGAGCCATAGCGAACGGGTGACAAGAAAATAAGACTTGACTAGCTAGGCGGGACTAACTCCAACCAATTACCACAACGCAAAAAGGGATAAACATACCTGCCATTCACAAGCATTATCAAGTAATCTAAAACCTAACATTACATATCAATACATTATCATCTCTCAAATACATAACATTTCATATAATCCCTAAGTTAACAATACATATGCAACAAATTAGGATGGACACGTGCTAGACCCGAAAAGAAAGACCTGACTCGACACCCATCCCACGTAGCACACAACCTGCAAAACTGAAAGGTGAGGTGTCAGTCTACCACAGACTGAGCGAGGGGCATAATAGATATAAACGCAGATAACAAGCAAATCGTAACCTCGGGTAAGGTTTTATAACCGAAATCAATCTAAGTTCAATAACAACATAGAGCTCGCCCGAGATTGCAACTATCAGATTTAACAATTTAATCAATTTCAATCAATCAATCAGTGGCCCGGCGAGTGAGGGCAATTCTCCAACCTTACTCCGACAGTGTACAATCATGATACTTTTAATTAATTAATTAAGTGATCACACAATCAATTACAGTGCACACGTAGCAGTTTCAATGACTCCTTCTTCCTCAAATGATGGTGGGTTTGCAAGGCCCGATCCATCCACGGTAAACACGGTGTACGTCGGGAACATGACTCCCACGCACGGGACTCCTTCCTCCACCAAACCTCCTGGTGGATTCAGGGTTCATCCCCACGGTTGAGAGGAGTGTAAGAGTTACCCGTCAGCCCATGCTTTCCCGGTTGGCTTAAACACTCACTCTCGGGCCCATAGTGCACGATACAATATACTCGCCCAAAACACGATCAGTCAATTCAATACAGTTCAGTAAATCAGTTGAAAATCAAATAGAGTTTGGAAAACTATAGATATATAGATACCTTTTGGCTTAAAACACCACATAGGGTTGTAATGGTCCTATATATCTAGAAATTAAACCTCACCTGTACCGACAAAATAAAGAGAAGAACACGGCCTAGGAAGCCCACTCCACGTCACCGGTGTGCTGGTCTATGCAACAAAGACAAGTGTACATAAGACACGACTCAAATGAACCAATTAGGACGGACGGCGTAACATGACGTGCAATCATATAATCAAGTCATTCGAACTCACAAATCCACATTTTCAATCAAACTAATTCAAAGATTCACATAGGAGCATAGCACGTACAGTAGCATGCAACCAAAATATGCAAGAAAACAGAGTGTGACACGCCTGTGTCACAAATATACACTAAGCCGTGACACCCCCGTGTCACAGTACATCGGACAATATGCGTGAAAATAGAAGGTGACACGCCCTTGTCACCAATACAAAGCAATCCGTGACACTCCCGTGTCACGGTACAGAGAAATCAAGCCATCAAGCACCCTCGTGTCACGCTGAAAGAGGAAAATGTGACACGCCCGTGTCACGTACGCAGGAGAGAAAAACAGAACAGTTATGCAGGGGAAGCACGAAATAAACCACAAATGATCACATAACAATCTCCAAATGCATATAAATCATGAAATAAACATGCTAACATACTCATAGTTCAATAATAACTCCAATAAACACTTAAATCCATGCTTAATCATCAAGAATCACTCATATCAAACCCATAAATGAACTCATGCTCCAAGCTTATAAACTTCATAATATGTACATCAAATGCAAGCTAAAATCATATAATCATGCTTTCATCAACTAAAACACATTTTATCAAGCTCAAATCACACCCTAGTTACCACTCATGATTCAAGAATTCATATAAATCTACGAGGTTACCTTAAATGGAAGAAATAGAAGAAAGGATGAAGATATGATGATGATGATGCTTCTATGATCCCAAATCCCACAAAACTAGCTTGAATGGATGAAATATCCCTTCTCTTCTTGGTAGGGTTTGGATCGGGACAAGGGGGGAGAGGAGTGATCAAGTGTGCAAATGTTTGTATGCAATAAAAGGGATAAAAGCTAGATATTATAAGTCTAAGCACAATTTGCAATTTAATCCCTCCAATTCATAAGTCATGCAATTAAGTTCAATCTCATGGAAAATGATCAATTAAGTCCAAGACTATTTCATGCAATTAGGTCGTCAAATTAAGATAAATGATCCCTTAAGGTCAATTAGGCAATTAAACAATTAAGTCATAATAGGCAATTATTTCACATTAAATCACATATTGCATAATTGAAAGATTGGGGCGTTACAATCACCCCTCCTTAAAAGGACCTGGTCCCCAGGTCCACTACCCTAACTACAATTTAAAACACAAGACGAGAGAACCCCGTCTCCCCAAACAATTAATGAGAAAGCCCCGTTTCTCAATAAACAAGAAAGCACCCCGTCTCTCACACAGAAGAGAGAACCCCGTCTCTCATACAAAAGAGAGAACCCCGTCTCTCACACAAACACACCATGCACAAGCTTAAATGACACTTACATACAACGTCACATATGGAGCAAGTAGGAAGATCAACATTTCAATTATTCACACAAAACAAATAGCAAACACAAGGGATACAAATATATAAAATAAGAAAGCGTATGGTGCACGTGATATGCATGTTTAGATGTACCGTTCACCGTTGTTCTTGCCTGTGTAAATGTACGACTCGACAAACTCGACATCCCGCCTAGCACTCCAAAACCTGCAAAGAACTGAAAACAAAGCCGGGTTTAGTCTATAGGAGACTGGTGGGTATAAAACTGGGCATAATATAATATTATCGCAGAATTTAAACACTCACACATGCAAGCTATAATCCCGTGCAAAGTTTTTGAGATATTTCTCAAGTGGGTGAAAACAAAGAAAGCAACGCTTGGGATTACAACTATCAAATTTATCCATTCCATTCATAAGGTTTCATGGCCCGGTGAGGGGGCGTGCATAATCTCCAACCTTCTCCTCGTGTGTGCATATCAATTCAATCTTTACATTAGTGATCATTCACATTCATACACATTTGTTCATAATCATAATCATATCATTCATAATCATAAACAGTTACACCTTCTTCCTCCGGGTGGTGGACAGGATTGCAAGGCCCGACCACCTAATCATATCAATGTGGCTATTGAGGTTCATGAGTCCTCAAAGCCCGGTTAGCGTTTCCTCGTCAAAAACTCTTTGACGAGGTTCGTTTCGCCGTAGTTCATGGTGGAACTAGCACATGGGATCCCCATCGACCCTATGCCTCCCCAGATAGCCACTTGTACTAAATTCCTGGGCCCATGTTCAGTTCATATCATGCACTCGCCAAAATTATAGGTAGGGTTCATAAATAAAAGAGGTCATACGTTTGAAATCATTTACCCAAAATGACTCGATATATAAATATACTATTTTAGCTTAAAACATTTCATGTAAGGGATATATCGGGTCATTTTAGCTATTAGAATAGAAACCCACCTGTTACACCTTACCGAACAATATCAAGAAGAAAAGAAGACTTGGAAGTGACCTATGAACCCGACACGTCTCCGCCCTAGAGAAAACTGTAAAAGAATTGACACAGTGCAAGCGTGAGACTCAAGACCATATATGAACCACATATGACGCACGACAATGCTATGCACATGATATGAATGCATAAAAGATGATATTATGTCATGAACACGTTCATGTGCACTATTAATGCATTTAAGGCATATAAACAAGCCATTCATTCGTTCAAGGAAGCGTTCATACTTGTTCAAGTTCATAATTTCACATTTCCTATCAATTCAATCCAAGAATTTCATATAACCGTCATAACACGTGCTATTTCACGTCCAAACGTTTCATAATTCATAGTTATTCAAGTCATGAATTCATATAACATTTATAGCTCAAAATTTACAAGTTTACAATTAGAAAATAGACAAATAAAGACATTCAAGTCATGTTCGGAAATTAAATAACACGAAATAGTTAACAATTAAATTCTAAAATTAAATATATAAATAATTCATAACATATATATAATATACATAAATACATATATATATACACGTACACCTGCATGCATTTAATAATATATATATATATATATATATATATATATATATATATATATATATATATATATATATACTACATATACACATTTGCATGCACATTACCTAATATATATATATATAAGCCATGCATTAATATATATATATATATATACGTATACATGCATGCATTTAATATATATATATATATTTATTACATACTCATTTACATGCATAGTATAACATATATATTATATATATATACATATATTAGTACGTACACACACAACAAATGCACACACGAAGAAGCAATTAACTCTAGAAAAATATGCAATTACTTCTCTGACCAAATAATAGCAGATTCATGGTAATAATGGGAACCAAATTCAACACGCAGCACAAACAAAGAAAGGAGAAGCAGTAGCTGGAAAAATATATATATATATACACACATTTACGAGCAACAGCAAAAGAAGAAGAAAGAAACAGCAGCAAAGGAAGAAGAAAGAAGCAGCAGCTGCGCAAGGCACTATCCGCCCGGGGAAAGAAAAGCAAACAAAAATCCCCCGGCCGGGCCAGGGGAAGGCAGAAGCTACTGCCTGAAGTGTCCCCGCCCGGGGACACAATCAAAAGAAAATCTCCCCGCCCGGGGAGATTACACAGGCGCTGACGAACAGCAGCAACTGCTGCTCTGTTTTCCATCTTCTAACGCAGCAAAGAGCAGGGCAAAGTAGCAGCATCAACAGAGCAACAGATAGGCAGCAAAAACGGTAAGAACAACAGCAAAACACAAGGGAAAACTGGCAGCAGTACATACGCAGCAAGAGTAACAAAGAAGATGGTTCCATTCCCCAAAATTTGAGTCATGTACTAGCCCCAAATCAAGGCAAAATTTCATACACTTCATATATATTGAATTCATGTCCATAAACACATAAAATCAGCTTGAGTTATCACATTTCATGCTTCAAATCTCACAAAACCGGACCTAAGACATGGGTTAAATTATGAAGAGAAAACCTAACTATTCACATAAAAATTCATTGCATGCTCAAACCTCCATGAAATTCAGCAAAAAGACACTTAAAAGAAAGAGGAGAAGATGCACAACACATTCATGGACTTACCTTTCAAGTATGGAGAGAAATGGAGGAGAATTGAGCTCTTGAAGGTGAAAGTGAATTGTGAAAATTTTCTTCTTTCTTGGAGAGGTCACGTTTCAGCTGCTTCTTGTCTTGGTTTGGAGTATAAAATGAAATGAGGGGAAATAAGTCTGAATAAGGATTATATAAGGGTTATGTGGGTCCAAACGTCACTCAATTTGGTTAAGTATTGGTTAAGATATGATTAAAATAGTGGTAGGTAGTCATTTAGGCGAACGTCACTAGTTTCGGTTAAAATTCGAAAGTCAAAACGAACTTAAAAAATATGAAGCTTGTTCTATTGAACCCAAATCTTCGATACGAGTTCAGGGGAGGTGACTGAACTCAAATCTGAGTTCCCGAGCTCAAGATATCACATACGGAACCAAGGGTGCGCTAATTGTCCATTAGCCCCCGATTTGGTTCCACAACTCAAAATAAATTCGTTACCACGTCAAACGAGATCGAAAACATAAAACGACCATATAGAAATGTTCATAACACATAAATCTACGACATACTAAATTTTCACGAAATTTCGATATCAAATCATATAAGAACGAAACGCGATTAAATCACTCAAAAACAATGCATTAACAATTCATAACATTTCAAATTAAACAAACAAATTTAAATTCCATTTTCAAATAGAAATCAAAGTCAACGATTATTGAAATTAATTAATTAGTATAATTAAAGATATAGTTAATTATCATTAACACTTAATTATCAATTTAAATAAATTCCAATTTAACGAAAAAAATAAAATAAAATAAAATAAAATAATAACAATTTATAATAAAATTAAATATTTAAAACACTTATAAACAATTAATTCGCGCAAGTTGGTAAACACATACGTCATACTTGTACGACTGAAAAGTCGGGGCGTTTCATTTTAACTGTGATTGTTTGAGAATTAGTTTGTCTCTATGGTATTGGATGATATTTTGATGTAATTTTATGGTATGGGTATTGGAGTTGTGGAGAAATGGCATGATAGTAATCTGAGCATTGCATAGTAGTACCTCCAAATGTGGTGCATTGTCGGTCTTTTTGTGATCAATAGGCCTTTTTGATGTGGATTGTAGAAGTTCTATAGGTCGCAAAGGCCAAGAATATTTATTTTCTTATAGGCAATCTGGATTGCTTTGTTCAACTTTCTTAAACTGTTTTTATTATATTATTGTTGCTATTTGACTCAAATTCTTTGAAAATTTCACTACATATGTTTGAGAAAGATTAGATTAGACCTTGGTGTTTCGATTCTTGGCACATGTTACTGCCTCTGGAGTTAAATGAGAATTCAATATTTCAGCGTATAGTCTAGGTGCTGATGGCATAATATTTTACTATAAGTATATTGCACATCCAAGAAGATCAATCTGTGTTCAAAATTTCCATTCAAAGTTTCTCCTTGGATGCATGATGGGTCCAGTAAATTTACAGACCTAAATGGAGAAACTTTATACCATTTGTAATGAAAATGGATCCTACAATCCCTCCAAATAGGCCTTGCCTCCTAAGTTGTTGAGTGTCGACACGTATAATGTGCTAGAAACTTCGATGCTACTCTGTTACTAATGCATATCAAATGACAATGTTACATTTATCTTCAGGTTTAACCATTTTGCCACAATGTTTGACATATATTATGTTTCAATTGTGCCCGTGGCAGCCCTAAACAACAAATAATTTATCAGAAAGTTGGAATCCAATATCGATCTTCCTGGTTTGACAAAGTTTGCTGTTGGTAAGTTTGCCGTTCTCTTCCAAAATTGGTTAAGATGGAACTTTACTGAATGCCAGTCACCTAATTTTAATAGAGGGTACCATTTATTTACTCTTATGCAATTTACCCAGGTGAACACACATTTGGGGTATTAAACTGAGCAACGTTACTAAATCAAAGGTATTATTACGAAACATTGTTTTAATAATTCAATCCCTTTTTGATATTTTTTCCTATAAAAATCTTATCTTGATCAGGAAAAATGGGGCTGTTAATAAGAATCCAGCTATCCCAACTGTTCCGGCTCATCATCCAGTCACGAGGTTTGTTTATATGCCCTTTTTTGTGTTCTTTGTAGTTTTTTGTAGTTTGTAAAACTGTCTTATATTGATTAGGGAAAAGTGGTGATTTTAAGACATGGGACTTGATGATCTTCAATTCTTTATCAATACAAATTCTTGTGGAATTGAGATATTTTTGGGGTAAAATGTTGTGGATAGTAGAGTGTTGTTGTAACTGTATCTTAATGGGACAATTGTTTGGTTTCAATATCTCATTCAGGAGACAAGTTGAAGCCAGTAATTGACTTGGTGAATCCTCAACATAAGTTAGTTATCTGGTTTGAAATTTATTACAGGATAACAAATTTATCTTATTTATTATAGGATAACAAATTTATCTTAGGTAGCTCTTTTATATTACTGCAATCGGTTTTGCTTGGTCAGATACATATATATTGCAAGATCTTACTTTTAAAATGAGCTGCGTTCTGCAAAGCTTTTTCAGTTCACCACAATATAATGAAGCAATTGATTCTGGAATCTGTGGAACCTTCTGATGGGTTGATGTTACAATATATTGAATGCACAAAACGAATAAAGTTATCCACTAGTTAGTAATATGACCTTTGCTTGGTTTGATTTGGATTTGGCACATGAAATAAATAGTTTACTTTCTTTTGCAATTGGTGTAGGGAATTTGACACATGATTCTCTATGTATGATAGTAGGGCTTTTTTTTTTGTATATATATATATTCCTGATAGTTGGATGGCTATGGTTGAAATGGTGTCGGTATATGAGCTTATCTTTAGCGATATTTGTCTCATATTTTTTGTATAACTTCAAATGTGTTGTTGAAACTTGATTTCTTGGAGCATAGTATAACTTCAAATTTGTTGTTGTTGCTTCTGAAATGAATTGTTCTTGCAAATGAACTAATGAACATCATATTCAACAAATTTTGTTTTGGGACTAAGTCTATATATTTCTATGAATGCAGGGTAGGTTCAGCTAAGGAAGATTTTGATACATCATCATATTCACGCAATTGTTTTGAGCAGACTGCCAGGAAGCTGTTGACAAGTTTTAAGCATGTAGAAATAGGTGATATGATTTGAACTATGATGATAATGTTTAAAGTTGGATAAGTATTTTAAGGTATTTATTAATAATTAAATATGTAATAGATTATGGATAGACAATTTTTGTATGGATTGTTTGTATTTGTAATGTTATTTGAAGAATTAGTTCTAAAAAAAAAAATTTTTTTTAATTTTTTTAATAATTTCCGACGGAATTCCGAGGGGAATCCCGTCGGAATTGTTCAATTTTATATTTTTATTTTAATAAATCCGACGGGATTCCGAGGGAATTTCCGTCGGAAAATTTTCCCGTCGGAATTATTTTAATTTTTTTTATTTCATGAATATTCCGACGGGATTCCGAGGGAAATCCCGTCGGAATTATTTTTATTTTTTTTATTTTATGAATATTCCGACGGAATTCCGAGGGAAATCTCGTCGGAATTATTTTAATTAATTTTTTTTTGGGTTTTTTTTCCCCTCAGAATACCGTCGGTTTTTCCTCGGGATTTTGATTCCGATGGAGGGTTTTCCTACGGACTCATTCCCATCGGAATTCCCTTGGAATTTCGTCGGAATTCTCTAATTCCGACGGGATTCCGAAGGAATTTCGACGGGTAGACCCGTCGGAATTCGTAGGTTTTCTTTGAGTGAAAGCTCGTTTTGAAAAGCTAAGCCTTGTTTTGCTTTGTTTTGTCAAATTACCCTATATATATTATCACGGGCAAAAGTTTTGGAGTGCAAAAACTAATCTCGGATTCACGAACAACTACTTTCGACGTGCTTTGCTCTGTATATATGTATAGTGTGGTGTGTTAACCCCTCGCACAGTCAAGTGTGATTGACCCCTCCCTCTTTACGCGTTTAGCTTTCCAGGTTTGCTTTGGAGTTCGAGCTAGGCGGAGTCAGTGTGACGCCCCGATATTTCGGCCGTACAGGTATGACGTATGTGTTTACCAAATTGTGCGAATTAATTGTTTATAAGGGTTTTGTATATTTAATTTTATAATAAATATTAAAATGTTAAATATTTATATCTTAAGTTTATTTAATATTAAATTTATGTTAATTAGTTGACATTTATATCTTAATGTTATTAATAGTAAATGTATATATTTAATATCGTGCACTTTGATTTAAATTATATTTAATTCGTGCACCTTGAATTATATTTTATAAATGCGTTTAATTTTTGGTATTTATTATGGAATGTTATGGATTTTTAAATGCATGGCTTATGAGTGTTATAAACGTGCTTCGTTTTTATATGATTTGATATCGAAATTTCGTGAAAATTTAATATGTTGGAGATATACGTGTCCTGAATATGAATATATGTTCATTTCATGTTTTCGGGTTCGTTTGCATGAGTTTCGAATTTATTTTGGTTTTGGGATCCAAAACGGGGGCTAACGAGCAATTAACGCACCATTGGTTCCTTATGTGATATCTTGAGCTAGGAAACTCGAACTCGAGTTTCATCAACTTCGCTGAACTCACAATGAAAATTTGAGTTTAATGAACTTAGCCTTATATTTTTCCAAAGTTATTTGGACCTCCGAAACTCAACCGAAACGTGTTACGTTCGCCAAAACTGCCACCTTTTACTAAAAGAGCCATATCTTCCACAAACCTTGACCAATTTAACCATGGTTTGATCCCTTGGAACCCTAACTCAACCCCCTAACTGCCCTTAATCACCCTAACCGAACTAACCCTCCTCACTTAGAGAAAATCAGCCAAAAATCCCCTGCTTTCTAGTCATTCCCATAACTATTGCCAACCTTGGAGACTCAAGGCTCAAATCTCCTCCAACCTTCATCCAATCCACAAGGTAAGCTTAGGGTTGTATTATACATTCATTATGAGTCATTTTGAACCATTCATCCCCAATTTTGAGCATGCTTTCATGCGTTTTTGTTGAAATGATGAAATAGTTAGGGTATGGTGCCATATGTTGATCTCTTTCATTCCTTGATGAATTTGGTTGATTCAAAGCATGAATATGGTTGTCTTGACTCCTTCTTTGCATTTACGGTGATGTATTATGTGGTAGTTGAAGCATTCATGAGTTGCCATAAATGGTTATTTGAAGAAATGACATGAAAGGATCACCTTCTTCCCTTCCTCACGTTTGATCACTTGGAGAGCATGTTTAGATGTTGATTTGGAGTTGTTTTGCTGCATATTTGTTGCCTTACCTTACCTAATTATGTTGGATTGAAGTAGGCATAGCTGTTGCCTTACCTTACCTAATTATGTTGGATTGAAGTAGGCATACCTGAATTGCCTGTAATTGGTGTTGTGGCCTCGACTCAAATTTGAGCTACTCACGTATTCCTGAAATTGGAGAAATTTTTTTTGAAAAATAGGGTAGCGACCGCTACTATTTCATGAAGGAAATGGGTAGCGGCCGCGACCCCTGCACCTTCTGCGAAAAAATTCTTGTCTTCTAACTCCCGATCTTTGCATACATGCTTGGCTACGTATGTGTAAGTATATGTTGCATGCATACGTAATAATTTACTTTGTTTTGTTGAAAATTGCATGCATGCATGTTGTGATTTAATTTGTTTTGTTTTAACATATGCATGCTACGTGTATATGTATATTTGCATGCATACTTAGTATGTTTTTTTTATTTGTTTTGTTCCTTAATATATGCATGCATGTTGTACATAGGATATATATATATATATATTATATTTAAGGCATGATTAATTATATATATTAAGTGTTGTTTAATTTATTTAAATTTTAGAATTTAATTGTTATCTATTTTGTGTTATTTAATTTCCGAATATGACTTGAATGTTTATATTTACCTATTTTCTAATTGTAAACATGTTATATTACGTGTTATGATCGGTATTTGAAATTCTTGGATCAATTTGATTTAAATGTGAAGGTTATGTACTTGAACGGCTTTAAACACTTTATGAAAGGAATGGAATGAATGTTTATATGTCTTTAAGACATTAATCATGCACATGAACGTGTTCATTACATAATATGATCTTTTATACATTCATATCATGATCATTTCATTGCCGAGCGTCTTATTTGGTCATTTTGAGTCTCACTTCACCTTCCTTGCACAGATTTTGATCCTGTTGGAGACGAGGCCGGCCCGTGAGGCTCTTGTGTTCTCTTTTGTCGTTTTAAGGTGGGTTTCTCTACTATCTAGTTAAATGACCCTATATACCTTCAATGTGTAAAGTTTTCGACCAAAATTAATATATGTATATAGAGTCGTTTCAAGAGTAAATGTTTGCAATGTAAAGCCTTTATTTTATGAATCCTACCAAATGTTTTGGCGAGAAATGAAGGAATGCACAGAATGGGGCCCAGGGACTTAGTGTGAGTGGCTATCCGGGGAGGCATGGGCCGACGGTGATCCCTCACATTAGTTCCGCCAATGAACGACGTAACCGGACCTCATTAGGAGTTAGCGAGGAATGGACGCTGAGTGCCATCTGGGGAGTCATGTTACCCTTTTGGTCAATGAACGGGTGGTCGGGCCTTGCAAACCCGTCACCAACCCGGAGGAAGAAGGTGTAATGGTTATTGAATGTGCACGAAGGAATGATATGCATGAAAAGAAAGAAAGAAAGAACGATTAATGAATTACACAAGGTGTTGGTTGGATATAATGCACGGCCACTCGCCGGGCCACGAAAGACCTAATGTAAATTGATCGTTATAATCCCTTTTGATGATTTCTCTATTTCATCCACTTGGGAGATTCTTTAAAAACCTCACTTGGGATTATAGCTTGCATGTGAATGTTTAAATACCATCGTATATTATATTTATGCCTCATTTTTATACCCACCAGCCCCTTTTGGACTGAACCCATTTGGTTTTCAGTTGTTTTATGCAGGTGTCAGGGAGCTAGGTGGGAATTCGAGTCGTCGGGTCTTGCATTCGTCTCTAGCTCTTGTATTTTGGTCTTACACTTACATACTTTTATTTATGGTTATTGTATACACTTTATGACTGGAGCGTACCTGTTTTGAGCCATGATGGCATGTGATGATTGTTTAGGAATTATTTTTGGAGCTTGGATGCTCATAGTATATATATATGATATATGTTCAGTTATTGCTTCCACTTTAATGTTTACTCTGATTCGTATGGTTTAAGGGTTAGTCCCGCCTAGCATAGAGTGTGTGTATGTCCCCGTTCGCCATGATTTAGTTCGGGTACGGAGTGTCAATTTCATATCCGGGTCGGGTCTCGGTGTGGGGGATATGGTACCTTGCGCTCGGGTGCTACATCCTTAAGTGTATCAGAGCTTCGGGTTGCAAAACCTGGGCTCTCATGTCGTGTGAGTCAGTCTGGGTTATTCGGTTTAGGAACTAATTGACAATGTGCTGCATATGCATCTCTTTTGGTGCCTAATTGCTTTAAATTTCGAATTTTGATTGAATTAATTGCATTATCATGCATAAACTAAACCTAGCATGCATTTTCAGTGTTTATTGACATGATGCCTCCACGTAGACGTCGGGATCGATCTCCAGATCGGCAGCGTCTCCGAAATCGTTCTCCTACACCTCCACAGCCACAACCACCGCCGGCAGAGGCCTTTGTAAATTCAGTTATCAACATTATTAATCAGAGGCTTCGAGATTATGTACCACCGCCACCTCCAGCACCACCTGCACCTGTTGTACCACCTAAGGCACCAATTTCGGTTATACATAGGGAGTTTCAGAACCAACGACCTCCTAAGTTTTTCAAGGGAAATGATATACAGGCGGAAATGTGGTTGAAAGAAGTGGAGAGAATCTGGGAGCTCATTCCATGTGGGTCTCGAGAGGAAGCCCATTGCACTATCACTTTGATACAAGGGGAGGCCTATTCGTGGTGGGAGAGTACCCGGATGATATTGGAAGCAGCTGGAGAGAAAATAAATTGGGAGGTTTTTATCCGGGAGTTCAAAAATAAATTTATTCCTCCTTTATCCCCGTACTCGAAGATTAATGGAATTCATTGAATTGAAGCAGGGATCGAGGTCTGTTGCCGAGTATATTTCGGAGTATGAGAGGTTATCTCACTATGCACCTAATATAGCCAGTGATGACTTCCACAAGGCTATGCAGTTTGTTCAGGGACTTCGACCAGATATCCAGGCAGCTCTTGAGGCGGTCAACACGAGCACTTGGGCGAAGGCTACTTTGAAAGCCTTAAACGTTGAAGATTCTGTGAATGCTAGGAGATCAGCCTATCGTCAGGGACAGGGATCAGGATCAGGTTCAGGTTCGGGATTTAATAAGGGAAAAAGGCCTATGACTTTACCAGCTCCACCACCAAAAGGACCTTTCAAGAAGCCTTTAACAGGAGGTCAGATTGCTCTCATTCCACGAGCACCTTAGGCTCCACCAACTCCTAAGGGATCCCGCAACGATCAACCTCCGTGTACTTATTGTGGAGGACCAACCCACACTTATAATACTTGCCGAAAGAGATTGGGGTTGTGCTTGATTTGTGGAAAAGGGGATCATATGGCTTTTGCATGCCCGGACAAGACTCCAGGATATCAAGCTACAGCTCAGAGACCGTTGGTTCAGGCATGAGCTTATGCCCTCGAGGGCGAGGAGCAGAATGTTGAGGCCGACCCAAATGTCATGGTGGAAGGTACCGTTTGCATTCATAACACGAGCATCCATGCATTATTCGACCCGGGTGCCACTCATTCTTTTATATCTCGTGATCTATGTGCTTCTCTGTGCCTACCTATTATTTGTTCGAATTCTTGCTATTTTGTGAGTTCTCCTCTTGGAGGAAGTTTGCAGATAGATCGGGTTGTTCGGGGTTGTTCAGTATTGATAGAAGGGAAAGATTATCCAGCAGATTTTATCGTAATGCCTATGAAGAAGTATGGGGTAATCTTTGGGATGGATTGGTTATACCGGCACCGGACCGAAGTTGATTGTTTTAAGAAGAAGATTAAGTTGGGTAAAGAATTGATTGGGGAAGTTGGGTCGAAGAATATACCACTCTTATCGTTCATGGAAGCTTGCAAGTTAGTAAAGGATGGAGCCACGGGATTTATTGCCTACCTCCTTAACAAGCCAAAGGATCAAACAAGCTTTGAGGAGACGGCCGAGGTAAAGGAATATCCAGATGTATTTCCAGAAAATTTGGGTTCTCTACCGTCGGATCGGGAGATTGAGTTTGTTATTGACTTATATTCGGGATCAGAACTGTACTCTAAGACTTCTTATAGAATGTCTCCGGCAGAGTTGAAAGAATTGAAGATTGAACTCGAGGAACTACTCAAGATTGGGTACATTCGACCGAGTTTGTCTCCGTGGGGTGCTCCGGTTCTTTTTGTTAAGAAGAAAGACAGGACGTTGAGAATGTGTATAGATTACCGGGAGCTTAATCGGATGACTATCAAGAACAAGTACTCGTTGCTCCATATTGAGGATTTATTTGATATGTTGCAAGGTTCTGGAATTTATTCAAAATTGGATTTAAGGCAAGGGTACTATCAGTTGAAAATCCGGGAAGAGGATATACCAAAGATAGGATTTATTACCCGGTATGGGCATTACGAGTTCGTAGTGATGCCTTTCGGTTTGACTAATGCCCATGCAGCATTCATGGATATGATGCATCAGATTTTTCGGCCTTACTTGGATAAATTCGTGGTAATATTTATTGATGACATTCTTCTTTATTCGAGGACTCCGGAAGATCATGTCAGGCATCTCAGATTGGTATTGGAGATGTTGAGAGAGCACCGGTTGTATTCGAAGTTCAGCAAGTGTGAGTTTTGGATCGACCGGGTTGCTTTTCTAGGTCATATCGTATCAAGTAAGGGTTTGAAAGTAGATCCTTCGAAGATCGAGACGGTTATTCAGTGGCAGAGTCCGAAGAATGCTTCCGAGGTCAGAAGTTTGTTGGGTTTGGCTGGGTATTACCGAAGGTTTGTGAAAGATTTTTCTAAGATTGCCGCCCCTTTAACTCGTTTGACTAAGAAGGAAGTTAAGTTCGAGTGGGACGAGGCATGTGAGGCGAGTTTTCAACTCTTGAAGGAAAAGTTGACCACTGCACCGGTATTAGCACTTCCTGAGGGCACTGAAGGATATACGGTTTGTAGCGCCCGGAACGGTGGACCACCACATCCCCCGAACTTAACCCTTAACCCACATATGAAATGGATTTCCATACATGAGCCGAAGTCTAACCGAACGGGAACCTACACTCACACGCTAGGCTAAGCGGGGCTAGAACTCAAACAGAGCGCGCAAGAAAAAAAAAATAAGAAAGCGGAAGTAATAACATAAGGATCGAAAAGAGCTCTATACTAATATTTACAACATATACAATGGCCTGACGGCCCAAAAATAGGTCAAGTATTCACATAACTCTCCATCTATATACATATGGGATTCAAATACAAGTCATAAAAGTAATCAAAATGCAACTGGTAAATATGCCGACTCGACCTAAACCCGAAAGCACAACACGACCGACGCACTTCCTCGCCTAGCACGAGCAACCTGCAACTAAAGTGTTAAAAGGAAGGGGTCAGTCAAAACTCGACTGAGTGAGGGGGCTAACGCACACCCACACCATAAGTACATATAGAGCATAGCATATAATCAAAATGGGTCGATCATGAATCGAGCTAGGATTTTACGTATCAAATCATTTTAAAAACATACATATAATATAAAGGAAATCCTAACTCGTTTCACAATCACCAAAGCATAAAAGTAAACATAAACGTCCGGCGAGTACGAACCTTCTCAACTCCTCGTACAAATCATAAATACAAAAGAATTCATAAATTCATAACTCCTCAACGCCTTGGTGATCGGGAATCAAACCCTCTCCACCCTTATGGATTCTATATACATTCGGGGTAGCTAACCCACGTTATGCCTTCTCCGGTTATTCATCGAGGGCTCAAGGTAATAGCGCCTTCTCAACCTCTAAGAGTCGCACGCCACCACCTCAAATGGAAAGTGCACATGCTTAACCCGACGGCCCTTGCCGTCCCGGGCGTCCTTACCCACAATCCCTGGGCCCGGATTCATACGAAACATACCAACAATCGCTCTTTCAGGGCACAACTCACTGAATCATAAAGGAAAACGTACAAGGGATTCAAAATCATAAGCTCATATACGCCTATACTTATACCATTTTCATAAATTCGTAAAAGGGGATTCATAAAGTCATAAACGTATCATAAGCATTCGTATTTAATCATATAATACATATGTAGCCACATGCAGGATAGGAAATCAATAAGATAAAGGCCATAGGTTGCTTAGCTAAAAGAAAAGATCCTAACCCTCACCTGGAAGTGGAAACTGAGTGAAAACTGGACAAAAGGAGCAACCGGACACCTAAACCTCGGGCTCGTTGACTTCCTGAAGAGGCTCTGAAACAAAAGAACGCAAGACCCGAGACTTAAACTCAAATGTGTACCACTTAGACGCTTGGAAATGCTTATGAATGCAAGGAATGCAAATGAAATGCATAAACATGCCACTGGATCATACTAATTCATACTCGTGCAATTCATATCAAATAAGGTCATATATTCCAAACAATGCATATAACGCGTAATTTAACAAGCTAACATTGCATATGAATCATATAAGAAGCAAGAAAATGCAAAGAAAGACAACAAAGCGATAAAACGAACAACTGCCGCCGTTATATTTTCAAATGACATGGCCGTGTTGAGTTTTTGTTCAAAATGGAGACGGCCGTGTCCGATTAAAATAAATTCAGGAGCTCAACTCGAACTGCAGACACGGCCGTGTTGGTTTTCAGTTCATTTCGGACACGGCCATGTCCGATTTTATGAAAATAATTTACTCCAAGTCGAAGGGCTGACACGGCCGTGTTGGCCTTTCGTTTTCGAAAAAAAATAGCAGCAACAATAGTGTTTCAGCGCCAAAAACAGGGGAACGAACAGGGCATCACGCAGCAACATCAAGCCACAATTTCAAGCTACAAAACTCATGCAAAACAAGGCAAATCATTCCATATTCAATATATAATCATCCAACCAAAGCAAAAGTTCAAGAACTAGCATATATCACTAGTGTTTTCATGCAAGAATTTGAACTTCATCCATGGCCAACTTCCTCATACTTAACCATATTCGAAAGGGAGATCATATAATCATATTAGAGTCATAAGGGATCATAAATACATCTTCAAACCAAAGCATAACTCCATGAAATACAAGAGATCATCAAACCCTCAAAATCCAAGTCATGCTCCATATATTCACCAAACATAGCTCAAAGTATGAAATTAATGGCTCAAAATGATCACTTAAGCATGTACATATCAAATATAATCTTACCCCTTGAAAAGGATAGAGGAAAATGGAGATTAGAGCTCAAATTCTCCTTAAGGTGCATATTTACGAAAATCGAAGCTTGTTCTCCAAAGTTGCTGAAATTTCCTCTTCTCTTCATGTACAAACCAAGATTGGGAGAGGGAGAGATGATAGAGTATGGTGTTAGTGGATGGTGGGGCCAAGCCTCATATAAAAAGGTTTAAAATTTAAGGACTAAAGTGCAATTTAGTGAAAGGTAGTCATATAGGCGCGAGGTGAGTTTCCGGTCAAATTTCGGAGTATCAAATGGGCTTAAAAGGTTATAAGGCTTATCCCATTGAACCCGAGTCGTTGAAACGAGTTTTGCGGTAGTGACGAAATTCGAATCCGAATTCCCGAGTTCAAGTTACACACTCCGGAACCCAAGGTGCGCTAAAAACGTTTTAGCCTCCTTTAGGTTCCAAACGAAACAAATAATTCAAAAGCTCAACAGTTAAATCGGAAAACATATAATGAGCATATACCCGAGTTCATAACAATTAATTCTCCAACACGTTAAAAAGACACCAAATTTCGAATACAAATCAAACATAAACGAAACAAATCTCAACAAATTGTGTACATATTCATATAAGAATTATTTAGATTCATAAGAAAAAGTAAAATAAGAATTAAAAGAATAAGGAATATGAATTTAAATAATTTAAATCACGCACATACGTCATACCTATACAGTCTGAAAGTCTGGGTGTCACAATCCTTCCCCCTTAAAAGTACTTGTCCTCAAGTCCGAACTGAGTTCTCGAACAACTCCGGATATAAATTTCTCATCTTCTCCTCAGTTTCCCAAGTCGATTCCTTGGATTTCTGATCTCTCCAAAGTACCCTGACCAAAGGAATCTGCCAGTTTCTCAATTCTTGCATTTTTCGATCCTGAATTGCAATCAGATGTTTCTTAATTGTCAAATTCGGTTCTAACTGAACTTCTTCCACCGGAAGGATAGTAGACTCGTCGGGATAATACTTACGGAGTTGAGAAACGTGAAACACGTTGTGTATCCCGGTCAAACTCAGAGGTAAATCTAATCTATACGCTGTTTCTCCAATTCTTTCCAATATCTCAAACTGTCCAAGGTATCGAGGACTGAGTTTCCCACCTTTACCTATTCGAGTAAAACCCTTTCTTGGAGATGCTTTTAGAAAGACTCTATCTCCCACCTCGAACTGTAAAGGCCTTCTTCTCCTATCGGCGTAACTCTTCTGATGAGACTGAGCCACTTTCATCCTTTGTTGAATCTTATGGACCTTTTCAATAGTGGAAGCAATCTTATCCTTAGATTCTGCCCTTTCAAGTTTATTTTCTTTCGTCCATCTCCAATCCTCGATGTCCCAAAACAAAGGAGATCTACACTTTCTCCCATACAGTGCTTCATAAGGAGCCATTCCAATCGAACCCTGATAGCTGTTATTATAAGCAAATTCAACCAAAGCCAGATGCTCATCCCATTTATTTTGGAAATCCAGAGCACACGCTCTAAGCATATCCTCTAAGTACTGAATTAGCCTTTCAGATTGGCTGTCTGTCTGAGGATGCGAAGCCGTGCTAAACTTGAGCCTGGTGCCCAAACATTTCTGAAGATTCTGCCAAAAGATCAAAGTAAATCTCGGATCCCGATCCGAAATAATACTAGCCGAAACTCCAAGTAACCTTACAATCTCCCGAACGTACAGTTGCTTGTGTCAGTTCGTACGGATACGTGATCCTATGAATGTTCAAGGAAGAGGAAGTTTTAGATATTTGATCATTTGTTTGGATGATCACTCAAGATACAAATATGTTTGTTTGATGAGACTTAAGTCTATATTTTTGAAGAGTTCAAAGGATATAAGACTGAAGTCAAAGAGTCAAATTAGAAAACATATCAAGGCGTTTCGATTAGATCGAAGTAGTGATAAGTATCTACTTTCAGAGTTAAATAGAATTTCTCAAATGAGATTAGATCTCAACTATCTGTATGTGATACGTCATATAAAAGATGTATTGCAGAAAAGAGAAATAGAACTCTGATAGTGATGGTAAGATTCATGAAGAGTCATGCTACCCTATGAATTTTGTTTTGGAGTTATGTGCTCAAAAACGACAAAACACACTAAACCTAGTTCTATCTAAGTCAGTTCCTAAAACACAGATGGATCTGTAGTTAGGGTGAAAACCCTGTATCTTTTATCTTCGGATTTAAGGTAGCTTGACCCATGTGTTAAGGATGGATCCTGACGAATTAGAATAAAGAACAAAGGTTTACTTGTTCTAGGGTTATCCTAGCAGAACAAGAGAAGGTATAGTTTGTAATTTGAGAAATCACAAAAGATGTTTGTAAATATTTCGAAGATGATTACATAAATAACCACAAAGGGTGGAAGCAAAATAGTGTTAAAAGAAAATAACAGTATTTGATACTTATTTCCATAAACCCGTAATAACTAAAAATGTATTGGATACATGTGAAGTACAAAATATAACATTTGATGTAGACACGTGTACACGAGAGCATCATTGTAGTGGGAGGATTGTCAGGACACCTGACAAGGTACCTATGATTAACCCAAGTGGTTAAATCTAACGTATTTGATCCTCTCACGTGTAATGAAGCTGTGGAAGATATAGACGCTGACCATTTAGTCAAAATCCATGGAATCTTAGTTAGAATCTTAGTATTCTAACAAAGTCTTGAACTTGTAGAGGCGCCTGAAAGCATTAAACCCATTAGATGCAATTGGGTTCTACAAGAAAATAAAATGAGAAATGAACAAAAAAGTAGAGACTCTAGAGCAAAGCTTATGGCAAAGGGTTTTACCCAGAAAGAAGAAATCATTTATGAGATCTTCTCGCCTATAGCAGGGCTTAAGTCCATAAGAACTCTCCTCTCCATTGTTTCTCATTTTGATTACGAGACTGGACAAATGGATGTAAAGACTATGTTCTTGAATGGGCACATTCAAGAAGAAAAACATGGCATAACCTGAAGGCTTCACAGCTAGAAATCTGGTGCATATAGTATGCAAATTTAATAGATCATTTTGTGATCTTAAGCAAGTGTCTGAATCATGAAACATGAGAAATAAAGAGGCAATTTAATTTTTTTTCGATTTATGTAATTGCCTGATGAATCATGTATGTACAAATGACATCAAGATATAATGTAACACTTTAGTTTTGTACATAAACGATATTATGCTCATTGGGAATGATGCAAGAATTTTATCAGTGGTCAAGATTCGGATGTCAAATCTGTTTGACAAGTAAAGACCTTAGTGAGACCAATAGTATTCCAAGGATCAGACTTTTGTCGTGATCATGGGAATAAGAAGATTGGTTTATTACAAGAAGCAAATATAGATAAGATGCTGGTAAGGTATAATATGACAAATTCCAAGAAAGGTTCATTACCTTTTAGATATGGAATTTAACTATCGCGGGATCAGTGTCCTGAGACAACTGAAGAGATAGAAGACATGATTAGAGTTCCACAGCGGAAGCTTTATGTATGTCATATTATGTACAAGGCCAGATGTCTATTATGAAATAGGTCTAAGTCAGCATATATTAGTCAAACCCTAGAATCTGACACTGGGTAGTAGTGAAAGCATATATTGGAGTACTTGAGAAGGACTTAAGATTATATGCTTGCCTACCACAGTGGTGAGCTCATCTCAATAGAGTACACCGATTCAGATTTACAATTTGATTTGTATTCTAGATGTTTGACATCAGAATACGTGTTTACTCTAGAAAGAGCAACCATTAATTGGGGAATGTTAAGCAGACTTGTATTGCTTACACCGCCATAGAAGTTAAATACATGGTAGCTTGAGAAGCAGCCAGTTAGATGTATTGGATTCATGATTTCGTAGTTGTTAGCTCAGAAAAACATCTAATAGATTCCTTCACTAAAGTATTGGCGCAGAAGAGTGCAAAACAATTTTTGACACTCATGTGAAAGGAATAAGACTTAGATGTATGGCCAAATTGAATTTAGGGCAAGTGGGAGATTGTTGGGATAAGTGCCCTGAAAACTCAATTTGTTGAATTAATTAAACTGAATTTACAGCGAGTTGTGAGTGATATGGCATAAAATGGCTGAGCCACGGGGCACGCCTTAGAGGAAGCCACTTGGACATCTCGCCACCTCAAGCGGACCAAGGTCCCCGCGCCAACGGATCAACAGATCGAACCCGATCCGCTACGCCTTAACGGATCAAGTTCGATCCCTACCCCCAAATGGGATCGATCCCTCAAGGAGCGATCCGATCCGATCCCTAGGCTCAAGGGATCGATCCGACCCCTCTCCCGAGAGCGGATCTTGCCGATCCCTAGGCTCAAGGGATCGATCCGACCCCTCTCCCGAGAGCGGATCTTGCCGACCTCTAGGCTCAAGTGATCGATCTGATCCCTATCCCGAGAGCATATCGATCTGATCCCATACACCTCGAGGGATCGATCCGATCCCTCTCCCGAAAGCGGAACGATCCGATCCGCACCTCAAGTGATCGAACTCGATCCCATAATCCGCAACGAACGGTCCATCCTTGTTCCTGCATGGGAGCAACGTATGAACCGTCTTTATCCCGCACAAGGGTTGGGGTCGAACTTGATCCCACTAACGGGTCCCCCATTACGGACATGCTTCATCACGACCCGCTTGACCTCGATCTATCGGATCGAGATCCTACGTCACCTGGCGACAAGATGCCATAAAGCATCTTTGTCGGGACACGTGTAACTCCCCAATTCACCACGGCTAGACGCGCTACAGTGCATTTAATGCTTTCGGTACATGTCTACGCCCAAAAGGGAAACTAAGTACACTCGACCCCAAGGCATCCGACAAACGAACCGATCGACTGCAGAGCATTTAATGCATAGTCGCGGTACACGCACTACTGTGTTAAATGCTCCTGACTATAAATACCCAAGTCTTGAACAGTAGTCGGTAAGCAATTAAGAGCATTTATTTCGCTCCCCCAGCATTTATTTCTCTCTCTAAGAATCTCCTACTGACTTGAGCGTCGGAGTGCCAAACTTGGGTCCAACCCCAAGTCCCCAATTTGGCCTTTAAGCTCACGTTTGTCTAAGTGTTTTCAGATCGATTGAAGAGCCCACCTTACAAATTCTTGACTGATTGACCCGAGAGTGCCAGTTAGACCTCTAACTCAGCTGAACCATTTTCGGGCCGGATCAGTTTGGCGCCGTCTGTGGGAAACTACACTTCTCTCTACCTCGATCTTGAGTAAAACACTTTCTTTCTTCTTGTAATCATGGTGAACACTAGGAAGACCCGACAGGAGGAGGACTTGGAGGAGGTCACCAAAGGCAGGCACGACACCAACGCGCCGCTTGGTCATCTCCCCACTGCTCCCCCCGTCGTCGGGATTGCTGGCCCCAGCGCCAGTGCGATTGTACCATCAACAGAGGTCGCGCCGAGGGTCGCCATTACGCAGGCCGACCTTGACACCTTCCTCGATCAATGGAGGGTTGAGATCGAACAGGCCCAAGTAGAGGGCCGGGAACCGAGACACCCTGAGCTGCCAAGGGCGAGCCCAGCTACAATCCCCAGCCCAGTAATAGCCAGCGGTCTGGGACCCGCTGTACAGACTTACGGGTCCGTTGTCCCCTATTACCTCCAGCCGCTCAACGGCGGACCCGTTCAGGTCATCTGGGGCCCCCCCTCCCAGACGGGCGCAGGCCAGGGACCGGTCCAAGGATATGCACCTCCCCCGCCGCCCGCAGGAGGAAGCAAACAGGTCCCGTTGGAGGGCCATGGGGATTCAGAACATCCTAGCCGTGCGAATCGCGGCAAACGAGCGGTCGACGACGACCATGAAGAGTACGATGACTTGCGGAACCAGATACCCACCCGATCGGCCCGCAACGAGGCGGCTAGGATCGTCGCAGCCCGCCAGGACAACAGCCCGGATCGATATATCGATCTGCCAAGAAAGCGGGTGCAGGACCGCCTGGGGGATCGAGGTTTCATGATCCCCCAGAGGTAGGTCGATCTACGCGCTGGGTTGAACCGCCGACCACTGCGCTACCGATCCGATCGGGAGGAAGCCTCCCCATTCTCTGAGGATATTCTCCGCACAACCTGCGACGGGGATCGCATCCCCTCGGGGTTGCCTCTATACAACGGGACGACCGATCCCGAAAAACATGTCACTTCTTTCGAGAACAGAATGTTGCTGCACGCCCACCCGCAACAGATTTGGGCCAAGATATTTGTTACCACTTTAACAGGCCCGGCGCAGGACTGGTTCATCCGCCTATCGCCAAGATGCATCCGAACCTACAACCATTTCACTGATCGGTTCCTTGCTCACTTCTCCTCAATGGCGGGGGAAAAACTGCCTCCTTCTTACCTCAACAACCTCCGACAGGAAAAGGGGGAATCCCTTCGAGACTTCTTCACCTGATTCTCGAGGGAAGTGGTTCGGGTCGAGGACCCGACGAAGGACACTCTGCTTCCAGTCGTCCATCGAACGCTGAGCAACCGCCTGTGGGCGGATGAGATAGTCAGGGCCGGCCCCAAGAACCTGACTGAAATTCAGGACCTCGCCCATGGTTTCATGCGGGTCGAGGAAATGGCGTTGGCCCATGGGCCCGCTTCTCTGCCTGCTCCCGAAAGCCATCATTACGGATCGAGCCCAACCCAGACCCGAAAAGGGTTCGAGCCCAAGAAATCGAAGGGCAAAATTGACCCGCCGGCCCAAATCGATCGGAGGAACTATATTCCCCTCAATGCAACTGTCCAACAGATCTTCACAGTCATGGACACGAAACTCCCGAATAAGCCCAAAACCATCCGGGAAGGCCCCAAAGCCCAGAAGTCAGGCAAGTTTTGCGGGTACCACCAGCAGTGGGGTCACACCACTGAGGAATGCAATGCCCTTCGTGACGAGATCGAGAGACTCATCCGAGGAGGGCATCTAAAGGATTTCATTCGCAAGATAGACCACTACTCTGAGAAAGCCGGTCGAAGCCAGGAACCCCCCCGGGATCGATCTCGATCCCCGTCCAGAAGATCCGGGAAGTAGCCCCTCGAGAGGACTGAGGACAACCCCCCAACCAACGGCACTATCTACATGATCGCCGGGGGGCATGAGGGTGGAGACTCCAATGCTGCGAGGAAGAAGAATATCCGGAAGGCAGCTCGAGAATACAACGGACCCCGCGAGGAGGTCCTCCAGATCGAACAAAACAAAGAGTGGGAGAGGCAAGAGGTTAGCTTTAGCGAGAATGATAGCCGCTCGGGCCCACATCGGGAGGGCGAAACGCCTAGTTGTCCGATGGTGGTGACCTTGGGGGTGGCTAGTTACAATGTAACCAAATGCCTTGTTGACAATGGAAGTAGCACGAACATTATCCTTTACTCTACGCTTGTAAAAATGAAATTACATAACGTGAAACTAGATCCGATCCGGACGCCTCTGTCTGGCTTCAGGGGATCTCAAGTTGTTCCGCTTGGGCGCATCAAACTGCTCACTTCGATGGGGACATCGCCACGGCGTGTTACCCAAGAGGTCGAGTACGTTGTGGTCAACATGCCCCTCGCCTACAACATGATTTTTGGTCGACCCGGCCTCATTCAGTTCAGAGCCATAATCTCCACTTATCACCAAAAGTTGAAAATGCCAACCCCTAACGGGGTCGGAGAAGTGGAATGCGACGTCCCAGACAGTTGGGCGTGTTATGCAATTACCCTCAAGGAGCCAAAGGAGAAAGAGAAGGATTTGGGCGAATGCCTTGATCTCCAGACTTACACGAGTTCGGATCTCGATCTCGCAACGCCGAAGGTAGACGCCGAAGGTTCACGCGTGGCTCAAAAGAGGAAAGCAGTAGGTCGGATCGAACCGTCCGATTCATTGAAACATGTACCCCTAGACCCGAATGATAGTAACAAGTCAACAAAGATCGGGGCAAACATGAACCCCCAACACGAGGTGATGATGATCGATTTCCTCCAAGAGAATGCCGACGTGTTCGCGTGGACCGCGAAGGACCTCGTCGGAATCGATCCGAAGGTGATCTGCTATCGCCTCGGTCTCGATCCGACCCACAGACCCATAAAACAGAAGTTAAGAACTCAAAGCAAAGAGCGGAACGATATCATCGAAGCCGAGGTCAACAAATTGCTCGATGTGGGTTACGTGACCCCTGCCCAATACGTCGATTGGTTGTGTAATGTAGTCCTGGTACAAAAGACAGAGGGCAAGTGGAGGATGTGCAACGATTTTACGGATCTGAACAAGGCGTGTCCGAAGGACCCATACCCGCTCCCACGGATCGATCAGCTCGTCGACTCGACAGCTGGTTGTGAGATGCTGAGTATGATGGACGCCTTTCAAGGATACTACCAGATCTCCATGGCGCCCGAAGATCGACCCCACACCGCCTTCATAACTATCAAAGGCATCTATTGTTTTAAAGTGATGCCGTTTGGCCTCAAGAATGCCGGAGCGACCTACCAGAGGCTGGTAAACAAGATGTTCAAGGAGGAGATCGGTGAAACAATGGAAGTCTATGTGGACGACATGATTGTGAAAAGCAAACGGGCATGTGATCACTTCAACCACTTGGGTCGTGCGTTTGAAATCCTCAGGAGGTATGATATGAAGCTCAACCCAGACAAATGCACCTTTGGGGTCGAAGGAGGGAAATTCCTCGGGTGTATGGTTAGCCAGCGTGGGATCGAGGCGAACCCAGCAAAGATCGAGGCTATCCGGGTCATACCTCGACCCGATTGTATAAGCCAAGTCCAATCTTTAGTAGGTCAGATCATTTCCCTAAATCAGTTCATATCCAGATCGTCCGAACGGAACCTCCCCTTCTTCAAAATACTACGAAACTTAAAAAAGTTCGAATGGAATGAGGAGTGTGATAGAGCCTTTGAACAACTTAAAGAGTACCTGACATCTCCACCGCTGTTGGCCAAGCCCAACGAAGGGGAGACCTTGTACCTCTATCTCTCCCTTTCCGACGAAACTTGTAGTTTGGTCCTCGTCGCCATTAGGGATCGAAAGCACATGCCCATCTATTATCTGAGCAAAATCTTGCATGGGGCGGAGCGGAACTACCTTGAGATCGAAAAGTTCGTCTTCACACTGACACATGCGGCTCGAAAGTTACGCCCCTATTTCTAGGCGCACCCGATCGTGGTACTAACCGATCAACCCCTCAGGCAGGTCTTGTCCAAACCCGACGTCTCGGGTCGAATGATGAAATGGGCAGTGGAGTTGAGTGAAAACGACATCACTTTCCAACCCCGCGTCGCCCAACAAGCTCAAGTTCTGGCTGACTTCTTAGTCGAAAAGAACACAATGCCCACAAAGGACACCCCCGATCCCTTGAGTTGGACAATGTACGTTGACGGCTCATCGACCTCCAAGGGGAGAGGGGTAGGGATATCATTAGTCAGTTCGGACGGTACACAATTCGATTTTGCCGTCCGCCTCGACTTCAAGGCCACTAATAACGAAGCGGAATACGAGGCACTTGTCGCGGGATTGAAATTCGCATCAGAGCATCGGGTCAACAGATTGGCAGTTGTGACCGACTCCCAGCTTGTCGCGGGACAGGTCAATGGCACGTATGAAGCAAGAGAAGAATCAATGGCGAATTATCTCAAGATGGTTAAAAATTTGGCCTCAAAATTCAAAGAATTTCGGATCGAGCAAGTACCTCGCGAAGAAAACGCACGAGCGGACGCGCTATCCAAACTTGCGAATGGCCTGCAAGGCACCCGAGATGGGACCATTTCGTTTCACGTCTCACCCGGTCGGGTCATCGACGCGGATCGGATCGATGTCACGACGATCGACCCGGAGGAGCCGTGTTGGATGGACAGTTTAGTTTCCTACCTAAAGGACGGGACGCTACCCCAAAACCACTTAGAGGCCAGGCGGATGAAATATCGCTCGCTGCTATACCTACTGGACCACGAAGGGAGATTGTTCAAGAAATCATTCACAGGTCCACCGCTAAGGTGTCTCCGCCCGAGTCAGGCCAAAGATGTGTTAAAAGAAATCCACGAAGGGAACTACGGGAACCACTCAGGGGGTCGAGCCCTAGCTCGTAAAATCTTAAGAAGCGGGTATTTCTGGCCGACCCTAGTCCAAGACGCGAAGCTGCACTCGATGAGATGCCCCAAGTGCCAAAAACACGGCAACCTCATACACACACATCCCGCAACCATGATCGCGATCGATGTCTCATGGCCCTTCGATCAATAGGGGGATCGATATTATTGGACCTTTCCCCCTGGCCCCTCGGCAAAAACGGTTCGCCATAGTAGCCATCGAGTACTTCTCAAAATGGGTCGAAGCCGAAGCAGTCCCAAAGATAACTGATGCGGTGATAAGAAATTTCCTCTGGAAGAGTATAATCTGCCGCTTCGGGGTCCCGAGGGTTCTCATCTGTGACAATGGGCCCCAGTTCCGAAGCGAGAACACCAAAAGCTACTGTCGGGATATCGGCATCGACCTCAGGTTCACCACCGTCGGCCACCCTCAAACGAATGGCCAAGCCGAAGTCACCAACCGGATCATCATTCAAAATTTGAAGACCCGTCTCGATGCCAAGCTGGGAGCGTGGGCGGACGAACTCGACGGGGTCCTTTGGGCTTATCGAACGACCCCCAGAACGGAAACGGGACAAACCCCCTATTCCCTGATATACGGGTCGGAGGCTGTGATCCCATTGGAGTTATTACACGAAACGACCCGCGTCAGTCAGTACCAGCTCGATAGAAATAACGAAAATCGATCCGATGACTTAGATCTGATTGAGGAAAAGCGGGAACGCGCGTACCAGAAGATTAAGCAATACAAGGCAGCCGCAACCCGATCATACAACAAACACGTCAGGCCCCGTGCATTCCAGATCGGGGATCTAGTGTTGAAGAAGGTAGAGGTCCTCCAACATGTGGGAAAACTTGAACCCAATTGGGAAGGTCCCTACCGAGTCACTAAAGTAGGCAAAAACATGGCGTACAAGCTCGAAGATATGACCGGCGCACCACTTCCAAGACCTTGGAACGCCCACAATCTGAAGAAGTTTTATGTTTAAAAAAGGCTTATCTTGTATAGTTAACCGAACCGGAGCCCGATCAAAGCCCGGTCCCGAACCTATCTTCGAATAGATTTCGATCCGTTCAATAAAATTCATTGACCTTTTTTACATCTTATGTATTAGTTAGGCATCCCATCCACGATCATGTTATCTGAAGGGAATGACCACATTTGCTATAAACTTTTTGATTACTTTCTCGTACTTAAAAATCCCCAAGTCCAACGAGGTCGTTCAACGACCCAACGAGAACGGGACTAATAATGAATTATTCCTCGGGCGAGGAATCGAATCCAACAAGAGTAGGGATCATCCCACCAAACTGGCGTGGGTCGAAATCGATCCATCGGGTCATATGGGATCAGAAGCGATGGGATCAAACACGATCCCACCTATCAAATCTCAAAAATACTGAGGCGAAAGTAAAGCTAAAGAAACGAAGTAACATAATGTTTACACGGCGACACCCCCTACCGTTGGGTTGAATTAAGTTGTCTTAAAAAAAAAAAAATAATAATAATACATAAAAAATATCAAGGCTGAGAAAGAGGGGAGCCCGAGGCGCCCGTACGACCCGAGGACTTCTTTCGACTGCGTAGGGTCAACGGTAGGAAGCTCTCGATATCGACCGGAGGAGGAAGCTCATAGACGGGATCCCTCTTATCCCTCTTGGCGAAGGCCATATCGACAGCAAACCCGTACTTATGGTGACGCCAATCGATGTCCACTGGAGGTTCGGCGTTTTCCTCTAACGGATCGGGTTTGTCTAGGCCAATGAGAGACTCGTCGAAGGACACCGGAATCAGGCCCTGGGCTTTGAGCTGATTGCGCGCAATGTTGAAGCCAGCCTCCAAATCGATCGCGGCCATGACCGTGTTCGCCTCGTCGAAGGCGGGACCCTCCATAAACTCACGAACCGCATACTGCTCGATCAGGCCCTTCGCCTTCCGAAAAGACTCAAGCATGGCGTCGATCCTAGCCTGTCCTTCCGCCAACGCGGCCGCTCGGGACGCGTCCCCCTCGGCCTTCGCCTGTTGAACTTTCTCCTTGGTTTCGGCCCGGATCGCATCGAGTTCAGTTGCACGAGCCTGTAGGACTTTCTCCATGGCCTCCATCCGCTCGAGGGCGCTCTGCAACTCCGCTGTGCGCGTTTGGGCCTCTTCCTCCCTAAGGCTCTGCAGCTCGTCCAGCCGTTCCTGGAGCTCAGCTACCTTCTCTGTCTTGGCTGACCTCAGCATGGCCTTGGCAGCCCTGTACTTCTCCTTGTACTTGACCATCTCCTCTTGATAAACCTCCGCCTTCTGGGACAAGCTGATGGCGGTTGGGAGAATATCCTGTTCATGGATGCGAGAATCGTCATGGTTCGGCAAAACAAGAATGCGCAAGAGGGAACGACCCGATGCGACGGATCGTTCACGACCCGATCTCAACCGATCGATCTCGAATCGAACACAACGGGTCGATCCTGATCCTTAAAAAAAAAAAAAAAAAAAAAAAAGGAGGAAGAGACAGGTATAAGGTGGGAGCACTTACGCCGAAGATAGCCTTGCTGAGCCTATACCTCTGGTGATCGACGGGCTCCTTATGAATCACCCGTTGCTCGTCGATCACACACCCGGTGTTGAAAAGTGAGGACAACAAGCTGATATCGGGATGGCCGACGCCGAGGTTCCGAACCAACCCGTCCTCCCGAACTCTCTCGAGTTCACTAGGCCATTGAGGTGGTAGGGTCTGTTTGAAGTTCAATAACTTACTCTCAATATCCGACCCGCTGGAATCCCCCTCGATTTCGACCGGCACCTCTTCCACAGTCACCTTCTTCTTCCTTTTCCTTAAGCGCCTGTTGGACGCTAGCTGTTCCTCCTGGGGAAGAGTCAGATCATAAAGATTTTCATCGAAGTCGAAATAAAGATCTAAGTGGTCCAAATTTATTACTTGATCGGGGTCCTTAGGATCGGGCTCGACCGCATCCGATGCCTGCCCCTGCTCTTGGACTTCTTCCATGGGTTGAAAATTCGAGGGGACCCTTCGGCGGGGCTGTTGGGCCGCGGCTTGAGCCTCCGCCAGAGATCCGTGGATCGCAGCTATCGCGTGGTCAACCCTTTCCTGTTCAGCCTGCGGGATCGATTCGCCCTTTCGCAGCTTCATATTCTTCCTCACCCTCTGAACGCGACTCATGGCTAAGATGTGCAGACCTGCAGAAATGGATCCATTAGTACCTTGAAAAAGAAGGGTGCTGAATAATGTACATAGAAGCGAAAACTCGAAATACGATCCGACACAAACGGATCGATATCGATCCGATACGAGTTGATCGAACAGATCGATCGTACCAACGGATCGAATTCGATCCCCATGACAAGATCGACATAACGGGCGTAGGGTTTTGGCGCGTAACCCGATCGGGTGGGTCCGGCCTGAGGTGGAGGCTCACCGAAGTGGAAATTACGCAACCTCGACCCCGGGACCAAACCCGCCTCGACCAAGTGTCCCGTCCTCATCAAGCACTCGGGGTCGAGCGGGCCCAGGTTGGTCAAGTGCTCGAAAGACCGTTTTTTGTGCAGCCAGGCGCTTTTCCGTGTTGGAAGTTTTTTGGGTTCCTTGGTGGTCCATGTCGAACGGAAGGGAAGAGGCATCGAGCAATCGATGAAGAAAAATCTCTCCTTCCAACCAAGCCCATGAGAGGAGACCGGGATGTCCACCAGCTTCCGACCTTGCCTAGCTTGGAGGTAGTAGTAGCCGGCCCCAGACTTGAGGGAGTTAACGAGGAGGAAAAACTCTCCCAAATCCTCGAACCGAGGCTCGAACCCCAAACACTTGAGGATGATGATCGCACTGTACATCAAAGCGAAGGAGTTCGGGACAAGCTGAGCCGGACACAGATTCACCCGATCCAGAAAAGTTGACACCAACGGGTGGGTCGGAAATCGGAAACCATACTTCATCGTCGCATGGTATAGATTGAAAGCATGTTTGGATCGTGGAGCCCCTACCGTCTCCCCGTCAAAGGGCAACCGAGCCATGACACCCTCGGGCATCACACTACACCAATTGCGAACCTCTCGAAATTCCTTGCCCGATAATGTCGACCCTCTCTGGGCGACGCCGGATAGAGTACGGTAGACATGCCCGGATCGTCCCTGGGGTTGGCCGGAAGTACACTCCTCCGGCCCCTCTTCGTCTTCCTCTTCCTCTTCCTCGTCTTCCTCGATCCGGCATTGGGGTCTCGAGGTCGAAGCCCGGCCACGGTTTGCCCTGAATTCCTGAACCCGTATCTCGTCGGAGGAGTCGAAAAATGACCCGAAATCCATGTTGGGTAATGGCGGAACACCACCCGATGAACCGGAACAACCAGCGGAGGGGGTGAACGGCTCCTCCACCTCGCTCTCATCGGAGACTACGCACATATACGGTGCTCTAGACATATTTCTCGCAAAGAAGGAGAAGATGGGAAGAAACACCAAAAATTACCTCTCTTTGTTTGGCTTGAAGACGAAGTTAACCCTCCGTGCCTCGCCTAATTCTCGATCGGAAGTCAAAGGGAGGAGAGAGCGGATCGAATTCTTGCAAAGAGAAATATGAAGAATGAGTAGGGGGTGCCCTCTTATTTATAGGAGGGGAGAAGTGACCCCTCGAAGTGCGCACCTTGGCCATCGATGCGCCTAGAAGACAGACCCATCTTTCCTCTCGATGCGCGAAACGAGGCTGCTGACACACCTAGAGGACCGTGTTGCACTTCCTCGATGCGCGAAACAATGCCCTTATCACACACGGAAGACCGTGTTGCACTTCCTCGATGAGCGAAACATTGCCCTTATCACACACGGAGGACCGTGTTGCTTTTCCTCGAAGGGCGAAACGATGCTGTCATTATTGCCCCAAAGACCGAACTTGACGTACCAAGACGGAAGGCTATCACCGAAGCGATGAAAATTACCCACGCGAAAATTCACGCCGGTAATTTGGGGGGCCTCTGATATGGCATAAAATGGCTGAGCCACGTGGCACGCCTTAGAGGAAGCCACTTGGACATCTCGCCACCTCAAGCGGACCAAGGTCCCCGCGCCAACGGATCAACGGATCGAACCCGATCCGCTACGCCTTAACGGATCAAGTTCGATCCCTCAAGGAGCGATCCGATCCGATCCGATCCCTAGGCTCAAGGGATCGATCCGACCCCTCTCCCGAGAGCGGATCTTGCCGATCCCTAGGCTCAAGGGATCGATCCGACCCCTCTCCCGAGAGCGGATCTTGCCGACCCCTAGGCTCAAGTGATCGATCTGATCCCTATCCCGAGAGCATATTGATCCGATCCCATACACCTCGAGGGATCGATCCGATCCCTCTCCCGAAAGCGGAACGATCCGATCCCGTACACCTCAAGTGATCGAACTCGATCCCATAATCCGCAACGGACGGTCCATCCTTGTTCCCGCATGGGAGCAACGTATGAACCGTCTTTATCCCGCACAAGGGTTGGGGTCGAACTCGATCCCACTAACGGGTCCCCCATTACGGACATGCTTCATCACGACCCGCTTGACCTCGATCTATCGGATCGAGATCCTATGTCACCTGGCGACAAGATGCCATAAAGCATCTTTGTCGGGACACGTGTAACTCCCCGATTCACCACGGCTAGACGCGCTACAGTGCATTTAATACTTTCGGTACATGTCTACGCCCAAAAGGGAAACTAAGTACACTCGACCCCAAGGCATCCGACAAACGAACCGATCGACTGCAGAGCATTTAATGCATAGTCGCGGTACACGCACTACTGTGTTAAATGCTCCTGACTATAAATACCCAAGTCTTGAACAGTAGTCGGTAAGCAATTAAGAGCATTTATTTCACTCCCCCAGTATTTATTTCTCTCTCTAAGAATCTCCTACTGACTTGAGCGTCGGAGTGCCAAACTTGGGTCCAACCCCAAGTCCCCAATTTGGCCTTTGAGCTCACGTTTGTCTAAGTGTTTTCAGATCGATTGAAGAGCCCACCTTACAAATTCTTGACTGATTGACCCGAGAGTGCCAGTTAGACCTCCAACTCAGCTGAACCATTTTCGGGCCGGATCAGTGAGTATTTCACATATTGATAATTAATGGCGTGTGATGGTATTCTTATATGAAATGTGTTTCATAGGAAAAGACTTGGAATACCGAAATCATGTGTCATTAAAGTTCTAGTCGGTAAGATAAGAATATGTTCTTATCAAGACTATAACGTGGTTATATAAGATGATTAGTCTTTCGTCATAGGGAATGGTGATTCCGGTTATAACACGTTGATGATTTTCAATAGGATTGGAAACATCGAACTGGACCACTAAGATTATTCATTTTATACTGCTATCTAAAATGAATAAAATCTCAGGAAGCATTGTACTCTTAATCCTGATAATATTTTGGCTTTAGGCATGTAGTGTTAGTCACTGTAATATACTCAAAGTGAGGTCTCGGTAACGGGTAGCCAAAATACTTTGTACGTTCGGTGACAACATGAAATGTGCTAAAGAGTTATATTGATCAAGGAATCTGTGGCCTTGCAGGAAGGTAAAAAGATATCCCTGAAATAGATTTGCAATAGTTCGAATTAAGACTTTGGCCAAAGCACTTCGCGTGATACGTCACTGAAGTTGTGTGTTGAATGTGTTTCACATACAGAGAATTTGAATTTAAGGCGAATCAATAAATCTCAGATTAGAAGTGAAAAATAAATGATAGTAGTATGAATTTATATTTCATGGATATCGACACGGAGGAGTAAGATGCGAAATTATTCTAGATCGAGAAATTCGTGAATAATTTAATTAATTTTAGAGTGCAATAATATTTATTTAGTGGAATTAAATATTGTTAAACGGTAATTAATTACTATCATGAGATGATAATATATTAACTCGTTTGGAGCTAAAATTAATTAGTCCTGCAGGTCCCCCTGCAAGCCCCAATTGAAAATCCGAAGAGAAATATTAAAAAGGAGAGAGAGAAATGAATTTTCAAAGTGTTTGAAAATAGCCAAAGAATTTATTTTAAGAAAATAAATGAAAGTTCCAAAGAGTTGGAAATGCCCGAAATTTTATTTTGGAGAAAATAAAAAATTTAAATTTTTTCAAAAAAAAAAAAGTTTTTTACTGACGTGGCATCGGGATAACGTGACAGCTGACGTGACAGGCCACGTCAGCAAATTAGTGCAAGGTGGCGCTGACTGGGCACCATGTAGCATGCCAAATTGACGGCATAGATCGCGCCACATCAGCAAGCGCAGCGGCCCAGATTTGATTGGTAATGGGCCGGTTAACGGGCCGATCAAGTGGGTCATACCCAGTTTAAAAGGGCAGGGTCGGTTCACTTATGGATAGGGTCTCCGGGTCGGAGCAGACCCGGACACGTGGCGGCTCCTGGTGATGCTACGCGTATAAACACGCTCCAACCACTTGGCCGCCTTCTGGCGGCGCGTGGGACACGTGTCAGGAGCATGTCAGGCGGCGACGTGTTCCTCGTGATGCGTACTGCCTGATGATGAATTCCGATTGGCCATTAGAGCAACTTGGCTGCAAGTTGACGTTGGAAATGACCAAATTACCCCTTCAAAATTTGGCTATAAATAGGCTGCGTCCTTGTTCATTTTTGCACACCATTCCTCCGCAACTTTTTGCATGAGATGCATGCTTTCTCTCTCTTTTTTTTTAATTTTAATTAATCCTATTTTATGGATTAATTAATTATATATAATTAGGTGGTTATATAATTAATATATAACCCACTTAATTATTAGAAAATAGGGATTTTCTAGTTTTAGAAAAATGAGTTTTTCTAGAAAAATATTTTCTCGAGTATTTAGGGTAATACTCGCGGAGCCCACACTCCGAGGGTCGAGTTGGGGATATTGCGGGGAAGCTCGGTCGGTCTCACGAAAGGAAAAGGAGATAAAAAATTGTCGTTAGATAGTCATGTTTGCAGTACGGTAATATTTTCAGTTATATTATTTTAAGCATGATAAATTATATGCTATTAAGTGTTAATTGCATGTAAGATATTTATCTGCTTAAGTGATTTAAAATTTATTATCAGTTGCATGTATATACTTGAGTAGATTCGGCTAGTCTTCCTCTATTGTATTAAAATGTTTTAAAAATATTTTAATACTTGTATTATAAAAAAAAAAAAAAATTTAAATGTGGTCCCGCACCTCTACTGTTCTGGGCCCACCACCCAGCACTCTCATTACTTCTTGTTGTCTGTTCCCGCCCCATTTACGACTTATGTGTAATGTGAACTCGTTGAACTATGTGTTATTATTGTTGCATGAGATTCATGAATTAAATGGATATGATCTTGAAAGCAATGAACGTAAATTAGTGACTTTGCTTGTTTATGTGACTTTAAGGCATAAATTGTGCACATGAACACCTTCATAACGTATTATTGTTTCATATGCACTTCATAACACGGTCATTGCATTGTCATGCGTCGTATATAGTCATTTTGAGTCTCACTTCACCCCTTTTTGCATAGATTTAGGTCCAGTGGGTGATGAGGCCGGTCAGTGAGGTCCTTGTGCCGTTTCTTTTGCTTCTAAGGTGGGTTCTCTTCTATTAGTTAAATCGACCCGATATATCTCCAATGTGTAAAGTTTTAAGCCAAATTATCATACTTATATATCGAGTCTTTTCAGAGTAAATACTTTCTAATGTTAAGTCCTTTTTCTTTAATGAACATCCTACCTAATGTTTCGGCGAGTTGAATGAATGCACTAAATGGGGGCCCTGGGACTTAGTGTACGTGGCTATCCGGGGAAGCATGCGCTGAAAGTGATCCCCGTATACTAGTTCCGCCAAAACAACGATGTTACCGGCCCTCGTAGGAGATTAGCGAGGAATATGAATCGGGCTCTTGGGGATTCATGTACCCCACTAGCCATAATGAATGGGTGGTCGGGCCTTGTAAACCCATCCACCACCCGAAGGAAAAAGGTGTATATGAACGATTATGGATGATCAAATGAATATGCATGAAAGATTATGTGTGTGATAATGTAATGAATAATGTTAATGATTACACAAGGTGAAGGTTGGAGACTTAGCCCTCTCGCCGGGCTCACAAATAACCTAAGAAATGAATATGATAGTTATAATTTCGTTGAAGCTTTTCTTTGTTTTAACCACTTGGGAAATACTATAAAACTTCATACGGGATTATGGCTTGCATGAATGTGTTTAAATTCTGCAATACTTATATATATTGTCGTTTTTATACCCACCGGTTGTTGGACAACGTCAGAGCATGCGCAGCAGAAGTTTAAATTTTTTTCCAAAAGTAGATCTAAAAGACTTGCAATGTTCGTATCGCATCGTAGGGTGTCTCAAGAAGCTCACTTTGATTGAAGCTTTCTTTTGATGGCGATACCGCCTATCGAACACCCTTTAAGGGGAATGTCCCTCGAACATCCTTCGATTAGATTCCAAAGTAGGCGATCCTCCAAAGCGTATCCACACCAGTCCTAGAACACGATCAAGCGAGTGAGAATGCTAGTTATATGGCTTGTGTTAGGCTATGATATATTACTTTGAAAACATTTCTTTTATTTTTCTCAAAAACTTGACGCTTCAAGAACGTTGGTCTAAAGAATAAAAGAAGCACCCCCACCAGTATTTATACTAGTGGGGTTTGAACTCCCTAGGGTTTCCAAGACCCAATGGGATTAGCTTTCTTGCTCACTAATTAACTTATTTAATTATTAATTTAATTGGAATAATAAGTTCTCAGTGCGGAAGCAGAACATAAGGACAATCATAGTACATGCAATAAGTGACGGGTTCAATTAGTATAGATACCTAGTCCCGAAATTTCATACATAAATCATAAATCACAATTTACGGGTTCAATCTATCCCTAGAAGCGTGTCCCGAATTCATAAAAATATAAACATTAAAATTAACATATAAGAGCATACTTAAATAATTAAAAGCGTAAATATCGAACCCTGTAACGTCATACATATACGTACGAAGACGCGGGGGCGTTACAAACACAGTGGTTAAAGGGTTTTTTCTCTAGGTTAACGACCGAATTAGAATCCCTCTGACCGGATGCGTGTGTAGAAAAAAGAAAAAAGAACTCATTAATATTTTGAGTTAATTACATTTAGCATCCTCTAATTTTCGAATATTATAATTGAACCCTTGTTAGTCATTTTATTATATTTTGGCCGCTTTTGAAAATTATAATTATATTAGATTAGATTTCTATTAAATTTAAGGTGATGTTATAGATTTTGAAACTTGAATTTTACATTTTACCCTGTGATAACAGTAAATTTTTAATACTAAGTTCATCCTAGAGTTAAGGCAGGGTAAAGCGGGAAAAATCAAAATCCTAAAATATATGAAACCACCCTAAATTTAACTAAAAACTGATAATGTAATTTATAATTTTTAGAAGGGGTCAAAATGTAGCAAAATCACTAATAGGGGTCAAATTATAATATTTGAAATTCAAAGGACGATAAATGTAATTAACCCTGATATTTTTGTTAATAAGGTTGCCTCGCTAAATCGTTCTTAGTCGGTATAATTATACACATATATAATTCGAGTGCATATTCAACTCCTTCTAGCCTAATCAATTATACAAGTAAGAGAGAAAATTATATCCTAAATTCGGCTTAATCGACCTCAATCAATTAAAAGAACAAGTGTATTAAATTTGTCATTTATTGGTCACTCTCCTTAAATTTTCCATCAATCTTACGGCTAGCGTAAAATCCTCGCCCAACAAGCTGAATTCACCAACATTATTTCCCGAAAGGTAAGGTAATTTTATTGACTGCCAGTTGGCCACCCTAGTTAAAAACTATTTTGTTAGTGCATACCTAACAAAATTTAATTTTATCATGTCAATTGTCCATAATCAATTCTCTTAATTACCCATTAATAGTTAGGCAAACTTATTACTTCCCTTCAAGGGCTGTCCTATCTATTTTATTTCAAACTACTAATATGGTTAGCCAATCAAGAGAAAAGAAAGAAATTGATGCAGAACTCTTTCAGATCCCTCCTTTCATTTGTAGCCATGACGAGCACGAGCACTCTCCTGGCTTCAAAATTATTCTTGATTTTGAAACTTTTTAAGAAAAGCATAAATGTGCTCGTTGATCTCGTCCGGCTTTTCCGGATTGAGAAAATGTGCAACACTTTCCAGCACGATGACGGCCTCCAACAAGGGCACGAGTTTCTCGAATCCACCTTTGTGTATGAAATCTTGCGCTCCCGGCATGTGATAGACCTGGTCTAAATCCCAGACAATAAACTTTGCCGGAACTTTTACTTGAGTTCCAGTCCAGGGTGCTGTCAGTTCCCAACTTCTGTAAAAACCAGTAGCAAAACAATAAATGGATTTAGGGATCAAGATTTAGATGTGTCAATACAAAGCATCCTCCGGCAGACCAATGGAACCAAAATTAAAGCGTATCATGATGCTAGTTCCACTTAAAAGTGATTGAAAGAATAGGAATTCTTACACTGACATACCCTCAGGTTTCAACTTAATTACACAAACTTCCCGCGCCTACATACCCTGAGGTTTGCTGTAACTCATGTTTTTATAATCATGAATTCAAATTGAAATATTTAGCAGTACTTGTCGAGGGCAACAAAGTGTTTCAACAGAAAATTAGGGGTGATGTGATCGAAAATCAACAATACAGATGTAATGTAAACTCTTTGATAGGGGAAGTTTTTGTAATATTTGAAACTTCAGAAGCAGTATGTGGAATTAGGCCAAATCTCAGGTTACGTCAGTATAATCATCCCCAAAGTCCCGAACAGTACAAACCATGCATGCATTCTAACTTACAACTTACAAGCCAAGTGCACCGTAGTAATTCACTCCTCCGGTGAAACAAGTTTGTTCGAATATGTTGACATTGTAGTTTAAATCATCTTCCATTAACCAAGATGGCCTATCAGCAGGATAGCGAAGTGAAGTGGCCTATACAGCACGAATTACGAAAGACAATACACGATTTGCAGAGGATTTTCGAATCCACGCAAGAATTTCCTTGCATCGTTTCATATTTCCGAATCATGGATTGAAGCTAAGAGATTCATACATAAAAAGATCCTTCAATCCAAGCACACGCATAGAAAATATAGATTTTTTACACTAAACAATTTCTATCCACCAAAACTTGCGCCATATCCAAAAAACTAACTGATGAAATGAGACGTTATTTCGTCTTGGATGCACATTGACGTTATTTGATTGTCTGACTCATCTCAAAAGCTACCATGTCTGATGATAGGTAGTTTAATATTAATTTACTCCATATGAAACGGTTAACAGGGTGCATACAATTCAAAGATTATTTAATCTATAGCATTTTTGAAGCCATGACATGCAAGGACACTCTCCTGACTTCAAAATTATTCTTGATTTTAGAACTTTCTAAGAAAAGCATAAATGCGTGCGCTGATCTCGTCCGGCTTTTCTTGATTGAAAAATAGTGATGTAGAGGCCGAATTCACCAACATCGGTGTCAAAGTCATCAAGAACTTCTTCCAATTTCCGAACTCCACTCATTTCCTCGAAAGGTAAAGGATTCGGCTACTCTGGTGTCCGAGGAAGAAACAGTTACACCGACAAATTCAAGCAGAGCGGATTCACCGGTGCAATGAACCTCCACCGAGCCATAGGCTTGAAACTATACTGTGATGCCGAGTCAGACCTGAACTAAAATTTTCGGAAAAATAAATGAAGTTTGCTTGAACTTGACCATCCAAAGAATTGCAAATTTCATACAATGAAAAGTGAAAACCATACATCATTTCCAAACCCTCGATTCACACACAATGAATCCACTAATTACATTATTCCACTTGAGACAAGATTCTCAAAATAAAACAAGAAAATCAAACCCAAAAGATGATCAAAGGAGCTCACAATACAGCACAAAAGTTGGAAGAGAAGCTCTTGAAGAAGGAAAGAATATGTGCATTTACTTCATCTGGTTTCTCTTCATGGATGAAGTGCCCCACCCCTTCCATCACAATCACTTCCTTCAACAAAGGCACATCTTTCTTGAACCCACCTTTGTGAATGTAATCTTTTGCCCCCGGAGAACTGTAGGTTAGGTCAAGATTTCCCACCATGAACTTCACAGGGACCTTGATCTGAGCCCCCGTCCACGGCGCTGTCAGCTCCCAGTTTCTGCACGTAAAAGAACGATGAGAAACAACGGGGACCGTAATTGAATTTGTGCAAAATTTGTATGAGGGAAAATGAAACTGTACTACGTACGTATCCCTTCTATAGAAACTGTTAACATGTCTCACATCGACTAAATACTAGACAATGTACCGTCTAATAATGCTCGACAACAACTTACATGTCGAGGGCACGATAGTAGTTTAACACGCCAGTGAAGCCCGTTGCCTCGTATTTGCTAGTGTAGTAATCTAGGTCTTCTTCAGATAGCCATGAAGGCAAGGAAATTGGAGAGTCGGGAAATGCATGATCCTTGGGAAGGATAAGTGGAGCTGGTTTTCGGTATGTTAGGATATGCTTCAACACATTCTTGGTACCTATTTCTGCAAATTCCTTCTCGATTTGCCCCGGTTCCTGCAACCGATACGAAAAGCTTAAGCTGTTAGATAAGACAGTAAACCGAGATCAAGAATTAATTTTGTTTCAAGAATTTAATAAATTGTGGATTCGAACAAATGATTCATATGGTTTCCCAATATATACGGAGATGCAAACAAGTTGAATCGAGTAAATTCCTATACGATCTTGTTTTGAGGTTTTTTTTATCGGACTTTGAAAAAATTAATTTAGACAAATTCCATGTAATTAATGATTATAATTTCTTGTGTTATCGTCCCTGGAAATTTAAAAAAATTTATGTATTATTCCCGTTGCCAAATGAATAAAATTTTAGAATAATATAATCGTACTCAATTTTAATTTTTAAAGTGCTTAGGTTTAACAAAACAATTCAAATAAATTCTCACAATCGATCTCCTTAGTCCAAGAATAATTCAAATAAAAACCAAATCACCAAAAAAAAGAAAAAAAGCTCATCAACCCTATTTGAAAAAACAATTAACTTATTTAAGAAAAAATTGCATTTTTGGTAATCATTTCAGCAATTCTGGGACGTTTTAGTTTTGATTATAAAATAAATTCATATCTTTAAAATTAAGCAATTTAATACTAAATTTGATCCCATTTTTGCCTGCCGGAAACAAATCCCAATTTTACATGTGGCCGGATTTTACTCTTTTTTTTTTAAGATCATTTTCATGGATCGAATCGGGACGAACCACTTAAAATGTAAAACTTTACTATTGATATGCGGAGTTTTACACCCTAAGTGATCCGTTTTGATTTGATGAGCAAAATCTGGCCATGTGTAAAATTGAAAATTGTGGCCGGATTTTACTTGAACACATGGAAAAACGAAGCTAGTTGCCGGCAGGCATTGGGGCTCCTCAAATTTTACACTGAATTACTTAATTTTGATGATATAAGTTTATTTTCTCGCCGGAAAATTAGTCGTCCCAAAATCACTGAAATGGGCCAAAAATATAATTTTCCATTTATTTAAATATAATAAAAAACATTCTCAGAAAATAAATTTCCAAACCTGAAATCTGATAATATAGTACTCATCTCCATAAACAGCCCTCAACATCTCAACAGGCTTCTTCCCTGGGTTTCTCCGGCCAAAAGCGACGCTCATGTTCACCAACGCCCTGACCTTATCCGGCCGGTACAGGCACAGACACCAGGCAATGAGCGCCCCCCAGTCGTGCCCCACCACGAACACCGCCGTCTCGCCCGGCGGCGCCACCGCGTCGATGAGCGAGACGAGGTCTCCCACCACGTTCAGGGTCGTGAACTTCACCGGATCCTCCACGGGGACGCCGGTGGTGTCCGCGTAGCCGCGGAGGTCCGGGGCGACGGCGCGGTAGCCGGCGGCGGCGAAGAAGGAGAGCTGGTGGCGCCAGGTGTACCAGCACTCCGGGAAGCCGTGGAGGAAGAGGATGGTGGGGCCGCGGCCGGTTTCGGCGTAGTGGAGGGTGAGGCCGTTGGTGGTGAGTGTTTTGTGCTCTATTTTCTCCATGTTTGATCTTTGTGTGTGTGGGGAATGGTGTGTTTGTGTGTTTGTATTCAGCATTTATGTAAGCTAATACGTAATAGTCGAATATTTTTAAAAATATTATTTTATTATATAAGGTTATATCATATCGTGTCATGTCAGATACTTATATTAAAAATTATTTTAGATATTTTTCACGTAAAAAATTGAAAAAATAATTTTTCTTATACGTATTATTATATTAATGTCTGTGTATTTTAGAAGTTAATATTGCTTATGTGAATTGAGTGATCCGTTAAGGAATCGAAAAAATTACAAATTCGGGACCATAATTTTACTCGAATTTTTAGGATATTATAAAGTTTCGAAAAGTTTGTACTCTTCAATTTGCAATTATTTAGAATTTCGGAATTGGTAAAATATAAGAATCTTATGTCTAGTTTCATGGTTAATTTTTAGATTCATTTTGTAAATAATTAATGGGAATTTGTTTAATATGAAATAAAAAGTAATTTTTAATATTTTGAAGTTGAACTTTGCACGACTTTAATTTGTCCTTGTACTTATCCGGAACCAGAAGTTTTTTCAAACATCATCTACTTTAATTTCATGTTTCACATGGTTGTAATTTTTTTTTTTTTTTTTTTTTGGTAAGATTCACATGGTTGTAACTTTTGAAAGTATTCCAAAAATGTAGCATTTATTGATTAATAGAATGTAAGCAAAGCGACAAACAATTACAAATTGTTGCTTGGGATTTCATATTTTAATTATGTGTTATTTTATTTATCGATACATGTTAAAACTATCCATAGACGGTCGAGAATAGAAAATAAACTTAATTTTTTAATTTTTTTCCCTATATTATTATTATTTCCGTTGGGAATATTAACAAATAGTCGAGAATAACAGATAGAATTAATTTTTTTAATTTTTTTCCTATATCATTATTATTTTCTTCAACTAATCTCGACAATATTATTTTATCGTGTTGGATAATTTTTATGTGAAAAACTTAAGAAAAATTTTGAATTACTCCTTATTTATGTTGTATCGTGTTCATATTACCGTATTTATATATGTGTATTATAGGATTTTGTCGAATTTGAACAAACTTTCGACAAATTACACATACCCCTTCATTAATTTATTGCAAAGCATTTAATTTCATTATAAACTAATGACAAATTCAATAATTAATAAAAAAGTAATATTAGCTAGAATTAGATTATTTTTTTTAAAATAATCTAGAGCGAAATTAAGGTCACATCGAGGGAGGGAAGGAGCTACCGCTCGTTCTAAATTTTGAATTTTTTTTAAATTTGTATATATATTTTGAAATTTTTATATTTTTATCCCTTTCAAATCAAAATATTATTCCCTTAATTTTGGATATCTTAATTTTTACTCTCCTGTTCACATCTATCATAATTAGTCCATCTAATTAGCATAATTTAAGTAATTAGAATAATTACTTGGAAGTTTGAACTTATAAAGATTGGTGCATGTGTTGGGACCATAATAAAGCAATTTGGATAGAGTAATAGTTGGAATTGAGTGTGGAAAATAAATATCAAGCTAACAAACAATGGCACTAATCCTAGAGACAGGGAATATTAAGCACATAATTGAGATCTACAGAAGCTTAATGGTGAAGATATTCGTGTATACGTACACATACACTCAAGTATATATACGTAGTATGAATTAATTAACTATAATAATTCAATTAACTAGGAATATAATCACAACCCCGTAACATGAAATTTGATAGAATTACATAAACTTCTCTCAGAGATTCGAGAAATTACAAAATCTTTCACGTTAGGGATTCACATTACTTCTAAATTTATCCAGTTCGATGGTTTTATTGGTAATATGTCTTTTGGTAACATGCCCCGCTATGTTGCACGCAAGTATATATACGTAGTATGAATTAATTAACTATAATAATTCAATTAACTAGGAATATAATCACAACCCCGTAACATGAAATTTGATAGAATTACATAAACTTCTCTCAGAGATTCGAGAAATTACAAAATCTTTCACGTTAGGGATTCACATTACTTCTAAATTTATCCATTTCGATGGTTTTATTGGTAATATGTCTTTCGGTAACATGCCCCGCTATGTTGCACGAATATAGATATGGACACGGCATGACACGGATACGGTAATATAAATTTTTCAAGTAAGAAGTGTCGAACATGGAATCTGACACGAATGTCCGACCTGACACGATAAAATAATATTTACAGATTATTAACATTTAAATTTGAATTCATGACTAATATGTATTAAGCTAAATCTTAAAGTATATTAAAGTGTATGTATACCAACAATTTAATTTGAGTATAGATGCAGAAAAGAATCTCCATGGCCCGTGCGTGCATGCCAAGTTGAGTGGGCTTTTTACATGTGGAAAAAGAATATCATTAACATTCTCTGAGTACCAACTTTTTTGCCCTTTTCCCCAACTCTTTAAAATAAGACTGCAAAAGTGTGAAATGAAGCAAAGAATTTCAATTATTATAAAGAAAAAGGGTGATAAGACAAAACGGTCTTCCACAACCATCTTAATCTTGCATGCTCATGAGTCATGACACGCATGCAAACTCAATAATTTATCATATTAATCTTGGATTAGTCTACAATAATTCTTTAGGTTTTATTGGAAAATTCCTTAGTTTTGTGAAAATTGCATCACAATCTATCGTGCACGGATACAGATACTGTGACATGGACACGACACGACACGACACGACACGAGACATATTTTTTCTTGAATTTTTTAGAGTATCAGACATGGTGTCCGATACAACAAATAATATTTCTAAAAGTATTCGTGTTTTTTTTTTTTTTTCAACTTAAACTTATTATAAACAAATTCCACTAATACAATTTTTAATTAGTTACTTTATCCTCATGTGGGACTTTAGGGATAGTGAACTGTCTTAGCCAACTTCATAAGCTTATATATATTATTAAACTTGCCAAAAGTTAGTGCATTCCTTGTCTTCCATAAATAATATTAATGTATTTTATTATATAAAACCTAGAGTACATAAAATTTGCAATTAATTTAAATATTATCAAATTGTAAATGGGCTTCTTTTAAGTCAATGACAAAAATGGGCCAATCTCCAGTGTAGAACCTCTGTTTTGGGCCCAAATATGTAGGTTAAATTGAATTGTTGTATTGACCAAATTCATGAATCTTATGTTAAAGTCCAGGCCCATTAGGATAAGATATTGGCAAATATTGTTCTAAGAAAGCCCAAATGTGTTATGAAAGTCCTAGTCCATTAAAGCTTTTTCCCTCTCATGCTCAAAATTCTCAAATGAATTGAATATTGAAATTTCTAAGGAAGAACTGTTGTTGACTCGGATTCGGAGACGGTTGTCAACCTCGTTCTCTCTTCGGATGTCGATAATCGTCTTCTTGGTACTTAGTGAATACTGAATACGCATGTAGTTTGATTTAACTATAATCTTTCTGGTATAATACTCGATAATTGTATGAATACTCTCATATGTATCTGTAAGCGTTTGATCTATTTCATGCTTTGGAATTTGTAAATCTAAGCATCATATGGTGCAGCCGTTTGTTAATTTGGAGTCTATTGACCTTAGGTTAAAAGAATAATTATATTCACAACCACCACATGATTTCGACTTGAAATTCGATCTACTCAATTTAATTTCAAATAGGATTATATTGTAATATTTTAAAATGGTCACGAGTTTGTAATATTTTAACATGCAATGCGACAACTAACATGCATGTGTCCTCATTTGAAATGGTCCCTTAATGTAACAACACAGAACTATTAAATAATATATATCCAAAACCCCATGTGAATATCAAATGTGACAATTACGTAGTTACAAAGCCATTTAACAAAGAAGCAAACCCATTTTAGTTATGAAGTAGTTCTATATTTTTTATTAATTATTTATTTTTTGACGTATCTCTAATTCAACGAGAAGATCAACCGATAATAGATCGATACCTTGATCTAAACAAAAAAAAAAAAAAAAAACTATCCACAAAGGCTTCTTTAATGAGATTTATGAGATATATAAAATTGTGGGCCTAAATATTGGAATATTTTTAGTCCTCCCAAGAAAACGGTTAATAAAGACTTTCTTACCATACCATACCATACGCTAAAAGTAAAAGTACAAAAATAAAAAAATATTTGGGCCACTTGGAAAGTGACACAAGCAAGAATGTTCAAAACCCAACGGTTGGGGAGCCTTCACCACATGAAAAGAAATTTTGTCATATATATATCTCAATAAATTCAGTCTAATCTGAAATGAAATATATATTTTTTTGGAAAGCTGAAATGAAATATATTTGATTGCAATATAAAGAAACTTGATTTTATTATCAATTGATTACCTCCATTAGTTAGATATGTGTTTTTTTTAAGACACATCTCTGACCGGATAAATTTAAACCCGAGTCATTACTTTAAAGAAAGAACTCTTTAATCACTTGTATTAATATCGGTAAAAATGCCAATTTAGTCCTGTAAGTTTGCAATTTTGATAATTTACTCATATCCGTTTCCAAATTTGCAATTAAATACTGCAAGTTTGTAATTTTGGCAATTTTGGTCCTGTTTATTTCGGAATTTGCAATTAAATCCTATAAGTTCTAAAATTTTACAATTTATATCCGATTTACGAAGAAAAATTTATTAGTTGCTGGAATTGGCCACATGACCCATTTCTTTGCTAATTTGGCGGGATGACATGACAAAAATATTTGACTTGTATAAAAAAAATTATTATACATGTTGCATATCTAATAAAAGAAAATTTAAATAAAAAATATAATTATATTTGAACGAAAATATCGTGTCGTACAGCGAAACCTATAAGAAAGTGACTCGCTCAGGCAACTGACTCCTTTTCAATAGAAAAGAATAGTCAAATCAACCCAGTATGCTAGTCAATTTCAGAGTTCTTACCTGCTTGCAAATTGGAGACGGACGATCACGGTCCCATGAAAATCTCTACATACTTGTTCCAGTCCAGGACAAGTGAGATCTTTCTGTTTGTGTGTGTGGGAGCAGTTCAAACTTAGAAGAGTCTGGCTCGGTCTAAATTCAAACACAACTCGCGCAGTCTAAATTCTGACATAAATTGTAAAATTTTAAAACCTACAGGACTTAATTACAAATTTCAAAATGGATAGGACTAAATTGTCAAAACAAATAAAACTAAATCACCAAAATTGCATTTTTACCTATTAATACCCAAACAATGTATAATTTTATGTATATGAGCTTCTTGAATAATCATGGTATGCATAAACCCTATAATTGTGCCAATATATATATATATATATATATATATATATATATATATATATATGTGTGTATGTGTGTGAAAAATGAAAAAGAACCAATTAAGATTAAAGCCACCATAGTCAAACAAGCTTTGCACTTTAAAAAAAGTCCCATTCTTGAAAATCCCAATTTCCACATGGAAAAGCTAATTTCTTTTCCCACCCCAACCCAAATCCGCCATGAAGGGCATTTTGCAATTGTGGTGTGTATTTTTATGTGTATTGCAAATCTAGTGTTTTTCCTAAAAGTATTGCATAAATGGTGTGTTCCGCTTTTGTGGAATGCAACTTCCATGTTCATTTTTGTCTTTTTCTTTAACTTGTGATATTTTGTATAATTTTCAATTAAGACCCAAGTTTTATAATTGTTTTCAATTTGGTCCATTAATTTCTCTTTCATGTATTTTTTCTATAAATTTATTGTTTATATGATTTATTATTTTTCCTTTTTCTTCTATGCCTTGTATTATTGTATCTCTATTTAATATATCTTTATTTATTGTTCGTTCGTAATTTTTCTGATATATTTCTTTTTTCTGTAAAGATGTTTCTAAATTTTTTCCCATTTGTTTAATATTTTTAGTTTTCATAATTTCTTTTAATCGATGTCTTTCTTCTGTTATAGTATCTAATTCTATTTTTGGTTTATAACTCATAATTAAGCATGTGCCATTTGGTATGCTGTATCTCTTTTTCTTTTGGTATTATTTAAATCTTCGTTTGCAGTTTTTATCATTATTTCTTGAGTTCTTAATGATATATTTTTATCGTGTCTTAAATTATGGTATGCCATTTTAACAAGATATTCGTCTATAATAACTTGTTCTTCTAATTCTTGTATATTTCGAGTTATTCTTGATTTATAATTAAATCTTTCCATTATGTTATAGTTAATTGTGTAACTATTTGTTTTGATTTTTCTAAACTAATAATGTTTTTCAAATGTTGTATTCCGTCTGTTTTACGACCTTCGTTTTTAGCTTTCAAGTAAAGTTTTACTTCTTTGTCATAACTTTCGTTTATTGCTTTTATATTGTCTCTATAGAATTTTTGTCTATTATAATCATACATTTTTGAATTATTAGTTTAGTTTTAGTATTTTAGAATCGTATACGGGCTCTGATACCAGAAAGGCAATCAGAGTGTTTCCTTGATTGTGGTGGTTAATTTAGCCATTTGATCGGCTAATTGTGTGAATTCGTTTTCAGTTATTTCATTAGAAGATTCCTCTTCTTTAAAATTTTTAATAGAGGCCCGTGTACTAGTACTAGTTTCATTAGTTCTTTGGTTTGGTGGTAGATATGTATAATATGTACTTTTACTTTTTAGAAGTTTGGGTGTTTTGTTTTGAAAAACATTCGTATTGACTTGTTGTATAATAGGTGTTTTTGGTATATATTTTATACGAGAAACTTCTCGAAAAATATCTTCCATATATATTTTATCTGTATTTCTGAATTGTATGCTATGATGACTGTTTGTTAGAGCATATCCAATGGTATATGTTATTGAAAAAGGGTAGTCATTTGTTTCCATTAAATCTTGTCTTTCAAATTTATAGGCAATGTTTAAAGATTTGTCTAGTTTTTCTGTTACAAGTGGTATGGCATAGTGTAAGGCTACATTAAAAAGTAGTTTAGTATAAGCTAAGTTTCCTTCAACTATCCCAAGTATTTTATCTTTTATGTTCATAATTCTATCATCACATATAGCTAGTTTTATGGGTGAGTTTATTCCTTCAGCGAATGTACTTTTAATTAGTATTTGTATTGTAGAAATATGTATATATCCTATTTCACTAGGTGTATATTTTGCTTTCTTAATTTTCTGAATTATATCAGCCTTGTTTATTAACGAAATAGCCTGTGTTCCTTTTGTTGTAGAAATTTCAATAGGTGTTTCACATGTAAATTTTCCATATAACACAATGTTTTTTCTACTCAGTTTTGTTTTTAAATCTGTTTTCATATCTTGTCCATCAATTAAGTTTAACTCTTTTCTTCTAACTTTGTTTAATTTCTTGTTATCAATAACAATATCTTGACAAAAATATCCGTATTCTTCAGTTGTTTCAAAGTGTTCTATCTGATCTATCAAACTAGTTTCCATGTATATAATTTCTAGTATACAAAATTATAATTAACGATTTCATAGCAAAGTTTGTATTGTTTACCTGTTTGTATATTTGTATCTACTGTCTTCATGCACTCCATGTTACCTGTTCATCATCTCTTCAAAGGATATGTTTAATTTTTGTATGAAAATTGTTTGGTTGTGTATGGTTGTGTATGGTTCTGCTATTCAGGCGTGAGGCCAACAGAAAAGAAAAGCTCAAAGGCTTTTGAAACTCAGAGAGTTTTTGATCAACACATGATCTTTTTCTCCATTCAAGTCTGAATATTACATACTACATTGAGGCTATTATATAGGCACTCGACTCACTATTACAGACGCGTTTTTACAAAAGTAAAAAAAGTAGAAAAAGACTTAAAGTAAAAAGCAAAAATGGTGCTCAACAGCTGCACCAAAAAGCAGACAGAGACATAAAGTCTGCATTATTGAGGTGTGTGCGTCATTGCTTACGTATTCCCTTGAGTATTTGACGTCATTGCATGCGTCAGTTTACATTATTCTTCAGTAACAGTGTCCTCCTTTATTGATTCGTTTGAATTGTGGGACCCTGTTTCTTCAGCTTTGTCTTCTGGTTTGTCTTGGCATATTGCACAGCTGTGTTCATCAATTATTTCGCTGTATTCGCAGAAAATGAGTTTGACTTCCATAGGAAGTGTCTTCAGGCTGTGTTCTTCAATTTTGATAAAAGTTTTCTCAAAGTTTTCCAACGTTTTTAGTTGTAACGGTGGAACTGTGTATCTTGAAGATCCGTATATCAAATGATAATTGGATTTGTAGTTTATTTTGACATTGCTGTCCTTGTTTATCTCCTGTGATGCATAAAATATTTGATTTAGTTGTTTTGCAACTATCTCAGTTATGTCATCAAGTGTCTTCATTGTGTCGATGCTGGGGTATTCTCCATTTGAAACTATCAGTTTGATAATTCCATGAGAGTATACTGATACTCCTTCTTCGTTGAAGATAGGGTATGAAAGTGTAGATTTAAAAACTATTTCTTTGTCCATGTTTCCTTTTGAAACTCGTTTAGCATAGTCTTGAAGTGTGGACATTAGTTTGGGGCTAAATTTTCGAAAACAGTTTGGGTTTTTGAAGTATAGAGTGTCAAGAAATCCATGTATGAAGAATTGGTATATCAAGTCTGGGTCTGTTTGTTCAAAGACAACGACTTTTGGGCCGTTTCTGTTTACTGGGTACCAAAAAAGGTTGTTTTTGTCTACCTCTGGGTTGTATTCAAAAATAGATTTCAAGAGTTTGTCAAATTTTTCTTTTGAGGGTTGTATTTGGGCCTCTTTTTGGGCTGGTGTTTGAACACGGTCCATTGGGTTTATTGTGGGTATGTTTCCAAGAACTCTCATTTTTTCTTTAAGACTATTTTGAGTTTGAAGAGTGGTTTGGAGAGTATTTTTGTAGGTTTTAGTCTCTTCAAGGGCTTGTTTTGCTTCTTCAAAACTGGTATAGGATTTATGTGTTATTCCTGAGTGTCCTAGTATGTGTATACTTGCTTTGGACCAATGGTCGTAGATCCCACGGCTTGGACCATTGAATATTGTGTACCATTTCTTGACCTGTTTTCTTTCATCTTCGCTGTCTTGTGAAGCTGATGATGAAGTATTCCCTTCTGCTGCTGTTTGTGGAAATGTTTTTGATTTTGTGAATGTTTTGGGTGGATCCACCACGCTTGCTGGGAACTCTGATGGTGGAAGTCCGGCTGCTTGTTGAACAGCGTGTAGTGCGGCAAGAAGTTCTTGTCGTTGTGTCATCTTGGATTCTGTGAATCTTTGTATCTCCAGATATTTGGCTTTTGTGAATTGTTGTATCTCACGATCGATTGTTTCAATGTTTTGTTTCATCAAAGCTATCGCGGCCTCCATTCTCGAGTGAGTGTGTCCGCAAGAGCGTTCTCTTCTGATTTTATGTATACGATGTGAAACTGGTATCTTCGTATTTCGAGCTGCCACCGTATCAATCGTCCTTGATTGTAGTTATCTCGGAGTGTATACCTGTAGAAGTTTGTTAAGTATTTTGAGTCTGTTCGAAGTTCGAATTCTCGAGGTAAAAGCTCGAGTTTCCACTTCCGAAGTATCTTTAGACATGCAAGTGTCTCTTTTTCATGGACTGTATAATTTTTCTGGGTTTCTGTAAATGTCCCAGATATATATTTACAGAGTTGTGTAATTTCGCGAACCTTTTTGGTTCTTGTATTCATAGGACCATCAAGGTCGTTTGTATTCATTTTTTCGGCTGGTATTGCAAGCATGCAACCAGACCATGTATCATTTGAAGCATCTGTCTCAATGATAATAAAATCATTTTCCTTTGGATTGTATAAAACAGGCAATGTTTCACAATATTGTTTTATTTTCTGTACTTGTATTGAATCATCAATTTGCCAATTCCATTGTATTTTCTCAGAAAGTTTCTTTTGTAATTGTGTTCTTTCTTTAGCAAGGTTCTTTATGAATCCTTGATCAGAAATATAATTTAAACATCCAAGAAATCTTTGTAGTTGTTTTCGATCAGTAATTTGATCTGGAAATTCGTTTAATTTTTTCAAGATGTTATCTTGAAGAACTATGTTTCCTTGTGAATCAAAAGTATTTCCAAGAAAATCAATTTTTTGTTTACATAAGACTGCTTTCTTTTTAGAAAGAATGAGTCCTTTGTCTCTGCATCGTTTCAAAACTATTCTTAGTTTTCTCAAATGATCCTCTTTATCTTGATTACTAAAGATGATGATATCATCAATGTAAGCAAGACAAATGTCTTCTAGACCTTCAAGGTTTGTGTCCATAAATCTTTGGTATATTCCAGGTGCTTGTTTCAAACCAAATGGTAAAACATTCCATTGGTAGTGTTTTTGTGGAGGACATGTAAAAGCTGTTAGAGGTTTTGTATCTTCATGCAATCTTAATTGCCAGTATCCTGATTTAGCGTCTAAAGTACTAAACCATGTTTTTCCTTTCAATCTATCTTTAATGTAATCAATTCTAGGAAGTTTATATGCATCTCCTACAGTTTTTTCATTTAATTGTTTATAATTTATGACCATTCTTCGTTTTCCTCGTTTTATTTCATTTTTGTTTTCTACATAAAATGCAGGTGCTGCGTGTGGACTTTTGCTTTCAGAAATTAATCCTTTTTCGAAAAGTTGTTTACATTCTTCTTTAAATTCGTCAATATCTTTTTTTTGAGTAGGGTATATTATTTTTGACATTTACTTCGTCTAAAGGATTTTTAAGTTTAATTTCAACTATCATATAATTATTATTCTTATCTTTGTCTAAGGGATCTTCACTAGTGACAGAGTCTAAAATTTCTTCTATTTCTTTTTCGAGGTTTGTTTTTATAAAAAATATTAATTCCTGATTGATTAAATAATTTATCTTGTCTATAAGATTACTTCTGTTTTCAATTTTCACTATGGGTATTCTAACTGTTTCACTCCTTTGAGATAGTTTTTCATTAACAGGTGATTTTAAAGTGATGTATTTTAGGTCTTGACAAAAAGGTCTATATAGTTTTAAAAAGTTATTTCCTAGGATAAATGGTAATCCTGTTTCGTGTCTGTATATAGATGGTATAATAAAACAATATCCTTGTATCCAAATTTTTTCTAAGTATGTTGCGTACCATATATAATAATGACTTGCATCTGCTATCATTACTTTTAATGGTTGTTTAAGTTTTTTCCATTTAAATATTGTAAGAGCTGGTGAAGCAAAGCATAAACTTGCTCCTGTGTCTATAAATGCTTTAATTGTTTTATGTTTTATTCTTACTTCTATAAATGTAGCGTTAGAGTTTTTCATTAAAAATCTTCGTCTGAACTATAATCATTTTCTGATTCTGTAACTGTTTCTATTTCGTATATGTTTTCTAGATCAGAATAGTCTTCTTCTATTGGTTCTAGATTGTATGTTTGAGCTACTTGGAGTATATATAATTTTTTCTCAGGCTGTTTTCGTTGTTTGGGACATTCTCTAGCGTAGTGTCCTTCTTCGTGGCAAAGCCAACATTGACATTTTTTCTTTCCTTCCGGACAGTATTTCTGTTTAGGTTTGTATTCTTTCTTTTTAAAGAAACGTCTTCTTCTTTTTTGAAATTTATGTTTATTATTGTCTATCCATCTTTTAGGTTTCTTTCTCCATCTATATCTTTTGTCTTTTCTCCTATATTTTCTTTTATTGTTTGGTCTAATTATGTATGGACTTTCTCCATATTGTTGAGGTACTAAAGGATTTCCCTCACAACATATCGTGACTTTGTTTTTAACTGCATTGTGTAAGTTTCTTTCATAGCATTTGTCTCCTAAAAATTGTTCTACTACGGTTTGTGCTCCTCCTAGTGTTTCTGAAGCGAATCCTTCGTTTACTTGTTTCTTAAATTCCGCATATACAATTTGACCTACTGGATAAGGTAATTTATTGAAGTATAATGATAGGTATTTTTCTCTGTCTTCTCTAGATAAATTATAGTAATACATATTATATTCGCAGTTAAAATGTTCTATAGCGCACATATCTAATATTTGTGTATTCGCAAGATGGTATGCTGCTCTTTCTTGTTCTCTTTTATTAAATATTATTCCTGAATCTTGTATAGGTATTCCAATAAATTCTGAGTATATTTTTGCAACTATGTTCCAAAAAGTATCTATAGATTCTTCTCCTGCCAAGAGTGTTTTCTGTTCTTCTGATAATGTGGCTAGATAATGTGTTACATTTCCTATTGTTTTATATTGAACAAAATTGAATATTGTTTTGAAATTTCCTTGTCTTAATCTATCTTCGGTTTCAACAATTAATCCTAGTTTATGTGCCCATTCAGTAATAAGTGTTGCTTTGTTTGTTACACAGTCTAAATCTAGTATTCCGTCTACTCCTAGTATCCCCTTTGTAGGTATATATTGGTCTGGTATTTTAGACCATCTTCCTTTTTTATTTGGAATATATCCCTTTTTAAAATTGTATTGTATACTTGAATTTTTTAGAGGATTAGTATATTTATCTTCTTGATAATATTCCCCTTTAATTTCTTCTTCTTTTGTGTTACTGCTTTCTGGAATATCTTTCTTATCTTTTTCTTGTTTCATATTGTGTTCCATTCCTATCACATCATCTTCTTCTGATGACTCATATCCATATATGACTTCTTCATTTTCTACTTCTGGTTTTATAGCTTCTAATGTGTGGGTTTGTTTATTTTCTTCATCAACAATTTTTAATGATTCTAATAAGTTGTTTAATTCGTCAATTTTTTCTTCTAAATGAAAAGTTTCCATTATAATCGTGGAGCTTCTATGTGAAATGGTTTGAGATTTTTGTTTCCAAAATATGTTTCAAGATCGGCAATAGTTATATGCCTAGAATATTCTTTTCGTATAATCACTTCTTTGAGTTGTTTTATTATTTGTTTTTCTTCAGATGTACCAATTTGGTTTTCATCTTGTTTTCCTTTGATTTCTCGTAGAAGTTTATCTAAAATTTCTTGTGTATTGTCTATTTCATTTATAACATTCTGTTTTTTATCTAAAAGAATTTGTTGTAACATATCTATAATGGTGTTTAATTGTGGGTTTGTAGTAGTGTGAAATAAATGTGGATATTCTCCCCCCTCCTGATGACAAGAGAAAATGTTTTGATCAATTTTATAATATGTTTCAATTTCTTGATGATTAGTATGAACGTTTGTGATAGTATTCTCAAGTTGACTCATCTTTTCATTAGTACTTATTAATTGTTCAGTTAATGTTTGTACTGTATTATTTAGAGATTGTACTTGTTCGTTTAATGTTTCCACAAATTTTTGTAATTCTTGTGTAAAACTCATGCTGATGAAAGTATATTTATTTTAGTTCTTAGTCTCTGGCACCATTTTAGAGTATTTTCAGTTTGTTCTTTAAATTCTTCCGTTTCTTTATTATGTTGTTTTAACCATGTCATGTATTTTTCTAATCTTATTAAATTAACTGGAGTGTATATTTCATTTCTCAAGAGTTGTTTTTCTCTGCGTTTCTTACTATTGAGAATTTCTTCTTGAATTTTATAGTTTGTTGGATGAGTTATTGAGTTTAAAACTAGAGTTTCTTGTTTTATTATACTCCGAATCAGTCTTAATTCTCTTCGCTTTATCTGTTTATTAAATTGATCCATTTTTATCCGTTTATTTCCCTTTGATATATTTTTTCTACAAACTTTTTATTTATTATTTTAATTTGTTTATCATTATTTGTTATATTTTTAATCTCATTTCTTTCATTTTGACATATAAAAATCTTTTTCATGATAGACTTGTATATTATTGCACTTTCTAGTCTTTTTCCTGATTTTGTAATATCTGTTTTTATTCTTCTTTGCTTATCCATATTAACTTTTAAATCGTTTTAGTAATGAAATAGTTTTTTGTATTTGTTCTTGATAATATTCTGCCCAATATTCATGATATCTCGTGATATACCAGTGTCCATTATTTTTTGCCACTAAGTATGATTTTTTATGATAATTATATTCGTCGTATAAATCTGTTAAATATCCATTATATCCTTTCATTTTGAAAAGTATTGTGGGTCAAAATATAATATTCAAAAGTTATTGTATTGATTTATAAGAAAATATCAACTGTGTTATGAAAAATGGGTTCCGCTTTTCACATTCACGGATAACACCACTTTTATTATATGTTTTAAAAGTACACTACTTTTATAAAGTAGTTTTGTATTCACACTAGTATTAGAAAATGTCCCGCCATGAAAGTACCTTGATACCTAGGGCTGTAAATGGATATTCGAAAATCCGATATCCGTCCGCATCCGAATTCGTTTATAGAGGATATTATCCGAATCCGTCTCAAGAGGATATTATCTGTATTCGATTATAGACATCCGAATTATAAACGGATAAGGATATGGTAATAAGGCATCCGATCCGTTTAACATCCGATTCGTTTTATTATCCGTTAGATATATCCGTTATCCGATTTATCCATAATCCGTATCCGATAAATAATGTATTATATTAAAATATATACACAAAACTGTGTATGTATAATAGATTATTAGTATTAAGTAAATTTTTTAGCGCATTTACTAAAGAAAAACCTTAGGTTTTATTAGTAACTATATGTTCACGTCAATATTCATATAGAGATAATATAATTAACATATATTATGTTACTAATAAAAGTATTATATTTCAAATTAATTATATGATAAAATTTATAATTTCACCACATTTATACATCCGCTAAAACATAAAAATGATCTATATAGATATACTTATTATTTCTCTATTCGTCTAAAATATATATATATTCAAAGTTATATAATTATTAAATAATTTATCTATAAATGAATAGTTGATAATCTGATTAAAAGTTCGAAGTTATATATAAATAAATAATTTATGTCAAATTTTGAATAGTTGAAAATCCGATTAAAATCCGAATCCGTCCGAATCCGCCTTGTATCCGTATAAAAAGGATATTATCCGAATTCGATTTAAAATGATATTATCCGTATCCGTCCGAATCATAAACGGATAAGGATATGGTAATCATACATCCGATCCGTTTATTATCCGTTTACACCCCTATTGATACCTTTGCTGTAAAAAGAAAGTCTACCCATAAAAGAAAAATTACAGAAACATCCAAAGATGGTCGTCACTCCATCATGTGACCAAATAAATGGGCGTAGCAGCAGCGGCAGAAATCCCACCGCCGTGGTCCCCGTTAAGCTCCCTGAGGCTGAAGTATGGGATGCCCGCCGCCACCTCTCCGCCCTTCATCAGCGGCCCGGAACCGCCCCGGTACGGCGTGGCAGAACCACTCCGGCTCTCCGTCACGTAAATGGGGCCGGAAATCGAGCCAATGCGGTGGCGTCCGCCACCCATATCGGCGGCGGCGGAGGGTGCCCGCCGGGGGAACTTGAAGAACAGAAGCGGGTTGCGCCACCACCTCTTCTTGCTCTTCTTGATCTTCCTCGATGAGTCGTCTTTCGAGATGGGTTTCTGCAGCCTGAAATGGTGGAGATCTATGGATCTTGATGCTGAATCCCTCTTGTGCTTCCGGGCTTCTTCCAAAACCTTGAAGAACATTATGAATTGGAGTGAAACATTAAACATGAATCAAGAAAATGTACTTAGCTGTGTTAATGGTGCATAAAAATTGAGTCTTTTGTGGAATATAATGTGCACATTGCTAATGTTTATCTTATAACGTCTGAGAATGTTGGTGGAGAAGAAATACTTACCTGATAATAGTCGATTTGGGGTTCGAATCCATAGTCGGTGAAGTGGTGAGGTTGGGCGATGGGGAAGATGGGAGACACATTTGACATTGATAAAGATTGGATTTTTATCTTGGAATACTAGTGTAATACTCTGTTTCTTGGCTTAAAGACTGGATTTTTATCTTGGAATAGTAGTGTATACTCTGTTTCTTGAATCTTGGCTTGTTTTTTGAGGTGGGTTATATGGTTATAGTTTGGAGTGGGGTGGGGCTCGAGGGGTGGCCGTTGGAGTTAGGGAACCCTAGTAAATGCAATCACAATCTTTTTATTGGGGTTCTCACTTGGCATGGTACCAAGTACAACTTCATCACATTATTGCATTAATAAATTGTCACGCATGCAAGGCCATAGTTTGGTCAGATGTATTGTAATCTTCTCGGGAAGCCTTGATAGTATTGTCTCCAACGTATTCGTGGAGATGACAACTCTTATGCAGATGCATTAGTTAAAATTGACCATCAATCTTTGAGTCGAGTGGAATGGACCGATCTTCCTAATGTTCTTGATGGATCTGCTTAAAACTGACTTATAATTTCCCTTTTTTCGGGGTCCCTTTTGAATTAAACAATAAGTTATGAGATTGGTCAGACTGTAATTCACTTGGGCTGATATTGCAAATTTTATTGATCTTCGAAAATTAAGTTTGAAAAATGACCTTTAAGAGAGGTCTCTATTCTACTACGTATGGCACAATGTATGGACACGATACAATTCGAATGTGTTACCATGTATATTCTTGTGTAAATTTATCTTCACGACTACGATACTGCTTGATGAGTTGTACTTATGTGATGTGAGGTATTGTGAAAATGTGGGTTTATTATGAGAGATCCAATGGGGAATCAAGTGTGGTTAAATAATATACATATGTGTGTACTTGTTTCTGAAACGTCAAGATATAAGTACAGATTTTTAATGTAAGTGTGAGAATAGCAAGCACGGACATCTCGACTTGAATCCCATATCTTCAAATGTACATTATAAAAGAGAACTAAAATCAAATCAAACACACATAACAATACCAACAAATACATAACAGTACCATACAGTTAATACACTTATCCATAACCCATACTTATTCAAAAGCATTAAACCAACTACTAAACTCAAGCAACCTGTTCATGCTTCATCAAATTGCAAACTAATGCCAGATGACATTCTTCAAGCCAAGCTAAATTCTTGAAATTCAAACAGCACTCTCAAATGGTGAAGGATCTGTAAAAAAGAAGAAAGAAAGAGGAAACTAAGTCTATCTGAAATAGATACACTATGCAAGAATGTAAAGAAACCAAGTGAAATGCTAAACTTTCGAGAAATTACTGTTTGTCAGTGGATTAGCCAGTAAAAATATTGTATTTATCACATAATCACAAACCAATAGTCAATAACCCTTGACCCAAATCCATGTTGAATCATTTGCTCTTATCATATTTTGTCTATAATGATGATCCTAAACACATAATATATTAGAGAAACAGATGGTACTGATAGATGGAAAAAAACAACCACCAGTAAGTTTTAGTATCTATTGAAGTATGCAAGGAGCGAACCTCAAGGCAGGACACGAACTTGAATGCTTTCGTTCCCGTAATAACGTTGATCCTCCTGAATCTGTCTTGCTGAAGCCACAGCAGAAGGGCTGCAGGATTCATCCAATTCGATCATTTCAAGTGTTGGAATTTCTCCTATGCCGCAGGGGATTTCCTCCAGTGCAGAGCAACCCCGAATAATGAGGCGCTCGAGTCTTGGGAAACGAGTCTCATCAGCCTGCCAATGCACCAGCTTCAAATTTTCAAGAAGAAGAAACTTTAGAGACCCAAATTCTTTTTCTGTTGCATCCCATAACTCATCGTCATCAGTCACCTCCCCCTCGAAGGCACAGTTTTTTATTTTGAGCACTTCAAGATCGTCCAAGGAACCGAGACAAGCTGTGAATCCCCAAGGTATTGTGCATTCAATCAGAGTTAACTTCTTAAGAGAAGGTGGGAGCATGAGGTCAGACAGAGCATTACGAGCCTGGGGCAACAGTACAGACGAGCACTTTAAGGTTTCAAGTTTCGGCAGCTCTCGAAGATCAATGATTATATCATCGTACTGTATATAGATTCCCAACTTTTTTATGTTTGGAAAGAATGCAGGGCCAGGGAATTCATAGTCCCAATATACAGTAGAGATTGTTTGCAGCTTTTCAAGAACACTGATATTGCTAATACCAATATAGATTTTTTTATTTTTGAACTTGAGATGCCTCAACTCTGACGTCTCCCATATTTCAGAAGGCAACCCAATGAGTCCTTCTATCGATTGAATAATTAATGTCTGAAGATTCCACAACCGCGAAATTTCAGAAGGTATAGCCTCCGTGTTACAGGAGAAAGCCAAGTAACGCAAGTTGACCAGCTCCCTTATTTCTTCAGGGAACTGATGATATTCTATGTCAAGCGCATCCAACACCCTCAGCAAGCTTAGTGTGAAGAATTCGCGAGAAAGGAATGCATTTGATGCAAGGCCAATACATAGAAAAGTGCGCGCAAGTGACATAAACTTTTGTTGAGACAATAAATTGACAAAACTAAATGATGATGCATGAATGCTCAAACGACGAGTGTGATGGAATGAACGTCCTGGAGCGTTGTATACATGACGATTCTGGACTTTTAGAAACTTCTCTTGATCGGCTTTCTTCAGACATAGATCCCTCAAAAGGTCATGGATGCCATAGCTCTTTGCTTTTCCATTAGACTTGTTTTGTCTAACAAATATTAGATTCCTGTCGACAAGAGCTTTTAGGTAATCCTCCGCAGACTCTTCCAAGCTTTTATCACCATTGGATTTCAAGAATCCCTCGGCTACCCATAGATTTACTAGTTTGGATGTTCGAATCTCATGATCTTCCGGGAAAGCTCCGAAATAGAGGAAACACGGTTTCAAATGATCTGGCAGGTGATTGTAACTTAAAGACAGTATATTAGAAAGTTGCTCGTCCTTTATATCATCAGCAACATGCTTCCAAGAATCTTCTGTTTTCTTAGCCTCGGAAAGAAGTCCACCAATCACACTGATTGCCAGAGGAAGCCCTTTACAACTGCTTGCAATGTTTTTCCCGATCATTTCTAATGATGCAGGACAATCCTCCTCTCCAAACACCTTTTCCCGGAGTAGCTCCCAACTTTCAGGCTCGTTCAAGAGTTGCATCTGGTGCAAACTCAATGCATCAACATAATCAGCCACCTCCATTTCTCTCGTGGTTAGTATGATCCGACTTCTATTGTTGTCCTTTGGGAAGTACCTTTGTATATCGTCCCAAGCACGGCCGCTCCATATATCATCTATTACAATTAGATATCTTTTGCCCCACAGTCTTTTATGTAATATGACTGATAATTCCCTGTCATCCTTTTGAAGAATTTCCTCTGTAAGCCTTCCGACCAAGCAACCAAGAAGGTCCAGTAGAATTTTTCGGACATTATACTCTTGTGATACCGTGATCCATGCACGATGGCCGAAGTGGGAAACCATGTCTTCATCATTATAAAGCTTTTGAGCAAGAGTGGTCTTACCTATGCCTACAATCGGAATGATCTCGAGTTTGGTCTCGTCTCCCGTCAGCCAATCTTTCAACTGATACAAATCTTCATCAAGCCCCACCACAGTGTTGGAGGAGATTGGCTCTGGTTTGGATGAACCACTACCAGCTGAACAGGGACGAAGCCAGGATTTCAGGTAAGGGTGGCGAAAATTTAAAATATAATAGTATTTTTTAAAAAATAAATATTATTTTATTAAAAATAAAAATATTATTTTATTCAATATATATAAATAAAACATGTATAACTTAAAACTTTAATTTGATTAAAAATACATTAAAAAGTGTCTCTAAATTTTACATATTATAACTATAATATTTCCATTCAACAAAAAAATATATATATAATATTCTATTTATTATTCGACATATTCTATTCTGATAGTCATAGAGATAAAAGATACAGTTAAGAAATTAATTATAAATGTTATCTATTATAAAAGAAAACTAAAATTATTATTTAAGATACAATCCATTAGCTAAATAATTTATTTGTAATAAAAGAAATACTAAGATTAACACATTTATTTCATAATAAAACACAAACTAAAATTACTATTTAGATACAATTTTTTAACTAAATAATTATCCATAATAAAAGAAGAAAAATAGCACAGTTATATAAATAAGAAACAATATTTTCTTAATACACAAAACTCATATCAACATTAAATTATCTAAAATTAAACACAATATATTATTTAAAATTAAACATAGTTATCTTTATTCTATTGTCATACTGATACTAATTTATCCAAAATTAAACACAATTATTACTTAACCTATTTTCATAGATACAATCTTTTCTCAAAATATTGAACTAATTTACAATTAATAAATTAATTATAAATTTTATCTATATAATTTATTCATACTAAAACTATAAGAGAAAAATAGAAAAATTAAAATTAAATATAAGTTAATATTATCTTTTGGTTTTATTGGATAACTTGGGAGAAAAATAAGAGTTTTAAGTTGAGTAGAAGAAAAAAAAATAAAAGAAGAATAGCAAAATAAAAGAGAAAAAGACTGTAAAGAGAGAAAGAAAGATTAATTGAAGATTTTTTAATATGTGAAAGAAGAAAATAATATCAAAAGACTTATATTGGGAAGTGTAAAAAATGCATTTGGATTGAGAAAAAGAATCATAATTAAAGTAAACTAATACTAAAATTCAAATTAATCTAAAAATAAAACCTAATTATTAGGATTAGTGAGTCGTAATTGGGGGGAGGGGGGGCAAAATAATAAAATTTCTAAAATTTACATACAATAAAAAAAAAATTAAAAAATTTCGGGGGGGCGGCCGCCACCCCATGCCCCCCCCTAGCTCCGCCTCTGCCTATGAGTATGTTCTCGAAATAAGAAAATTGTAATTAAAGTTAATGAGAGTATTTTTGGATTTTTATACAAAAATCTGATGTCATTAATTTTTAAATGAAATCTAAAAATTTGGGGTTTAATATAATTATATCTTTCCAAAAGGATTATATTTGCGATTTAATCTAATTTTGAAAACATTTTATAATCACTCCAGAGGCCCAAAGATTACAAAAAATATGATGATTACTAAGAATCTATGAAGTGTGAAGGAACATCGTTGGTTATAACAATAATAATATTAATAATTATTAAAAAAAAAAAAACAAGAGGGTTGGGGCACTGGGCTGGACCCAGGCCCGGACCCAATAAAAATGGGTCTAATTTTTACCTAATTTTCAGTCCCATTGGGTATTTAATGGGCATGGGTAGGGTCTGAGCCCAACCTTAAATAATGGGTAATCATTTGGCCTGGACCTGGGCCTGGGGAATCCCTATCCATTCACAGGCCTACAAGACATTATAGCTGAAAAAGTAGGGTAGTTGAGCTGCCGCTGCGAACGGCGATTGGTGGTTGGGGACCCGCTGAAGTTAGTGCAGCGTTAGGGGTGGATGCGGTGGCCGGCGGTGGTGGTTGGTTTTATCTCTGCTTTTGATCTACTTGGGCATGCAGAGCATGCTTGCATTATGCCCAAATTGCAATTTGATTATGGACATTGGTCTTCAATCAAAGTTAAGCTTTTTAAATGGGCAATCTAAGTCTTGCGATATTACTATCCCCGCACAAAATTGACTCTATTATCATGGATGCGCAAAACAAATTAAAATTAGGGCAAATTATAATTGACTATCCCCCAGGTTAAATCTAACTACAAGTTTGATAGGGATATCTCGAAATATCAGTTGGCGTAACGTGAAGATGAGTTGGAAGCCGCCCTTTATATCTACCTGGCGTTGGATGCTTTGACTAATGCCCTGTGAAGATGAGTTGGAAGCCGCCCTTTATATCTACCTGGCGTTGGATGCTTTGACTAATGCCCTATTCTCGACTCCGAATTTATAGTGCGGAACACTTTCTCAAAGCCTGATTCTTGGTCAAGCCTCCCTCAGGCCTCATCCTAACAGCTCCTTGAGCGGATGATTGATTCGACCCAAATTGTCGGGTACAAAAACAACATTTAATACGAGGCATTTTCTTTGCACCCGCATCAATTCTCACGCTGAGTATCTGATTTACCTCCTCTCACTTGCTTCGTTGGGCGAGTGTTGGAATTGAGATCAAGACATCAAGAAAATGGGTGACACACCTCTCCCTTAACGGGCCGCTAAGATTGCCCATTATGGCCAGATTTCAATTTTGATTGTCGTCGTTGTTCGTCGATCAAAGTTAAACCTTTTCAATTGGGCAATCCTAGTCTTGTGATATTACGATCCCTTCATCAAATCAAAGTCTTGTCAGTTGGATGTATCGCCATGGATGCCCCAACCAAATTAAAATTATTTCAATTCTTGATTCGATTTCATGCTATATTAATTTAATTAAAAATATAATATTCGAATATATGAATATAAAATTATCTGTACAGTTTTATGTTTAAAATCAAATTTAGTAGGAGATATAAGGGGGATCAAGCATGGTTAAATAATAGCCGATAGGGGTCGGTCCAAACGGTTAATCAGTTTATTTTCTAGAGCAATAATCGAGTTCGAATCCCACTTGGGGGAGTGTGTTAAAATAAAAAATAAAAAAAAAAAAGAAAAAAACCATGATTAAATAATATTGTTGTGAAATTTCATAAAACCCAACACTTTTTTTTTTTTTTTTTGAATCACATAAAACCCAACACTTGAACATCAATAAATGACAGTACGTAGTTAATACACTTATCCATAAATCATACTTATTCAAAAGCATTAAACCAACCAAAACATAAGCATCTGGTTCATTCTTCATCGAAATTTCATAGTGGAAGCCATTCGAAATTCTTGAAGTGCAAATGGTCAAGCATCTGTAAAATAGAAGAAAGAAAGAAAGAACCAAGATTAAGTCTATTTTAATATGAAGAGAATATGTAAAGAAACCAAAGTAAAAAATTCTGAACTTTTGATAAACTACTGTGCTGGATTTTGTTAGTGGATTACCAAATAAACTTATTTGTGTTTCTCACTTAACCCAAATCCCTGTTGAATCATGTTCTATATCATATTGTGTCAAGAATGATCATTCCTAAACAAACAATATGATGATGACTGATAATGAGAACAATAGCCAGCAAGTTTTGGTATCTATTGAAGTATGTAAGAGAAAACCTCAAGGCACGACGCGAACTTGAATGCCCTCGTTGCCGTAATCACGTTGATCCTCCTGAATCTGTCTTGCTGAAGCCACAGCAGAAGGGCTGCAGGATTCGTCCAATTCGATCATTTCAAGTGTCAGAATTTCTCCAATGCCGCAGGGGATTTCCTCCAGTGCAGAGCAACCCCGAATAACCAGGCGCTCGAGTCTTGGGAAACAAGTTTTATCGGCCTGCCAATGCACCAGCTCCAAATTTTTAAGAAGCAGGAACTTTAATGACCCAAATTCTTCTTCTGTTGCATCCCATGACTCATCATCACCAGTCTCCTGTCTCTGAAAGGCACAGTTGTTTATTTTGAGCACTTCAAGATTGTCCAGGGAACTGAGAGTTGCTGTGAATCCCCAAGGTATTGTGCATTCAAACAGAGTTAACTTCTTAAGAGAAGGTGGGAAACTGAGGTTAGACAGACCCTTACGATAAGACGAGCACTTTAAGGTTTCAAGATTACGCAGCCGTTGAAGATCAACAGCGAAACTAGTGATTCCCAAGTTTCTTATGTTTGGAATGGTAGTTGAAAGGAAATCAACGTTTATATATGCAAATACAGTAGAGAATGTTTGCAGCTTGTCAAGAACACTCTTCTCGTCCGGATAAACAAAGAAATGGGTATTTTTTACCTTGAGATGCCTCAATTCTGACATCTCCCATATTTCAGATGGCAACTCAATACGATTTCGTTCAGATCGAATAATTAGTGCCTGAAGATACCACAATTGCGAAATTTCAGAAGGTAATACCATTGAGTTGTAGGAGAAAGCCAAGTAACGCAAGTTGACCAGCTTCAATATTTCTTCAGGGAACTGTTGATATTCTATGTCAAGCACATCCAACACCCTCAGCAATCTTAGTTTGAAGAACACAGGGGAAAGGAACTCGTTTGATGCAAGGCCAATACATAGGACAGTGCGCGCAAGAGACATAAATTTCCGTCGAGATAATATATTGATCAAACTAAATGATGATGCATGAATGCTCAAACGACGTATGTGATAGAGCGAATGTCCGGGGGCATGGTGAACATAACAATTCTGGACATTTAGAAACTTCTCTTGATCAGTTTTCTTCACACATAGATCCCTCAAAAGGTCATGGATGCCATAGCTCTTTGCTTTTCCATTAGACTTGATTTGTCTGACAAATATTAGATTCCTGTCAGCAAGAGCTTTTAGGTAATCCTCTGCAGCCTCTTCCAAGCTTTTACCTCCATTGGATTTCAAGAATCCCTCGGCTACCAGTAGATTTACTAGTTTGGAGGTTTGAATCTCATGATCTTCCGGGAAAGCTCCGATATAGAGGAAACACGGTTTCAAATGATCTGGCAGGTGATTGTAACTTAAACACAGTATATTAGAAAGTTGCTCGTCCTTTATATCATCAGCAACATGCTTCCATGAATCTTCTGTTTTCTTGGCCTTGGAAAGAAGTCCACCAATCACACTGATTGCCAGAGGAAGTCCTTTACAACGGCTCGCGATGTTCTTCCCGATCATTTCTAATGATGCAGGACAATCCTCCTTTCCAAACACCTTTTCACGAAGTAGCTCCCAACTCTCAGGCTCATTCAAGAGACTCATCTGGTGCTTTACACTCAATGCATTGACATAATCAGCCACCTCTGTTTCTCTCGTGGTTAGTATGATCCGACTTCTGTTGTTGTCCTTCGGAAAAAACCATTTTATATCATCCCAAGCATCGACACTCCACAGATCATCTAATACAATTAGATATCTTTTGCGGCACAATCTTTTATATAATTTGTCCGATAATTCTGTGTCTTCTTGTTTAAGAATTTCATCTGTAAGCTTTCCGACTAAGCAACCAAGAAGGTCCAAAAGAATTTTCCGGAAATTATACTCTTGTGATACTGTGATCCATGCACGATTGTCGAAGTGGGGAACAATGTGCTTGTCATCGTATAGCTTTCGAGCAAGAGTGGTCTTACCTATACCGCCCATGCCTACAATTGGAATGATCTCGAGTTTGGCCTCGTGTCCCGTCAGCCGATCCTTCAACTGAAGCAAATCTTTATCAAGTCCCACCACAGTGTTGGTGGAGATTGGATCTGATCTGAGTGAACCACTGCCAGCTGATGAACTTTTCACGATCTGATTTGGATCACTTGCAGCAGTATCCATGGTCTTCGTCATTTGGGCCTTTGCAGAATTCAGTTCCTCTATCACTTGCTGCAGATCTGGTGGGGCGATCGAACAGCTCGCAGCTCCAAGCTTCAAAAGCATTCGATCCACAATATGGGATTCAATAATATCTTCAGCTTTATGGGCAGCATCCTGGATTTGGCTCTGGAGACTTTCTCTCTGACCATTTGCTGGAGAAGAATTTTCAAGAAACTGCTTCAAAGAAGAAGCTGTTTCAAAAAGGGATTCAATTTGTGGTCGACTCTTATGATCAAGAATCCAGCGCTTTTGATCAGGGTTCAAGATTTTCTCCAGAATCGTTATGAGGGACTCCAGATTGTAAGCCATATTCTTAATTTGTGTATCACTCCTTACTCTCAAAAACAGAAAACTTGCAGATATCAGCACAAAGAAAGCAATTATTAGCAAGCTACCAATGGTTGACTTGTTTGATTGGTGAAGTCTACAATGGAAATGTGAAAACACAATATAAAAATGTGATTTGGTATTCTGTTCTTTAGACTGACAGGTAAGACCGTAAGAGGCAATTATTTGAGTGAGATAATATTTTATACAAAAGTGGAGCTAACATACTCCAAAATATATTCATGGTGGTGCCAGCACTTTCAAGTCATCGACTTTCATTATAATACCAAATATATTTACACAACTTCATGAAGCGCAGAAAAAGGCTGAATCTGACCGAAAACGAAGAAAAATGACATTACATAATATCACGTGTTAAAATTTAAAAAACTGACCAATTTCGTGATCGTGAACATGAATTCCCATGGAAGTAGCTTTTCTCCCCCTAATTGATTCCGGATTTCCGAAGTCGAAGTAATTTCCTGCTATGAATAAGAAGACATCTGTTTAGTATTACGCTCACATTCCGAGTAAGAAGACATTAAAGCTGAAAAAGTAGGGTAGTAAGCGTGGTTACTGTGGCGTTAGGGGTGGACGTGGAGGCAGGCGGTGGTGGTTGGTGCTGTCTCAGCGGTGATAATTTGCTTGGGCATGCTTGCATTATGCCCAAATTTCAATTTGATAGACGACCAATGTTTTGCCGGGATACCACCAATCGTGTAACTTAGCGTTTCGGCGCCATGTTAGCTTAAACAGAGGTCTCGAGTGTTTAAGAAGCAAGTACTTTCGATAAAAAGGTTTTACACCTAAATAGTTTGATCAATTCGACCATGAAAATGGACCGTAGAACCCAGAAAAAAAAGTTGTTTTGCCAGAAAAGACTAAACTTTTCAATTTGGGCAATCTAAGCCTTGTGATATTACGATCCCTGCACAAATCTATCACCATGGATGCACAAACCAAAGTAAAATTATTTTATAATCTTAATGGTGAATTGTTATATTCTTGACACTCATGCAACGCTATTGCTCTGATTTTAGGAACCTGAGTGATAGGTGTCTAATCTATTAAAAAAAATTAAAAATTTATATCTACCGAATAACACAACCGTACATAGCAATAAACAAGTCCTTTTTATTTTGTTACTGATGCTCTATGATGCATGAATATAAGATACAGATACGAATGTATTACTTATGCATGGCCATAAAACTACGTATATTCTTGTGTAAATTTATCTTCGCGAGACTACTTAAACGAGATGTACTTCTGTGATGTGAGGTACTGTGAAAATTCGAATTTATTACGAGAGATTCAAGAGGAAATCAAGCATGGTTAAATTAAATAATAAACATGTGTATGTACCTCTTTCTAAAAGGTCAAGATATAAGTAGAGAGTTATAATGCAAGCACGGACACATGGCTTGTCTCAACAGATCTTGACATGTATATTATAATATAACAAATTATAAATTCATTTGATTATGAGAAAAAAGAAATAAAACAATAAATGATCGTTGATAAACAGGGGATATGTGGAATAAGGTGTTTGAAGCTTACATTTTTCTGGAAAAAGGTAAAGCAACTGGTTCATTAATTCATTCTTGATCGAAATTTCAAACTAAAGCCAGATGCATTTTTCTAGGCTCTAGCCATCCTAAATTCTTGAAATTCAAACTTCATATTTAAATGGTCAAGCATCTGTAGAATAGAAGAAAGAAAGAACCAAAGTTAAGTCTATTATAATATGTAAAGAAACCAAGCAAAATACTAAATTTCAACAGATCACCCTGAACTACACAAGGCATATAGACAAGAGACAAAAATGATAGATAAATGAAAGCAATAACTAGTAAGTTTGAGCATATTGCTTAGTGTAATATAAGGAGCTAACCTCAAGGCAGGACACAAACTCGAATGACGTTCCCGTAGTCACGTTGATCCTCCTGAATCTGTCTTGCTGAAGCAACAGCAGAAGGGCTGCAGGATTCGTCCAATTCGATGATTTCTAGTGTTGGAATTTCTCCAATGCTGCAGGGGATTTCCTTCAGTGCAGAGCAACCCCGAATAACAAGGCGCTTGAGTCTTGGGAAACAAGTCTCATCAGCCTGCCAATGCACCAGCCCCAAATTTTTAAGATGCAGGAACTTTAGAGAGCCAAATTCTTCTTCTGTTGCATCCCATGACTCTTCTTCAGTCTCCTCACCCTCAAAGGCACAGTTGTTTATTTTCAGCACTTCAAGATTGTATAGGGAACTGAGAGTTGCTGTGGATCCCCAAGGTATTCTGCATTTAATCAAAGTTAACTGCTTGAGGGAAGGTGGGAAACTGAGGCTAGACAGACGCTGACGAGCTACACACGAGCACTTTAAGGTTTCAAGTTTAGGCAGCTGTTGAAAATCAATAGATGCATAATAGGTTCCCAAGTTTCTTATGTTTGGAATGGTAGCAAGGAGATAGTCGTCCAGACGTCCAATTACGGTAGAGATTGTTTGCAGCTTTTCAAGAACACTCTTCTTGCCAGGACTAACAATGAAACAGGTATTTTTGACCTCGAGATGCCTCAACTCTGACATCTCCCATATTTCAGATGGCAACTCAATGTATGATTGTTTGGATCGAATAATTAATGTCTGAAGATTCCACAATCGCAACATTTCAGAAGGTAGAAAGTGTGAGTTGTAGGATAAAGCCAAGTATCGCAAGTTAACCAGCTTCAATATTTCTTCAGGAAACTGTTGATATTCTATGTCAAGCACGTCCAACACCCTCAGCAATCTCAGTGTGAAGAACACAGGAGAAAGGAACACGCTTGATACAATGCCAATAGATAGAAAAGTGCGAGCAAGTGACATAAATTTCCGTTGAGATAATAAATTGATCAAACTAAATGATGATGCATGAATGCTCAAACGATGTGTGTGATAGAGAGAACATCCAGCGGCATTGTAAACATGATGATTCTGAACTTTTAGAAACTTCTCTTGATCGGCTTTCTTCAGACATAGGTCCCTCAAAAGGTCATGGATGCCATAGCTCTTTGCTTTTCCATTAGACTTGTGTTGTCTAACAAATATTAGATTCCTGTCAGCAAGAGCTTTTAGGTAATCCTCTGCAGCCCCTTCCAAGCTTTTAGCTCCATTGGATTTCAAGAATCCCTCGGCTACCCATAGATTTACAAGCTTGGAGGTTCGAATCTCATGATCTTCCGGGAAAGCTCCGATATAGAGGAAACATGGTTTCAAATGACCTGGCAGGTGATTGTAACTTAAAGACAGTATATTAGAAAGTTGCTCGTCATGTATATCATTGGCAACATGCTTCCAGGAATCTTCTGTTTTCTTGGCCTTGGAAAGAAGTCCACCAATCACACTGATTGCCAAAGGAAGCCCTTTACAACTGCTCGCGATGTTTTTCCCGATCATTTCTAGTGATGCAGGGCAATCCTCCTTCCCAAACACCTTTTCACGAAGTAGCTCCCAACTCTCAGGCTCGTTCAAGAGATGCATCTGGTGCTTTTCACTCAATGCATCAACATAATCAGCCACCTCTGTTTCTCTGGTGGTTAGTATGATCCGACTTCTGTTGTTGTCCTTCGGGAAAAACCATTTTATATCATCCCAAGCATTGGCACTCCACAAATCATCTAATACAATTAGATATCTTTTGCCCCACAATCTTTTATATAATATGTCCGATAATTCTCTATTTTCCTGTTGAAGAGTTTCGTCGGTAAGCTTTCCGACTAAGCAACCAAGAAGGCCCAGTAGAATTTTTCGGACATTATACACTTGTGATACTGTGATCCATGCACGATGGTCGAAATGGGAAACCATGTGTTCATCATTATAAAGCTTTTGAGCAAGAGTGGTCTTACCTATACCGCCCATGCCTACAATTGGAATGATCTCAAGTTTGGCCTCGTGTCCCGTCAGCCGATCCATCAACTGAAGCAAATCTTTATCAAGTCCCACCACATTGTTGGTGGAGATTGGATCTGGTCTGAAGGAACAACTACCAGCTGATGAGCTTTTCAACGTCTGATTTGGACCACTTGCAGCAGTATCCATGGTCTTCATAATTTGGGCCTTTGCGGAATCAAGTTCTTCTATCACTTGCTTCAGATCCGGCGGGGAGATCAAACAGCTCGAGGCTCCACGCTTGGACAACATTTGATCCACAATATGGGATTCGATAATATCTTCAGCTTTATGTGCAGCATCCCGGATCCGGCTCTCGAGACTCTCTCGCTGACCATTTGCTGGAGAAGAAAATTTTTCAAGAATCTGCTTCAAAGAAGAAGCTTTTTCAAGAAGGGATTTGATTTGTGGCCGACTCTCATGATCAAGAATCAAGCGCTTTTGATAAGGGTTCAAGATTTTCTCCAGAATCGTTATGAGGGACTCCAGATTGTAAGCCATATTCTTTGTGTATCACTCCTCACACTCAAATCTCAAAAACAGAAACTTTGCAGATAGCAGCACAGATGATTCAATGTAGAGCAAGTTGCCAATGGTTGACTTGTTAAATCGATGAATGCTAACACTCTAAGATGGAAATGTGAAAACACAATATAAAATTGCAACTGATATTATATTGTTTTATTGAAGGTAAGAGGGACTCTCACATGGTTTTCCCATACAAACACATGGAGTGAGACACAATTTTATTACAGATGTGGAGTTACATACTCCGAAATATAGTAATGGTGGTGGCAGCATTTTCAAGTCATTGACTTTCATTTGAAAACCAAAAATATATTTGCACAACTTCATAAATAGCAGAAAAAGCAGGGCGCTTACTGGTAGTGAGACGGTGGCTGCCGCTGCTGACGAAAGCTGGTTGCTTGGGACCGGTGAAGTTGGTCCGGAGTTACCTGCGGTTGGTGCTGTCGCAGCGGTGTCGATTTACTTCGGCACATAGAGAATGCTAGCATTATGCCCCAAATTTCAGTTTCAATTTCTGAGTTTTGTCAATCAAAGTATTACCGGAGTAGACATTTAAGCTTGTCAGTTGGGCAACCAAAGTATAGAGATATTACAGCCCCTCTGCAGAAATCAAAGTCTTGTCACTTGATGTATTATCATGGATGCACAAACAATTATTTTTATTTGTCGTGGTATATCTTAGCGGTTGGTTGTTATATTTACAATAAATATCTAAGTGGTTTGCTACTATACTAATTTAATTAGAGATGTCACACTCAAATTTATGGGTACGAGAATCTTAGTTGTTCCACTTGAAAGTCCATTTATCAAAGAAACTTCTGTAGTAAAGTTTATTTTTCAAGCTGATACAATCCTTTCACTAGTAAGTACCATCACTATTTACTCAACCACAGCAAAATAAACTGAAAATACAATTTACATTCTTATGAGAAATCACAATGAAAGTTGCATGATTAAGTGATCTAGCTTAGAGGTTTGGCGTTATGCTAGTTTAATTAGAGGTCTTATGTTCAAGTTTCTGAAAACACAGCTACCATGGGTAAAAGGAGTGTTACACATATTACACTTATCCTTAGATCTGAACATAATTTAGCCCTTGCAAATTGTTTTATTCTTGACCATCGTCAACGAGCTACTTTGATTCTATCATTCTACAGAACCTCAATCAATAGAGATCAGGAGGAATAACTTTTTTTGAATTCAAGAAAATTAGCCTTTAAGATAGTATTTTATTTTGTTATGAATACTCTATGATGCATGATATAAACACAATAAATTCATTTTATTATGAGAAACAAGAAATAAATAATAAATGATGGCCTACAAACAGGGGACATGTGAAAAAAGGGTAAAAATAGGATGTATAAATCGGAACAGCAAAATTAACCAACATTGTTTCGAAATAGCATGGATCAAACGTATCAATATTGTCCATAAATCATACTAATTCAAAAGCATTAACCCAACTAAAACATAAGCAACTGGTTCATTCTTGATCGAAATCTCGAACTAGAGCCATTCTGAATTCTTGAAGTAAAAAATTTCTGAACTTTTGACAAACTACAGTGTTGAATTTTGATAATGGATTACCAAATAAACGTATTTTGTTTCTCGCTCCACCCAAATCCCTGTTGAATCATGTGCTATACCATATTGTGTCAAGAATGATCACTCCTAAAGAAACAATATGATAATGAAAACAATAGCCAGCAAGTTTTGGAATTTATTGAAGTATGTAGGGAGTGAACCTCATGGCCAGACACGGACTTGAATTCCCTCGTTTCCATAATCACGTTGATCCTGATGAATCTGTCTTGCTGAAGCCATAGCAGAAGGGCTGCAGGATTCGTCCAATTCGATCATTTCAAGTGTTGGAATTTCTCCAATGCCGCAGGGAATTTCCTCTAGTGCAGAGCAACCCCGAATAACGAGGCGCTCGAGCCTTGGGAAACAAGTTTCATCAGCCTGCCAATGCACCAGATTCAAATTTTTAAGAACCAGGAACTTTAGTGACCCAAATTCTTCATCTGTTGCATCCCACGACTTATCACCATCAGTCGCCTCCCCCTCAAAGGCACAGTTGTTTATTTTGAGCAATTCAAGATCGTGTAGGGAACTGAGAGTTGATGTGAATCCCCAAGGTATTGTGCATTCAATCAAAGTTAACTTTTTAAGAGAATGTGGGAAACTGAGGTTAGACAGATCCTTACGAGCTAAAGATGAGCACTTTAAGGTTTCAAGTTTAGGCAGCTGTTGAAGATCAACCGTTGAAAAACAGATTCCAAAATTTTTTATATTTGGAATGCTTGAAAGGAAATTATCGTTCAAATATGCAGATACATTAGAGAATGTTTGCAGCTTTCCAAGAACACTCTTCTTGCCAGGACTAACATAGAAACGGGCATTTTTTTACCTTGAGATGCCTCAACTCTGACATCTCCCATATTTCAGATGGCAACTCAATACTTAATCCTTGTGATTGAATAATTAGTGTCTGAAGATTCCACAATCACGACATTTCAGAAGGTAGAAACCGTGAGTTGTACGAGAAAGCCAAGTAACGCAAGTTGACCAGCTTCAATATATCTTCAGGTGGAAGTTGATATTCTATATCAAGCACATCAAACACCCTCAGAAATCTTAATGTGACGAGCACAGGAGAAAGGAACACGTTTGATGTAAGGCCAATAAATAGAAAAGTGCGCGCAAGTGACATAAGGGACTCCAGCGTGTTTGATCAGGGTTCAAGATTTTCTCCAGAATCTTTATAAGGGACTCCAAATTGTAAGCCATATTCGTCGTGTATCACTCCTCAATCTCAAAAACAGAACACTTGCAGATATCAACACAGATAATCCAATGTAAAGCAAGTTACCCATGGTTGGCTTGTTAAATTGACGAAGCCTACAATGGAAATTTGAAAACACAATATAAAATTGTGATTTTGTATTCTTTTCTTTATTGACAGATAAGACCATAAGGGGCAAGCATTTGAGCATAGACTTTTATTTTGCATAGGCAGGGTTCCATTGGGGTGAGCTAATATTTTATTTACAAATGTGGATCTAACATACTTCAAAATATATTCATGGTGGTGGCAGCACTTTCAAGCCATTAACATTCATTTGAAAAGGAAATATATTTGCACGTCTTCATAGTTCTTAGTTCATAAAGAGCAGTAAAAGGCTGAAGCTAACTGAAAACAAAGAAACTTTTTTTTTTTTTTTTTTTAACACACACCGACCAAAGTGATTAGAGGGATTCGATCCATAGTCATTGCCCCGGAAAAGAACCGTTAAACACTTTGATCCACCACTGCAGAAAACCAAGAAACATGACATCTCACAATATCACTATGTATTAAAACTTAAAATTTAAAAACTTGCCCCATTTCTCGAATCCCCACGGAAATTGGTCGTTGTAGCTTTTCTCGCCCTGATTGATTCCGGATTTCCGAAAATCTGAAGCCGAAGTAATTTCCTACTACGAATAAGAAAGACATTTGTACAGTATTATACTCAATCCAAGTCACAAGACATCAAAGCCGAAAAAGTAGGTAGTTACTGGTAGTGAGCTGCCGCTGCAAACGGCAGCTGGTGGCTGGTGAAGTTAGTGCGGCGTTAGTGGTGGATGCAGCCGCCGCCGGCGGTGTCGATTTACCTGGGCCCGCGGTAGCATTATTCCCAAATTTCAATTTCAATGTCGAGATTGGTCAATCAAAGTTCTACCGGAATAGGCATTTGCATTACAATCCATTGTTGAATTTATTTTAATAATTACGCATTACACTCCAAAAATTTTAATAATAGACTTTTGTTTATGAGATTTTGGATAAAAAAAATGGTAATGTGGGATAAATCCCAAATTTGCATTATATTTTTATTTAACTCCCTACTTTGAAAAAATATAGTATAATTTTTATAAAATGTCGTACTTAAAATATCTTTCAAAATATATTGTATATTTTTTACAAAATGTAATACTAAAACGTTCTAATGTAGTATTTATATCTTATTATGTTGTATAATTTTATGAGGAGTAAAGTAAATATATTTCAAATTGATGGGAAGTTATTTCAAACTGTCCCATAAAAAAATTAGTTTAATAATAACTATGCATTACAATGCATCGTTGGACAGTGGCGGGCCAGAAATATTATTTAGGGGGTCAATCAAAGCATAATATTAAAGAAAAATCCCATAATTTTTTTTTAAATGTGGTCTCAATTATTAATAATTTATTATATTGATCCCCACTGATATTAATTTTAACTTCGGTGAGGGGATCAATAATGAAAAATCTCATAAAATTACATATACATATATCTATATAATAATTAAAAAACATAAAAATTGAGGGGGGTCAATTGCACCCCTCACCACAAGGTGGGTTCGCCACTGGCTTCATCAGCACTGCCCCTACTATAGAGAGTTGTGTAGAAATGATTGGGGCTTTCGCTGAGATTATGGCATAAGGATGGAAAATCCAAATGTTTTCAGGAATGGTTTTCCAATTCAGTTAAGCAGAGAAATGAATATTGTTTTGTCAAATATCTACAGAGCCACATATTATACTTTGTCCATAATTATACAGTTCTGTTGTACCTAAATACTAGCCTACCACCCGTGCGATGCACGGAATGATTATAGCTATATTATATTTAAAATAAATAAAAATATTATATAGAATTATTATAATTATATTATATTTAAAATAGTTAAAAATTATTATCAATTATATTTTTAGTAACATATAACTATATGTCCCTGCAACCCGTGCAATACATATAATTATATCTTTTATAATATATAATTATATGCTACTATGCGATGCATGCGATACATGTAGTTTTATAGTTATATATTCTAAAGTAACTAAAAATTATTAAATATTAAAATAATATTACAATTATAAAGTAGTTATATTATAATTATATTATATATATATAGAACATCTAACTTAAAAATATGTAAAGTTATTATTATTGATAAAATTAATTGAAAATTGTATGTGAACCAAAAAACACAAAAAGATAACTAAAAACATATTACACATATTAGAATTACAATAATATGGGTATCATATTATAATAATGTTTCATTTTTCTAAAATGAATATAGAACCATATGAAGTTTATAAAATGAATAAAATATAACTAAGAATATAACTTTAAAGTGAAATTGGTCGGATATAAAAGAAAACTCAAAATTATTAGATTTTAAGAATATCAATTTGATAATTCTAAAACCATATATGTAATTTTGCTTAAAAAACCATATAAAGTAAAAGAAATAAAACATGAACTGTGAAAACAAATCACATTCTTAAAATACATATCAATTTTGTAATATCATTATATACTCAATAGCAAAAATATTATGAATAATATGATCATTTAAAAATTAATTTATAGATTTTTACATAATATAATATTTATTTTATAGATTTTATATATTTGTAATAGTTGATCATTAAAGGTAATAATAATAATAATCAATTATAATTTTTAATAAAACTTAAATAAGATTTCTTTCTCCATTAAAGAGTTAATATACTCTATAGTCTAACTTTTTTTTTTTTTTTGGTGATACTCTATAGTCTAACGACATGATTGATATGATAAAATAACGTATGAATGGAATGAGCATTTTCACATTCATTTCAAAACCCTTGATTGGTATAAAATACAATTAAGAATGCTCATTAGTCCTTCCCAAGATAATGTTCATTCCTTTATTCATGGTATTATCCATTACCCCAACCTTGATGGTATTAATGATTCTCAATCTATTGAGAAACAACTATATTTTACTTTTATAAAATTATCCTCATTAAATCTAATTAAATAAAATCTTATTCTTATATGTTCTTCATTTTTTCTTCTGCTATTTTTCGACTATCTTCTTTCCTACAAAATTTAATAAAATCTAAATCAAATCTCATTATTCAAGTGTCTTTTGGGTTTTAAGGAAAAAATGGAAAATAGAATAAGAATGTAAAAAAAAAAAAAAAGTTAATTAAGAAGATTAAGAAACTAATAATGAAAGGGGAAAAACCATAACATTATTACATGAATAAGGATAAGAGTTCTTGAACAAAGGGCCAACATTAAAAAGTAAAAAATAAAGGTAAACTATTAGTTATAAATTTAATGAAGAAAAATTGCTACAAACAATTACGATGAATAAAAAACTTTAAAAAATTCATAATTAATGTTATAAAATTAAAATATATGAGGATATTTATTTTTAAATAACACAAATCGAAAAAGTTTTTAAATAACGTAAAGAAATATTATAAATCCATAAATAGCTAGATAAAAAGTAAAGAAAAAACACTGAAAATTAAAGAAACAATAGAAATGCTTCAGAAAAAAAATATAATATAGAAAAGATAGATGAATTCACAAATATATTCAAATATATTAATCATATAGATGAATTCACAAACATAGCTAAATACAAAAATAGTAAAACTAAATCTGAGATAATTTAAATAAATAGCCGATTCAAAATTATAAAGAAAGGAAGATTTGACTATTAAAAACGTAAACATCCATAAATTTAATATAACAAATATAAATTAATAATTAAAAAAAATATACATCACATCAACAAATAACAAATCTGAAAATTAAAGATACATAATAATATGAAGAAACTAAAAATATTATACTTCAAGACAATTATTTTAGTAAAAATAGAGGTATTTTCGGAAACATGAAACTAAAATACTAATCAATAAACAATAATAATAAAAATTTATATATAAATCTGCAACGTATAGTATAAATTCATATTTTTCCTAGCGGAAAAATTAAATGTAATCATTGAACAAATGGCAATGAAAAGTAAAAAAATTCAATTAAAAAGAAATTCAAGAAACTCCCTTATTTTTAACTTCATCTTTACATATTATACCATTCATGAAAATATAAAGAAAAAAACCATGAATCTCAGACATCATCAAAGGAAGAGACAAAGATTATGAATACTATACATTAACTGAACCCTCAATCAACATTACGAAATTGCGTACAAATCTCTACAACTTAAAACATCTTAGATGAATTAGAAATGAGAAAAAAATGAATGATAGAAATAAATTTGAATGAATGCATTTGAAGAGAGGAGATTTGGAGATGGAGATATTGATTATATAGGCATGACCAAATTTGAATGATATGGTAAAGTGAAAGAAATAAGGAAATAATAAATAATATCCATTAAATACGTTTGTAATTGCATACAAATAGAGAATTGATTCTTGAGATCTTTATGAATTAATTAAAAATATGAAAAAGAAAAAACAACCAAAATCGTTCTAATTATATTTTTAATTAAAAATAATTTGGAATTATTAAAATTCACCAATAAATAAATTTCAAATGCCATGAATTTTGAGGGATGCCATGAATTCTGAAGGAGTGGTGGCTTTATTAGGGAATTCAATTCCGTTTGCACATTTTTAGGAGATTTGATTACCACTAACATATATTTAGTATTGACTCATGGAATAATTAATGAATTGCATATAATAAGGATTGTGTTTAATAATATATATATATATATATATATATATATATATATTTTTTTTTTTTTTTTTTTTTGTGTTTAATAATAATTGAAATATATTGATCCAACAACCAATTAGAAATTATTTTTTTAATAAAATATTTTTAGAAAACAACACAAAATAATATTGAGTCAAAATAGTACAATTACGTGCAAATATCGTCATGCTATATATAATAGTATAGATATGTATATTTTCAAAAGAAATTCATAATGAAAAATATATTATGAATATTGCTGAAAATAATTATTTTCTTTAGTAATATTTATTTTCATAATAAAATAATATACAAAATAAACATTTTAATTTTAATTTTTCTTTATCTATCTCTTTAACCCTAATTAACGATAGCATTAAATATCACTCTAATTATGGGGTGAATATCATGATATATAAAAATTATCAATTCATTCTTTCTTAATTTAAAGCTCATTAATTATGACCTTTATTTATATTGATAAAAATATGTATAATTTAAAACAGAAATTCATACATAGAAAGTATATTATAAATATTGTCAAAGATAATTATTTCCATAAGTTACTATTTGTTTTAAAATAAATAATATACAAAATAAAGATCAACCAATTACATTTTTTCTATTTAATTAAAAATCTCAAAAAACCCACAAAATTACACATCATCAAAATACACAATAAAAAGTCAAACCTCGTTTTCAAATATATAATAGTATAGATATTGGTTTTGATGTAAAAACCCTAGTTTCAATTTAACAAATGACGCTCAAGAAAATTATTCATATTAGTCAAAAGGTAATGCAATCTTTTCTAGACAAAAGCAAATTTCCAATTAGGTGAAGTAAACAAAATTGGATAAGTTGGTTAATTAAGAGAAGAAATAAATATATTAAACATATTTTAAAAGTTGAAATCGAAATCATCCTAAACTATGAAGTAAAGCAGCCATTAAACTTTTTAATTGGACAACCTAACTCTTGACATATTACCATCCTCGAACAAATCAAAGTCTTAATCAAAATCTTGTCCACTTAGATGCGTTATTAGAGATGCACAAAACCAACGGCAGCTGACTCAAATTGATAGTGGTTTGAATTCACTAATTAAGGTTTCGGGTTCTAACCTTGTGGATGTAAAAAACTACGTAGGGAGAGGTCCTAAGTGCCCTCAGCCACGTCGGGAAATTAGTCATTCACTCAATTGGGTGGGAGAAAATTGTGAGAGATCAAAAAATTATTAGAGATGCACAATACAGATTAAAAATCATCATATTACATCTTAATAGTTCGATATCGTGCTATTTTAACTCAAAAATATTACTTTCGAGTTCAAATATACGATACTACTTTCCGCTTGAACGCCCGTTTACCGAAGAAACTTTCATAATAAAGTTGATTTTTCAAGCTGATGAAATTCTTCCCCTTATGTTCTTTAGAAATAACAATGGAAGTTGCAGACGTGTTATACTTTCCTGAGATGTGAACATAATTTAGCCTATCACCTATGTGAATCGTGATATATTCTTGAATCTTGACACACATTTTTCCCACTATGTGGTGTGGTGCAGGTGAGAACTTTAGACCAAATTGTCATTTATTCATGGACTTATTAATACCTTGCCAAAATAATAACTGAAATAGTAAAGTGCTTTACTTGACCTTCCATTTCCACACTATTGACTTGGGTAATCTCATTTCCCAACTTTGCCCTCAATTTCTCCCCGACTTATTCCTATTCAATTCATACTATTTCTTTTTCGAATTCATTTTTACTCCAATTCGAGTATCAAATATATTAAAACGAGACGACCCTTTCAATACAACTGCTCCATTAACAAAATTAGAATTCCAATTCTAAACATTAGTTAAAGAATCCAATATTTTATCCCATCACTTCAATTGAACTTCGATAGCAACCCACATTACGTTTACGCGTTTTCAATCCTAACCTTATAATTTCGTAAAATTTTCGTTTTTTCATGGCCTTTTTGGTCATTTAAGAGGAACCCGCGTCAAGCGTGGCGTCTTTAATCGGTTAAAATTGGACCCAAACCTTGACTTAACACCTTACCAGCAATAGCATTATAGTCATCAAGTCTTCCCTGAAACCCTCAAGAAACTTCCCACCACCGCCACCGCCGCCCCCACTAACTCCCTTCATTTCCACCCACTTTCCTACTCCTATATTACTCAACAATTCCCCATTTTCTAATCAGTTTACACACTTTTTTCATTCAATTTTTAGAGGTGTTAAAGCTTCCATTTCCTTTGTTCTTTCTTGCATGGCGGATTCCGATCATAAAGGGCTCCGGATTGATGCAGGACCCGACAGCAGCTACGCCTTGAGTGGGAAAATAATGCTCACCGCCATCGTTGTACTCTTCGCCGTCGTCGTTTTCTTGGGCTCCCTCCACCTCTACGCCAGATGGTACCTCGTCCGTCTCCGCCGCCGCCAGGCCGAGCGCCGCCGTAACCGCCGCTTCGTGCCCCGGACACACTTCGTCTTCCACACCGACGGAAGCGCCGCCGCGCCGGACCGCGGCCTCGACCTCAAGGTGCTTAATTCCCTCCCGCTTTTCCTCTACTCATCCGCCGCGACGGCGGCGGCGCCGCCGGAGTGCGCCGTGTGCCTCTCCGAGTTCGAGGATAAGGAAACCGGACGACTCTTGCCCAAGTGCAACCATTCTTTCCACATCGAATGCATAGACATGTGGTTCCGGTCACACTCCACCTGCCCACTCTGCCGGTCGCCGGTGGAACACGTGCCGGCGGCGGAGGAGAAGCCGAATCCGCCGGAGAATGAGTCGGCGCCCGGCCCGAATTCGGATTCCGTCGACGGTGGAACGCCGTCGTCTAATCGGAGAAAGGGGTTGGATTTAGTTGGGGTGAGGATAGAGGTGCCCCCAAGAACTGAGTTACTGAACGAGTTGAATCAGGGTTCGCCGGGGAGTCGGCTGCTGTCGAGAATTCTGAGCATGGGTAGGAAATCGCCGATGAGCTGCGGCGGAGGAGGCGGCAGAGCGACGCCGCGTGCGGCGGGGACGAGCGGCGAGGTGGACTTGGAGAGCGGACTCAGTGAGTCGACCCGGGTTAGGATTTAGGAAGCAGCGGTGTACTTTCTCGAGAAACGACAAAGGAGCAAATATCCCTGAATCTCGTCCCGAAACGGGGTCGTTTTGGACACGTGGGTGATGAAGAGGAGGGATAATTTCCTTTCGTGGACCCCACGAAGTGTGATTAGACTGGAGTTTTTGTTTGTATAGTTTGGAATTTGGGTACTTGGATTGGATAGATAGGAGTTTTTTAATATTATCTAGAAATTATTCTTTATATAAGAATTTCCTTCTATTATTTTTTTTGGGGAATTTTTTAGATTAGTTTAAGGAGTTTGAGATTTAATTACATTTAAAAGCGAATGTATGTATGGTGTTAAAAAAAAGGGAGTATACACTCGATTTGTGTTTGAAGTAAAATTTATGATATATTCTAATGATGTGTGTAATTGCTTGTATAAAGCAACAAATAGGTTTACTTATGGGTAGCGGTAGAGTTAGGATTTTAGAGTCGGATCTGTCGTTTTTTGATAGGTAAAATATATATCACATATGTACGTCGTAGTAAAAGGAGGTGGCAACCAAGTGAAAGTGCACAGCCGGGGGCGGGGAGGAAGACGATTGTTGTTTCACCGTTAATCGAACACTTTTAGCTTTATTTTCGTTGCCCTTTTTCGTTGGTTGTAAAGAAGATAGACCCCTAATCCCATTGTGGTTGGTTCGGTCCATATCTAGGGTACCTTGTTACTTATTCAAATGGAGAAGACTTTCGCTACATAAATATGGATTCTTGCATGACTGATGTAGTTGAGCTCGACCGTATGGAGGACACCATTTCCTTATCAATCAATTATGTCTCATTTGATATCTTTTATTTCCACCTCTTAGCTTTGGCCGAGTTGAAATTACATTTTTAGGAATAGAAAGACTCAAATCGATACGAATGGAGTTCACCCACTTGCTCGTATGCGCGATTTTAGGCCTATAGGTGGAGTGGCTAGGTATATCCCACTCGATCACTCCTTATTAAATAAGTTAAAGATAACTTATATAACTAAAAAGTAAATGTACAAAAAAAATAAATGCAAGCCAGTTTAGAGAAATAAAAAAAAGAGAGAAGATGGAGAAAAATACAAGAAAACAATAGATTGAGCGGGAGAAAAAATATTTAATTAATGGCTTTAATGCTTAAAATAATAGAGCAAAAGATTTAATTATTAATCTTTATGTTGAATAATATTCTAAATTATTGTAGATGATCCACGTACTCAAACATAATTAGTACATGCCTACATGGATATCTCGATTTATATAATAATATTTTTTATACAACAATATTTATAATAATATTACCACAATTTATGACACAATAACAACTAAATTAATGTAACAAAATAATTAGGGGGGCCAAAAATAACGTGGGATCGGTGGATACACACATCTACACCTGATCACCACCAAATCCCATGAATAATTTCTTACAAACCAAAGCAATTTACACACCAAAAATCTAACACTAAAAATCAAACTATCAAACTATGATCATCAATCCTTAACTAATATGTATATATTTACGCCTGCATCATTCCAGGGGAATAAGGAACGCCGGAGCTCCTCACCCACTCATCGCCGGTGAACACTTTCTCCGGCGTGTAAGTGGTGGCCTCGTTTCCGGCGAGCTTATGGTACCCCGGCCATGTCACCCTTCTCGAGAGATCCGACCCCGGTCCTCGATTCTGGTACTCGCCGTAGTAGAGCGTGTTGAGCCCGAATGTGCCCATCCACGGCGACCATCCCTCGGGGACGATGAAGCCGCCGATGTTGGAGTTCATGACGATGGTTCTCGAGTACTCTTTCCAGGGGCGGCCGAGGTAGGCTTTGAGCGGGGGTTGGACGCTGAGGAACTGGGGTTCGGCGACGATGTCGCAGTTTTGGAGGACGGTGATGCCGATGCTGCGCCGGTCTTTGCGGCCTTGGGCGGTGACCATGCAGGCTTGGTTGTCCATGGGCTTGCGGACGACGAGGCGGCATTTCTGGAAGATGGCAGCGGCGTCGCCGAAGATGAAGTCGATGGTGCCAGTGATGATGCAGTCACGGTAGAACTGGCGGTAGGAGTGGGCGTAGAGGGTGTCTTGGTAGCCGTCCATTTGGACGTTGTAGAAAACGGCTTTGTCGCCGGAGGCGCGGACTGCGACGGCCTGGTGCTTGCTGGGCCCGGCGGTGTTCTCGATCCCGATGTCCTTTGCGATGAACCCGTCTCCGTTTGCAGCTGAAATGAGTGTGCAGGGAGGGAATCAGAATTTAAGTTAGAGGGATAAAAATTAAAATATAAAAAATTGGAGGGGTAAAATATTTAATTAAGAGGGACGAAAATATATATAATATGTAAAAAAAAAATATATTTTTTTTCAAAGTTTAGAGGGGTTGAACCACACTAGGTCCGTCTCAGCGTGTATGAGTTTCGGAGTGGGTAGTATATATTGAACGAAACATGTTCAAAAAAAGTGTCGAGAGGGAATAGAGAAAATTGCAAATTTGGTAAAGTCAACTCGACCAATTTAACGTTTTTAATATATTTTATTTTTCGGCAATAAAATAGTACAATATCTTCAAAATCATTCAATTTAATGTACTTTTTTACTGGAATCCGATTCTCTCTACCAAAACCCGTCACGTGTAAATTCCGGTTGACAAAATCAGTTTCCGAAAAAAAAAAAGTGCATTAAATTGTTTGATTATGAAGATACAGTCCTATTATGGAAAATGAAATATACCAAAAATACTTAATTGGTCGAGTTGGTGTGCCAAATTTGCAATTTCCGCAGAGAGAATATACGCGTTTCTTACCTAGGACGGCGGTGTGGAAGGTTTGGACTCCATCTTTATAGTTCTTATTGCCGGAGATTCTCGTCTTCTGCGGCCCGTCTCCAATCAGCATAACGTTGTTGACATGCCTCGGAATCATGACAGTCTCCTTATACATACCAGCCTTGACATGAATCACAAACATCTGATTGTTCTTCTTGGGAATTGAGTTGACAGCATCGGTTATGGTTTTGAACTGCCCGCTGCCATCCTGTGCCACGACGGCATTTGGCTTCACGGACGCCGGGGTGGCGGCCAGAAGCCTCCGGGTGTTTGTGTCCACAAACGCCGGAATTTCATCGACCCCGAGGAGCCGGCGGCTGCTTAAGCTTCCGATCTGCAACTGTGAAAGAATTGAACTAAGATCAGACACCATTGCGAGGCCGTTGCTCAATAATTGACCCGAAGAGTTCAACAGCTTCTTCATCTTCTCCCCGGTATCCCCTGTCGAGGAAGAGTTTCGAAAGTTAATGTTAACCTACGACACAGAGAAATTTCAATCTAGAAACTCTTGATAAAAAATAGAGCCAATTACATCTATTACTTCCAATGTTTATGATCCTTAAAAGATGACATGCATTTCATTGTTAGAGCTAAAACATTCCTAATGGAAATTGAAAAATTACAGTAACACCCCCTAATCGATGAATGTTTTTGCACCAAAATTGCAATGGGAGTCGTATCATAATGACAAATGTAATACACACCTGTAGTGTTCTCAAACGCATCAATGCACGTCTGTTGGTAGGCTATGGCGCCACTCATCCAGGTCTTGAGATCCTCGACGTAACCTTCCATCTTGTCGGCACTAAAGTCCGAGACCTGGTTGAACGATCTTCTCAGGTCCTCGATGGAAGTGTTGAGAACTTCGTCGCACACCTCCAGAGCCCCTTTGGTCCTCTCATCCTTGGCAGCATCCTTGTACAAAGTCGAGTTCTTCATTGCGTCCTGTATGTCCTTAACGGTGGCCTCGAACGACGCCTTCACGAGCTCCTTCGGGTCGGTTGAGTTGGCATCTTTGAGCGATTTTTGACACGCATCTTTGTAGTCAGTCGGGGAGCAAATCGCCTGAACGGCCTTCGAGCTCGTGGTCACAGAGCCCTCTCCTTTGTCACTATTTTTTGACCGGGTGACTCCCACCGCCACCCCAACCACCATAGCCACGAGGAGGATCGACGCCATGCTCGCCACCGCTATCTTTTTCGTCTTAGCCTCCGCCATATCTCTCTTTTTTCTCCTTGTTCACCTAAAATCTTTACCTTTTTTATCTTTTTTTTTTTTTTTTTTCTAATTTTTATATATATATTTTTCTTTTCTTTTCTTTTTTTAAGATTTACAGAGCTCTAGGGTTCTAATTCCTACGGTCTATGTAATCATATACATTATTTATTCCCCTTGAACTCTGAGGGATTAATTTGATGAGGGGGTTAATGAGGATAAACAGGATTATATATAGCTAATGTGAAAGGAAACCCTAAATTAGCTTTCTGGTAAAATGTTTGCGGTTGAGGATATGTTTCTAAGATTAGCTATTAGGGTTTAAAAGGGAAGGAAGGCTGGTAGAATTTTTAGGAATAGAGAGGTGGCCATGCATGCAAATCTTGATTAATAGCTTATTTTAGTGAAGAAATTTTAGAAAATTTGTGTACAATTTCAGGCATTTATGATCGATTTTTAAGGAAGTTGTTGCAAAACAGTGGTAATTAAGACTCTTCTTACCAACCATTATCTCCTAACTTATCATCAGTCCATTTTTGTCTATTTGATTCTATATTGTAGTGTGTTTTTGTTGTTTTGTTTTGTTTTTTTTGTTTGTTTTTTTTTTTTGGTAGAATGTAGTGTGTTTTTGTGTGTGTATATATCACGTTGTCGTGTGCGTTAACTTTTATCAATCGCATTGTATAAATAGACGATTGTTGTGAAACTATTAATTGAAAACTATAATAAAAGTAATGCTAAGAGAATTTGAGAGAGAAAAGAATTGAAGCATCAATTTATAAGCATTTAAATACAATAGAAAAGGAAAATTTTGACTAACAATAAATCGTAATTAATTAATTTGGGCAACAATTATGGATGTGAATCCCATAATGATGTGATTACATAATTATTGGGCTTCGTCAAATCTTTTATTTAAAATAGCAATATATATTTAGCCTGCAATAAATACAAGAATCCCTTTTTCTTTTCTTGAAAGGCATGTCAGCATAAGCTTGGTAAGTTTGATATTATTTATGTGGGTTTTTACTATTAAAGAATAATTTGAGACATTTTAATAATATTTGTTTATTTTGATTATCCGACAAAGTTGTGGTACTACACATTAAAAAGTTTAATAAATTAATTATAAGTTATAGTTATCACAAAGCCTAATTAATATACGAGGGCCACGAGGCCGTATGTAGCTTATTTGTAATTAATAAGGTGTAACTATATAAGTTTAATGACTTTCAGTACCGAGAGATTAATCTCTCATTCAATTGGGTAGGGAAAACTCTGAGAAATTAAAAAATATATATATAATTTTCTGAAACTAACAAACCGATATTAAGACATCTAGCCCAAAAACATTGGATCATAGAAGTCCACCTTTCTAAGCTCTTTTCCTTCTCATCGGGTAATTCTAGCCCGAGCTTGATTCGGCCAAACCGGTATAATGAGGGGTGAGTGTTTTACACTTACCGTGTGGTTGGTGGAAAATTTAGGAAGAGTGACCAATAAAATAACAAGTGTAATTCATAATTGGTTGGGTTCGGCCAAGTCGGGTTTGGGCTAGACATCAATTGCAACGATTCGATAGACGGCTCATTGGGATAGATGTTATGAAACTATTGACATTTGTGTAACTTCTCTAAATAACTTGTCCTAAACTATCATAATTGCCAAATCGTAGCAAAATTAGTACGAAATTCGCTACCACTCCATGGGAGGGTGTAAAGTTTAAACTTTAAAGTGCTTGCATTGATATCGTTCTGATACTACATATTAAAATATTAACGAAAAACATTAGCGCAAAACGTCGTAATCTAGTAGAATTAACCAGATGTTTATATGAAAGGGTTGTTGTGTAATCTATTGAGAAATTATAAACTTTGTATAAACTCCAATTGTACAATAATTTGGTTTGAGCTCTAGCCTTTTGAGGTAAGCCAATTGAGCTTGTAAAATTTGAAGTTTGAGCTTGAATTCAAGCTTTTCTTGCATTCTCCATCCAAGAACGTCATAGTTCTGGACTTCTGGTAAACCCGAATACAATTAGTCGAGAAAACCTAAAAAAGAATCCATCTGTTTTCTACAAATCAATCCTGGTCGAGCTCATTAACCCTGTCATCATCCAGGGCCAACATTGGCAGTTTCCAGGATTCCCTGAATTCCAAGAACTATTCCTCAGCGTCACGGACGCTGAATCTGGAGAACCTGGTCATTAGACAGCGCCAATCCATTGATCACAATCTCCTTGGGGAAGTTAACGAGCCCCTGCATCAGCTTTATGCCTTCGTTCGCCTGCCGCTCGCCTAAGTCATCCGTGCACGTTTCCAGGTACGTCAGAGCCCCCTCGATCCGCACCTTGAGATCGCCCGTCGGATTCAGCTTTGGATCGTTCAACGCCTCGCATGCTTTCTGGAGATCCTCAGCGGAATCAACCACCATTTGCCGGCAGGTGTCGAATGTTCCGGGCAAATTGAGTCCATCCATCTGTCTGACGGCGGCATTGAGCTGTTGGACGGCGGTGGTCAGGCTGGCCTTGAACAGCTCGATGGGAGAGGAGGTGTTTAGCGATGAGACGTTCGCGAGGCTGTCGAGGCAGCTTTGGTGGTGGTTGGTGTTGACGTTGTTGCAGAAGTCTTCGACGGCTTTTGGTGGCGGGGTTGGGGTGGGAGCGGCGGCGGTAGTGGTGGTGGCCGGGTCGTCGGCCGCTGCGTGTGCGGCCAGGAGGGCGAATAGGGCGATGAAGGCGGTTGAAGTTTTTGTAGCCATGGTTATTTTACTTATTGTTATTGTTTCCTTTTTTTTTTTTTTTTGAAAATGTGGAAGAAATAAAGGGAAGTAATGAATTTATGAAGCAGAGAATTGATCCTCAATATTTGGAGGTTTTAAGGCGGATCGGATCTCTTGTTCCATTTTTTGTATTTTATAGTGTATAATAGTGTGTGAATTTTACCCAAATAAATAATACATAGATGGAATAGGTACCTCAGACTTAAAACAAATTTAATATCGTCTTAGGGGTTCTAAGCTACTTGAATGATGATTGACTTCAAATGAATTTTCATTCTTATAAATATTTACTATTTGATTGTGAGGTTAGGATTATTGTTGCGTGCGGAAAATGAATTCTTTATTATAAGGGGGCATAAGATCCTCATAACATACTAAAATTAATAACCAATAATATTATTGTAGAAGAAGATATTGCATGCTGGTCCGATATATGTCCCTGTATTGAGGAAATTGTAAATATGGTATACCAACTTGACAAATTTGACAATTTTGGTATATTTTATTTTTCGGTGATAAAATAAGACAATATCTTAAAAATCATACAATTTAATGCATTTTTTGATCAAAACCCGATTTTGCCCGTCGAAAATCCGACTCAGTTTTACATGTGGCGAAATCTTAGTTCGCCACGTGTATATTCCGACAGATAAAATCAGTTCCCGGTAAAAAATGTGCACTAAATTGCTTAATTTTAGAGATACGATCTTATTTTATCACCATAAAATGAAATGTACCAAAAATACTAAATTTGTCGAGTTAATATACCAAATTTACTATTTCCACCCCGTCTATTTAATGGAGAATTCACCTGATTCCTTGCTACTTGTGTGTTTGCAAAATTTTCATTTTTCTAGTAGCGTTGCTTGCTCAGTTTATTTTGCACGTTATGATAGTCAAAAGTGAAAAACTACATCCATCGAGTAGCAACATATATATATGGTTTTTGCGTTCAGTCATTAGTTGCTTCTAAGGTATAAATTATAATATATTATTTTTGTAACAATATTACATCTTAATCCATCAACTTTTTGCTCTAAAACTGCAATACCAGTCCAAGTGTGATCAAATTTCAAAAAATACCCTTTTCTATTATTAAAGAATATAATGTATGAAATATACAGAGGGGCAGTTTCTTGGATGTACAATGAAATAAATCTCTCATTCTACAGCCACTGAAATTTCGTTTTCTCAAAATATACATCTCTCTCACTCTTCCCAAAAATTCTGTAACTCCAACAAAAATGGAAAAATTCTCTGTAGATTTGCTTGAACTCTAGCAAAATCAGCTGCAAAACTACTTCTTGAATGCTTCAGTTTCAACTTTTCAACTTCACAGCTGGCCAGCATTATACGGCATTCCTTTACCTGCGATCCATTGATCACCCTCCATCCACGCTCCCGGTGTAAATTTCTCCGCCTCGTTGATGCTGACTGTCTTGATTCCGGGCCACTTTACTCGCCTCGTCAAATCAGCACCACGGCCATTGTTGTCGACCTCAGCGTACCAGCACGTATCTTGATAAACTGCCGAATCGTTCCAGGGCGACCACCCCTCGGGCGCGATGAAACCATCCAGGGTCGATTTCATGATGACTGTCCTGGAAAATTCCTTCCAGGGCCTGCCTAGGTACGTCTTGTAATCCGCATCCGCCACAGGGTAATCAGCATCGGGTTTGATTTGACAGTTTTGTAGGACGATGCCTGTCGTAGCGTTGTTTTCTTTCCTGCCCTGGGCTGTGACCATGCATGCTTGCTGTGGGAGCGGCTTTCGGACTAGCATCGTGCAGTTCTGGAAGACGGCTCTAGCGTCTCCGAAGATGAAGTCGACCGTCCCACTGATGGTGCAGTCGCGGTAGAACTGACGATGAGCGTGCGCGTAGAGGGTGTCTTGATACCCGTCTATTTGGCAGTTGTGGAAGATTGTTTTGTCTGCGGTGACGCGGAGGGCCACGGCCTGGTGGCCTATACCACCTGCAGTGTTCTCGAACCCTATGTCCTTTGCTATGAAGTTGTCGCCTTCGACGGCTGCAGAGTCAGAAATTTTAATTTAGGAATTATTACTTTATTCATAATGTAGGTTGAATTAAACTATACAAATAAAATGAAGTTAGAGACTGATAATGAATATATAAATGACAAACATTTGTCGAAACAGGTTCGAGTTAGAATAAACGGTAAACAAAACATATAAAACAAGCAACAAAATCTTGGAATCAAGAAAAGAGGAACTGTTTTTAAGTATAATTCTGAAAACTTACAAACAGTTGATGAATTATACGTAGTCACGCTGCCTCCGCTTCCTTCAACGCTCTTACTCCCCGTGATCTTAGTCTTCGTCGGCCCGTCTCCGAGGAACATGACAGACCACATATCCTTTGCAACAAGAACATATTCCTTATACACACCTTCCTTAATGTAAATAACAAAGGTCTCATTCTTCTTAAGGGGAGCTTCCTTCAATGCCTCAGCAATCGTCTTGTACTTCCCTGATCCATCTTGCGCCACCACTACATTTGGCTTCAGAGTCTGAGGCGTCGCCTGGAGAAGGCGGCGCGTTCTTCCATCAGCCAACAGCCGCCTGCCACCACCGCCAATTTTCACCATGAATTTGGAGAATTGGTCTGTCAATGCAAGCCCATTTAGTGTCAGCTCGCGTGAAAGCTTCAATATTTCCTCCATCTTCCCTGCAGCCTCGGCATCAGCCTCTTTAAGCGTATCCAGGCACGTTCCCTGGAACGTCAGCGCGCCTGAAAGCCATGTCTTGACATCGTCCAACAGAAGCTTGAAATCTGATTCCCTGAAAGTGTATGTCCTGTCTGATGTTCGCTGGATATCGTATATGGAATCATTAAGAAGCTTCTCACAGAGTTTGTAAGCCCCGGCTGTGCGACTATCCTTGGCCGCCTCCTGGAAACCGCCTGATTTCTTAATCACATTGCCAAGCTCCTCAATGGCGGATTTGAATCCGATCCTGATTAGGTCGATCTGGTTGGAGGAGCCTTCGGCTTTGGAGAGGCTGCCAATGCAGCTCTGATAGTAGTATGTGTTGCTGCAGAGTTCTTCAGCTGTCCTTTTTGTCGTAGTTATGCTACTGTTTTTGTTGGTGTCTTCTTTGTGTTTCGTCAAAAGGATTACGGCTGCGGCCACCCCACCCGCCACCACGAGAGCGGCTAAAATGCTGATGAGGATGACCTTTTTGTTGGCAGCCATAATTCCTGTCTTTATTATTTGCTTATTTTTTTGGGAATTTTGAGAGAGAAATTGTTAGAATGCAAGGACTGACGACCTTGCACCCTGGTTGATTTCTGAATCTTTGTGGGACAAAGTACAGAGATTTATAAAGAGAGAGATTGGATGAAAATGTGAAGCTGAGAATACATCCTTAGTAGTAGGGAATATCTGAGGTTCCCACTGAAGTGTTTGCATAGAAGAGGGAAAGGATGATTGGCATAGGTTATTTCTGAAGGAAATTTTGTTGAAATGAGAAAATATTGTTTACCAAAATATATTATGTTATGGGTGGTTGGTGGAAAATTTAGGAAAAGTGACCAATTAACTAGCAAGTGTAATGCACTTGCGTTTTTAATTGGTTGGGTTCGGCCAAGCCGGGTCTGAGCTAGAATTTTCATGTTAGGGGGCATTTGGATTAAAAATTTAACATATACGTAAAGGAAAATTTACATCTAACCACCCTCCTATTAAGCCTAATTACAACACAATCTATCTTTATCAGGAAATTACAATGTAATTCCTATAATTTATGTTCCGTTAGTAGTCTTTCCATTCCATTAAGGTTCCGTCTTTATTTTGCCCTGTAATCCCAAAAATACTATTTTCACAATTGATGAAATTACCAAAATACCTTTATATGAAATATTTGAAAAATATTACAAAAACATCCCTACTTATTACATACTCTAACAAAACGACCCTTGCAATTTCAAATATTGCGAAAATAATTAAAGGTATTTTTGGAATCACACGATAAAATCATGATAGAAACCTAACGGAATGGTAGGACTACTAACGGAACACAAATTAGAAGGACTATATTGTAATTTCCTGATAAAGATGTATTACATTGTAATTAGGCCTAATAATAGGGTAGTTAAATGTAAATTTTCCTAAAATATAATTGGCCAATGGTTTAGGGACTCTTTCTCCGTGTGGAATTTGAAAGTAAGTTACTTTTAGGACCAAACCAAGAATAAGCGAATACTACGGAGTGCACGTAACCATCTCGTAAACGAGAATATATATATTATGGGACGGAAAATGCAATTTTCTTTCCAAGTTGATTCTTGGATCAAGGTGTACGAAATTAGACGGTAGGGATGTTATTGGGACGGATGAGATTTCGATCCTAAACCCTTATGCTACCTCCCTCCTCCTCCAAATGACTTGTCACTCCACGGAATAAAAGAAACCTACAATTGGAGAATAGTTTAAGCAAGGTATCAGATTCAGATATGATTCAGCACAATGATTAAAGACGTTTAACTAAGTAATCCTAGATATACATGAGATCTTTTGGTTAGCATAGTTAATAACTTCATCTTATTAAGAATTAATTTCAAGAGAATCATATTCCCATGGTCCATATGAGCTTTATTCCCATCAACCCCATTCAGGACTGTATACTGAAATGACAAATATATCATTATTACACAAACTTCCCATATTAGTTTCACATTTACAAAATATCCCCCTTTTACGGTTAGGATCAAGGGTTAAATTAAAGGAGAGGAGGTTATTCTAGAGAAAGGATAACCATGATTATATACCTCTTTTCGAGTCAATTGACTAGGGAAAAGCTTTCTGGGGAACATAATCTTTGGTGACGAAGACATTAAAAAAGTTGAGATTTATTCCGAAAAATGTCCTTCTAAAAGAACAAGCCGATTTTTTTTCTTAGGTATGAACTGCTAAATACAATGTTGTGAAGCCTTAATTAAGAACATGAACTAAGATAACAATCTGAAACGAATCTTTACAACTAGTTTGGAAGCTAATGGTGACATTTGAAGTTTTAAATAAGAAAAATTTGTAAGAAAATATAAAATATCAAGTTGGCTTGGTAATCATATATAAATATATTCTCCTTCATTTTCCTTAGCTTTTGGAGAGAAAATTGAGCTTCCTTGTACTATTTGAAGTAATTAATCAAATATGTTAGAAAAGTTGGTGTTCATCTAGTAAAAGAATGGTCAGGTAACCATGAAAATGACCAAACATAAACAGACCAATTCCTACTTTCACTAACCAATAAAGGGATCACACACTAGGTTAAATAAAAATTTGCCAAACTTCAACATATTCTTATTCTTGACCTCTTCCCCCTGCTTTTGAACCTCAAAAGCATTCAAAATCTATCCGAAAGGAATCAATACGAGTCGCGAAATTATTGGCCACAATCCTGGATATTATATTTCCCCGGCCCATAAGTGTATCAGGTTGCCATGCCTGCTATATAAAGAGCCTTCACATGATCCACTAACACAACACAACACAAAACATTTTCAAACACCTCTAAACACATTTCTAGCATAAAAAACAACCAAAAAGAAATGGCTTCTAAAGCAGATCTTGCTAGAATAGGCAGGGACGGTTTCAGAATCCTGGAAGAATACATGAAGGGTCAACATCAACAAAGGCAGCCACCTGCAAGGACATGTTTGTACCAGTATCAACCGCAGCCAGCTCGTGTTTATCAGGTAACACCGGAAGAGCTTATGATGAAAAGCTGTGAGGTGGTGCAGTTTCACGATGGAGTATCCTAACAGCAAAGCAAGAAATATGGTTTATTATTGAAGTGGTGTCATGTATGTATACTTGTATATGTTTTGCTGGAGTTTAGTTGCATGAGAAAGTAGTGTGCTATAGTTTAAGCAAAGCGTGCTCGTCTTGTGTATGTAGTAATGGTTGGTACAGTTCCACTTTTTCTGTGTGAACTATATGTACCTACTAAGCGCAGTCGGCTTTTACGGGCCGGGCCGTTGTTGATATCGTATTATCTGCAATAAAGGAGTGAACTTTAGTTTACCAGGAGAAGTTTCCATTTGTGCAATTGAAAAATGATTTATTTTATGTGCTAAAGAAGAAACTGGTAAAACACATAGTGTAGTTAGAAGCATATGCAGGTTTCAACTAGATATGTTGAGGTAATTTTAGCCCCTACGTAGGAGAGTGTTTTATACACATGGCATCCGATTAAAATAGGTTTTAAGGAAAATAATAAATCAAATACAAGTATAATATAGTTGTAAGTATAATTGGTTGGGTTGGACAAAGGAGTTTTGGTAATAATCAAATTTAATTCAAATTAAAGAACTTCCTTCCACTTCTATTCTTTATATGTAATAAGTTATAACTGGCAAACTTGACAGGGATGGAGATAGGATTTCAGGTTAGCGGGGGCGAAAAAAAAAAAAAAAATAATATATTTTTTAAAATAAATTTTATTTTATTGAAAATAAAAATATTATTTTATTCGATATATATAAATAAAACAACTATAACTTAAAACTTTAATTTGATTAATAATACACTAAAAAAGTGTCTCGAACCTTTACATATTATAACTATAATATTCTATCTATTATTTAACTTATTCTATTATATAAAATAATAAAATCCTCCAATATTAAACCCCATGACAGAGTTGGTCGCCATAGACATCTTCACTCTCGGGGGTTCCAAGCTTATATATGATGAAGAATATTGTGGAAATTGGGTGAGAATGACCTAGCTAATATTAGGATTATATGTGAAATTGGGTATAATTACGATGGACTAATCTAACTTTGGATCAACCGTTAATCAAAGGACGGAAAGGCTAACGGTAGACTAATGTTGGACATCTTAAAATATGCAGGATCAGAATTGAGATTTTTATAATGATTGGGACCAAAAGTGAGATTTTCTCTAAGAAAAAAAAATTTGCAATTTTGAGACTCCGATGCCCCCAATTCAATTTTCAAGTACCGGAATCCCTAAGTTACGAATTTTTATTAAATAGAATCTTAAATAACTAATGTCACGATAAATGTTTTAAAATGTCAATTGAGATATAAGTAGAGTCCCTATTTTGCAATTCGATTTTCCCAAAAATAAAATATGCTAATGCAATAATATTTTTGGTGGCCGTTTTAAAATAAAATTTTGGGATTGACAGAGTAGAAGAAACTGTTAACTGAGAATCGTTGTAAAAATAATCTATATTTATTCAGCATGCATTTACATATTCAAGAATGAACTGCAAAAACTAGGGATAAGTTATTTTCCGAGAACATTTTTGAAATTACATTTGTAGTTCCAAAGTAAAATATCTAACGATTTTCAACAAATCTTGATTTTCACTTCTCAGTTACATTTCCAACAATCTTTATTTTACTTTTGAATTCTTTTCCTGGAGATATGGGAGCACAATCCAGGCCTACATATAGTCATATATGCTTTTCTCCCCACTTGTGGATTACCGAAAGTAGACATTTTTAATTTTTTTATTCAACAAGATGAAGCAGAATCTTTCATATATATCCCACAAATGCAGGATAAATTCTGTGTATTATTGATCTATCATTTGCACCTTTATCGATCTTTACCACATGCCAGTGTTTATACTTGTCGATCGTCAGCATCACTGTGCTGGTTTGCATCATGTAGAATTGAAGATGCGTAATTCATCCCCTCCTATATATCAGCCTATAACTTGGAAGATTCTCCTTTAATTGGTAATGGTTTTCTATTAATTAATAATGTTGCACCTAGACATATTTCTTTCATGATCATCAATCCTTTCTTGTTGCTTAGTAGTGAACATTTTATGTTTTAATTTTTTTAATTTTATTTTATAAATGTTAGGAAAAAAAAGAAAAATGAACTTCGAGTGAGACAGGCGAAATTTCCAATTTAATAAGAAGATATATAAAACATTATTTTTTAGAAACAATTACATCTAACTACTCTGCATTTAGGTCTAATTATAATGTAGTCCATCATTATAAGGAAATTACATTTTAGTCCCTAACTTTGAAAAACGTTTGTAGTCCCTTCTGTTATGTCATTCCAAAAATACCCCTGATTTGTTGTTAAATTCATAATTTGTAGAAATAGTTTTGTTCATATTTGTAAACTTTATGGATAATTTTGTAATTTTGGTCATATATTCAATGTAACACTCATAAAATCGTAAGGGGCATAAGTGTACTTTTACAAATTCCGTTAAATGAGTTCAGACCAAACAAGATTTATAGGGATTAAAATGTAATTTCCCGATAATAATAAACTACGTTGTAATTAGGCCTAAATACAGGATAGTCAAATATAAATGACCCTATTTTTTATAAGTCTTAAAGGAAGGCGACTTTCCTATTAGGTCGATCAATTCGTGGGTACTTGACAAAATAATCTCTCATATTATTAGCAACAATAAGTTCATGGCATTTTATTTTTAAAGCAAAAATATTTTTAGTAAAAATGGAAGTATGGAACTAATACAATGACGCTTCTATTTGACGATGTTCTTACATCAAAAATACTGATTAGCTATTAGTGGAACAGGATTTCAATGTAATTTCAACTATGAAATAACACAAAATATTGTTCGATACAAATTTGAAGGAGACAGCTTAATTCCCCTAGCCACTTGCCCTGAGTTCACAAGTCCCTTCCCCATGGAATATGCTATACAAACCTCCCTACTTATCTGAAAAGAATCAACAAAAGTTTGAAAATTTATATGGCAACAGTCCCTGATATCTTCCTTCCTTCCTCACAATCCTATATATAAACATCCACCCCTTCAATATTTCTTCAACACGACTCCCTAATATCTCCAAAAACAATATTTCTTACTTGCATCCCAGACCAATGGCCAACCACAGCGACCGCCTTCTCAAGATCGGCCGCGAAGCCTTTGGAATGATCGATGAACACTTTGGGAGACGGGGTGCGAAGCCTTATCCTCCACAGAAAACGCACGCCCCTCACAATCATCCTCCAATCATGCAACGAAATCATACTTTCCCTGCAAAAGGGCATCATCAGTCGATGATCAACCGCAGTGTTTATCAGCCGGAAGAATTGCAGGTTTATCATGCAACACCAGCGGAAGCTACTTCTGCCACCGCCCACGAAATGACTATGGCGCACGATGATGGGATGTTTGTCGCAAGGAGAAAGCCAACACGCATGGCTTTCTAAGGTGTGTGCAAAATGTTAATGATAGTATGGCACTTTTAGTATGCCAATAGTGTGCTTTAGCACTAGTATCAATCCATATATATATATGTCCTGGGATTGTAAAATTATCAGGCTTGTAACCTAAGATGCTGCACTTGTGCAGTTGATCTAATAATATAACTGTCTATTACATATTTACAGTTCTCGCAGCAGTTTCATCTTTAATAAGGGACGAAGCAAGAATCTTGGAATAGTGGGAGATTGAGTTATTGAAAAAGAAACAAAATTTATTATAGTAGAGGAAAATGAAATCATATATTTTTAATCTTATACACTATCATAAAAAGATATATAACCCAAATTTAGCAAAGTTTAGCAAAAATATTTTTTGGTCGGAGCATACCAATTTTTCTATAGGTATTATCATTTATGACAAATTGCATCTAACTATCTTCAATTTGGCATTAATCACAAGTCAGTTCCTCTAATTTTGTTTATCATCGTATAGCCCTTGAGGTTTTATTTTTGTTAGTAGTTAGTCTCTATAGATAGTCCATTAAGATGTAAAGTTTTCTTTCTATCAATGATAACTATATGTATTCAAATACTAGAATACGAGATCTTTGCTTAAACTAATATAATACCGAACTACTTAATTACACCACTTAATGGTTAATTAGGTTTATACATGTCAAAATATTATAAACCTAATCTAATACAAAAAGAAAAATAAAGAAAATATTGAAAATCCACGTTCCGTCCTCACAAAGTAGTTTAGACTTTCATCATTTTCCCTCAGGGAATCACATGGACAAATCGGACCACCGGGGCTATATAGCAGACAATAAAATTAGAGAGGCTTACTTGTAACTAGGCCAAACCTCACGATTCAGATGCATTATAGCAATTAAATATTTTTGGGTTTTGAATTTAACAACTCGACAAAAAGATATCTCAAATCATAATTTTCCTAATTAAATTCCGGGGCGGAAATCAGAAGAGGACAGAATTTGGGGGGCAAAAAGGAAATTACGGAGAATTAGAAAAAAATAGAGTTATATATATATATATATATATATATTATGCAAAAATAGAGTTTCACATCTCTATATAATTTCTCTTCCTTATAGAAGGTTTGAACTGATATATATTTCTATATATATTTTGAAGGGCAAATTACATCTACACCCCCTGAGGTTTGGCCTAATTACGAACCAGTCCCTCTTATTTCGTTTATTACATATCAACCCCTAAAAATACTGTTTCAACTACAAATCAGTCCCTCTTTAGGGGTTAAAATGTAATTGAAACAGTATTTTTAGGGGTTAATATGTAATAAGCAAAATAAGAGGGACTGATTTGTAATTAGGCCAAACCTCAGGGGGGTGTAGATGTAATTTCCCCTATTTTGAATAATATTAGTGCAGAATTCAAACGTAACTATGAATCTATCTTCTATTCTTCTCCTATATATAGACAGACATATACATACTGTACGTACATGTATACTATCCTGCTTCTATCATCGTTCGGTGTTCCTTGTTTTCTTGTAGCTAACAGGTATGAATTTATGCGATCGGGGTTCGGTTTTATGTCGATTTATTGGGATTTGGCGTAGTTTCTGTTAACTTAGATGCGATTCTACATGTTGTTAGGGTTTTATTGTCCCAAACACGAGACTTCAAAAAATAGTATTTTTGTCCTGTCCGTGTCAGGACACTCCTCACAAATTCAAGAAAAATTATGTGTTGTCGTATCCCTACCTTATTGTGTTGCTTTATCCGTATCGTGTCGTGTACCTATCCGTGCATCATAGATGTTACGTTATGGTGTTTTGGTATTGAGTACTTGATGGTTGTGTATCGGGTTTCCCTTGATTGTGTTATCTAATTAGTACATGACAACGTCGTTTGTATATGAATTATGAGCTTGATGATGTTTGTTTTTAGGGTTATATTGTTCCAAATTGTTAGGGAGGTTTAGTGTAGGAAACAACTCAAGAATCTAATGGTGTGACTGTTTGTCAAGTTTCTTTTTCTTTTTACAACGATTCACGTTCAAAATTTCCCATCAAGTTAGGTTTACTTCGATCAATAATGTGATACCTATGATGCACCGAAGCTTCTCAAAATATCATTTTGTTGTGTCATGTGTTGGACAATTCTTACGTGGGAAATTCAAGAAAAAAATCCGTATCGTGTCGTGTCCATACCGTGCATCATAGTGTGATACCTATTTACCTTATTGCACAAAGAATATCTGAACTCATTGGCTCCATTGTATTACGGGACATTATTCTGTATGTATTGATCCTTTTCTGGTATATTTCTGCTATAGAAAATGAGGATGAAATTGTTGGAAGTCCAACCCTTGAATGCCATTGAATTCCAACAAGAATTCGGACAAGAATGGGACTTTATGCAAAGGGGAATTACGAAACTGAAAAACATTCTGGAAGGACTGCCTGAGCCACCCTTCACCTCGGAGGAGTACATCATGCTTTACACGTATTTATTTCTCTTATGCTCTAAATAAGTTTATATCTTCAAAATTAAACATGTTTAATTTGACCAGAATCTCCTTTTGCCGCCGAAAAACCGCCACGGCCCTTATTTTGCTTGGTATTGGAGCTCTGGTCAAATTAATTAGCACTAAGTTTCTTAGTTTTAAAAATATAAATTGATTTTGTCCCCGAGAATTGGTATACCAAAAATGTAATTTTAGAAAGGATATACTTATGTTACTTCACAAATATTTATTAGTTCCGTTGATTCTTATTTACAGGACAATATACCACATGTGCAGTGGCAAAACTTCTCAGCAATTGTATACCAAGTACCGCGAGTCTTTTGAAGAGTATCTTACCGCCACGGTAATATATATAAAAATTTATATTGTGAAAACAAATGGAAGTTTTCATTAGAGTTATATATATATATATATTATTGTTTTTAAATGTCCATCCATTTGCACCCTAATTTGCAATTTTGATACAAAAATTTTTCTGATAAAAAAACTGGTTCATAGCTATAAAAGTTAGCAATTTCATGCACTATTTGACCCGAATAAATATGACCCGTCGAAAAACCCACCTGGATCTCCACGTGTCCGTTGGAGAATTTTCCGTGAAGCTGCCATGAAGTGGGTTTTGCAAGCTTCAGGTGGGTTTTCCGACATGTCATATCTATTTGAGTCGAATAGTATATGAAATTGCGACATTTTATAGTTATGGGTTAGTTTTTTTCACTGATTTTTTTTTTACTAAAATTATAAATTACGATGAATTCGTATACCAAAATTACAATTTTCTTAGTCGGGTAATATTCAAAATTATTTCTTAAAATGTATTCATTTTTGTTTAGGTAATCCCTTCTCTAAGGGAGAAGCACGGCGAGGTCTTGTTGAGGGAGCTCGTGAAAAGGTGGTCAAACCATAAAGTTATGGTCCACTGGCTTTCAAGGATCTTTTTTCAGCTGGAAAAGTACTTGATGAAACTTCCAGGCCTTAAAGAAGCTGGTCACTCATGCTTCCGAAACCTGGTAACATTGACTTTGATCTTTTTTTAAGCCTCATCTGTAAATCTTTCACATTGCTTCTGTATTTTAGCAGTTCTTTTTCGTCGTTCTCTTGCTGCTTGTGTCGTTTCCGATTTAATTTTCCATTCATTTTTCGGAATTTTAGGTGACTCCGGAGATCAATGTGAAAGTAATGGATGCTGTTATGTCTCTGGTATGTTTATATTATTGTCTTGCTTCATGCGGTTCTATTCATTTTGCGATTTTGAGGCATGTTCTTTTGTATATTTCTTTCGAACAGATTGATCGAGAACGGAGAGGAGAGCCCATCGACCGAGCTTTGTTGAATAATGTGTTGGATATCTGTGTCGAAATTGGAATGGGACTATCCAGACTATAGGTCGGAATTCAACAAGTATATATACATATATATATATATATATATCCTCTCTTATTTTGTGAGCTATAGTGGTATCGAGTGTGTTTTGCTGGCCAAATTTCTACCTGACTATCCCTTTTAAGTTTTAACCATAGTATTTTTCTTAGTTTAAATAACTCTTATCCTTTTTTTTTTTCTTTTGTTCTTGGAAGTACGTTGCAAATATTTTCGTTTCTTGAGATGCCGGTGAAGGCCGTGCCAAATATACATATATATTTTTTTATTTTTGACACACACCCCAAGTGTTTAGAGGGATTCAACCTCTCATTAACGTTGATTATTATCCTAAAAAAGGAACTCTTTAATCTTGTTGGCAAGGCGGTGCCAAATATACTTACAGATAAATACATGCAAATTAGCTTTAATTGATTCTCTTACAAACCGAACATATTCTGCCTAACCAGCATAATTAGTATATTTGACTGAATGGTACCTTCAAAAATTGTTCCTATCATGCAGTTTCTGACACCCTTCTCCTCTATATATGTAACGTAACTTCTAGCCCAACAAGTCTCATCAGCAGAGCAAATACTTGAAACAAAATGGCATATCAGAAAGAAAATGTTGTCATTCTTGATCAACATAAGAAAAGAAACGAAAGGCGTCATCGTCCGTCTCGTCCGCCTCAAACTCCATTTCGGACGAAAGAAAGGCCGGTCCGAAAACTACAAGGCCCCCAGGTGGTCTGCAGTTATGCTTATATGCCGCAGGATTCTCTTATTTGCTTTGCTACTCCACCTCCTCATGTCACTCAAGCTATAACTGTTATACCTTGTGGTGATCATCATGAGACATCTCATCAATTGCATGAATAATGGTTTTAGACTTTTAGTAGCTTTTATTATAGTAGTCTTATGTATAAACCCTTTCTCTGCAATGTAATAATAACATATTAAGGGACTTGTAGAGTATTGGGAGAGTTCAGCTAACTTAATTAGTTCTCTAGCCCGTCGGAAATATTAAATATTTAATCTCTCTCGGACGACTTTGTAGTTATATCGACCTGACTAACTTAATCGTCTCTTGATGTTGCAAACGTATTTTGCGGCGTATAACTAGCCGGCCACGACGGGACAATGCAATGCTAATGCAAAAATTAGTGAGATTAACATGTATATTGACCTCTCTTCAAAAACAAATTCCCCAATTTTTTATTAACAATTTCAATCTTTATCCACGTAAGTATAATCCTGGCTCCGTCACTGTGTGCACGTAACTTGAGCATAGTAAGAACTTATACCTATTATGGATTTATGGTCATATAACAAAAAAAGTATAGAGCCCAAGTGTGAACATGGGGAAAGAACAACAATTTTGTTCGTTATTCCGATTTGTTACAAGAAAGATCTGCAAGAAAGGTCGTGCAATGAATTGAATTGGAATATCTACAAATTAAAGCAGATTCTTTGTATGTTTTTCTAGTACTTAGATGTTGGTCTGTGGGATAATAAAGAATTATGTGGGGCTCTACTTAATTAATTTAGACAAAGGGATCAATCAGTTCTGAGTCAAGTAGCCATAAATCAGCACCTAATTAAACCCTCACTTCTATTATTACAATTTACAGTCATAAAGATTGAGTGGAAAATTAAATGAAAATTGTTATGCGAAAAATTAATTAATGAGAACTGTGTCCCGTTATGTGATTTGTTGCATTTGGCTTCTCTAATTTATTAAGAAGAAATTTAGGCTAATAAGAAATAAGGGAAAATTGTTGGATTCATAAGGAATTTATAATTTCTGAACATAATTTTTCTAATTTATATATTTTTTAAAATTATAAAATTACTAAATAGTTAATTATCGAAATTTGAAAAATTTTGTTGGAGCCGATCAATTACGGTGTGGATTGACACGTAGACTGTTTCTCTTATAGAATATTTGGATCACACATAAAATACATTCCTTATAGATTTCGGGCCAAAATTGAGTTTTTTAAAGCCCTAAATCATATAATTTGTGTGAGATACATGCACACGCATCGAGAAAAAAAAGAAAAGCAAAATTTAGGTTCAATTTTGGGCCGAAATCATGCCACCTCGTCGACAAAATTAGGGCTTTGTTTAGTTTCAGGTAGTGCTGTCAATGGGGCGGATTTTAATCCGAATCCGATCCGAGTCCGATCCGAATTTTAGTATATTCGTCCGGTAAAAATATTCGATAGATCATATCCGATTGTAAATATTCGTTATCCGAAATAAATGGAGCGAATATGGATTTAATGAATCCGATCCGTTAAGAATCCGAATCCGATATTATATATAATATTTAATTAAATAAATTATTTACTAGTACATAATATTAAGTAAAATGATTAAAATTAAAATTTTCACATATTTATCATTTTAAACAATAATAAAATTTAAATTTTTTACTCTAAAAGTATATATTTTCTTTTAATAATAAGTTTAAATTAATTTATTTTAAATTAATATAAACAAAACTATCAAATAATTCATTAAATAATAATTATTTATTAAATATTATGTAATTATATTTATTTTTTATATCAAATTTGTTATTTAAAAAAATAAATTTTATTACTAATCGGGTCGGATCTTTTATCGGATCGGATCCGACCCGATTATATATGGATTCAAAAACAATGAATCCGAATCCTATACGGATTCGGATCCGGAATCTCCTGATCCGGTCCGAATCCGACCCGTTGACAGCCCTAGTTTCAGGCCGAAATTGAATAATAATTGCAAAAATTTTAAAACTAGAGGATAAAATTGAAAATACGATATCAAGAATTACTAAGTTTGACAAAATTTATATACAACACTAATTAATTTCATGCTACTTCCATTGTACTCGCCTTTCTCAATCAATGAACATATAAAGGGCCTTAATTCACATGATCCATGCAAAATTCTAAATATACAACAAAACATTCTCAAACATATTTGAACTCATTTCTATACATCACTGATATATTCGGGTTTTGCATTAGTGGATGAACACATAAAAGAAGAACCTATAATTCAAAGATACGGACACAATACGACACGACACGGATACGACGACACGTACAGGTTTTTCCTTGAATTTTCCATGTGAGGTGTGTTCGACATGACAGAATAATATTTTTAGAAGTGTCCGTAAATCATATAGAAGAACAAATCAAGAACTAGGGCTTATTGAAGTAATGATCTCGTGCATGTGATTTTGGATGTATATATTTTTAGATATGTGTATGTAGTTTACTATAGTAGAAACACCTTTACTGTATATATATGAACATATACTAAGTGGTGTTGGCGGCTTTAAAGTTTTCATTTATATATATGCTGAAATAGTTGAATTTGACATAATTACATAAATTTTCCTTAAATTTTAAAAATTATAAAAAAAATTCCTGAAGTGTTTATGTCTCAAATTTCTCGTAACTTGTCATATTATATATTTATAAATGTAAGTTCAAATACTATTTGGTATGTGACAAGCAAAACAGAGTATTCGCAAAAATATTGAAGATGATATCATCAGAATTCATCCATCGAAATACAATGTGAATTTTTTCATTGAAATATTTTTCGTATTTTTTCAGACCTCGAGGAAGTGTGTGAGATTAGGCATCATTCTTATGTAAATCTCAGAATTTCTTGATTTTACTTTAAATTAATTATCACCAGTTATTATTCTTGTGGACCACCTCTACCGACTTTTTCCATGCAATTTAAACAGAAACGGAAAAGAATAAATTCCCTGCAATTATTGATCAGTTTTACAGATGACATGATCGGATTGTCGTCAGCATTTTTGTGCTGGATTTCGTCGTATAGATACATAGTTTCAATATCTTCCACTCCTACCAATATTCTTGTATATAGAAAAATATATTTAATAAAAATTAATATTGCTAATAATTGTATAAATATTTTGAATTAATTAGTTTTATACATATAAGGCTAATCTAAAATTTTTATAAAAATAAAAGAAAAAAACTAATGAACATCCACATTCGGTCGTCATGAGGTAGTTTAGACGGTTCCTTCAGGGACCACAAGGACAATTAAACCTCCAAGGTATGATAAATATTTAACAATTAGCTCAAAACCTTTATATGTTCAGGTGTAATTTAACAATTAAATATTTTTTGGGTTTTGAATTTAACAACTCGACAAAAAGATATCTCAAATCATAATTTACCTAAGGTTTCGGGGCAGAAATCACAATAGGACAAAGTTTAGGGAGCAAATGGGAAATTATGGAAAATTATAAAAAGTAGGAATTAATATATAGAGCAAATTACATATATTTTTTGCTGTATATTTTGATAATACATTGCAGATCTTAAAAAGAAAAATAGGAAACTAACTATGTAGTTAGCAAGAAGTAATGTTGGTAAATTTTCATTAGTTTCCTTGATTCTTATTTACAGAACAATATACAACATGTGCAATCAAAATCCCCCACATGATTACTCTCAGCAATTGTACAACAAGTAATGAGAGTCTTTTGAGGAGTATCTTACAACTACGGTAAGTGATGAATAATGTGCTTAGCCTCACTCATATTCGATCAAAATTAGTTGTTGAGAGGAGGGTTGTCAAGTCATTATATATTGAACTTCACATCTTTGATTATTTGACGTAACGGTAAGGATGGATGGCAGCATAAATTTATGTTATTATCATTGTCGTCACCTGAACTAATTAATTCCTTCCATTTTACCTTCTCAATCATGGTATCTTTTTGTTTCTTAAAATGTATTTATGATCTTGGCTTAGGTATTCCCTTCTCTAAGGGAGAAGCATGGTGAATTCATCTTGAGGGAGCTCGTGAAAAGGTGGTTAAATCATAAACTTATGGTCACAGCGGCATTGTACTCTCGGAAAGCTTTTAATTAGATATTTTTTCTCTCTTGCTGCTCGTGTCGTCTCCGCTTTTCCGTTCATCGATCGGAGTTCCAAATTTAAAGATCAATGTGAAATTAAGGGATGATGTTGTCTCTCTGGTATGAATGTCATAGATATTCTTGTCGAAATTGGAATGGAACTATCCTGGCTATAGATCAGAATCCAACAAGTACCTACATTCTTATTTTGTGAGTTACAGAGTTATCCAGTGTGTTTTGCTGGCCAATTTCTACTGACTATACATTTAAGTAGTGTTTTTCTTTGGCATATACTTGAAACAAAATGGCATATCAAAAAGAAAATGCTGTCATTCTTGATCTGACCTACAAAAAGAAAGGAAAGGCGTCACCGTCCGTCTTGTCCGATCCGCCTCAAACTGCAACTCCGACGAAAGAAAGGCCCGTCGGAAAATTACAAGGCCCCTGAGTGGTCTGCATATTTATATCGTATGTGGGGATAAACACTAGGCTCATATAAGAATTTCCTACAAGGATGATGCTTAAGGGCATACCGTCTTCGTCGAATTGTGGAAGTTTCTGGAATATATCGTCCCATTCACTACAAGAAATTCGCCGAAATCCCGACGGAAAATTCCAAGGGAAACAGGCCGTCGGAATTCCCGAGGGAATTCCGACGGGATTTGTTTTTTTTTTTAAAAATAAAAATTAAATAAATCCGACGGAAATTCCGTCGGAATTCCATCGGATTTTTTTAAAAATAAAATTTAAAAATAATATTAAATAATTCCGACGGAATTCCGATGGGATTCCCGTCGGTTTTTTTAAATATAAACTATAAAAATAGAAATTAAATAATTCCGACGGGCATTCCGTCGGAATTCCGTCGGATTTTTTAAAAATAAAAATTAAAAATAATATTAAATAATTCCGACGGGATTTCCGTCGGTTTTATCTATGCTTAAATTGAATTCTTATGACGTATTATAATATTTGTAGTTATAATTAATATTTTCTTAGAACTCAATTTTAAATATAGTCTACAAAATTTATGATTTTATTATTTCAAATGATATATAAATATTTGTATCAAACTAAACCAATGAATTGATCTAGTTCAACTGGTTTACCTTGGTTTCCACAAGGTCTTCCTACCACGAGGTCGGGTGTTCGAATCCCTAGTGGCTCATTAAGTTTTTATATTTTTCCACGAGGGAAATTCCGTCGGAAATAATTAATTAAAATTTTTTTTTAAAGCAAATTCCGACGGGATTTCCCTCGGAATTCCGTCGGAATTTTTTAAATTTAATTTTTTTTTTCTGATTTTTGTCCCTCGGAATTCCGTCGGTTTTCCGTCGGTTTTGAATTCCGAGGGAGGGTTTTCCTCCGTCGGAATTCACTATTTCCGTCGGAATTCCCTCGGAATTTTCCGTCGGAATTTGCAGGATTTCTTGTAGTGATTGCGATAATTGAAACTTCGGGAACATTGATGAGAGTCGAACCAAACCTGCCTCCAATTGCTCCAATATTGCTTAAAGTGATAGTTCCACCGGATATATCATCAGAACTAAGTTATTAGCCAATGCCAATTGTTGTAGTCGAAAGAGCTCCTTCGTTATCTAAAAAAAATAAGGCTAATGCTATATTATATGAAAAAGAAAATAAAAGCTTAGTTAATACTAATAAAATTTTGAAAAGTGGCATGTATTGTGGAGAGAGACTGAACCTTCTTCATGTTGGGTCCTAGCAACCCGTGCGGAGTAGCCATTACAATTCCAATGTTGTGCGAGCCTTTCGACATCCTGAAAAGAAAACGACGGGGTTTTAATCAGTACCTTTTATTATAGTAGTCTTATGTATAAACCCTTTCTCTGCAATGTAATAATAACATATTAAGGTGCTTGTATAACTAGCTAGCCACGACGACACAATGCAATGCTAATGCAAAAATTAGTAAGATTAACATGTATATTGCCCTCCCTTCAAAAACATTCCCCCAATTTTTATTAACGATTTCAATCTTTCTCCACGTAAATATAATCCTGGCTCTGTCACTGTATGCGCGTAACTTGAGCATAGTAATAAGAACTTATACCTATTATGGTCATATAACAAAAATGGTATATATAGAGCCCAAGTGTGAAAGAACAATATTTTTGTTCGTTATTCCGATTTGCCACATGAAAGATCTATGCAAGAAAGGTCATGTAATGTATTGGAATATCTAGAAAGCAGATTCTTTATATGTTTTTATCGTACTTAGATGTTGGTCTGTTGGATAATAAGGAATTATGTGGGACTCTACTTAATTAATTTAGACAAGGATTGAAGGGAATCAGTCTGAGTCAAGTAGCCATAAATCAGCATCTAATTAAACCCTCACTTTGATTATTACAATTTACAGTGATAAAGATTGAGTGGAAAATTAAATCAAAATTGTTATGTGAAAAATTGAGAACTGTATCTCGTTATGTAATTTGTTGCATTTGGTCTTCTCTAATTAGCTTATTAATAGAAGAAATTTAGGCTAAAAGAAATAAGGGAAAATTGTTGGATTGGTAAGGAATTTGTAATTTTTGGATATAATTTTTCTAATTTACACATGTGAGCACACGGATTTTTTAAAATTATAAAATTACTAAATAGTTAATGATCGAAATTTAAAAAATTTTGCCCGAGCCAATCATCTGAGTTGTGGATTGACACGTATACTGTTCCTCTTATAGAATGGATCACATATAAAGTACATTCCTTATAGATTTCCGGCCAAAATTGAGTTTTTTAAAGCCCCAATCATGTGTGAGATACATGCACACCAATTGAGCAAAAAAAAAAAAAAAGGAAAAGCAAAAATTAGGCTCAATTTTGGGCCGAAATCGAATAATAGTTGCAAAAAATTTTAAATGTGAGGACAACACTAAATAATTTCATGCTACTTCCACTTGTACTCGCTTTTCTCAATAAATGAACATATAAATGCCCTTAATTCACATGATCCACGCAAAATTCTAAATATACAACACAAAACATTCTCAAACATATTTAAACTCATTTCTATACAGCACTGATATATTCGGGTTTTGCATTAGTGGATGAACACATATAGAAGAACCTATGATGCACATATACGAACACGGATACGATGACACAGATTTTTTTTTTAAAATTTTCCACGCGAGGTGTCGAATATTTTTCTTTTTGAATTTTCCATATGTCGTGTCAAACACAATGTTCAACACGACACGACACGACATGATAAAATAATATTTTTTAAAGTGTCCGGATATTATAGAAGAACAAATCAAGAGCTAGGGCCTATTGAAGTACTGATCTCGGGCATGTGATTTTGGATGTATATATTTTTAGAGTTGTAATGTAGTTTATGTAAAACCCCAATTTGGGGAGAAAAGTTTGCAGAGAAAATTAAGAGATTTCTGGAATTGTGCTCATCTCATAAATGATGTCAAAAGGCCTACTTATAGTAGGACTCATGTGCTTATTGGGCGTCTATGTACAGCTCATCCGAAAATAGCTACGATCTTTTTCTTCTTTTTTTTATTTTTATTTTTTATATTACTGTCTAACAAACAATAAAACTAATTTTACTATTTAGTCAATAATATTTAGGGTTAACTACACCTAATCCCCATATTAGATGGGTAGTTACAATTCACCACTATTTTTAGATTAAATTACAGACATCATCCTTCTGAATAATTTTAATTACATCAAGCCCCCAAAATTTTAGGACTCTATTAAAAAAGTGATGACATCAACAAAACTTTTAATGAAAATCCAAAAATACCTAGTTGATTATAGTCAATATTTTTATTTCGAAATTACCCTTTGGGGGTTAAATATAATTACTTATATTACTTTAGGGGATGTGTGTAATTTTTTATACCAAAGTTCACAACTTTATTTTTTGGAAAAGACTAACCCAATTACTTAGAATAAATAGTAAATAAATAAAAGAAATATATTTAATATCAACAATAATGGAATGAATTTCATTTTAACGATGAAACAATACAAACCAAAGGAGGGGATCTTACTCACATTGTTATTACTAGATACAAGATTGCTACAAGATTAAATTTCGGAACCAACGAGGTTGTGTTTTTTTAGCTCGCATGTTAGAACCTAGCGTTACAACAGCCTAAAAATCAGCAAAAACTCTGTCTGTCATCTTGTTGTATATATGTTTTCTACTCCTCTTGTTGTCCTTGCTCTGCATCTTCCTCAACTGCTACTTCCGAACAATGCCATCCGTATCGAAGAAGACAAGAAACAGAGTGATCCCATGACATACCTAAAGTTAACCCACCTTGTAAAGCAAGAAGACAAGAAACAAAGTGATCTGAAACCAAACCGAAAACTTGATTTTGAGCCATCTTTCAACATAACTTAGTCGTTTATAATCTCCTCGATTGCATACAGATTGCTCCCTTCTCCGTTAACTGCTCCGAATTCTCAACACCATAAATCCAAAGTTCAGAAAAAACCGTTAATATTCTCCGGTTGGGAGATGGAGAGAACTTTGGCCTATTTTCTTTAATGGCTCAATCACACCGAAGGGCAAATATGACATTTCAAAATTAAAAATATTTGGCCTTATTTTTTAAAATGATTTGACAGAATTTTTAGGGGTATAACGGGAAGTCCACGCTGTTTTGGACAGAACCCTAGAAAAAAAAGTAGGTGTTTAGTGCAATTAATATTTTCTTAGCAGGTGATGTCTGTAATTTAATCTAAAAATTGTGACGAATTGTAATTATCTTATCTAAGATGGTGGTTAGCCCTAATATTTAATATGCCAACAGTTTACTACAGTAGAAACACTTTTATTGTAATGAAAATATACTCAGTGGTTTGGGCGGCTTTAAAGTTTTCATTTATACGCTGAAATAGTTGAATTTGACCTAATTACACATATTTTCCTTAAATTTTAAAAATTATAAAAAAATTTGCAGTCTATGTCCTCAAATTTCACGTAACTTGTCCTATTATATAGTCATAAATGTACGTTCAAATACTATTTGGTATGTGTCAAGCACAAAACAGAGTATTAGCAAAAATATTGAAGATAATGTCATCAGAATTCATGAATCGATTTACAATATAAATTTTTTCATTATATATTTAGAGGTGAATTAAGTTAGTGGGCATTCAGTAGCATTGCGGAGTTAATTCCACTTAATATATTTCGTGCTTATTAACTTCTATTAGCTCAATTAAAGAAGGCTTAATATTCTGTTTGATAGAAAATTATGTGCAAAATTGTAGTTCTTGTCACAGTTAATATTTTGTTTGGTTAGTGATTTTAACATGCTATTATTAGACAAAATTACCTTTATGTCCCTCGATTAATACGGAAATTGGGCAGACTTCTCCTCATTTGCAATAGATAGGATTTGTTCACATTACTTCCTAAGACATATTCCCTGCCAACGAAATCTCCATCATTCTCATTACTACTTAGTTTTCACAAATCATGTTTGCAAGCCTGATCATATAGCCTCCATGTAGGGCTCCATCCAGCTTTATACCTTCAACGTAGAGAATCTCCAAAGACATTAGTAAGCCCTCCTCCTCTTTTGTAGTCCAGAATCTTCGGGGAACGTTAACCCCTCTCCCTCTCTCAGTCCTAACTCTTGACGTAGCATGCGCGCCTTCCATTCCCTGCACGTTTAAGGACCACTTGAATTAATTCGAAACATAAAGCGACAGATAGTACAGACATGTGCGTGTACCAACAAACGAATATGCATATGGAAAGCAGGAAACAAGGAGGGGATCAACGCGATTTCACAAACATAAATTAAAATGCAACTAGGTACAGAATAAAGACACGCTTTGAAACAGACTTCGACAGACATAATATATCATCAAAATGCGCAGACAATGTTTACTGAACTAAAGGTTCTAAACCCCCTTAATCAGATCCCCAATACAGAAGGCCTCCTAGACTAATCGTTGACTAATTAGGTGGCTTTAAAACACGTTATGATCCATTGGTTGTGAGTTCTTAATAAATCTGCAAATGGGGAACCCAAACATACAATCAATCACACATTATGTACAGTGTAATATGTACTTGTAGGATAGAGCTTTCAGATCCAAATAATTACATAAGCAAGTGTCAGAATGAAGGTAAAAGCAAATAAGATTGTAGCCAAAATTCAAATAACCTAATCGATGCAAAAAGACATATCAGGGATAACAAGGTTCAAGCATGACATCAAGATAACCGATAAAAGAGAAGATTTATGGTAATCATGTTGCGTACTATTCCTCTTTCTCAAACTATAAGCTAGAATATGCAAATAAAACAAAGCGTTAAACTATCAAATCTTGTTCCAAGCTCCAACCAATCATCAAAATTCAAACACTCTAATCCAAAAATTAATCGAACTCTCAACTTCACAACCTCATACTCATCAGCAGTTCAGATCTTTAACAGTACAAAGAAACAATCAAAGCGATCTCAATGAAGAACAATAAAGGTCAGAATTCAGACAACAAGTGATTCCTCTTGCATTAAAGCTCAAATCCAATTGGAACAAACTTAGTCATGGGATCAAACGTACAACTTACCACCAAAAACCTACTAGAAAATATTCAATCTTTGAACATAATCAAATAATTTACAAAGGCAAAATGGCAACACAAGAACTCTTCAGCATAACAATTTGCTCAAAGAAGGCTTATCGATTTTGCAGACGGAGGAATGTGAGCACCCAAGCTATTAAAAAGAAAAACTTATTACAACAAATTCATTCTCACAGCATAATTAAGGATAAAAACCATGCTTGAAGAACCAATTTAAGAGAAAATTAAGAAAAAAGACAACCTTTGCAGAAAATTCTTGAAGAAGGCAAGAGACCGCGTGTGCTGAATAGAAGGGTTTTGCTTGCAATGCTACAGAGTATCCTTAATTCAGGGATGGTCGGCCAAGAACAATGCGGTAGTGAGAATGCTGGCGTTGTAACATAAACTCGAATAATTAAGACGCAAAAGTCGCTAATCATCAGTTGTTTCATCTGTGAGGAAAAACTTACTTGATGTAATTTTGTTTAGAGCTCCACGAATGGCGATACTTTTCCCAAATTATCACCTAAAAAATGTGGAAAAAAAGCAATCTAATCAGTTAACGATAGGAATGATTAAGTGTTTAGGGCTGTATTCTTTCGTGAGATAACCGACAAACCTTGATGAGCTTGCCCGGCGACAACGAAAACTACGCAGACACTACATCCCTGGAGTCGTATTAACGATAGGAATGATTGAGTGTTTAGGGCTGCATTCGTTCCTCAGATGTGATAGGAAAGGGATACACCAAAACCGAGTGTACGCAGCGGAAATTAAAACTCCTCTCCAAATGCCCAATAAACAATCAACCAAGTATGCCAAAGGATAGAAAAATAATCAACCAAACAAGAATAGAAAGACACGAGAATTTTAACGTGGAAAACCCCTTCAAATCGAAGAGTAAAAACCACGAGGCCTACGAGACCCAAAAACAAATCCACTATAATACGAGTCAAAATTACAGCGGTTCAAACACCAATAAATCTAACTCCAAACACGAACCAAACACCGATTCGATCCAAAACGAACTAGAACACAAAAGGAGAAAAAGACACCAAAATAAGTCGAAAATCGCATCACTGTTCACGGCCCGAAAAACCCGATTTACAGTGCTCCAAATCCGATCTCCACCATTCACTTTCAAGTTCGATGAGTTAGGAACCTACTGTCCGAAAATCAGCTCGATCGGACCACAAATGACCTCCCGATCGTCCGTGCGAAGATGCTGCCGCTGCCTCAAAACTGCTGTCAAAAAGTTGCTGAAAATTGACTCTCCTTCACGTCAAAAAACGGCTGCTACTTTTTATTCAAGCCAAACCTATTTTGAATCAAAGAAGGATAATTGATGGGCTTTTAATTATGCATGGGCCAACAAAAGAAAGTGGGCTGGACCCAACAAATCTCCCCCTCCAGCCCAAGTCGAGGAAAGAGACAAACCACCATTTAATCATTCAAACTTGAGACCCGCCATTCCGGCACAAACCTCAAGTTTATCACGACTCACCACCTTTGTCAACATATCAGCACCGTTGTCATTGGTGTGAATCTTTTCAAGCTCAATCAACTTGGAATTCAAAACATCTCGAATCCAATGATATCTCACATCAATATGTTTCGACTTACCATGAAAACTTGAATTCTTACTGAGATGTATTGCACTTTGATTATCACAAAACAAAACATACTTCGACTGTGAAAATCCAAGTTCTTGAACAAACTTCTTCATCCAAAGTAATTCTTTGCAAGCTTCAGTTGCTGCAATAAATTCGGCTTCTGTAGTAGACAAAGCAACACATTTTTGCAGTCTAGATTGCCAAGCTACTACTCCCCCTGCAAAAATAATCAAATAACCAGAGGTAGACTTCCTCGAGTCCAAATCACCGGCCAAATCCGAATCTGTATAGCCAACCAACATCGGTTTCCCAGACCCAAAACAAAGCTTCAAATCTGTAGTGCCACGGAGATATCTCATAATCCATTTTACAGCATTCCAATGCTCTCTACCCGAATTTGAGAGAAACCTGCTAACTTTGTCAATTGCATGAGCCAAATCCGGTCTCGTACAAACCATGGCATACATCAAACTTCCAACCGCGGATGCATAGGGAACACCTTGCATGTCCTTCTTATCTTCGTCATTAAAAGGAGACTGTGCACTACTCAGCTTAAAATGGCCATCAAGAGGAGTACTTACAACTTTGGTTTTATCCATGTGAAACCTCTGAATCACCTTCTCAATATACTTCTCTTGAGACAACCACAACTTCTTGGCATTTCTATCACGAGAAATTCTCATGCCAAGAATGTGCTTCGCAGGTCCTAAATCTTTCATGACAAAAGATTTGCTTAACTCATTCTTCAACCTATCAATTCTGGAAGCACTATGACCAATAATGAGCATATCATCAACATAAAGCAATAAAATGACAAAATCAACATCAGAGAATTTTTGAATAAATACGCAATGGTCAGCATTAGTTTTTGTATAACCCTGCTGCAGCATAACGGACTCAAACTTCTTATACCATTACCTCGGAGCTTGTTTCAAACCATACAAGCTTTTCCTCAATCTGCAAATAAAATTCTCTTTACCTTTAACAACGAAACCCTCCGGTTGCTCCATATAAATCTCCTCCTCCAAATCGCCATGGAGGAAAGCAGTCTTCACATCCATCTGTTCAACTTCTAAATCAAGACTAGCTGCTAAGCCCAAAATAAGACGAATTGACGACATTTTCACAACAGGTGAGAAAATCTCTTCAAAATCAATTCCTTTCTTCTGACTGAAGCCTTTAACAACTAATCTGGCTTTGTATCTCGCCTGTAAATTGTTCTCTTCTTGTTTCAACCGATAAATCCATCGGTTCTTTAGAGCTTTTCTGCCTTCAGGTAACTTGACAAGGTCAAAAGTATGATTGTCATGTAAAGATTGCATCTCATCTTTCATTGCTTCAAACCACTTTTCCTTAAGCTCACTATCCATGGCCTCCTCAAAACAATCAGGTTCTCCACCATCTGTCAAAAACACATACTCATTAGATGAGTATCTAACAGATTGCATTCTGTTCCTGGTAGATCTTCTGGTTTGGATTGAAGGTTGCTCAACGATTGGATTATCTTCCTCATTCTGAATTTCATGATCTTCCTCAGCATGATCATGATCAACCCCTGTCTCCACATCGTTCTGATTGTTTAACTCAACTGCATCAGGAAAAGTCACAATAGGTTTTGGATCCAAATCTATCAAGTCCTCACCACCTGGAGACTCCAAATTACTTGTTTTACCGAAGTCTTCGATGGTTTGATCCTCCATGAAGACTACATCACGACTTCTAACAAGCTTCTTTTAAACCGGATCATAAAACCTGTAACCAAATTCATCCAAGCCATACCCAAGAAATATACATTCTCTCGCTTTCGTGTCTAACGTAGACCTCTCATCCTTAGGTACATGCACAGAAGTTTTACAACCAAACACACGTAAATGATCATAGGAGACATCCTTTCCATACCATACCCTATTAGGAACATCAGCATGCAATGTAACAGAAGGAGACAAATTAATTATATAGGCAGCAGTAATTAAAGCCTCACCCCAAAAAGACTTAGGTAGCTTCGCGTCTGAAAGCAAACATCCGACTTTCTCAACCAGAGTCCTATTCATCCTTTCTGCCAAACCATTTAATTGAGGGGTTTTAGGAGGCGTCTTCTGATGCCGAATACCCTGTTCTCTGCAATAAGAATCAAATGGACCACAATACTCGCCACCATTGTCAGTACGAATACATTTCAGTTTCTTACCAGTTTCTCTCTCAACTGATGCCTGAAAAACTTTAAAAACATCAAATACCTGATCTTTGGTTTTTAAAACATAAACCCAAACTTTTCTCGAACAATCATCAATAAAAGTGACAAAATAAAGTGCATCACGATGAGTTCGTACCTTCATTGGTCCACAAACATCTGAGTGTACCAGTTCAAGAAGCTCAGTTTTCCTTGAAGGGGGATGACTCTTGAATGAAACCAGTTTCTGCTTCCCAGCCAAACAGTGAACACATCTTTCTAATTTTGTATCTTTCAGCCCTGACAACAAATTCTTCTTGGCCAAACAATCGAGTCCCTTTTCACTAATGTGACTAAGTCTCTTGTGCCAAAGCTCTGAGAAGTTGTCACTCTCTACTGCATTAACCGAGTTCACACAAATAGAAGCCTTCATCTTATATAAATTATGCAATTTATCACCTCGAGCCACAATTAGATTCCCTTTTGTGAGTTTCCACTGATCATTACCAAAGAAATTGCAATAGCCATCATCATCGAGCCTTCCTGCTGAAATCAGGTGCAAATGAACATTAGGTGCATGTCTAACCTCATGAAGCACCAAACTCGTGTTAGGAATAGTGCCCTAGAAAGCCGATTGTATATCCGCTTTGTGCTTTTCCTTATTGTAATCACAGACAATCTTTGAATGAAATAACGAATTGAGGCAACACTTCTTTATATGCTCTTGTTTGGTATGCGTTTACTTTAGCTGTGCATGTATGAGAACTCCCCTAATCCTGATGACTTTAGGACTCTACCATTTAGGTGAAATGGTTCATGAAACGAGCCCTATATCACATAAGTCATGATTAGTAAAATACTCCAAGCCGATGAGTCCTACAGACAGTGACAGGTGTCGAATCCGTCAAAAATAAATGTAAAATCCTATTCGACGACTAAACAGAGTATAGTGCAAACAGGGTCGATCCACAGAGACTGGCTGACTTATTTCTAATAATTCCAAGTTATTCACGAAAAGAAACGATTAAAAGGGGGGGTTTTGGATTATTAAAAACTAAGGTAGACAATTAAACTAAACTAACAAGAATTAAAACTAATTAAAACTATCAAGCAAATCACGTAGGATAAAATCAATCAAAGGGAGAATTACCTAGCCAGGGATATTCGATTCGATTTGTTATATTGATCATTGACTCAAGGATTAATTCAAGTTATTTAGACAGATTGGCTATAGTTGATAGAGACACTCGACTCAACCTTGTTTTTACTTAATTAGTCGGATAACCTAGAGACACTCGACAGTTATCTTCCCTAACAAATTCACAACCCCTAGAGACACTCGACAGGATTTAATGAATTCGTAGCATTAAGAACCATAAAAACACCAATCCTAATTAACCAAGTCGTGACACACGCAAGATTTAAATTAGATTATCAAATCCCTTAGTGAACGAGGAATGTTATCGCTAAGACCCTGTCACTAATTTACCACAAATTATCAATCAACTTTACTACACTTCAAGCTTCAAGATTGGCAATATGCAATTAAATCTATCTAGATGATCGGGCCCTATCACTAAATAAATCAATCACAATAAACGCGAAACACGGAGATAAGATAAATGCCCAAATAAACATGAATTGATTAAAACATTTAGGTCTCACAATATTTAAAACGAATCTTAATCCCTAGCTAGATAATTAAAAGTTTAGCTACTAAAATTCATGAAAACAATAATCGAGGAATTCTTTAACATAAACTAAAAACGAAGGGAAAGAAATAAACTAAAACGAAGAATTGTGATGAAGTTTGCTCCTCGGTGTTGCTTCCAAATCTCCGAAATTGCTGCTCCAAAAATTGCTTCAAAAATTACGTCCTCTTCACGAGCTGCTGTCACGCCAATATTTAAACCCAGCCTCCCAACCTCTCACGTAGACAAATCCTTCACAAAATAGGATTACAATTCTTGCACTCCAAGTTGGGCCACAAATTGGCTTTCTTCAAAATTAATTCCAAGTAACTGGGCTTCTTTTAATTTAATTTCATAAACCTACGCAGCCCACATCACATAATTGCATACGTGCAGCCCCATAAATTCAAGCTAATTAATTCCATGCTCAGCCCATGCGTCAGGCCCACAATTTTCCAATGCAAAGCAACTTTCCAATTGGCCCACTAATAATTCATCCATCTTAATGGTTTCAAACATAACCACACGTAACCCAATCTTCAAAATTGATTCCAAGAATGCAATTGCCACCCATTCCAATTAACACAAGTCAACCCCCACTAAAACATGAATGCATGCATATTCCAAAATTCTCATGCATCTCAAATCATTATTCTGCATGCAGCAAATCAGCAGCACCCATGCATGAATTTCTCCATAAAAATGACCCGATTTGCTCCAATTTCGTGTTCAACCCCAGATCTACAATATAAATAACAAAGCATCAAATTCTTTTAAGATAATATTAATTAAAGCACCATTTGGAATATAATTCAATCATAAAGATGATGAATAAATGAGTTATCAAATCCCCCCACACTAGCTCATTACTCGTCCTCGAGGAATCATGAAAATTGATAGAAATTACATTATCCATCAAACACAATCACAAAGGCAATCATCGAATTCCCGCCTAAACAAGTCTAGCTCATCAACACATTACTCAATTGCACAAAATTCAATCAATTAGTATAAATAGCGTACCTTCGTGTAAAGTAGTGTGAATTGAACGAAATAATGTACAAAGACTAGATTGATTAATCTAAGATTATCGCCTAAGTACTAATTATCAATTTCGAATGCATCATTCACTCCAATCTCCACTAATGTAGTTAACTCATGACTCGAGATCGTTAGGTCTTTCGAGCTTGTAATGTAAGGCTTGGGTTAAAGGTTATGAAACTTTTGGAATTTTGTGGCTTAACACACCAAGCTTACACCCTTACAATAGAACCCGTGATAATTCCCTTTTCATCTTCCGGACTCCCCTTATTACAACTTAATTTCCCCCCTTTTCACTAATCGAACTTTTTATAACTCAAACACACTCTTACTTTTTTTTTTTTCTTTGCAATTTTTCTTTTCTTTTCTTTTTCTCTTTTCTGCTCATTTTTTTCTTTCTTGACTTCTTTTTCCCTTTTTCTTTTCATCTTTTTTTTTTTTTTTTTTCATTGTAAATCATTCTCTCAAAATTCAAGCACAAGGGAGAATACAAAGGAGCCCAAAACATCTAAAAATACATACCCAAAATGAGCAAGCACGGTGTGATTCAAAGAAGGGTAGGAAATTAATGTTGTGCATGTGGCTTGTAACGTGGCTAAGAAGAAAATATGCACAACATGAGGCTCAATGGGGTCAAACGGGATGATTTATTTGTGAAAGGATCAAGAAAAAGGCTTACCACCGACAACGATCGCCTAAGTCACTTCCCAAACCAATCATTAACTAAAAATTTCGCCTCGAAAGGAGCTAAGATGCATTCTAATCAACTTTTAGACTAATTTGAAAATCAAAGACCTTTCTATCTAAGCAAAGTACATTAATTCATTCAATAGTGCGTGAAAAATAAGGGTATAAGATTATACTAATTTATCAAATTCTACACAAATTTCATGCATTCAATGAACCTAACTCGTTCTAGCTAAACTCAACAATCAAACCTCATAGAAAGCATTCAAAATGGGCAACATATTTCCATAATTATCAGCATCTCAAGTTCGAAGTAAAATCACAATTTCAGCCACAAAAACAAAAATTTCAAAAAATTTTCAGTTCTAGCACTAGTGGACCTAATCCCCCCCACACTTAAATCATGCATTGTCCTCAAGGCATTAAAAAAAAATCAAGATCTAGAGTAAAGAGGACTTCCCTGAAGTTCAGGTTGGGGAGGTAGGGCGTCTGGACATGTAAATTTCCCATTTAATTTGAAATTCTGGAAGTGGCGTGGGTGTTAGGCGTGGTCACGCTCAAGGGTCACGTTAGCAGAAAATTGACAGCAGTTGACAGCAGCATATCAGCACTATTTGGGCCAAGTTACACGCTCCTGCAAGATAGAAAAGGGCAGAAAATCAACACAAACACCACGAGAACCGAAAAAAACAAAAGAAAAAGAAACTAAGGGAAGAAAAAGGCGCCTAAACCGCCAAAACTTGGGTTGCCTCCCAATAGCGCCCTTATTTAATGTCCTAGGCTCGACAAGACTTGTTAAAGTGCTACTCAAATGGAGGTACACCCTCCATACAAATCCCCTCTACTGTGTGGAGATGAATCTTCTAGTCCATTGCGGCCTCTAGATTGGGGATGGTATGTCGTAGAGGTTCGCAACATGACTTGATACTTTCTCATCAAAGGCTCCATCAACCGTTTGTAGCAATGTTCACCAAGGTCACTAATGATGGCTCTAAGATTCCTGAACTCGAAAAAGATATGAGATCTGAGGAAGGTAGTAGTCAAATAATCAATAATACCAGCATACCAGCGCGTGACCTCAGAGCGTGGCCACGTCTTATGGTCACGTGGCTCGAAAAACTGCTCATCCAGAAATTTAGCTCGTGTAGACTTTGAATCTGCAAATTTTCCTCCTCCCTTGAAGGTATATCTCAGATTATCCAAAAAAATCTTGAGTTCCTCAATAGGTGCCTGCAAAATGAAAGAATTTAAATTAGCCAAGTCATCAAGTAGTTTCAAATTCAGAGCCTTTTTATTTAAAGGTCTAACATGCTCTAATGGAATAACCATATCATAGATATCATCATGCAAACCAACCTGTTTCGGCTTACTCTCAAAATTTTCAACTACTAAATTTTGAAGGGATTCAAAACTTAGCTTTTCCACATTATTAGGCTCAAGAATTTCAATACTTGGGTTTTCAATCACATCAACACAAAACACACTAGACAATTTATCAGGATGTTTCATAGCATCGTAAACATTAAATTTAACAATGTCACCGTCAAATTCAAGAGTTAACAATCCATTATAAACGTCTATTTTGGCTCTAGCAGTGCTTAAAAATGGGCGACCAAGCAAAATATCAGAAGGCTTAGAGGATTTATCATCCTCCATATCTAGCACGAAAAAGTCAGCAGGAAAAGCCAAATCGTTGACTTGTACGAGCACATCCTCCAACACTCCTTCCGGGTACACTATGGATCGATCAGCAAGCTGGATTATAATACCTGTACCTCTCAAGGGACCAAGATTAAGTGCATTATAAACAGATAGAGGCATAATATTAATCGACGCACCCAAATCACACATAGCTTTCTTAATACCAAGGTTACCTATTTTACACGGAATTGAAAACATACCTTGGTCTCTGCATTTCGGTGGTAATTTCTTTTGTAAAACCGCGGAGACATTTTCTCCAACACTCACCCTTTCATTACCTTTTAGTTTCCGTTTGTTGGTGCAGAGCTCTTTAAGAAATTTCGCATAGCGTGGAATTTGTTGAATGACATCTAATAAAGGAATGTTGACTTCAACCTTTCGGAAAGTATCAAGAATGCCTTGTTCCTCCTTTTGTTTTCTTGCTTGGATCAGGCGCTCTGGAAACGGGGGTGGTTCCACCCATGGCTTAGGCTGGACTTTAATTTCTGGCTCTCTGTCGCGACTGGAGCTTAAGGCGTGGTCACGCTTAACGGTCAAGTCGTCGTTCTGATCAGTTTCAGCCCTGTTCCGGCGAGTTTTGGTCTTCTCCACAGCTGGAGGAAGTTCCTTACCACTTATGACCGTGATTGCACTCACGTTGTGCCTCGGATCCTCGGGTTGAGAAGGCAACTTGCCTTGATTCTCAATCCTGCTCAAAACCGTTGCAATCTGTCCCAATTGAGTTTCCAAATTCTTGACTTGATTTTCCAAGCTACTGAGTCGGATGTCTTGGGGATCGAGGGTTTGATTGGGTTGATTCGGTTGTTGGTTGTATTGTTGGGATTGCAGAGGTAATTGGCAAACTGTCGCTACTTGTGGGATTCCTGCACTCATGTTAGATGCTAAAACAGCTATAATATTCTTGAGTTCCTCAAATTGGGAAGAATTTACCTCTTTTACCTGTCTCGTCATGTCAGACTTAGCATAGTATTTCTGCGAGGCTCTAGAGATTCTGCTAATTAATTCCGTCAATTCCACAGGTGTTTTGATCATAATGGAACCTCCACTCGAAGCATCCAACTGCCTTTTGTCAGCAGGCATCAGACCCCTATAAAAGTTATGAATAACTGAATTTTCCTGTAGGTTGTGATGCGGGCACATTGCAAGCAAATTCTGGTATCGTTCCCAATACTCATGCAGGCCTTCATGTTCCTTCTGCTTAATGGTGATTATCTCCTGAAGGAGATCCAGATATCGATCAGCAGGGAAAAATCTGTCCAAGAATTTATCGTGCATCTGCTGCCAAGTAGTAATGGTTGCTGATGGTAGAGAGTACAACCATTTTTCTGCTGCATCTTGCAAAGAGAACGGAAAAGCACGGAGCTTGATTTGGTCTTCAGTAACACCGTGAGGCTTGGTAGAGCAGCAAACCGTGTGGAACTTACTTAGATGTTGGTGTGGGTTTTCGTTTTCCAGACCGCGAAAGATGGGAAGTAGGTGGATTGTGCCCGTCTTCAGCTCGAAACCAGCACCCACCTCTGGAAAAGTGATACAGAGGGGCTGCTGTGTGGCGGCGGGGCGCGCTAGATCTTCCATGGTTCTGCGTTGGTCACGCTCAACGGTCAAGTCGTATTTCTGGTCACTCGAACTGTCCGTTTCAGTTCCCGATTCTATCTCCTTGACCAAATCTGATGTCTCACCTTGTTTCTTGCGTGATCGGGTTTCTTTCCTCTTTTTCTTAGCAGTTTTCTCGATTTCTGGATCGTAAAGAGGGATGTCCTTTCCGCGAATGCTCCTGTTCATAAAAAGAAATAAAATCGATTAAAACACAGTCCCCGGCAACGGCGCCAAAATTTGACAGGTGTCGAATCCGTCAAAAATAAATGTAAAATCCTATTCGACGACTAAACAGAGTATAGTGCAAACAGGGTCGATCCACAGAGACTGGCTGACTTATTTCTAATAATTCCAAGTTATTCACGAAAAGAAACGATTAAAAGGGGGGGTTTTGGATTATTAAAAACTAAGGTAGACAATTAAACTAAACTAACAAGAATTAAAACTAATTAAAACTATCAAGCAAATCACGTAGGATAAAATCAATCAAAGGGAGAATTACCTAGCCAGGGATATTCGATTCGATTTGTTATATTGATCATTGACTCAAGGATTAATTCAAGTTATTTAGACAGATTGGCTATAGTTGATAGAGACACTCGACTCAACCTTGTTTTTACTTAATTAGTCGGATAACCTAGAGACACTCGACAGTTATCTTCCCTAACAAATTCACAACCCCTAGAGACACTCGACAGGATTTAATGAATTCGTAGCATTAAGAACCATAAAAACACCAATCCTAATTAACCAAGTCGTGACACACGCAAGATTTAAATTAGATTATCAAATCCCTTAGTGAACGAGGAATGTTATCGCTAAGACCCTGTCACTAATTTACCACAAATTATCAATCAACTTTACTACACTTCAAGCTTCAAGATTGGCAATATGCAATTAAATCTATCTAGATGATCGGGCCCTATCACTAAATAAATCAATCACAATAAACGCGAAACACGGAGATAAGATAAATGCCCAAATAAACATGAATTGATTAAAACATTTAGGTCTCACAATATTTAAAACGAATCTTAATCCCTAGCTAGATAATTAAAAGTTTAGCTACTAAAATTCATGAAAACAATAATCGAGGAATTCTTTAACATAAACTAAAAACGAAGGGAAAGAAATAAACTAAAACGAAGAATTGTGATGAAGTTTGCTCCTCGGTGTTGCTTCCAAATCTCCGAAATTGCTGCTCCAAAAATTGCTTCAAAAATTACGTCCTCTTCACGAGCTGCTGTCACGCCAATATTTAAACCCAGCCTCCCAACCTCTCACGTAGACAAATCCTTCACAAAATAGGATTACAATTCTTGCACTCCAAGTTGGGCCACAAATTGGCTTTCTTCAAAATTAATTCCAAGTAACTGGGCTTCTTTTAATTTAATTTCATAAACCTACGCAGCCCACATCACATAATTGCATACGTGCAGCCCCATAAATTCAAGCTAATTAATTCCATGCTCAGCCCATGCGTCAGGCCCACAATTTTCCAATGCAAAGCAACTTTCCAATTGGCCCACTAATAATTCATCCATCTTAATGGTTTCAAACATAACCACACGTAACCCAATCTTCAAAATTGATTCCAAGAATGCAATTGCCACCCATTCCAATTAACACAAGTCAACCCCCACTAAAACATGAATGCATGCATATTCCAAAATTCTCATGCATCTCAAATCATTATTCTGCATGCAGCAAATCAGCAGCACCCATGCATGAATTTCTCCATAAAAATGACCCGATTTGCTCCAATTTCGTGTTCAACCCCAGATCTACAATATAAATAACAAAGCATCAAATTCTTTTAAGATAATATTAATTAAAGCACCATTTGGGATATAATTCAATCATAAAGATGATGAATAAATGAGTTATCAACCATTTAGGTGAAATGGTTCATGAAACGAGCCCTATATCACATAAGTCATGATTAGTAAAATACTCCAAGCCGATGAGTCCTACAGACAGTGGGAGTGTCAACCTGACTCCTCTAAGGCTTGCTTGTGGGATCACGCCCTTAAGAAGGACCACCTTGTTTCATAGAGGTGCAAAGTGTATGGTTGATACGTGCGTGATACATGAGGGTGCTTACTTTAATAAGTAAGTTCACTGAGGTGCCCCGTGTGAGAACATTCCTAAATGGGAAAGGAAGTTTCTATTTCAGGAAATGGAAACTTCCAGATTAGGAAATATCTCATGAGTCATTGATATGATTAATTGATCCTTAGACTTGAGGTTCCTTGTCACTTTATGAGTTAACTCTGTAGTCTTAGGTATAAGCTTTAAAGGATGTCGCCTTAGACAACTGATTCAAGGCTTATGCTGGGGCTGCACAAGTGATTCGTGAAAGTGAATGAGAATCAAGAAAGGACCTACACTTGCATTTGCAAGGTGATCTCTTATTGTGTAAGTCATTCATATGCCATATGGAGTCCTTGGCCAAGGCAGTAGATCAAGACATCAAGAAAAGGGTTTCTTGGATTGAGATCAAATGGATATGAAATGCACTTAGCTTTAAGACCGGATTGTTAGGGTTCTGATTATTCCCTTACCCTAGATCTTGGTTGAGAGATAGTAAGTAGGAGGATTGTATCTCACATGAATCAATGACTTAAAGGTTCTGTCGAATCCGAACATTCCAATTCAGCTAGGGGTTAAACACCTGTTGCTAGACTATGGTCGTTTAATCTGTGGACTGATTAATTAATTAGTGAATTAATTAATTAGGGTCACTGCTAATTGAATTGAGAACCTAGAGGGTCACACACAACAATTTGGTTACATGAGTTGAGGCTTTAAAATGATTAAACGAGTTAATCGGGCCAAGAGGGTTCCACACGTGTGAAGCCACACGTGTGGGTCACGTGAGTGACACGTGTCCTTGTGACACGTGTCACACACGTGAATATATATATATATATTATATATATATATTAAATAATTAATTAGTTAATTATTTAATAGACTTTGGTTTAATTTTGAATTAAAAAGAAAGTCTTATTTTGGAGAAAATAATCTTGTTAATTAATTACGAATTAATTAATTAGATAAAATAAGATATTTATTTTAAATAAATAAAGTATAAAATTATCCAAAAATAGTTTGGATATTTTTAGCTATCTTAAAAGTTGACTTGAATTAGAATTCAAAGTCAAAGTTGGAAAATACTTGATGATCAAGTAATAGGAGAGAGAGGAACCAAATCCTTGCCCAACAAGGATTAGGATCGGCGCCCCTCTCCCTTTCCTATATATAGGGGAGCTCATGCTCCCCTTTAGAGCTAATTGGCAATTCTTTTTGGTTCATGTGTTGAACACCTTCATTTCTCCAAGATAAAATTAAACCCTAGGTTAAGCCTAAACACTAACTAGAGAACTAGCATCCTTACTAGTTAGATTGTGATCAAGTTGGTGGACTTTCTCTAGAGGCTTCAAGTTAGAAGTTTGAAGATTCGAGCTTTACCAAGGAGAGGGGATCAAGCCGCGAGAAGAGCGTTCTTGGGTGGCTTGAAACGCTTCAAGAAAGAATAAAAGAAAAGTAAGTTTCTTAATTCCTTCGAATTTGGTTACACGATTGCGAGTCCTAGATCCTTTTGTTGGGAAATTTTTAAATTTCGCTGCTTTCTGATTCGTGTTTTCCAACAACTCGACCCACTGTTGGTTTTCAAACAAACAGTCCCAATGCCTACTACTGGTACCACCGTATCATTCCCCATCTTCAAAACTCCAAAATCACCAGAAGTATAAGAAGTGAAGAAATATTTCCTTGATGTTACATAAAATGAGGCACCGCTGTCAATAACCCAACTAGAATCATCACTGGCTACGACAACAACATTGTCATCATATGCAAGAATAAGATCATCATTGGAAGTAGCAGTAGCAACACGATCATTCTTATCCTGGTCTATCTTATCGTGCCTATCACGATTGCCTCTACGCTCTTTCTTCAATTTAAAACAATATTTCTTGATATGACCAGGTTCATCACAATGATCACAATTAAATTCTTTCCATCCTGACCTTGACTTGCTTCGACTTTTGCTTCTACCTTTATTATTATATTTATGTTGGCTTCTCCCCCTATTCTCCGAAACCAACAACTCGGGTTGAGATGAATGCTGAGTTTTTCATCTCATCTCTTCATTCAAAACACTACTCTTCACAAGCTCAACGGTTATACCACCATCAGACGAAGAGTTAACAAGTGAAACACGAAAAGTTTCCCAAGAATCAGGCAAAGTGGCAAGAATCCAAAGTCCGACAATTTCATCATCAAATTTAATGCCCATACCTGTCAACTGATCAAGAACACCTTCAAACTCATTCAAGTGATCAGCAATAGAAGTGCCTTCTTTGTATTTCAACTGCTTCATCTTCTTAAGCAAAAACAACTTATTGTTTCCCGTCTTCGATGCATACAAATTCTGCAACTTCTCCCACAAACTTCTCGCATGTGTCTCGTGTTGAATATGGTTGTAAACATTCTCCTCAACAAACTGTCTGATAAACCCACAAACTTGTCTGTGCTCAAAATCCCATTCTTCATCAGTTTTAGACATGGGCTTTTCAGTTGCAAAAACAGGCAAGTGCAAAGATTTAACAAAGAGGAGATCCTTCATCTTATTACTCCATAGATGATAATTTAATTCATTCAGAGTTATCATCCTACTTGTACTCATCTCCATGGTCACACCGGCAAAAGAACCAATACGGTTCTTGATACCACTCTGATAGGAAAGGGATACACTAAAACCGAGTGTACACAGCGGAAATTAAAACTCCTCTCCAAATGCCCAATAAACAATCAACCAAGTATGCCAAAGGATAGAAAAATAATCAACCAAACAAGAATAGAGAGACACGAGAATTTTAACGTGGAAAACCCCTTCAAATCGAAGAGTAAAAACCACGAGGCCTACGAGACCCAAAAACAAATCCACTATAATACGAGGCAAAATTACAGCTGTTCAAACACCAATAAATCTAACTCCAAACACGAACCAAACACCGATTCGATCCAAAACGAACTAAAACACAAAAGGAGAAAAAGACACCAAAATAAGTCGAAAATCATGTCACTGTTCACGCCCCGAAAAACCCGACTTACAGTCCTCCAAATCCGATCTCCACCGTTCACTTTCAAGTTCGATGAGTTAGGAACCTACTGTCCGAAAATCAGCTCGATCGGACCACAAATGACCTCCCGATCGTCCATGCGAAGATGCTGCCGCTGCCTCAAAAACTGCTGTCAAAAAGTTGCTGAAAATTGACTCTCCTTCACGTCAAAAAACGGCTGCTACTTTTTATTCAAGCCAAACCTATTTTAAATCAAAGAAATTTATGGGTTTTTAATTATGCATGGGCCAACAAAAGAAAGTGGGCTGGACACAACAAGATGACCGACAAACCTTGATGATCTTGCCCAGCGACGATGAAAACTACGCAGACACTAAACCCCTGAAGTCGTATAAATTATTAGACAAGAGGGCAAGTCTTGGCAACAAAAATGTGAACATTTCAGACTGAATACACAACTGAAGTTAATATCGGTTAATTTTGGATATGAAATTCAAGACTTAGAGCTCGTTTACTTTCACTTAATCTGGCAGATAAAATTAATTAAATCTCAAAATCTGTCATTTACTTTTCATGTTGATTTTTCTGACAAAATCTGTTTGGCCTATAGGATAGAGAAGATTTTGTGAGTTTTTTGTCACATGAAGAAATGATGTGTTTGAGAAATCATGATTTTTATCGGCATGGGTCATTTACTTATTTGCCCAAATCTTTGATTTATTTACAAAATTTTGTCATTATTATTTACTAAAAAAAAGAAATACATAAGATAACTTCCCTTTCTCACGCTAGACACGATTGTGAAAGCCAGAAATCATCTCAGTCAAATAGAAGAATACCTACGACGCAGAGTTGAAGAAAACCCACGAAGTAGAACTCAAAATTCATCCGAGGGGAAGAATCATTTTGCAAAGCGATTTATTCTTGGATTTTTGCTATGAAGTCTCTCGATTATCTAAATCCCAGCAAGAAGGTAAAAATTTCCTCCACTTCTCATCCCAAATCGGAGTTCGATCTAAGCTTAGTTTGCTGAATCACTACTATGCCTTTAATTAGCTATTGTATTTCTTGTGTCGCTTCATCCCTTCGAGATACTTCATGAACATATTTTTCAGTCAGTTGTATAGATGTCAAATCTAAGATGAACCATTGTGCACATAACTAATTAGGTCCTCTAAAAAAAAAAAAAAAAAGAGAGAGAGAGAGAGAGAGAGTACCTGATTCGTAGTAAATGAGATTAGCATATGGCTATTTTGGTAAAATTACTATTTAAAGTAATTATCTTCACAAGTAAAGTAAGCGGCTAATTTAAGAAAACATAATATATATCTTTAAAGGTAAATAATAGATAATGTTCTGTTAATCCATTGAAAAAAATTTCATTATCCTATCTGCCCAAAGCCTTTCTTGAGAAAGTAAATAACTTCTTAATATGTGAATAGTATGGGTTTTAGTTGGGCCTAATATTAGGCTCATCAAGCCCAAAGAAGCTACTACCAGATACCAAACACAGTATAAATTGTTCTTCCTCATGTCAATAAGGGTTAATAACCCTGCCAAACGCGTTCTTACATTATATGCAAAATTTTAATTAGCGATACCGAAGAAATTCCAATTGGGCTAAAGGCTAGGCCCCATATCTTGAAGCCCATATAATTAAAATAAACAAAAGCCCTTTCACACCTTTTCACTCCCTCTGTCTCCCTTCAAAATTAGAATTCAGAAACCCCTTTCATACTTTTCTCTCTCTAACATTTGGCTTTAGCCATTGTCGCAGAGAAGTTTGAGACATTCCAAGTTACGCTTTTGAAGTGAGATCTTCTTCTCTAGCAATGCAGCGACCATGTCTTCCACTGAGATGAAATAATGGAAGTTCCTCGAGTGTTTGAGCAGATCCAGAACCTTGACTCCGGGGCAGAGATAATTCCTCTGGCTATCCACCGTCCAACTATATTGTCAATCAAATGCGGCCAAATCCGAGTGAGAAAAGCGCTTACGCTGTTCTCCGGCGTCAAAGCACGCTTCAGCACCACGAGGTCATCATTGGATTCCGTATCGGAACCAGAGCCATTCTAAAAAGGGTCGTCTCGTCGGAGGATAGAGAGTGTGCCTTCCTTAATAGGATTTGGCTGTACATGATCGAGTCAGGCTAGACGGAGGATCATAACAGAAATCATCTCCATCGAGGAGTTAAAGTCGTCGATGTCCTCAAGCATTCCAGAAATTTTCACTACTTTCCATTAGTGCAAGACGTAGTGAAGGCGCTCCTGAACAACAAAATCTCAGTTGAGAGCGTTACCTAGAATGTATCCAGCTTCTTCTGTGATAACGGGCACCACCTTAAGTATTTCGACTGGTTGAAGGACGTCCATACACATAACAGGGATGTTCACAAGAAATGGGCCAAAAATTTCTGCAAGAAGTGCCACCGATGCTTCTCCAGGGCAACGGACTTGTAGACCCACGCTTGCCACCTCCGTTAGTCTCTTTTCGCCGCCGCTGCCCCGCCACTTTTGCTAGGTATAAATCTGATTTTTTTGGATCTCGGGTTTATAGATATAACTATTGCTTTTTTGTCTAATCACTTGTTGTGATTTTGCTTATCACCGTCCTTTGTGGATATTAGGATATTGCATTTTCTAATCACTTGCTCATCACTGATGTGATTTGTGGATATGGATATTTGGATCCTTTTTAATCATTTTCTTGGTTCTCTGGTGATTTTTTCGATATGGATATTTGGATCTTTTTAATCATTGTCTTGATTCTCTGGTGATTTTCTAATATTGCCATATCATTGTCACGGTCCGTTGAGGTATCGGAGCTTGAACCATAACCTTGGTAATTCATATTATTGTAGAGCGTGAGAGGAGAGTAGTGGGGATTTCCGGGGATAGATGACATAAATTTGCATTCTTTGAGAGGTTTCTTTGTTCCCTTTTTACAGATAAATAAATAAAAAAAGTATAAAATAAAAACTCTTATGTGATATCGCCACTGCTATACAAGTTAATCTGGAGGATTAAAACATGCAAAACCTGATTGAAAAAAGACAAATTTTCATTGCACAAACTATTGGAGTTGTTACAGCCTGTGTCATTCAGTTGGAGGATTAAAACATGTAAAACCTGATTCAAAAAACACAAATTTTCATTAGACGAACTGTTAGAGTTACTACAGCCTGTGTGTATATTACCATCATTCAGCTGGAGGATTAAAACATGCAAAACTTGATTGAAAAAAAGGCAAATTTTCATTGCACGAACTTTTGGAGTTGCTACAGCGTGTGTTTGTGTATTGCAATCATTTATCTGGAGGATTGAAACATCTAAAACCTGATTTAAAAAAGACAAATTTTCATTACACAAACTATTGGAGATGCTAGACCCTGTGTATGCATTGCAATCATTCATCTGGAGGATTCTCTTTGAGAATTTTCAAATCACAGGGTTCGGAGTGCTAATTAGACATAACACAGGGGGTATCCAAACAAAAAACTCTTTTTAATTCTATTTGATAAATTTTAGGGAAAAGAGAAAAATGAACTTCGTGTGGGACTGGCGAAATTTCCAATTTAATAAGAAGATATGTAAAGTAAAACATTATATTTTTATAAGTTTTAAAGGAAGGCGAGACTTTCCCTATTAGCTCGATCATTTTGTGTGGGTACTTTAATAACGAGTAACATTTAATTTATTTTCTTGTAATATTCAAAATGTTTGAAATAATTTCAGGTATAATATACTTAATTTTCTTGTAGTATTGATAGAGTGAAATTTTAATATAAGAAAAATGATTTTTTTTCAAAATATAAAAGGCTGATTTAGCAATTAGTGGAACAGAAGTTCAATGTAATTTCATCTATGAAATAACAAAAAATATTGTTCGATAAAAATTTGAAGGAGACAGCTTAATTCCCCTAGCCACTTGCCCTGAGTTCACAAGTCCCTTCCCCATGGAATATGCTATACAAACCTCACTACTTATCTGAAAAGAATCAACAAAAGTTTGAAAATTTATATGGCAACAGTCCCTGATATCTTCCTTCCTTCCTCACAATCCTATATATAAACATCCACCACTTCAATATTTCTTCAACACGAATCCCTAATATCTACAAAAACAATATTTCTTACTTGCATCCTAGACCAATGGCATGTTGACTATATCTTGTATATACACGGCAGGGATTGTAATTGATCACTTTCCTATTTTAAGGGATGTAATTAGGGCCAGAGATTAGGGATTTCAACCTATTAATACCTGTACTGTATAGTATGTTTGAGAAGAGATTTACAACAATGAATACCAATTTCTCCCAAACTTTGTCTATTAACTTCAACATGGTATCAGAGCGGGTTTCGATTCAGTAACGAATCGAATACCTTGCTTCATCATTTACCAATGGAATCACCCTAAAAAACCAGTCAATTGCCGGCCGAGTTTCTCGCCCAGATGGCGGAACTCCTCAGGCACAAACAACCCGAACAAACCACCCAAACAACCATCAATGTCAAACTCAATGACAACAACTATGCAGTTTGGTCAAGAACTGTTCAATTAGTACTACTTGGCCGAGGAAGAACAGGGTACATAACTGGGAAAATTGTACCCCCTGAATCTGAGGATGCCGGTTGTGAGGCTTGGGAACAGACAGACGGAGCTGTTCGAAGTCTCATCCTCAATTCGATGGAGCCTGAGATTGCTGCCCAATTCATCCTTTGCTCTAATGCGAAGGAATTATGGGACGAGATTGAAGCCACCTACCACGATGGGGGCGACAAACTAAAACTTTACGAACTGAAGCAACGAGCATACCAAACCAGTCAATCCGATATGACCGTTGATCAGTATTACAGAACAATTCAAGGAATCTGGAGGGAGATCGACTACCGCCAACCCCAGACGATGAAGTGCACCGAGGACAGGAAGACCTATAATCTGGAAAAACAAGAAGATCGCGTTCCTTTGGGGACTGGACGGGAAATTTGATCCGATAAAGAGGGATCTACTCCGAGCCCAAACGCCGCCCACTTTGGAGGAGGCGTATAACGCTGTTCGCCGGGAGGATCGCCGTCTCTTGGCCATGAATGAACCAAACCCCGGTGGCAGTGGAGTGGTCGCAAAGATGCGGTCAGAACCAATGTCATCATCCCGCGAAAGAGGAAGGAAATCCGGCACCAACACTAACGCCGGGACAGGAACTCCAAAATGTTCAGTATGCGGAGGAACGAGACACACAAAGGAGACCTGTTTCGAAGTGGTAGGATACCCAGACTGGTGGGCTGAGCACGTAGCCAGGAAGAAAGCAACAGGCCGCGGAGGCGGCGGCGCCACTGGGCCACCAGCCGGAAAAATAACCACCACGACAGGAAATCTCGAAAATAGGGGACAGGGACGAGCGGCCGTGGTACAGGGGATACAAACCAACGGCGGCGCCACCAGCCACTCTGGAATCAACGGCGGCGGCGCCACCTCCGATGGCCGTGAGGATTATGGTGATTCTCCGTATGGTAAGAATGGGAATGCAGCAGATCTGGGTAAGCACGACTCAAACCCTCTCTCTAAATTGCTGCCAAAAAGTGGGCCTAACCCTAATGGGCCGCTAGAAATTAATTGCAAAAATAATGAGTCCAATTATATTAGATCAATTCTTGATAATGGGGCATACCAATGCACCTTGCATACCCGTGAGCTATTGGGCCAAAATTTAGTTAAAAATGTTGGACAAAGCCATATATTTATGCAGGCATCTCAAATAGACCCAGAAATCAGTTGGCTTATTGACAGTGGGGCCACTGACCACATGACGAATGAACCCCAGGATATTCAAACCCCTACAGTCTCACGACGAGACTCTGTGGTAAATGCAAACGGTCTTTCTTACCCGGTCACAGGGGCAGGGAACATTACTTTATCTGAGAAATTGAACTTATCTGGTTGTCTTGTAGTACCGTCGCTCACAAATAAAATTCTCTCTGTTAGCCAGCTCACAAAAGAATTAAACTGCAAGGTACTAATGTTTCCGTCATTTTGCCTCTTTCAGGATATTCGTACGGGGGTGATCATTGGGCGTGGTATTGAGAGAGACGGACTGTACTACATCAGAGACATCTCACAAACGGGGTCACTCCATTTGGCTCAAGGCAGCAGTAACAAGCAATTATGGTTATAGCATCGAAGATTGGGGCACCCGTCTTTCCAGTATTTGAAACAATTATTTCCCAGTTTAGTGTCAAAATCAAGCTCTTTACATTGTGATACTTGTGTACTCTCAAAAAGTCATCGGAATATTTACCCAAGTTCCTGGAATAAAACGAGTCAACCTTTTGAATTGGTACATTCTGACGTTTGGGGGCCCGTCCCAAGTCATGTTAACTCTAAGTTTCGATGGTTTCTGCTTTTGATTGATGATTGCACCAGATTCACTTGGGTATATTTTTTAAAACAAAAATCGGATGTGCCGCAGACAATCAAGGACTTCTTTCAACTCATTAAAACCCAGTTTTCTGCCTCTGTCAAAGTACTTCGTACCGATAATGGGGGGGAGTTTGTAAATCAGAATCTTCAAAACTTCTTCTCCCAGCACGGGGTCATTCATGAAACCACTTGTCCCTATACCCCCTAACAAAATGGCGTGGCAGAACGGAAGAATCGGTTCATCTTGGAAAGTGCACGGGCTTTTCTGTTTGAAGCTCACGTACCCAACTCATATTGGGCCAACGCCGTTTCAACAGCAGTGTATGTCATGAACCGACTCCCCACACGAGCCTTGGAGCACGGAACTCCCCTGGACAATCTCAGGAAGTTTTATTCCATCCCCTCTATCCTCCAGCTTACTCCTCGGGTCTTTGGATGCGTAGCCTTTGTACACACCCCAAAGCAACTCCGCACAAAACTTGACCCATGTGCAGTTCGATGCGTCTTTCTGGGGTTCAACTCTACTCAGAAAGGTTACAACTGCTATGATCCGATCGCCAACCGACATTACACCACTACGGATGTGGACTTCTTGGAAACAGAATACTACTTCACAACACCTCCCAATGCACCCCTTCAGGGGGAGAATAATACACAGGAAGGGCTGAATTGGATGTGCGACTGGCTAGAACCAATAAAGGAGTACAACCCTCCTACCCATCCTACTGTACAACCAGAAGCTTCATCCCCGTCTCCGTCTCTCTCAACCACGGCACCAGAGGACCCCCAATCGGATATCCCTGAGGTAAGTGCCCTTAACTCCCCTGTTTTGATACCCAGTACATATACTCTACCTGTTCGACAAAATAGGGGAATTCCACCAAACAGGTACAGTCCAAAAAGAATAAGCAGGAGCAGATACCCAGTTACTCATCATCTGTCCGGCTGTTCACCACCACTTCAGGGCTTCATTCACTCCCTGTATTCCCACCAGATCCCTAAAAACGTTGAGGAGGCTCTAAAGGATCCACTGTGGAAACAAGCAATGGACAGTGAAATTGAAGCACTGGACAAAAACAACACATGGGAAATCTGCCCACTGCCGATAGGAAAGAAAGCAGTTGGTTGCAAGTGGGTCTACACCATCAAACACAAGATGGATGGAACCATAGAGAGGTACAAGGCCAGGTTGGTGGCCAAGGGATATTCACAGACATATGGGGTAGATTATCTGGAGACTTTCTCCCCGGTGGCAAAATTGGACACCATTCGGGTTCTGTTATCTATAGCTGCCAACTATGAGTGGCCCCTACAGCAGTTCGATGTAAAGAATGCTTTCTTACATGGGGACCTTGAGGAAGAAGTTTATATGGACCTCCCACCAGGATTCCAGGAAAGCGGAAGTCAACACACCGTGTGCAGATTGAAACGGTCTCTTTACGGACTCAAACAATCACCAAGAGCTTGGTTTGGGAGTTCACCATAGCAATGAATAGATACGGATACGTCCAGAGCAATTCAGACCACACCCTATTCATCAAGAGAAGAAATGGACTCATCACTCTCCTGATCATCTATGTTGATGATATGGTAATAACTGGGAACGACACTGTGGAGAGAGTCGACCTCCAGAGGAATCTGTCACAAGAGTTCGAAATGAAGGATTTGGGGAATTTGAGATACTTTCTTGGCATCGAGGTGATGAGGTCGGACAAAGGCATCTTCGTCTCGCAAAAAAAATACATACTCGATCTCTTAACAGAAGTTGGGCTCCTTGACTGCAAGCCGGCAGACACCCCCATGGCTCAGAATCACCAATTGGGAATGTTTCAAGACCAAACACCTGCCGACAAAAATCGATATCAGAGGCTTGTGGGCAAGCTGATCTATCTGTCTCATACAAGACCAGACATCACCTATGCTGTCAGCGTAGTGAGCCAGTTTATGCATAACCCCAGCAAGGAGCATATGGAAGCCGTATTTAGGATTCTGAGGTATTTGAAGTCCTCTCCAAGAAAAGGCCTCATGTTTGCTCGAAACGGACACACTAGAATCACTGCTTACACTGATGCTGATTGGGCAGGAAGCGTCACACATAGGCGGTCTACCTCTGGATACTTCACCTTCGTGGAAGGTAACTTAGTAACATGGCGGAGCAAGAAACAAAAAGTGGTAGCACTTTCAAGTGCCGAGGCAGAATTCTGGGGAATAGCTCGAGGCATTACTGAAGTTCTGTGGATAAGAAAACTCCTAACAGAGGTAGGCTTCCCTCCTGAAGAGAGCGCGGATCTGTACTGCGAAAATAAGGCGGCGATTAGTATCTCGCATAACCCGGTACAACATGACCGAACCAAACACGTGGAGATCGACCGACACTTCATAAAAGAAAAACTCGACTCCGGCATAGTCAAGCTTCCGTTTGTCAAATCAGAGGACCAGCTCGCCGACGTCCTAACCAAAGCCGTGAGCAGCCAAAACTTTCATAGTTCATTATCCAAGTTGAACATGATCGAACCCCATGATCCAACTTGAGGGGGAGTGTTGACTATATCTTGTATATACACGGCAGGGATTGTAATTGATCACTTTCCTATTTTAAGGGATGTAATTAGGGCCAGAGATTAGGGATTTCAACCTATTAATACCTGTACTGTATAGTATGTTTGAGAAGAGATTTACAGCAATGAATACCAATTTCTCCCAAACTTTGTCTATTAACTTCAACATGGCCAACCACAGCGACCGCCTTCTCAAGATCGGCCGCGAAGCCTTTGGAATAATCGATGAACACTTTGGGAGACGGGGTGCGAAACCTTATCCTCCACAGAAAACGCGCGGCCCTCACAATCATCTTCCAATCATGCAACGAAATCATACTTTCCCTGCAAAAGGGCATTATCAGTCGATGATCAACTGTAGCGTTTATCAGCCGGAAGAATTGCAATTTTATCATGCAACACCAGCGGAAGCTACATCTGCCACGGCCCACGAAATGAGTATGGTGCACGATGATGGGATGTTTGTGGACTTTGCAAGGAGAAAGCCAACGCGCATGGCTTTCTAAGGTGTGCAAAATGTTAATGATAGTATGGCACTTTTAGTATGCCAATAGTGTGCTTTAGCACTAGTATGATAGTATCAATCTATCTATCTATGTCGTGGGATTGTAAAATTATCAGGCTTGTAACCTAAGATGCTGCACTTGTGCAGTTGATCTAATAATTAACTGTCTATTACATATTTACGGTTCTTGCAGTTTCATCTTTAATCAAGGACGAAGCCAGAATCTTGTGATAGGGCGAGATTGAGTTATTGGAAAAGAAACAAAGTTTATGATTGAGGGAAAGCAAAATCGTATATATATATATATAATCTTATACACCATGATAAAAAGATATATAACCCAATTTTTTTTTATGAACACTAAAAATTGCTGTCTTTAACAAAGTTTGGCAAAAATATTTTTTTGTGGGAGCATACCAATTTTTCTATAAGAATTATCATTTATGACAAATTGCATCTAGCTACCTTCAATTTGACATTAATCACAAGTCAATCCCTCTAATTTTGTTTATCACCCTATAGCCCTCGAGGTTTTATTTTCATTAGTAGTTAATCTCTCCGGATAGCTAATTAAGGTGTAAAGTTTTTTCTACTAATGATAACTATACGTATCCAAATATCAAAATACGAGACCTCTGATTAAGTTAGTATAGTACCAAACTATTAAATTATACTACTTAATGGTTAATTAGGTTTATAAATATCAAAATATTATAAACCTAACCTAAAAATTTTACAAAAAGAAAAATAATGAAAATATTGAAAATCCAAGTTTCGTCCTCACAAAGTAGTTTAGACTTTCGTCATTTTAAATCCCTCCGGAACCACATGGACAAACCGAACCGCCGGGACTATATAACAAATAATAAAATTAGAGACGCTAACTTGTAACTAGGCCAAACCTCACGATTCAGATGTATTATAATAATTAAATATTTTTGGGTTTTGAATTTAACAACTCGACATAAAGATATCTGAAATCATAATTTTCCTAAAATTCCGGGTTCGGTTTTATGTCGATTTATTAGGATTTGGTGTAGTTTTTGTTAACTTAGATGGGATTCCACATGTTGTTAGGGTTTTATTGTTTCAAACACGATATTTCTAAAAATATTATTTTTATCATGTCCGTGTCAGGACACTTCTCACAAATTCAAGAAAAATTATGTCTTGTAGTTTCCGTACCATATCTTGTCTTACCCATATCGTACCGTGTCCTTATCCGACTATCCGTGCATCATAGATGTTACGATATGGTGTTCTGGTATTGATTACTTGATGGTAGATGTTACGTTATGGTGTTCTGGTTTTGATTACTTGACTTAGTACATGGACTTAGTACATGGACAACGTCGTTTGTTAGTGAATTATGAGCTTGATGATGTTTGTTTTTAGGGTTTTATTGTTCCAAATTGTTAGGGAGGTTTAGTAAGGAAACAACTTAAGAATCAAGAATCTGACTGTTTCTTAAGTTTCTTTTTCTTTTTATAACGCTTCACGTTGAATTTTTCCCTTCAAGTTAGGTTTACTTGGATCAATAATGTGATACCTATTATGCACGAACACTTTTAATATAATTTTGTTGTGTCATGTCGTATCGGACACTCCTCTCGTGGGAAATTTAAGAAAAAATTCATATCATATATCGCGGTGCAGTCGTGCAGAAAGAATATCTGAACTTATTGGCTCCATTGTATTACGGGGCATTATTCTGTATATATTGATCCTTTTCTGGTACATTTCTGCTATAGAAAATGAGGATGAAATGGTTTGAAGTCCAACCTCTGAGTGCCATCGAATTCCAACAAGAATTCGGACAAGAATGGGACTTTAATTTATGCAAAGGGGAATTACAAAACTGAAAAATATTCTGGAGGGACTGCCTGAGCCACCCTTCACCTCGGAGGAGTACATCACGCTTTACACGTATTTATTTCTCTTATGCTCTAAATAAGTCTATATCTTCAAAATTAAGCATGCTACATTTGATCAAAATCTCTTTTTGCCGCCAGAAAACCGGTCCGGCCCTTATTTTGCTTGGTATTGGAGCTCTCGTCAAATTTAGCACTAAGTTTCTTAATTTTAAAAATATAAATTTATTTTGTCCCTGAGAATTGATATGCGAAAAATCCAATTTCCGAAAGAATATAATTATGTTAGTTCGCAAATATTTATTAGTTCCATTGATTCTTATTACAGGATAATTATGTTAGTTCGCAAATATTTATTACTTCCATTGATTCTTATTACAGGACAATATACGACATATGCAGTGACAAATCTTCTCAGCAATTGTATGCCAAGTGCCGCGAGTTTTTTGAAGAGTAGCTTATCGCTACGGTAATATAAAAATTTATATTATGAACACAAATGGAAGTTTACCCGAATAAAAATTTCCCCGAATAAATATGACTTGCTGGAAAACCCAACGGGATCTTCGTGTGTCCATTGAAGAATTTGCCACGAAGCAGGTTTTGCGAGTTTTGGGTGGGTCTTCCGACATGTCATATCTATTTGGGTCATATCTATAATTTTATAGTTATGAGATAGTTTTTTCACCAATTTTTTTTAATCAAAATTGTGAATTAGGGTTAGTTGATATACCAAAATTGACTGAACGGTATCTTCAAAAACATATTCTGCCTAACCAGCATATATAGTATATTTGACTGAACGGTATCTTCAAAAATTGTTCCTTTCATGCAGTTTCTGACACCCTTCTCCTCTATATAACTTAACTTCTAGCCCAACAAGTTTCATCACCATAGCAAATAATACTTGAAACAAAATGGCATATCAGAAACAAAATGTTGTCATTCTTGATCAATATACGAAAAGAAATGAAAGGCGTCATCGTCCGTCTCGTCCGCCTCAAACTCCATTCCCGACGAAAGAAAGGCCGGTCGGAAAACTACAAGGCCCCCGAGTGGACTGCAGTTATCCTTATATGCCGCAGGATTCTCTCATTTGCTTTGCTATTCCACCTCCTAATGTCACTCAAGCTATAACTGTTATACCTTGTGGTGATCATCATGAGGCATCTCAGCAATTGCATGAATAATGGCTTTAGTAGCTTTTAGTTTAGTAGTCTTATGTATAAACCCTTTCTCTGCAATGTAATAAACATAGTAAGGGGCTTGTAGGGTATTGGGAGAGTTGTGCCAACTTAGTTAGCTATCCCGTCGGAAATATTAAATATTTAATCTCTCTCGCACGACTAATTTGTAGTTATATATATCGACCTGACTAACTTAATCGTCTCTTGATGTTGCAAACGTATTTCGCGAGGTATAACTAGCCGGCCACGACGGGACAATGCAATGCTAATGCAAAAATTAGTGAGATTATGTATATTGCCCTCTCTTCAAAAACAAATTCCCCAATTTTTTATTAACGATTTCAATTTTTCTCCAGGTAAGTATAATCCTAGCTCCGTTTCTGTATGCACGTAACTTGAGCATAGTAATAAGAACTTATACCTTCTGACCAAAAAAAAAAAAAAAAAAAAAAAAAAGAACTTATACCTATTATGGTCATATAACAAAAATGGTATAGAGCCCCAAGTATGAACATGGGGAAAGAGCAATATTTTTGCTCGTTATTCCGATTTGCTACAAGAAAGATCTGCAAGAAAGGTCGTGCAATGAATTGAATTGGAATATCTACAAATTAAAGCAGATTCTTTATATGTTTTTCTAGTACTTAGATGTTGGTCTGTGGGATAATAAGGAATTATGTGGGACTCTACTTAATTAATTTAGGCAAAGGGATCGAAGGGAATCAGTTCTGAGTCAAGTAGCCATAAATCAGCATCTAATTAAACCCTCATTTCTATTGTTAAAATTTACAGTCATAAAGATTGAGTGGAAAATTAAATGAAAATTGTTATGCGAAAAATTAATTAATGAATAACTGTGTCTCGTTATGTGATTTGTTGCATTTGGTCTTCTCTAATTTATTAAGAAGAAATTTAGGCTAATAAGAAATAAGGGGAAATTGTTGGATTCGTAAGGAATTTATAATTTCTGAACATAAATTTTCTAATTTGCAAATAAGAACCCGTACTTTTTAAAATTATAAAATTACTAAATAGTTAATTATCGAAATTTGAAAAATTTTGTTGGAGCCGATCACTTACGTTGTGGATTGACACGAAGACTGTTTCTCTTATAGAACGGATCACACATAAAGTACATTCCTTATAGATTTCGGGCCAAAATTGAGTTTTTTAAAGCCCTAAATCATAGATTTTGTGTGAGAATTGAGATACATGCACACCGATCGAGAAAAAAAAAGAAAAGGAAAGCAAAAATTAGGTTCAATTTTGGGCCGAAATCGTGCTAAGTCGTCGACAAAATTAGGGCTTTGTTTAGGTTTCGGGCCGAAATCTGATAATAATTGCAAAAATTTTAAAATTAGGGGATAAAATTGAAAATACGATATCCAAAAAAAAAAAAAATTATATACAACGCTAATTAATTTCATGCTACTTCCACTTGTACTCCGCCTTTCTCAATAAATGAACATATAAAGGGCCTTAATTCACATGATCCATGCAAAATTCTAAATATACAACACAAAACATTCTCAAACATATTTGAACTCATTTCTATACATCACTGATATATTCGGGTTTTGCATTAGTGGATGAACACATAAAAGACGAACCTATAATGCACAGATACGGCCACAACACGACAAGATACAATACAGATTTTTTTTTTTTTTTTTTGAATTTTTCATATAAGGAGTGTTCGACACGACAGAATAATATTTTTAGAAATGTCCGTAAATCATATAGAAAAACAAATAAAGAACTAGGGCTTATTGAAAAAATGATCTCGTGCATGTGATTTTGGATGTATATATTTTTAGATTTGTATATGTAGTTTACTATAGTAGAAACACCTTTACTGTATATATGAAAATATACTTACTGGTGTTGGCGGCTTTAAAGTTTTCATTTATATGCTGAAATAGTTGATTTGACATAATTACATAAATTTTCCTTAAATTTTAAAAATTATAAAAAAAATTCCTGAAGTGTGTATGTCCACGAATTTCTCGTAACTTGTCATATTATATATTTATAAATGTAAGTTCAAATACTATTTGGTATGTGACAAGCACAAAACAGAGTATTCCCAAAAATATTGAAGATGATATCATCAGAATTCATCCATCGAAATACAATGTAAATTTTTTCGTATTTTCTCAGACCTCGAGGAAGTGTGTGAGATTAGGCATCATTCTTATGTAAATCTCACAATTTCTTGATTTTACTTTAAATTAATTATCACCAGGTATTATTCTTGTGGACCACCTCTCACCGACTTTTTCCATACAATTTAAACAGAAACGTAAAAGAATAAATTCCCTGCAATTATTGATCAGTTTTTCAGATGACATGATCGGATTGTCGTCAGCAATTTTTTTGCTGGATTACGTCGTATAGATACATAGTTTCATTATCTTCCACTCCTACCAAGATTCTTGTATATAGAAAAATGTATTTAATAAAAATTAATATTGCTAATAATTGTATAAATATTTTGAATTAATTAGTTTTATACATATAAGGCTAATCTAAAATTTTTATAAAAATAAAAGAAAAAAACTAATGAACATCCACATTCGGTCATCAGGAGGTAGTTTAGACGGTTCCTTCAGGGACCACAAGGATAAATATTTAACAATTAGCTCAAAACCTTTAGACGTTCAGGTGTAATTTAACAATTAAATATTTTTTGGGTTTTGAATTTAACAACTCCACAAAAAGATATCTCAAATCATAATTTACCTAAGGTTTCGGGGCAGAAATCACAATAGGACAAAGTTTAGGGAGCAAAAAGGAAATTATGGAGAATTATAAAAGGTATGAATTAATATATAGAGCAAATTACATATATTTTTTGAGTGTATTTTGATAATACAGTGCAGATCTTAAAAAAAGAAAAAAAAAACAGATAGGAAACTAACTAAAACCAACGAAGAGAAGATACTCGCCGATAAATACGAGGCAAGAATATTTGAGAAGAATTTTTTCGGCTTGAAATTTTTCGTTTCAAGTTTTGTTTCATCTACCGTTCCACTCACCTATACGTGTCAAGATTCAAATATGATTCAGCACAATGATTAAAGAGCTTTAACTAAGTAATTCTAGATATACATGAAGATCTTTTGGTTAGCATAGTTAATAACTTCATCTTATTTAGAATTAATTTCAAGAGAATCATATTCCAATGGTCCATATGATCAGCTTTAGTCCCATCACCTCATTTAGAACTGTATACTGAAATGACAAATATATCACTATTACACAAACTTCCCATATTAGTTTCAAATTTACAAATACCACCCTCTTACAGTTAGGATCAAGGGTTAAAGGAGAGGAGGTTATTCTAGAGAAAGGATAACCACGATTATATACCTCTTTTCGAGTCAACTGACTGGGAAAAAGCTTTCTGGGAACATAATCTTTGGCAGCGACGAAGACATTAAAAAAGTTGAGATTTATTCCGAAAAATATCCTTCTAAAAGAACAAGACGATTTTTTTCTTAGGTATGACTACTAAATACAATGTTGTGAAGCCTTAATTAAGAAAATGAACAAAGATAACAATCTGAAACGAATCTTTACAACTAGTTTGGAAGCTAATGGTGACATTTGAAGTTTTAAATAAGAAAAATTAGTAAGAAAATATAAAATATCAAGTTGGCTTGGTATCAGGTGTAAATATATTCTCCTTCATTTTCCTTAGCTTTTGGAGAGAAAATTGAGCTTCCTTATACTATTTGAAGTAGTTAATCAAATATGTTAGAAAAGTTAGCGTTCATCTAATAAAAGAATGGTCAGGTAGCCATGAAAATGACCAAATATAAACAGAACAATTCCTACTTTCACTAACCAATAAAGGGATCACACTAAGGTTAAATAAATATTCGCCAAACTTCAACATATTCTTGATTTCCCCCTGCTTTTGAACCTCAAAAGCATTCAAAATTTATCCGAAAGGAATCAAGACGAGTTGCGAAATTATTGGCCACAATCCTGCATATTATATTTCCCCCATAAGTGTATCAGGTTGCCATGCCTATATAAAGGTCCTTCATATAATCCACTTACACAACACAACACAAAGCATTTTCAAACAACTCTAAACACATTTCTAGCATAAAAAAAAAACAAAAAAGAAATGGCTTCTAAAGCAGATCTTGCTAGAATAGGCAGGGAAGGGTTCAGAATCTTGGAAGAATACAAGAAGGGTCAACATCAACAAAGGCAGCCACCTGCAAGGACATGTTTGTACCAGTATCAACCGCAGCAAGCTCGTGTTTATCAGGTAAAACCGGAAGAGCTTATGATGAAAACCTGTGAGGTGGTGCAGTTTCACGATGGAGGGTCGACGATGGAGTATCCTAACAGCAAAGCGAGAAATATGGTTTATTATTGAAGTGGTGTCATGTATGTATACTTGTATATGTTTGGTGGAGTTTAGTTGCATGAGAAAGTAGTGTGCTATAGTTTAAGCAAAGCGTGCTCGTCTTGTGTATGAGTTATGGTTGGTACAGTTCCACTTTTTCTGTGTGAACTATATGTACCTACTAAACGCTTTCGGCTTTTACGGGCCGGGCCGTTGTTGATATCGTATTATCTGCAATAAAGGAGTGAACTTTAGTTTAGCAGGAGAAGTTTCCATTTGTGCTTGAAAAGTGATTTATTTTATGTGCTAGCTAAAGAAGAAGCTGGTAAAAAACATAATATAATTAGGAGCATATGCAGTTCTCAACTAGATACGTTCAGGTAATTTTAGCCCCTAGCTACCTGGTTTGGGCATATTGGTGTAATGAGTAGGAGGATCTTTTACCTTTGTCCTGAGATTAAAATAGATTTGAACGAAAATAATAAATCAAATAATAAGTATAATTGGTTCGGTTGTCCAAGGGAGTTTTGGTAATAATCAAATGTAACTCAAATAACTTCCTTCCACTTCTATTCTTTACATCTAATAAGTTAAAACTAGCAAACCTGATATTTGAGATATGTATTACAGTTGCTAACATAAACCAACTCTGAGTCATTACGGTTTACTTAGCTTTACTCACAGCTGTCATTGACTATTCCTTTAGTTTAGATGTTGACACGTGTAGCGTGTGGATAGTTTTAATCTAGATATTTATCAAGCTTATGTCTGCTAGTTCCCTCTTGTATATATACTGTACAGTTTGCTGAAGATTCAATACATGAAGAAAATATTCCCAAATATCCTCTGTTCATACTGTATGAAATGGTATCAGAGCGGGTTCACAGATGTTCATTCCTGTGTCTGTCTCTTCTTTCCACCCGGCTTGCAGATGTTTCATTCCTGCGGTTTGCAGATGTTCATTCCTGCAATGTTCACGCACCAGTTTGGGCGTGACGGGGGTGTGTTAAATGTCCCACATCGAATAATTAATGATGTGGCGTTCAATATATAATGGTATGGCAAACCTCCCCTCAACAGCTAACTTTTGGGGGTGAGTAAGGCCAAAACTCATTATTCAATATGGTATCAGTAGTGATTTCGCTTCCGTGATTTTTTTTTCCGGCGTTGTTTCTCGCCTTGATTTCCTTTTTCCGGCGATTTTCTGCCGTCCTTCAATCTGGATTTTTGTGTTGATTTTACACAATTCGCCATGGATTCCGGCGTTTCTTCCTCTGTTTCTCCAGCGATCTCGCCGGATGATCCGTTCTTCCTTCCACCTACGGAGCATCTCAACACGTTTCTGGTTTCTCAGTAGCTCACCGGTGAGAATTATCACACCTGGAGCCGTTCCGTTCTTATTGCTCTGTCGGCGAAGAACAAACAGGGGTTCGTTGATGGATCTCTATCGCCTCCTGCTGTTACTGATCCTGAGCATCGTCGGAAGGCTTGGATTCGCAACAATCATGTTGTCATTTCATGGATTTTGCACTCCGTCTCTAAAGAGATTGTTGTTTCTATTCTCTTCTCTGACTCCGCTCGCGACATTTGGATTGATCTTCGCTGTAACGCCCCGTGTTTTCACACGTGCAGGTATGAGTTACGTGCGCAATTTCATTTAATTATATGAGTTTATATCATGTTTTACTAATTGAATTATTTCTAAATTGTTTTAATTGTTTAAATTTTATATGAATTTCAAAATGTGTTATGAATATATGAATGAAAATGTGAGAATGTGAATTTCATGAATTCGGTGTTAATTGAATGAAATTACATGTTTCGTGTAATACGTGGACTTAATTGTAACTTATTTGAATGTTTTGGACTCAATTGGAAATTGAGTTTGGGCTTAATTGCCACTTTTTGAAAGTTTAGGGACCTATTTGAATATAGGCAACCCTGAACGGTTTTCGCGATATCTTGAGCTCCGGACCTCGAAATCGAGATCCGTAACCGGCGTTGAACTCGTTTCGACGTTACCTATCCATTAAACTTGACCTTGTATTGTTTTGATACCGTTTGAACTCTCAGCAACGAATCTTTCCACAACCTCGACTTTATAACTGGTTGAACCGTTTACTAAATGAACTGGACTTGGACCGACCCGTATTTGACCCATTTTAACACTAAATATCAGCAATTCCCTTTCTCCTTTGCTCCCACATTCATCGATCAATTCAGCTCCAAGAGAGAGAAGAGAGAAGCTCCAAGAAACCCTAGTTTGATCATCCAAACCCTAAGCTCAAGATCAACTTTCATCCAATCTTCTTCCAAGGTAAGGTATGGATTGTTTTTCTCTTCTTCTCCTCTATCTTTTCTTCTATGGAAAGCTTGGCATGAGTGAAGGATTGATATGGTTTGAATGAAAGCATGAATAGAGGGTTTGATCTTGAACTATGGTGTCTCATGGTTTAATTTGGGATTTGAGTTATGGGAATTGTTGCATGATACTTCCTTATCATTTATTCATCCTTAGTTTTCATATTGTTGGATCATAGCATGATATGCCATTGTTGAAGCTTGAAGCTTCCATGAATGATAGCTTGAATTTGGATGATCTTTTGCCAATTTTATGCATGAATTCTTGCATATATGAATGAATTACATGATATATATGAGTTATATGAATTATGAGCATGTCTAAGAGTGTATAAGAGCTTCCTTATGGCTGCCCCTGTTTTGCAAAGCTTTTCCCCCGAAAAACAGAGCTTCTGCTCTGTTTTTCCTCGCAGAACGACGAGCTGACACGGCCGTGTCAGCTTTGAACTGAAAATGGACACGGCCGTGTTGGGCTCTCGGCTTGGATTTTTTCTGAATTTTAATCTCGGACACGGCCATGTCCAAATGCTTTGAAAACTCAACACGGCCGTGTCAAGCCCTCGACTTTGAATTTTTCCGATTTTAAACCTCGGACACGGCCGTGTCCGTTTCCTTTGAAAACTCAACACGGCCGTGTCATTTGAAATGGCAGCCTTGGGGGAACTCTTTTATTGCTTGTTTTACGGTTATTGCTAGTATTTGTGAATTGTATGCAACGTAAATGTATTAAAGTTATGTTTTATGATTGATATATGATATTGATGACTATGAATGAAAGTATGAAAGTATGAACGATATGAACGGGAATGAATACGGTTTTACCGTATAATGAACGAAACTTGGTGAATTATGTGTTTAGATTGAATTCTATGATATTCATGACCATAATTGAACATATTATTGTATTCTAAGCATTTCATGGCATGTTATTGCATAGCCGAGCGTCTAATGTGGTCATGATTGAGTCTCACACTACCTTTGTCACACAGATCTTGATCCCGTGGGTGACGAGGTCGGGCAGTGAGAGCGTGTCGGGTTCTTTTTGTCTACCAGGTGGGTTTTTCTTCTATTAGATAACAATATGACCCGAACACCTAATGTGCAAGATTTTAGCCAAAACCCTATATAGGTATTTATGCCAAGTTTTAACGAGCAAATGTTTTTGAACGAAAGCCTTTATTATGAATGTCTTACCAAAATGTTTTGGCGAGAAATGTATGAATGATCACAATGAATGAGGGCCCGGGGCTTAGTGTATTGGTGAATCGGGGAAGTATGGGCTGACAGGAATCCACATATACTAGTCCCAAAAATTTCGGCAACCTGGATTTCACTAGGAGATTAGTGGATGAAAGGGGTCCCGGCTTTTGGGGATTCATGTACCCCTCTAGCATTAATGAATGAGGGCTCGGGCCTTGCAAACCCGTTCCCTACCCGGAGGAAAAAGGAGTATATGAATGAACGAATGAATGTTCTAATGTATATGCACGAAAGAATGTAATGTATGAATGAATGAATGAACGAATGAATGAATGAATAATGGATTACACGTGGTGGTGGTTGGAGATAATGCACGCCCTCTCGCCGGGCTATTAAAGACCTAATGAACGAATGAATTGTTATAATCCTATTCGTTGTACTTTATGTTCCCGCTTGGGAGAAATGCTTCTAAACCTCGAATAAGGATTATAACTTGCATGTATGTGTTTCAATTCCGCAATATTATGATATTATGCCTCTGTCTTTTTATACCCACCAGTCTGTCTAAGACTGAACCCGGAGTTGTTTCAGTTGTTTTTGCAGGAAAGGGGATGCTAGGCGGGATACCGGTCAGGGAGAGTCTTGCATCGTGTCTAGCTTTTCCTTTACACGCATTTGACTACTTTTGTTACTTTTGAATTGTATATGTATGGAGCGTATAAGAATATTGGTACCTATATGTATCTTTCTTGAACTATTGGTACATAGAGCGTATAGCTCAATCTGTATATGGACTACATGTTGGTACCTAGAGCTCTAGCTCAATATGTAATATATGAATGATTGCTTCCGCTATCTTTTTAATGCTCTGGTGGTTGTTTTTGGGGTTTAAGTTATAGGATTAGTCCCGCCTGGCTTAGCGAGTGTGTATGTCTCCGTTCGCTATGATTCGGCACGTGTATGGAAATCCATTTCGTATACGGGTCGGGTCATGGTGCGGGGGATGTGACGTCTCGCGCTCGGGCGTTACATTCGCGATCGGTTTCAACAGTCAAGCGGTCCAAGGATTTTTCAGCTTCGCCAGTCGTTGTTGTCTACACGCCAGGATTCTTCCCCTGTCAGCGTTTATTTCACCAAATTGAAGGCTATATGGGAAGAATTGTCCAACTTTCGTCCGGTTTGTACCTGTAACAAGTGTACTTGTGATGGTGTCCGAGATCTGTGTCTCTATTATTAGGCAGAATATGTTATGGCCTTTCTGATGGGATTAAATGAGTCCTTTGCTCACGTTCGTAGCCAAATCCTTATGATGGATCCAATTCCCAATATGAGCAAGGTCTGTGCTATTGTCAGTCAGGAGGAACGCCAACGCACCCTTGGTTCTGTGTCTACCTCCTCTGTTCCTGTGGCTTTCACTGTCCGCAATTCCTCTCCGTTTCCCCCATCTCGCTTTCCCACTGGTTTTGGTCGAGGGGGAATCTATGGCCTTGGCAAAGCTGTTTCTAGAGGGAAATCTCAGATTGAGTGTTCTAACTGTAAAGGCACAAACCATACTGTAGACCGTTGTTATAAAATCTATGGTTATCCTCCTGGATATTTCAATAATTCAGGGCCACGTTTCACTCAATCCATCCATCAGCCTGCTTCTCCTACTCCTACTGTTAATCAGGTTGCTCTTGCCTCTTCCTCCTCTACTACTGATCACTCTGTCAGTCAGCCAGGGGGATCAGGTTCGTCTAATCATGTGTTACACTCTCTAACTGACCAACAATATCAAAGCTTGTTGTCTTTGTTGGCCTCACAGATGAATAGTACTCAGTTGCACTCTGCTGGATCCTCTGGTTTACAGGATCACAATGTCACTGCAGGTATCTCATTATCTGCCTTTTCCTGCACTGTTATTGGACATTCCAAATGGATACTTGATTCTGGTGCTAGCAAACATATTTGTTGTGATAGAAGTCTGTTTCATGCACTTGAGGAAATTCCCACAGTCCAAATATTACTTCCTAATGGTGATTCTTTTCCTGTTTGTCACAAGGGAGTTGTCATTCTTCATCCTTGTTTGGTGTTGCATGATGTGTTTCTAGTTCCTCAGTTCAGGTTCAATTTGATCTCCATAAGTCATATGCTGCAGACCTCATCTGTTTCTGTTTCTTTTATGGCTGATCAGTGTCTACTCCAAGATTCCAAGCAGAGAGTAATGATTGGCAAGGCTGAGGTTCAAGATGGTCTCTACATCTTAGATGTTACTGATTTTTTGTCTAGCACAACACCTTCTCATTCTTTAGTCAATAAGGTGTCTGTAAGTACTTGGCATAACAGAATGGGGCATGTCTCATTTCCAGTCCTTGAACAATTTCAAACTGTATTGGGATTTGATGATGATCATAAGCACTCTTCACATTGTCCTGTTTGTCCTTTGGCTAAACAGAAACGCTTATCTTTTCCTTATAGCAATAAAAGATCTGCTGCTGCTTTTGATCTTGTTCATGCCAATATCTGGGGCCCTTTCAACCATGCTCCATCTAATGCTTATAGATATTTTCTCACTTTAGTGGATGATTACAGTCGATTTACTTGGATTTTCTTCTTGAAATCCAAATCTGAAGTGCTCACTGTTATTCCTCATTTCTTCAAACTTGTTCAAACTCAATTTCATACCACTATTAAGACTTTCAGGTCTGATAATGCCCCAGAGTTAGCCTTTACAGAGTTCTTCAAGGCTCAAGGTACTTTGCATCAATTTTCTTATGTTGAAACACCTCAACAGAATTCAGTGGTTGAACGGAAACATCAGCATCTATTGAATGTTGCCAGGGCACTTTATTTCCAGTCTAAGCTTCCTTTGAAATTTTGGACAGATTGCCTGCTAACTGCTGTGTTTTTGATCAATAGGACCCCATCTCTCCATCTAGATTCCAAATCTCCTTATGACCTTCTATATCAGTCTTCCTTTGATTATACTTCTTTAAAGGTGTTTGGTTGTCTTGCTTATGCCTCTACCCTTGTCTCTCAGCGGCATAAGTTCTCTCCAAGGGCAAGAACTTGTGTTTTCTTGGGGTATCCACCTGGGATAAAAGGATATAGACTGCTAGATTTGGACACAAGATAAGTGTTTGTTTCCAGGGATGTTATATTCCATGAAACTGAGTTTCCTTTTCATACCAATTCTCTTTCTTCTACTATCACAGATGAGTTTCCAGATATCTCTCTTCTCATACCTTCTTCTGTATCTGGTGATGTCTTCACACGTGATGGTGCTCCCACACTTGATCTTCCTTCTTCAGATACCACTGCAGGCCTCAGAAAATCTTCAAGAACAGTTAGGCAGCCTTCCTATCTGCACGATTATCATTGTCATCTTTTGCACCATATGCCAGTCCAACAAACAGATTCTTCTTATCCCATATCTTCCTATTTGTCCTATGATAATCTTTCACCATCTTATAGGCTATTTTCTCTCAATATTACTGTTATTCCTGAGCCTCAGTCATATAAGGCAACAGCTCAATATCCTGAGTGGAGACAGGCTATGAAAGATGAATTGGATGCCATGGAATCCAATCATACTTGGGAAGTGGTACCCCTGCCCCTTGGTTCTCACTCTATTGGCTGCCGTTGGGTGTTTAAAACCAAGTATAAGGCCGATGGGAGTCTGGAGAGGCATAAAGCCAGATTGGTAGCTAAAGGCTTTAGTCAATTGGAAGGTATTGATTTCTTGGACACTTACTCCCCTGTTGCTAAGATTGTCACTGTTAAAACGATCTTGGCCTTGGCAAGTGCTAATCAATGGTCCATTGCTCAATTGGATGTGAATAATGCTTTTCTAAATGGAGAGTTGCTTGAAGAAGTTTACATGGACCTTCCACAAGGGTATGTACCACCTCGGTTGAATACTCAGTCTTCTGCTCCGTTGGTTTGCAAGCTAAAGAAATCAATTTATGGTTTAAAGCAAGCATCACGGCAGTGGTATGCCAAATTCTCCTCTGCTCTTATTCAATATGGTTTTTCCCAATCAAAGTCAGATTATTCTCTCTTCACCAAGGGTGCTGGATCAAATTTTGTTGCTCTTTTGGTTTATGTTGATGACATTGTCATCACAGGGCCTAATGAATTGTTTATTCAAGATCTGAAGATATTTTTGCATTCCCAGTTTAAGCTTAAAGACCTTGGTCAGTTGAAATACTTTCTTGGATTGGAGATTGCTCGTTCCCAGCAGGGAATTGTGTTATGTCAAAGAAAATATACATTGCAGCTTCTAGAAGACACAGGTTATCTGGGATCTAAACCTTTGCCTACTCCTATGGATCCTAATGCAAAGCTAAATTCATTTGATGGTGACCCTCTGCCCAGTGGCAACACATACAGGCAAGTGATTGGGAAGCTACTTTATCTTACTCTTACGCGGCCTGATATAAGCTTTGCTGTCAACAAGTTAAGCCAATTTGTCTCTCAGCCACGCAGTCCTCACTTGGATGTTGTTCATCACCTGTTGAGGTGTTTCAAGGGCACCCCTAGTCAGGGTATTTTGTTTCCCTCTCAATCTGATCTAAAACTAATTGCTTTTGTTGACGCGGACTGGGCTTCTTGTCAAGACACTCGCAGATCTACCACCGGCTTCTGTGTATTTCTTGGATCCTCTCTAATTTCTTGGAAATCTAAGAAACAGTCAGTTGTTTCTCGATCTTCTGCCGAAGCAGAGTACAGGGCACTTGCTATGGTTACAAGTGAACTTGTTTGGTTACATCAGCTGCTTACTGATCTTCAGGCTATTCCCACAAGTCCTGTTGTCGTGTTTTGTGACAATAAGGCTGCGCTACATCTTGCCGAGAATCCGTTGTTTCATGAACGCACTAAACATATCGAGATTGACTGCCATTTTGTGCGTGATCAAGTCTCTGTGGGATTTCTCAAGCTACTACCTGTGCGTTCATCTCACCAACTTGCTGACATGTTCACCAAGGCTTTGTCAGCTCCTCGTCTCAAAGCTCTTATGGACAAGATGGAAGTGAAGAATCCATTCCTTCCACCTTGAGGGGGGCGTATTACAGTTGCTAACATAATCCAACTCTGAGTCATTACGGTTTACTTAGCTTTACTCACAGCTGTCATTGACTATTCCTTTAGTTTAGATGTTGACACGTGTAGCGTGTGGGTAGTTTTAATCTAGATATTTATCAAGCTTATGTCTGCTAGTTCCCTCTTGTATATATACTGTACAGTTTGCTGAGATTCAATACATGAAGAAAATATTCCCAAATATCCTCTGTTCATACTGTATGAAAATATGGAGCTGGATATCCCTTCTTAGGTTGGCAATTCTTCAAAGAATCTGTGTATTTCCTCTTAATTATCCTTGGTGCATGTAACAAAATAGATTTCAAATGAAAACACACATCAAAGAAAAAATAAAAGAAAAAAATTGCAAAAACGGGACTCTACTTATATATAATCTAGTTGATATTTTGAAGGGTTTTTTTTTTAATAGTACCCATAAGTTGAAAAAAAATTTGTTTACTCCCCATTTTCAAAATTGTTTCTCTTCATTCCTTAGATGAAAATCAAAAGTTTCGTTTACTCCCCATTTTTCGTAAACGTGGTATAAAAATTCAAGAATCACATATTTAAATCCCCAAATATTGTATATTTTTCCAATATCATGTATTTCTCTTATGCTCTATATATGTAGTTAGCAAGAAGTCATGTTGGTAAATTTTCATTAGTCTCCTTGATTCTTATTTACAGAACAATATAAACATGTGCAATCAAAAACCCCCGCATGATAATTCTCAGCAATTGAACAACAAGTACTGCGAGTCTTTTGAGGAGTATCTTACAGCTACGGTAAGTGATGAATAATGTGCTTACCGTTACCCATTCTCGATCAAAAGTTAGTTGTTGAGGGGAGGGTTGTCAAGCCATTATATATTGAACTCCACATCTTTGATTATTCGATCTCCACATCTTTGATTATTCGATGTAACAGTAAGGATGGGTGGCAGTATAAAACTTATGTTATGATCATTGTCGTCACCTGAACTAATTCCTTCCATTTTACCATCTCACTCGTGGTATCTTTTTGTTTCTTAAAATGTATTTATGATCTTGGCTTATGTATTGCCTTTTCTAATAGAGAAACATGGTGAATTCATCCTGAGGGAGCTCGTGAAAGGTGGTTAAATCATAAACTTATGGTCCACTGGCTTTCAAGGTTCTTTCGTTATCTGGGACGGTCCGTCATATCTGATACGAAACTCCCATCCCTTGAAGAAGTTGGTCTAACATGCTTCCAGAACCTGTAACATCGAATGTGCCCATCCATATGATTGTTTCTGTATTTTGTTAACTCAAAATTTTAGCAGTTTTTTGTTCTTGCTGCTGTTTCTTGTTTCTGCCTTTCCATTCATCTTTTGGAGTTCAAAATTCATAATATTGGAACATGTATTGGATTTTAGGTATATGGGAAGATCAATGCTAAAGTAAGGGATGTTGTTATATATCTGGTATATATGTTTGTATTATGCTGTCATGTGTTTCTACTCGTTTTCCAATTTTGAGGTATTCTTATATATTTCTTTCTGACCTGCAGATTAATCGACAACGGGAAGGAGAGACAATAGACCGAGCTTTACTAAAGAGTGTATTAGATATTTTCGTCCAAATTGGAACTGGACATATGGATTACTATGAGAATGAAGCAGCAATGCTGAAGGGCACAGCGGCATACTACTCTCGGAAAGCTTTTAATTAGATGTTTTTTGTTTCTCTTGCTGCTCGTGTCGTCTCCGCTTTCCCATTCATCGATCGGAGTTCGAAATTTAAAGATCAATGTGAAAGTAAGGGAGGATGTTGTCTCTCTGGTATGAAAGTAAAAGATATTCTTGTCGAAATTGGAATGGAACTATCCCGGCTATAGATCAGAATCCAACAAATACCTACATTCTTATTTTGTGAGTTACGGAGTTGTCCAGTGTTTTGCTGGCCAATTTCTACTGACTATACATTTAAGTAGTGTTTTTCTTTGGCATATACTTGAAACAATATGGCATATCAAAAGGAAACTGCTGTCGTTCTTGATCTGACATACGAAAAGAAACGAAAGGCGTCACCGTCGGTTGTCCGATCCGTCTCAAACTCCATCTCTGACGAAAGAAAGGCTCGTTGGAAAATTACAAGGCCCCCGAGTGGTCTGCAGTTATGCTTAAGTCTGCAGTAAAGTATTGAGATGAGTTAAGCTAACTTTGTTAGCTAGCCTGTCGCACGACTTCGTAGTTATCGACATGACTTAATCATCTCTTTATATATGTTGCTAATTAACTATTTTGCCATATGTAACTAGTTATCTGATACGAACTTTCGTATCGTAAGAGACTTTAGCGCAGTCTCAGGCTCGTTAGAGAAGGGGATGAGAAAGAGGGATAATCCGGAGGACCGTCCGGCCGGTTGAAGATTAGGAGAGGAAGAGAGATTATAGGTTTTAGAGATTAAAGAAAAACTGATTTGTTATTGCTTGAATGCTGTAAACGTAACAGGACTAATATATAAAGGTAAAAATACCCTAAACCTAATAAGACTCTCAAAACAACTCAAATTTCTCCTATCACGTAACTACCATAAACAAAGTAATATATAAAATAATATAATATAAATCCTATCAAACTAAATATTAAGACTTATCCAATTCCTATTCTCTCTAAATATTTTACGTAATATTCAGAATCTTCATATCCATCTTGATATCTCTCTTGATACACCATATCTTCATCCATATCTCCGTCCATATCACTCTTCCACCCTTCGAGAACCACCTTGTCCTCAAGGTGTAATTCCGGAACACCCCAAACATTGCCTATCGGTTCCCAGGAGATGCCATCACTAGCAACCGTGTCCTTGGGGATAGAAAGGGTTTCCTCAAAATTATCTTTTTCAATTACTTCTTTAGTGTTGAAAGACGTAGCCATTTCAGAAGTAATGATAGGTTCAGGATCCGTTGTAGGAAAAGGGTGATTGTTCATGCCATCAGAATCAACAACAGCATTCAGATCAGTTTCCGTCTCATTACTGCTAACAACAGTTGTAGGACCTACCGAGTTATTGGCAAATGTGGAGGCAGTTTCTCCAATCGTAGATGCAATTGTCGTTTCAGGCTTTACACACGGTTTTTCTGTCTTAGCCACGAAGGGACGAAAATTTTGCACGATCTGTCTCATGGCCTGCGTCGAGGTCATCATGATTTCAATCTGTTTCAGAGCTTCCTGCAAATGCGTGTCGATTCGCTGCAAACTGGACACACTAATCGTTTCAGCCATTCTCTCAATGAAAGCACCAATGATACGAACTTTCGTATCGTAAGAGACTTTAGAGCAGTCTCAGGCTCGTTAGAGAAGGGGATGAGAAAGAGGGATAATCCGGAGGACCGTCCGGCCGGTTGAAGATTAGGAGAGGAAGAGAGATTATAGGTTTTAGAGATTAAAGAAAAACTGATTTGTTATTGCTTGAATGCTGTAAACGTAACAGGACTAATATATAAAGGTAAAAATACCCTAAACCTAATAAGACTCTCAAAACAACTCAAATTTCTCCTATCACGTAACTACCATAAACAAAGTAATATATAAAATAATATAATATAAATCCTATCAAACTAAATATTAAGACTTATCCAATTCCTATTCTCTCTAAATATTTTACGTAATATTCAGAATCTTCATATCCATCTTGATATCTCTCTTGATACACCATATCTTCATCCATATCTCCGTCCATATCATTATCTATGATGCACGAATACGAATATGGCGACAAGGATACTGCGCGTTCTTTTCCCATGTATACGAAGTGAAGTAGATTGCCATATCTTTTACATCCCATATACTTATAGAAAGTTCTAAATACTGAATATGATAGAATCTGGATCATTTATTTCGTATGTCGAGATAAACACTAGGCTCATATAAGAATTTTCCTACACGGATGATGCTTAAGGTCTTACCATCTTCGTCGAATTGTGGAAGTTTCTGAAATCGTCCCATTGCGATAATTGAAACTTCGGGAACATTGATGAGAGTCGAACCAACTTGCCTCCAATTGCTCCAATATTGCTTAAAAGTGATAGTTCCACCGAATATATCATCAGAACTAAGTTATTAGCCAATGCCAATTGTTGTAGTCGAAAGAGCTCCTTCGTTATCTAAAAAAAATAAGGCAATACTATATTATATGAAAAAGAAAATAAAAGCTTAGTTAATACTAATAAAATTTTGAAAACCGGCATGCATTGTGGAGAGAGACTGAACCTTCTTCATGTTGGGTACTACCAACCCGTGCGCAGTAGCCATTGCAATTCCAATGTTGGGTGTTTGCTATATGAAAGAGAAGAAAGGATTGTTTTTCATTCAATTGTAATTCTTCCGGATTACAGAATTGTGCTAGATAAATAGGCAAGGACCCCTACAAATCAGGGATTAAGTAAATCTGTTACAAAGGTAATATATATCTTTCCCTAATTTGCGTTAATATTCCAACACTCCCCCTCAAGTTAAGTAATGGTGTCGCCAATTCTTAACTTGCTTAATACTGCTTGAAATAGCTTCCCGGGGACCGCCTTAGTTAGAATGTCTGCAAGCTGATCTTCTGACCTTACAAATGGAAGTTCCACAGTGCCGTCTTCCAACTTTTCTTTTATGAAATGCCTGTCGACTTCCACGTGTTTCGTCCTATCGTGCTGTACTGGATTTTTTAAGATACTGATCGCCGCTTTGTTATCACATCTCAAGCATCCCGGGCCTCCCGGGTCCATGCCGATTTCGGTCATCAATTTCTTTAGCCATATGATTTCGGTTACAGCTTTAGCTATCCCTCTGAATTCTGCTTCTGCGCTAGACAAGGCGACCACTTTCTGCTTCTTACTTCTCCAAGTAACCACATTTCCTCCAATCAGGGTAAAGAAACCTGAGGTTGATCTCCTATCATTCGGGTTACCTGCCCAATCTGCATCTGTGTATGCCTCAACGTCCAAGTGACCATGTCGACCAAACATTATTCCAGTTCCTACCGTCCCTTTGAGATACCTCACGATCCTTACTACTGCTTCCATGTGACTTTTCTGAGGTCGGTGCATAAACTGACTAACCACCCCCACTGCATAGGCGATGTCAGGCCGAGTATGAGACAGATAAATTAGCTTTCCAACCAGCCTTTGGTATTTCCCTTTGTCTGTTAGGTCCTCACTTTCATCTCTCTTGAGTTGATGGTTCACTTGGATTGGGGTATCTACCGGTTTACAGTCTAGCATTCCGGTCTCGGTAAGCAGGTCCAATACATACTTCCTTTGCGAGATAAAGATTCCCTGTCTGGACCGAAGAACTTCTATCCCAAGGAAGTACTTTAACCCTCCCAAGTCTTTCATTTCGAACTCTCTGAAGAGATTCTCCCGGAGTTCCTTGATTTCCTCCTCATCATTGCCTATTATAATCATGTCATCAACATAGATGATTAAGCACGTGATCAACTCCCCTCTGGCTTTGAGAAATAGGGTATGATCTGAGTTGCTTTGTCTATACCCATATCGCTGCATTGCGAGAGTGAACCGCCCAAACCAGGCTCGTGGAGATTGTTTCAGACCATAGAGGGCTTTCCGTAGCCTGCATACTTCATTTCCCTTAAAACCTTCAGTGAACCCAGTAGGAGCTTCCATGTACACTTCTTCTGTCAGGTCTCCATGTAGGAAGGCATTCTTTACATCGAACTGATACAGAGGCCAGTCCTTGTTGGCTGCTATAGACAGTAGAACCCGAACTGTATCTAATTTTGCTACCGGAGAAAACGTCTCTGAGTAGTCAATCCCGTACGTTTGAGTGTACCCCTTTGCCACTAGCCTGGCTTTGTACCTCTCCACTGTACCATCTGCTTTGTGTTTGATGGTGAACACCCACTTACACCCAACTGGCTTCTTCCCCTGAGGCAGTTGACACTTCTCCCATGTACCATTCCTATCCAAAGCCCTCATTTCAGTTTTCATAGCCTCATACCACTCCGATCTCTCCATTGCCTCGTCAACTGTTCTTGGGATAACTTCGTTATAGAGATTCCCCACAAAGGCTTTGGCCTTTTCTGACATGCTCCTCCTGACCATATTTCCCGCCGGATACCTGGAGTTCTGAGACACCCGATCAGGTGAATATCTGTTGGGTGGCACACCCCTGTTAGATCGCGGTGGCAAAGTATACCTGGGGCTTAGAGTGTCAACAGAAGAGGAATTAACCGTATCTGTAGTATCATCACCATTATCAGGAATGGAAAGAGATGGTTCAGAAATTGTTACCTCAGACGGGACATCATGCGGAGGAGGGTCATTGGTAGTGGTACTGAGCTGGACTTGGTCTTGTTCGAGAACCAAAGTGGGATCGGATGTTTCAGAGTTGCTGAGCCAGTGAAGGGATTCATCCACTTGAGTCTCCCCCTGAACCCTTTGCTGGTGCAGATAATAGTACTCTGTTTCCAAGAATTCACAATCCATAGTGACAAGTATGCGTCGTGCCACAGGGTCATAGCACCGATATCCCTTTTGGTGAGGGGCATATCCAACAAAGACACATTTGATCGCACAGGGGTCAAGCTTTGTGCGTTCATGCTTGGGAATATGCACAAATACTGAACAACCAAATATCCGGGGAGGCATAGTGTGGCATGGAGGGATGTCGGTTTTTGTTTGAAGAACGCCCAAGGGTGTTTGGTAATCAAGAATTTTGGTGGGTAATCTGTTTGTGAGGTAAGTGGCGGTTGCAACTGCTTCAGGCCAGAAATAACTCGGGACATGGGATTCAGTCATAAGGGATCTAGAGATTTCAAGAAGGGTTCGGTTTTTTCGTTCTGAGACACCGTTTTGTTGTGGTGTGTTTGGGCAGCTTGTTTGGTGAATGAGACCATGTTTATGAAAGAAATCCCCCATTTTGTGGTTAACATATTCCCGTCCATTATCTGATCTAAGAATCTGAATTTTATGGTTGAATTGGGTTTGAACCATATTAAAGAACTGGACAAAAGTGTCAAAAACCTCAGATTTATGCTTAAGAAAATAGACCCACGTCATCCGAGAATAATCATCAATGAACAGGATAAAATATTGAAACCGATTTTGACTTGCAATAGGGGCAGGCCCCCAAACATCTGAATGAACCAAAGAAAACAATGTCTGAACCCGAGTATTTGAGGATTTAAAAGAAGTCCTGTGACTCTTAGCTACTAAGCATGTTTGGCAAGACAAATCAACATGCATTTTATTCTGAAATAAAGCAGGAAATAACCGGCGAAGATACCCAACAGACGGGTGCCCCAGACGACGATGCCACAACCAAATCTGTGTTTCTTTAGTGCCTTTGGATAGAAGAGCCTTGGAAGGAGGTTCCATTTCATCAACATAGTAGAGTCCATCTTGCTCAGTACCACGCCCAATGATCTCCTTCGTATGAATGTCCTGTATAAGACAGAATTGAGGATATATTAGAACCATACAGTTCAATTCTTTTGTCAACTGGCTAATGGAAAGGAGCTTGCATGATAGAGATGGAACATGAAGACAATTTTTCAGTTTTAATTTCTGGGAGAGGGAAATTTCTCCCTCTCGTACAACCTCAACCGGAGTTCCATTTGCTGTTTGAATGTAAGGTGTCTCTGGTTTACTGGAATTATGTATATCAGATATGTCAAAGGTCATGGTGTCGGTGGCACCACTATCAAAAATCCACTGAGATAGTTTTGGGTTTTGTTTTTTAATGTAAAGGGCCTGACCATTACTGAAACTCGAATCTGGGGTGTAAGTGGAATTAGACAATTTCTGAGGTTCCTCACATAATTTAGAGAAGGCTTGGGGCTGTGTTGCAAATATGGAACAATAAGAGGTATTAAATGCAAAAGAACTAGGGTTTGGGCTATTAGACCCAAACCCATTACCTCCACCGAGAGGGTTGTCTTCTCCATTTGCCTTTGCTCCAGCGAAGGCGGCGTTGGCCCGCCGAACGCCAGTCGCCGCCGCACCGGAGTCTCCTCGTCCGATGACACCTGCGGTGGCGTTGGTCTGCCGTCGTTCCCCTTCTGCTGCCTCCATGTGTGTGTTACTCACGGCTGCGTTCGCCTTTCTCATTCCGCCGCCGGTGGTTGTTGGTTTGCCGGAATTCTTTCGGTTACCCTCCCACCAGTCGGGGTACCCCACTATTTCGAAGCATTCCTCCGTCGTATGCCTCGGTTTTCCGCAGTGCCCACACACCATGTCTTCTCGGTCCTCGCGCTGTGATGATCGGCGGCCGGCGTCGTTGGATCGACCGGCGCCGTCTGAGCGCAGTGATTTATCAGATCTATTCCTCCCTGATTTTTCCCTTCTCACAGCCAAACCCGTACCGATTCCTCTCAATTAGTTCTCGCCGCCGGTCGCTCCCTTTAAGATTTGAAGGCGAGCAGCTTCTCTTCTGATGGTGGCGTAGGCCGATTCCGGTGAGGGTTTCGTTTCCTGTTTCAGTAAATCGGCCCTGATGTGATCGAACTTTTCGTCGATTCCTGTGAGAAATTGATACAGACGTTGCTCCTGAGTGGTTCGGTTATAGGTGGTGATATCTTCAGGGCATCGCATCGGATTTGGTTGTTTCCGATCGATGGCCGTCCATATGGATTGAAGTTTGTTCCAAAAAACTTCTAAACTGTCCGAGCCTTGTGTCTGTGTGTTTGCTCTTCTGTGTAGGTCGAAGAGTTGCAGTGGGTCTGAGCCACTTCCGTAAGTGGTTGCGAGTCCGTCCCACAACGCTTTTGATGTTGGATAGTGTAAGACGTTGTTTACTAGATTAATTTCAATGTTTTGTATAATCCATGTAAACACGTTTTGATCCGTTTGTTCCCAATTGTCATATGTTGGGTCTGTTTCGAGTGGTGCTGGTGGATTTCCCGTCAGATGTGAGCGGCACCCCCTGCCGCCAATCGCCATCTTCATCAATCTTGCCCAAGCCGGATAGTTGTCGTGGTTGAGTTTAAAGCCGATTGACAGACTATCAAAACTTGACAGGTGAGTTTGTGGTTGCATATTGTTTTTCAATATGTTGGCAATCTGGAGTGAAAGGTCTGTGGTTTCGGTTTTGATTTCTGAGCTTTCTGCCATGTTTGCAGCTTTGTTGCCTTGGTCTAGGTTGATTTGGTTGGGAAAGGTTTTAGAGACGATGATGATTTTTGCTGAGTCTCAGAGATCGAAACTCTGCTCTTGATACCATGTTTGCTATATGAAAGAGAAGAAAGGATTGTTTTTCATTCAATTGTAATTCTTCCGGATTACAGAATTGTGCTAGATAAATAGGCAAGGACCCCTACAAATCAGGGATTAAGTAAATCTGTTACAAAGGTAATATATATCTTTCCCTAATTTGCGTTAATATTCCAACATTGGGGGACCCATTCGACATCCTGAAAAGAAAACGATGGGGTTTAATTTAACAAAGCTAAATGCAGTATAGAAAGGAAAGATTATATAGTACTAATATATACGCGTATATCTTAAAATCCATATATTTGAGGGTCACTTCTTGCAATTTCTCATTGAAGCAACTATATTAGCAAAGGATATTTCGAAAAGCCTATATATATATATATACACACACACGTACCTTAGAGGAATTATCCTATATCTTCGCAATCAACTCAAATTTTCAGATCTCCACAATTTCGTAGATGCAGCGCTTTCCTTCAGAACGCCTTGACGTGCAGCATAATTAAGGACGTCTTCTTTTAAAACTCTTCCCTCTTTCGCATTTCCGTGCACTTCTTCAATATTTACGCCTAATTCTTTCACTAAATTAAACAGCAGGTGTCGATAGCACTCCACCACTCTTTCCCTTCTCCGGGCCTAAATCAGCACCATCCAATTCACTTATATTGGAATCCTGTTCCCTAATAATTTCTGTAGCCCCAGAACATTGATTGGAATAAGCATTTTCATCAACAGCATCGCCAAAAGAGTTTCTCCGACCTATATATGTTTAGTCACCGCAACTTGAGAAGTCACAAATAAATAATTTCACAAAAGAAACTTTAATTTGACCTGTTACCATGACAATATTGCCTGGAACATGAAGCACTTTAGAAACTTTTCCTCTGTAATGACTCGTGATCTCTATAGTTGCTTTGTCGCAGCTTTGAACCTCACAAAGTGGTTGGAATTCCTCAGCTTGTTCACCCTGACAAATAGTTTCATGAATATCCCACTTTTCTTCTCCATGAGCTAATAATCTAAACACTCACACATGATAAGCATAAAATCAGAAAGATTTGGAACTATGAAAATCTATACCTCTTGGGCAATCCATTTAAGAAGCTCACATTTGGTAATAGCTTCACTAGTTTGGACCAAAGGCACATCGATTACACCTTCAGTTAGAAGATCAGCCGCATTGTGAGTTGAAAATTTACAGTTTTTAATCCCAGACCGAGTGCTTAGACAAGTAGAAGAGTCCATTTTCATAACAATTTTTAGACTCAAAGAACTTCCATTTTTAAGCTGGCTTAGTCATCTAATCAAGTTCCAACTGAATCAGAAAAACTTCGTTTCATGGCACATTTAAAAGATTTGTCAAATTAATAAGCGTGTACTGCTCTAAACAAATGATGCGTTCACTTAGCTAACTAAGTATGTAACGTCGAGAGAGAGTGCAAGTGCATACAAGGAAGAATGGTGGCTACAGTCTACACCCTGTAATTTCAACATATTTCTTTCAATCCCATCTCCTTTAATCACAGAGATGTATGTATGTAAATTGAAAAACATGTAAAGCATGAGGATTATTGAAGAGCATGATACCCTTATGCATCAACATCTATCCAAATATGGGGTTGCAGGGTAAGAGTAGTTGGCCCCTAGACCTTGCACTCCATCCCACTTTTGCCATAGTAATCGCCTCTTTCATTGTCACAATGTTAGAAACTAAACTTCTCGTATTCAAAGTCTTCCAATGACTAATGTACATTTATGCTCGTACAACACTATAAGACCAGGGACTGATGAGAAATGGTCAAATTCAGATCTTTTTAGTTTTCAAATTCATGGGTTTGCTCCCAATGTTGGGTATTTTCCCAATCCCTTTTGTCTGGATGACATCTCATGAAGATATGCGACCAAATAATGAGCTAGAGATATTTCTCTACCCTAAACCATTTTCCTAATGTAGCTAAACAAAGACACAAAGTGATATGTTAAGAGCTTAATGGGAGTATTCTTGACCACCAAAGACAAAGGCAAGTGCTATACATCTTGTAAGCAAGTTGGAAGCCCCATGACCCTACAAAAGAGAGATTATTACACCAACATACACAAGGTATCTTTATATCTTGGTTTTCTACTAAGTTTGGTACTTTTTTCACCTCAAAACACAACAATAATTCATCAAAGGCTACTGTCTTTCCCTCTCAAAACAAAATACACTAAGAAAAAGTGCAAGTGGGATAAAGCCATTTGATCTAATATCAACTTTGAGCTAGTTGAGGTGATAAAGAATCAAACTCAGTGGTGGCCAGTGCAAAATGTCAATTTTCTCCAAAATAAAGTCACATATACCACAGTAATGTCAAGAAAAACAAGTATGCGAACAAAGATTCCGAAAATAAGCAAGAGATGTTTAGTGCAAGTAGGAAAATCTCCTTTGACTGAACAAAAGGGAGATCAGTACCCCTAGTTTAGAACTTGTCAATCAATTTGATGTGAAAAATGCAGTAATATGAACCCATGTCGGTTCTTTTGGTTCTGAATGCAATCCCTCATTCTTAGAGAACAAAAATACAGCATTTCAGCAACAAACTATGTGACCCTTCCAAGGATAGAAAATTTTCTCTTACAAGCGTATGCTGTTCCGAAAGGGAAATTGAGTGGGAAGGTGCAATATCCCATCTTTGTATGGTGAGAAGAAAAATTGATGCTTGAAATGTAATTTGCCTCGAGGATTATGAAAACTCAGGAAAATAATTATGCACACAGCTGGATTTTCTCACTCATTTGGTGCAACAAACAAGCACATGCTTGGTTTCATATAAGCATGGCAACATTATTTCTGTTGCAAGTTCTCACATTTCTAAAACGACTAACGAAGAAAACCCATGTGGCAGCACAGGAATAGAACACACGTATGATGCACGTGACCCTATGTATTGAAGATGATTCTCGATATAGGTATGGAACTAAGGAAAGATGATCACAAAGAATAACGTATTAAAAAATGCACAAAGTATGAAAAAATGTGCGTGAAAAATAAGAAAATATGCGTGTAGATGATGTTCTTGAATTTACCATGTGATGCTCATGGCATGCATCTCCTTGATAGAGACAATGAAATATGATGACTACTAGCAAACATGACTCAAGAATAACTCTTTAAGGTTGCATGCCTATATGTCTTTTAATCCCAGAAGATTCTGGAATTGATGCAACGTTGGATGAGAGAGAGAAGAAAAGAGAGAGAGAGAGAGAGAGAGAAGAGAGGGAGGGAGGGATTTGTGTGTCTTGGTGTGTAGTTTCTTGAAGACCTAACTTCTGTCTCGCTGTGTATGCGTACATGTGTGTGAGCTTTTTTGAAAACCTAACACTAACAAAATGAAGAAATAAACATTTTTTTACGAAAATAAGGCTTCTAGTAGAAATTAAACTGGACAAGGTATGTGCTACAGTCGACTAGAAGGACTTTTGCCTGAAGACTAGAGTATGTACTTAGTTTTCTGCCTAGTTGAAAACACTAGCTAGAATACGAAGTAGACTAGAAACGAGTCCCTCCCACTGCTACAAAATGATTCTTCTCGTCATTTACTTGACAAGGGCATGGTGGAGACATTGATGATCAATCATATATACGAGCTTCTTGTCAAAATATTCTTTAAATTATCAAGAGTACCCTGTTATACCTCAGTGAAGAGGTAGACCCATAAATCTTAAGCTAACCATAGAGAAAAATATAAAATCTACAAGTATTACAAGCAATTGGGGGAAAATCAAGGCTTCCTAAAACTTTTGAGAAAATTAGTTAAGTCATTTGACATTAATTGTAATCTTAATTAATTGAGCCACCAGAAGTAAGGCCAAGCCTCATCAAGTGGAGTTAAATCATAGATTTAGGTAGTAATACCTTCTACAAGATTCTAGCAGAGGAGAAAGTAGATATGTTCTCATATATTTGGAAAAAAGACATATTTGAATTAAAGTGAATGTATATTTGAAAAAAGGTTAGAGCCCAAGAACCACTCTGTTATTCACTTTTTACAAATTTAAATAATCGTCCAATCAAAATATAAAAAATGAAATCTGATTACCCACCACTTCAACGCCTATAAATTCTACCTGGGTAGTCGCATGCATGTTGAAGGGTCAGAAAAGTAAATTTGTACTGTAAAACCTCTCTACCCCAACAGCCAAAACCAAACAAGAGAATAAGCAAATAGGAAAGATGGCAGCCAAGAAGAAACTGACAGTTATAGAGGTAAGAACAGCAAAATATATCTTTCAAAAACAATTCACATAATTTCGACGGACAATTAACACTTCCTTTTACAAAAAGGTGGCAGACGAACTCAAAAAACACAGCAAACATTGGATTTCTGATATTAATTATGGGAATATTGAGTTACCTGAAAAGCATGGATTCAGTAGCCTGCATAGGCCGCCTAGGCAGCTTAGAGCTTGCTGGAGGAGCGTTAGCCATCAGGTTCACCAACATTGCCGATTACCTGTCCTATCCGGCCTCACCATTGGAATGGTACCATTATGCAGCCAAGCTTTTGGTTCAAAGAACTTGACCATGGTTTCTCTCTCTCTCTCCAAAGAACAATTTTCTTGTTACTTCTCGCATCCATTCCATGGATTTATCTTGAGCCGCTTTTGCTAATTCTTTACCAAGAACCCCAAGTAGACATTGCAAGCCTTTACTGCCTTTTTACTGTGCCTGATCTTATAGCCAATGGCCTGCTTCATCCACTACGCATCTATATAAGAAGCGAAGGGACGGCATGGCCCCTCCTCTGGTGCACTGCATTAGCAACCATCCTACATTTCCCCATCACCATTTTCTTCATTTTCCACCACCGCCTGGGAATCAAAAGATCCACGATTTTCACATTCATTGCCGATTTAAGCACTTTGGTTTTTTCGTCTAGCATACATAAACTACACCCACGAGCAAATGAAGCCATTTTGTCAACCTTTATCACGACCTCTTACAAATAAGCTTGATTCTGCAACCATCACCACCTTGTTTTGGGATGAATGGGGCATGCTACTCCATCTAGAAATCCCTAGCTGCTTAGGTGTCTGCCTCAAATGGTGGTGGTATGAGTTCATGACCCTTCTAGCTGGTTACGTTTACAATCCCCGAACGACGCTCGCCACATCAGCAATAGTAATACAAAACCACATCCCTTATCTACACACTGCCTCCAGGAATTAGAGCATCAGTTTCAACTAGAGTGGGGAATGAACTCAGAGCCGGTGGGCCCCACAAGGCATGTTTGGCAACTGCAGTAGCGATAGCTCTTGCCTTTTCGACATCAGTGATTGAATTTCTGTTGATCACTGTAGGAAGAGGAATGTGGGCCCGGGGCTTTTACCAGTGATAATCAAGTTCTTGAGCTGACTGTGGCTGTGCTACCCATTATTGGCTTTGTGAGTTTGCCAACTGTCCACAAGCCACCTGTTGTGGGGCCTAAGAGGAAGTGCTAGGCCCGGGATTAGAGCGGGGATAAACTTTTGCTCGTTTGACATGATCGGGACACCAGTGGCAGTAGCTTTGGCCTTTTTCGGGAAACTCGGGTTCTTGGGCCTTTGTTATGGACTTTTAGCTACTCAGGTGGCATGTGTTTCATCAATCTTGATAACTGTACATAAGAAAGACTGGGATTATGAGTCTTTGAAGGCAAAAGACATGGTTGGTGACAGTAATCAATATGTAAATGCAGATTTATTGGTGAAATGTGAGGAAGGAGGAATCACTACTGTTTAAACAAGCTGAAATGACAGAGAAAATTGCTGTAGCAGTAGAAATAGGGAAAAAGGGGAATGGAGTATGCGTCATTTTCGCAATGAGCCAGAGATATGTTGTAGAAGTTACGGACTAAAAGTGAAGTAAAGGAACTCTGTATTGATGTAAAGTGTACTAGTTTGGAGCAATATAAAAATGTACTGCCATTGATTTTATAGCAAATATGCGCACCAACATGCAATGTATATACATGTTTGTAGTCAATATAAACAAATCTGACTAAGACAAACTAAATGTGGTTAATGCCAAGAATAACTTTTCAGGATAATCAAACGAGTGCATTTGTAAGTTTCTCAGACATTAACAAAACCCATCATAGTTTTCCTTTTCTCTTTTCCAACAATTACGAGCCAATTAAATCTGTTCGTATTCGCAGGTTTTACTAAAGAACTTGGGAATCTCCTGAATTTACAATGCCCTTGTTTGTATAACATTAGGGACCATCAATCTTCCCCAGATAGAATATCCACCAGTACCCATTGAACAACAGCTGCAAGATCATAAGACTTCTTTAGATAATGAAACTTAGAAGTTACACCCAAGATACCTTGACATTCATATTCGTCCAAGTTCTTTTTGGTTTTAAATCAGTTCACTAACAGAGTAGAATTCTTTAAACCAGTAGGTGAAAGCAATAATCTTAATGATATTAATAATGTATGCTATTTCTCTTAAACTTCCTTGCTCACCCCACCCCCATCCACATCCCCACCCTACTCAAGCAAAGAGAAAACCACCTGAGCAATTCACACGAACAACATCTCGTTTCATCATCGTTGCTCCAAATTTTTGGTATATGATTCACCATAACATAATCTTCCTTTAGTTTGAGACCATACTCTGGCGTGAAAGATAACTTGGAAATTTTTAGAAACTGACAAACCTGCATTTTAGAATTTTGGTAAAAAGTCCGGGAAAGCTCAGTTATACCCGCTTACGAAGAGACAATTCAGTAGAAGATTACTTACATACATGCCACTTATGTCATAAACAAAGACAGAATTCTTAAAATCATTATGCAAGTAAGATGAGTCAATAGATTAACATTCAAAGGGGAAAAAAAAATACAATGAAAGCTCTTAAGGTTTAAGTAGAACGGCACCTCCTGGGTGTTGACGATATCTATGTTGCTCAGAAAGTTATTCAAGTATCCCTTCATAGCTCCTCTTGCTACGTCTGAAATCGAAACCTGCTTTCCAAGTGCCGGCCGAATAATCTGAAGGGTGGCGCTCGACGGAACGTCGCTGAAAAAAAAAAACACCTGTAAGATACATAACTATTACAACAGGAATCAACATAGTGTTTCACTCTTTTTAAAGATTTAAGCATGCCACACGGCCACACTTAATCACGAAGCTCCTGTTTCTTGCAACCTTATAATTGTGAACGGCCTCATCTTCAGCTTCTTCCTCTTCTTCTTGCATAACTGTTGCATGGTCTATGATTCCATCATTTTGAAGCCATTCTCAAACCTATGGAAATTAATTGCAGTCAGGAGTAACTTCATAAAAGATAAGAAACTGAAATCATAGAATAAAGTCTAAAGAAGCGGTAATCAAGTACGCACTCCCAAATCAATCCACACATAAAGTTGAAAAGCAGAGGAATAACAAGAGCCACGCACAATTCAATCACCAACAAAAAAAAGGGGACATTTAATAGCTCATTCGGGGATCAGAAGTCCCTGCTCTTGTTTCTCATGTATCTCCTCAATAAATTTTGGCTTCTTCAAAGCAAAGTGCAAATAAAACACTTGTGAAGCTTTCTTCAATAACTGCCACTTGAACTGAAAAGGAAAAATGGTGCCAGAATCAGCAATTAATCAAATAAAGTATGGATCTTGAATATAATGCATCTAAATACACGCAACAACCTTCAAATGCAGGAACTCCCAAGTTTCATAATTGAAGCTAAGCTCCCACTTCAAAACAGTTATAACATCTTCTCTTTCTCCTTCTTAGAACTCAATAAATTCAAATCTAAACCTCTCAGACACACGAATTTCCTGCAATTTTGTGAAAAATCACTACCCATTACCCCTTTTTGCCGAGATTAATTAGATCGTCAATCAGACCCACTCAAATCTCCCAAAACGAGCTCAAATTCCACCCGCAAAGCCACAATCTCAGAGCTGAATCATCACAAAAAAGACCCACATCAACAACATTATTTAGAAAAGGGAATATTACATTTTGGTCCTCCAACTATACTGTTAGGATAGCACCCCGGATCTGATAGTATATTGTTTCTTTAATTGACCACAATAAATGGTATAGAATAGAGAACGACAAAGGTAAGACACGAGAATTTACGTGGTTCGGCAGAATTTGCCTACGTCCACGAACAAGGGGAGCGATTCTACTATAACAGAGAGTTTACAACAATTAGAGAAAAACCTATATCCTCTAATTAACCCAACACCCACAGAGAACCTCACAATTCTATCACAAGAATTAGCTCTCAAGTGTTTCCCAACTCTCTAATTTACAAGCCTCACAACAAGCTTTCACGAAGCATAGGACTTTGCTTCGACTCTCTAGGCTTTCTATCTTTTCGGCTCTTTTAAAACTGAACTAGAATTCTTCTATTTATAGAAAAGTTCCAGCCGTCATATGAATAGTAATGACAACTCAGCGACAACTGTATCACAACTCAGTGACAACTCGTTGACAACTCGACGCTAGCTCAATTCTAACTCGTTGACAACTTGATTACAACTTGTACGCCAACTTGTGCTAGCTCATCGACAACTCAGCCACAACTTGTCGACAACTCAGCGCCACCTTGACGCCAACTCAGCTCCACCTTTGACTGACTTTGACTAATTTAAGCCACACTTTAACAAATCTCCACCTTGGCTTAAATGTCATAGTAGACTCGCTCCACCTTCGAGATAAGACTCAATTATCAGCAAGACCAATCAAGTCCAAGCATTGCTTGAACTTGACTTTTGGAAGAGGCTTAGTTAACATATCTGCAGGATTCTTAAGTGTAGATATCTTTCTCACTGAGACATCACCTCGCGAAATAACTTCACGAACAAAATGATATTTGATATCGATATGCTTAGTTCTTTCATGGAACATCTGGTCTTTAATCAAATGAATAGCACTTTGACTATCACAGAAAATGGTTGTATCATCAGAACAAGAACTAAGTTCTCCAAGTAAGCCTCTAAGCCAAATTCCTTCTTTGATCACCTCAGTTATCGCAATGTATTCAGCCTCTGTCGTGGACAAAGCAACCACAGGTTGTAACGAAGCTTTCCAGCTAACAGCACCTCCTCCAAGAGTGAATACATAACCTGTCAATGATCTTCTTTTATCAAGATCACCTGCATAATCAGAGTCGACAAAACCAACCAAAGAGCTGCTACTCCCGCCAAACTCCAGACAAGCTTCTGAAGTTCCACGCAAATATCTTAAAATCCATTTCACTGCATACCAGTGTGATTTTCCAGGACAAGACATATATCTACTGACCACACTCACAGCATGTGAAATATCTGGTCGCGTACAAACCATAGCATACATAATGCTACCAACTGCACTGGAGTAAGGAACTCTAGTCATGTACTGTTTTTCTTCATCCGACGTTGGTGATAAAGAAGCTGATAATCTGAAATGCGCAGCAAACGGAGTTGATACCGGTTTAGCAGTTTTCATGCCAAACCTCTCCAGAACTTTCTCAATATAACTCTTTTGAGTTAAATATAATTTTCCACCTTTACGATCCCTTTTGATTTCCATACCAAGGATCTTTTTCGCTGCACCAAGATCCTTCATCTCAAACGCTCTGTTCAACTGCTTCTTTAATTCATCAATATCGGACATGTTTTTAGCTGCAATCAACATGTCATCAACATAAAGAAGCAAATAGATAAATGACCCATCATGAGTCTTCCTGAAATAGACACAACTGTCATAGCTGCTCCTTGAGTATCCGTTGCTAATCATAAAGGAATCAAATCGCTTGTACCACTGTCTTGGAGACTGTTTTAAACCGTACAACGATTTCTTTAATAAGCAAACATGATCTTCTTTTCCTTCAACAACAAATCCCTCTGGTTGTTGCATATAGATATTTTCTTCCAGCTCACCATGCAAAAATGCAGTTTTGACATCAAGTTGTTCTAACTCCAAATCATGCATGGCAACTAATGCAAGCAAGACACGAATAGAACTATGCTTCACAACAGGCGAGAAAATATCATTAAAATCTACACCTGGTAACTGACTGTAGCCCTTAGCTACCAATCGTGCCTTATACCTTGCATCCTCCACTCCAGGAATTCCATCCTTTCTCTTGAAGATCCATTTGCAACCAACTATCCTTTGTTTAGCCGGCGGTTTCACAAGTACCCAAGTATTATTCTTGTGAAGAGACTCAATCTCTTCTTGCATGGAAATCAACCACTTTGTGGAATCAACAGAAGAAACGGCTTCAGAGTATGTAGATGGCTCGCCTACAGAATCTGTTTCTTCTCCAGCATATAAAGCATATGCTACAAGATCAATTAATCTTTGTGGTGGTCTAAATTCTCTTCTTGGTCTGTCCCTTGCAATGCTTCTTTCTTCCCTAGGAGGTACTTCTTCAATAATGTCAGGCTCATCTGGAGTTTCAGACACCAATGGTGGACTAGGAATCTCATGCTCCACCTCCTTTGATGTACTACCGACCTCACTTGTATCAGAAGAAACTATAGGCTCCTTTCTCGGGGTTAGCAGAGTAGATTCATCAAACGTAACATCTCTACTAATTATAAATTTAGGTGACTTAGGATCAGGACACCACAACCTATATCCTTTCACCCCAGAAGCATAACCAAGAAAAATACATTTTCTAGCACGAGGCTCCAATTTTCCTTCACTAACATGCATATAAGCAGGACATCCAAATATTCTTAAATTTGAATAATCAGCTGGTTTACCGGACCATACCTCTTCAGGAGTTTTGAACTCAATTGCTGTAGACGGTGATCGATTCACCAAAAAACAAGCCGTGGAAACTGCTTCAGCCCAAAAATCCTTGGACAAGCCAGCATTGGAAAGCATACACCGAGCCCTTTCCAAAAGGGTTCTATTCATACGTTCAGCTACGCCATTCTGTTGTGGAGTTTTAACCACTGTGCGATGTCTAACAATTCCTTCAGCCTCGCAAAATCTATTAAAATCTCCTCCACAGAATTCCAGGCCATTATCAGTTCGAAGTCTTTTGATATGCTTCCCAGTCTGCTTCTCGATTAGAGTTTTCCACTTCTTAAAAGTTTCAAACACATCACTCTTGTGTTTTAGAAAATAAACCCAAACCTTTCTTGAAAAGTCGTCAATAAAGGTCAATAGATATCGAGCTCCTCCTTTTGATGGAACTGGTGATGGTCCCCACAGATCAGAGTGAATATAGTCCAAAGGTCCTTTAGTTCTATGAATTCCAGTGCCAAAGCTGAGCCTCTTCTGTTTGCCGAATACACAGTGCTCACAGAAATCCATTTTTCCCGTACTTTGGCCACATAGAAGTCCTCGTTTGCTTAACAAGGTCAAACCTTTCTCGCTCATATGCCCGAGCCTCATATGCCATAACTTTGTAATATCAGAGTCTGGCATTGACGATGAAGAAACTGCTGCAGAGCCTATCACTGTCGAGCCTTGTAATACATACAGGCTTCCTGCTTTTCTAGCCTTCATCACCACCAGTGCACCTTTGCTAACTTTCAATACTCCACCTTCAGCTGAAAACTTGCACCCATTGGCATCAAGGGTGCCCAATGAAATGAGGTTTTTCTTCAGGTCAGGGACATGTCTTACATCAGTCAATGTTCTGACAATTCCATCATGCATCCGGATTCGAACTGTTCCTATGCCAATTGTTTTGCAGGGTGCATTATTTCCCATCAAAACAACTCCTCCATCAATAGTCTCATATGATGAAAAACAATCCCGATTGGGACACATATGATAAGAACAACCTGTATCCATAATCCACTCATCACTCAATTTAGCATGCTTCTCTGTCACAAGAAGCACATCGGTATCACCGCTGTCTTCAGCAACACTGGCCTCGCCAGAGTCGTTACTTTTATCCTGTGGAGCATTCTTTTTCTTCTGTAGCTTATCGCAGTTTTTGCGAACGTGCCCTGGTTCCTTACAGTGCCAACATACAACAGATCTATTTCTGGATTTAGATCTAGATTTCGGCCTAACTTTGTTGGTTACTCTTTCTTTAGGTCTCCCCCTTGCATATAGACCTTGTGTCTGACTATCACTTATTTGCCCAGTGATATCATGGTCAATCTTTTCTTTAGTTTCCAAAGAAAATTTGACATCTTTCAAAGAAATTGTATCTTTACCATATAACATAGTTTCTCTAAAATGTCTATATGAAGGAGGTAACGAACACAACAATAACAACGCCTTATCTTCATCATCAATTGTGACATCTAGATTTTGCAAATCCATGATTATAGATTCAAACTCATCAATATGACTACTCAGAGACGTACCTTCACTCATTCGGAGTGAATACAAGCATTGCTTCTTGTAAAGCTTGTTTGTTAGAGTCTTTTTCAGATAGAGAGACTCCAATTTCTCCCATAGCGCCTTTGCCGTCCTTTCGGAGATCACCTCCCGCAAAACTTCATTTGCCAAGGACAATTGAATCGCCGAGCGAGCCTTCTCGTCCATTTCCTCCCATCTAGTGTCTGTCATACCTTCTGGCCTTACACCTAAAGCCTTTTGAACTCCATTCTGTACAAGGATTGTACGCATCCTTACTTGCCATAGTGTGAAGTTGATCTTTCGGTCAAACTTCTCGACATCAAATTTTGTAGTCGACATCCTAACTTAATAGGAAATACCAAAATAATATACCAACAACCAGTGCTCTGATACCAGTTTGTTAGGATAGCACCCCGGATCTGATAGTATATTGTTTCTTTAATTGACCACAATAAATGGTATAGAATAGAGAACGACAAAGGTAAGACACGAGAATTTACGTGGTTCGGCAGAATTTGCCTACGTCCACGAACAAGGGGAGCGATTCTACTATAACAGAGAGTTTACAACAATTAGAGAAAAACCTATATCCTCTAATTAACCCAACACCCACAGAGAACCTCACAATTCTATCACAAGAATTAGCTCTCAAGTGTTTCCCAACTCTCTAATTTACAAGCCTCACAACAAGCTTTCACGAAGCATAGGACTTTGCTTCGACTCTCTAGGCTTTCTATCTTTTCGGCTCTTTTAAAACTGAACTAGAATTCTTCTATTTATAGAAAAGTTCCAGCCGTCATATGAATAGTAATGACAACTCAGCGACAACTGTATCACAACTCAGTGACAACTCGTTGACAACTCGACGCTAGCTCAATTCTAACTCGTTGACAACTTGATTACAACTTGTACGCCAACTTGTGCTAGCTCATCGACAACTCAGCCACAACTTGTCGACAACTCAGTGCCACCTTGACGCCAACTCAGCTCCACCTTTGACTGACTTTGACTAATTTAAGCCACACTTTAACATATACCATTTATTCTCTTTTAGTTCCCGACTGTTCAATTTTACAAAACCGATCACTGAACCCATTTTTTTTTTCAACCTTAGTCCCGCCGTCAGCCCAGGCGTTAATTTAAACGGAATATACTTGTTAGTTATTCACGTGCAACTCACATGACTAATTGTAATTGCCCTAATTCAGATTTCACGACAATTGAACAAAAAATCTCATCTTTTCTCTCCCAAATACAAAGAACCCTAGACACACCATTTCCCCCAATTCATATTTGTCCATAAATCTCCCAAATTTCTTCAATTTTTAGCACCCAAGGATGTAATCGTGGACGACCCTTTGCAAAAAAAGCAAAATTTTGTGTATCTCGTGTTTGCAAGTTTTGGGGGTGCTGTTTTTCGAAGATCTGGTGTGGAATTACGAAGGAGCTGAAGCTAGAAAATGGGTCTCAGACCACCATGGGTGCGGGAAAGACCTAATTACAGTGAGTATTTGCATATCTTGTTGCTTTTTTTTCTTGGGTTGTTTGAATTCTGATTCTGTTTTTCATTTCTCACAGCTGAGCCTACAATGTACAGTATCAAACTATTTCATGGGGGTAAAATGGTAGAGGAGCCCGTTCAGAGGTATGTTGGGGGAACAGTAGATTACTTTGACGAAATTGATGGTGATTTGTTTGGAATGCTTGAATTGAATGACATTTTAGAGGAGCTTGGGTATGACAAAGAATCATGTAAACTGTGGCACAAATTTGGGAGTAATTTGGAGAGGGGAAGTAAGTTAATTGAGAATGATACTGATGTGGTTAACTTATAGAATTACATAGTTAAGTTTGATAGGATGTTAGATATGTATGTTGAGCATGTTGGTATAAATGCACCCATTATATCAGAGTCTGTGATTGTGTTTGATAGTGAATCAAATGCCATCCCTATCCCTCAAAGTGATATTCCTAAACCTAATATCTCAGAACCTGATACACAAAATACCTTCAACTTTTTTGATTCTGAGCCTTTGATTACCTTCTCCTTTCTTGATGATCCTCCTATTAAAGAGCATGTTGCTGTAGAATCTGATGGTAGTGATGATAGTGACTGTGAATCATTTAATGATAGTGATTATGACATGTATGAAGATGATGCAAATTATGCTGATTATGTTGATTCGGATATTGAGTTATATGGATGAGAGGAACAATCTAAAAAAAAGGCAAATGTTGATTTTTTAACTCAAGAGGAGGTTGAGAGATTTGAGGCAGAGATCTATGGGGATGTAGAGAATAGTGATGATTTTGAGAGTTTATATGGGTCTAATGAAGAACTTGGGAGATCATTTCCCAAGTATAATCCTAAATCGGATGGTGAGAATCCTACATTGCATGTGGAGCTGACTTTTGCTAGCAAAAAAGAGGCGAAATTTGCAATTGAATCACACTGTCTTAGAAGGGTGATTAGTTTCAAGTTTGTCAAAAATGATAGCAGGAGACTCCAGGTTAAGTGTAGGAAAAAGGGTTGGTCTTGGGGGTTGTGGGTGTCTCCTGCACAAAATGATAGATCATGGCAGATAAAGAGCTTTAATCCTGTGCGTAACAAGTGTCCTTGGGCTTATAACAGTAGTAGCTTGAAGAGTGGGTGGTTAGCTAAAACTTTTGTCAAAAAGTTGAAGGGTAATTCTAAAATGGGGGTAGATGCTTTCAGAGATGAGATGAGAACCACTTTGAAGGTGAACATTTCAAAACCACAGGCCTACAGGGCATTTAAAAAGGCAAAAATGATTATTGAGGGGACTTTGAGGCTGCAGTTTGCTAGGATTAGAGACTATTGTGCTAAATTAATTAGAAGTAATCCTGATTCAACTATAGTTCTTAAGTTGATTGAAAATAAAGAGGGGAAATCACAGTTTCAGAGGATTTACATATGCTTTAAGGCATGTAAGAAAGGGTTCAAAGCTTGTAGGAAGGTTGTAAGGGTGGATGGGTGTTTTCTGAAAGGTCCACAGGGTGGTATGTTACTCACTCTTGATAAAAGAAGATCATTGACAGGTTATGTATTCACTCTTGGAGGAGGTGCTGTTAGCTGGAAAGCCTCGTTACAACCTGTGGTTGCTTTGTCCACGACAGAGGCTGAATACATTGCGATAACTGAGGTGATCAAAGAAGGAATTTGGCTTAGAGGCTTACTTGGAGAACTTAGTTCTTGTTCTGATGATACAACCATTTTCTGTGATAGTCAAAGTGCTATTCATTTGACTAAAGACCAGATGTTCCATGAAAGAACTAAGCATATCGATATCAAGTATCATTTTGTTCGTAAAGTTATTTCGCGAGGTGATGTCTCAGTGAGAAAGATATCTACACTTGAGAATCCTGCAGATATGTTAACTAAGCCTCTTCCAAAAGTCAAGTTCAAGCAATGCTTGGACTTGATTGGTCTTGCTGATAATTGAGTCTTATCTCGAAGGTGGAGCGAGTCTACTATGACATTTAAGCCAAGGTGGAGATTTGTTAAAGTGTGGCTTAAATTAGTCAAAGTCAGTCAAAGGTGGAGCTGAGTTGGCGTCAAGGTGGCGCTGAGTTGTCGACAAGTTGTGGCTGAGTTGTCGCAAGGTTGTGAACAAGTTGTCAATGAGCTAGCACAAGTTGGCGTACAAGTTGTAATCAAGTTGTCAACGAGTTAGAATTGAGCTAGCGTCGAGTTGTCAACGAGTTGTCACTGAGTTGTGATACAGTTGTCGCTGAGTTGTCATTACTATTCATATGACGGCTGGAACTTTTCTATAAATAGATGAATTCTAGTTCAGTTTTAAATGAGCTGAAAAAAAAAAGATAGAAAGTCTAGAGAGTCGAAGCAAAGTCCTATGCTTCGTGAAAGCTTGTTGTGAGGCTTGTAAATTAGAGAGTTTGGGAAACACTTGAGAGCTAATTCTTGTGATAGAATTGTGAGGTTCTCTGTGGGTGTTGGGTTAATTAGAGGATAGGTTTTTTCTCTAATTGTTGTAAACTCTCTGTTATAGTGGAATCACTCCCCTTGTTCGTGGACGTAGGCAAATTCTGCCGAACCACGTAAATTCTCGTGTCTTACCTTTTTCATTCTCTATTCTATATCATTTATTGTGGTCAATTCAAGAAACAATATACTATCAGATCCGGGGTGCTATCCTAACAGATATTATCTGGATTACAGGATATCAGAGTGTAAGAATATCCCATTAATAGATTATCGAATATTCGATATCCGAATCCATTTATCCAGATCACACAATTCACAATCAAATATTATTTCCATACAAACATTAATTTAACAAATTACTTAAAAATCCATAGATTCATACAAATCTATATAAATATCTAAGGTTCATAAGTGAAAATTCAATCTCCTTTCCGATCAAATGTCTTTCTTCCATTCAAGCGCTTTTATTCAATTTGCTTCCGTCAACTACCTTTGAACAACAAGGAAACACAAAAAGGATATAAATTAACACATTTTCAAAAGGTGTATAGGGCTTGTTACTCCAGAATCCAGTTTCAAATACATCCAAACATATAACTGAGTTTCAACTAATGCTGGTAAAAATATTACAGAAGCTAATTCCAACTTAGCTAATTTCCCAATTGTCCTCAAAGTACAAAATGACAATGATGGAAAATTTTTACTGCAAATTAAGCACTTTGGACCGAAAGGAAACAACATCAATGTTTAGGCGGGGTATTCTCATAGCCAAAGATTAAAAAAATAAATAAATAAATAAAAAATCCAAACACAATCAACAAAAGCTAAATCATAAAATCGACCCCTGGAGTTCGCATGCATGTTGAAGGGCCAGAAAGTAAATTCATACTGTAAAAAGCTCTCTACCTCAACGGCCAAAACCAAACAAGAGAATAAGCGAAAAGGAAAAGACCGGAGCTAAAAAGAACCTGACAATGATAGAGTTAAGAACAGCAAAATATATCTTTCAAAAACAATTCACATATTTCGAATCTTACAATTAACACTTTCTTTTACAGAAAGGTTGCAGATGAACTCAAAAACCACAGCAAACACTGGATTTCCGATATTAATTATGGGAATATCGAGTTACCTGAAAAACATGGTGTCAGAAGCCTGCATGGGCCGCCTAGGTAGCTTAGAGCTAGCTGGACGAGCGTTAGCCATCGGATTCACCAACATTACCGGTTACTCAGTTACTCTGCCCTATTCTGGCCTTACCATAAAAATGGAACCATTATGCAGCCAAGCTTTTGGTTCAAAGAACTTAACCATGGTTTCTCTCTATCCAAAGAACAATTTTCTTGTTACTTCTCGCATCTATACCCATTGGAATTCTTTGGATTTATCTTGAGCCGCTTTTGCTAATTCTGCACCAAGAACCCCAAGTAGTGCATATTGCAAGCCTTTACTGCCTTTTTGCGGTGCCTGATCTTATTGCCAATAGCCTACTTCATCCTCTACGCATCTATATAAGAAGCAAAGGGATGACATGGCCACTCCTCTGGTGCACTGCACTAGCAACAACCCTACATTTCCCCATCACAATTTTCTTCATTTTCCACCACCACCTGAGAGTCAAAGGAATCACAATTCTCTCACATTCATTGCCAATTTAAAAACTTTGTTGTTTCTTCTAGCATACAAAAACTACACCCACGAGCAAAGGAAGCCAGTTTGTCAACCTTTATTACAATCTCCTAAAAATAAGCTTTATTCTGCAACCACCACCACCTCGTTTTGGGATGAATGGAGCCTGCTACTCCCTCTAGAAATCCTAGTTGCTTGGGTGTCTGCCTCAAATGGTGGTGGTATGAATTCATGACCCCTCTAGCTGGTTACCTTTACAATCCCCGAATCGCGTTCGCCACATCAGCAATAGTACTACAAAACCACATCCCTTATGTACACATTGCCTTCAGCAATTAGAGCAACGGTTTCAACTAGAGTGGGGAATGAACTAGGAGCCAGTAGGCCCCACAAGGCACGTTTGGCAACTGCAGTAGCCATAGCTCTTGCCTTTTTGACATCAGTGTTTGGATTTCTGTTGATCACTGTAGGAAGAGGAGTGTGGGGCTGGGCTTTTACCAGTGATAATCAAGTTCTTGAGCTGACTGTGGCTGTGCTACCCATTATTGGCCTTTGTGAGCTTGCCAACTTTCCACAAGCCAACTGTTGTGGGATCCTCGGACTCAGAGGAAGTTCTAGGCCCCGGATTGGGGTGGGGATAAACTTTTGCTCGTTTTATATGATCGGGACACCAGTGGCTGTAGCTTTGGCCTTTTCTGGAAACTCAGGTTCTTTGGCCTTTGTTATGGGCTTTTAGCTACTCAGGTGGCGTGCAGTTCATCAATTTTGATAAATGTGGTCTGTACATAAGACAGATTGGGAGTATGAATCTTTGAAGGCAAAAGACATGAATGGTGACAGTAACGAATATGTAAATGCAGATTTATTGGTGAAATGTGAGGAAGGAGTAACCAAACCTTCATATTATCATATATATAGATCGAGGGGAATGAGGAAAAAGAAGAGAGAATCTATGATGCATGGACACTTCTAAAAATATCATTTTGCCGTGTCGTGTCGTGTCGGACACTCATGTCGGACACCGTGTCCGACACTCCTTACGTGGGAAATTCAAGAAAAAATCCGTGTCGTGTTGTGCCCGTGTCCGTGCATCATAGGAGAGAACAGTGCGTGGGAAACAAATTCACCAAAGATCAAATAATGATACTGGGCATGTAGAAACAAAGAATCATCTAAACAATGTAAAACTAATCTTATAACACACATCAGCTAGGAAAGGCCAGCATTACCTTTTGCCAATTATCTCTGCAACAACTGAACAATTCACACGAACAACATCTCGTTTCATCATCGTTGCCCCTGCCTTTTGGTAAATGATTCGCCACAACAATCTTCCTTTAGTTTGGGACCATACTTTGGCGCGAAAGATAACTTGGAAACTTTTGGAAACTGACAAAACCTGCATATATGCCACCTATGTCATGAACAATGACAGAATCAAAAAATCATTATGCAAGTCCGATGAGTCAATAGATCGACATTCAAAGGGGAAGAAAAAAATAAAAAATGCAAGGAAAGCTTTTTAGGTTTATTCAAGTATCCCTTCAAAGCTCCTCTTGATCGGTCTGAAATCGACACCTGCCTTCCAAATGCCAGCCGAATAATCTGAAGAGCGGCGCTCAACGGAACATCTCCGAGCAAAAAACCACCTGTCAGATGCATAACTATTTCAACAGGAATCAACATAGTGTATCACTCTTTTTAAAGATCTAAGCATGCCACGCTTGATCAAGAAGCACCTGTTTCTGGCAACCTTATCATTGTGAACAGCCTCATCTTCAGTTTCTTCCTCTTCTTCTAGCATAACTGTTGCATGATCTATGATTCCTAAATTTTGAAGCCAATCTTTAACCTACGGAAATTAATTGCAATCAGGAGTAACTTCATAAAAGATAAGAAACTGAAATCATAGAATACATATAAATCAAAAGGAAAAAGGGTTCCAGAATTAGCAATTAATCAAAACCTGTGAACGATTCAAAATATGCAGGAACTCCCAAGTTCCATAATTGAAGCTAAGCTCGCACTTCAAAACAGTAACATCTTCTCTTGTTCCTTCTTAAAACTCAATAAATTCAGATCTAAACTTCTCAGACGCATGAACTCCCAGCAATTTTACTGAAAAATCACTACCCATTACCCCTTTTTGTACCGAGACAAATTATATCGTCAATCAAACCCGACTCAAATGTTAAAGGTATGATTTGAGACGTCCTAATCTTTTTATACATTCTTGAATTGTAATAATTATATATTTAGAGGTTAATTAAGTATGATTTAGTACTTCAACCTATATGATAACTTTTAACATTTGAAATTTTCAATGATCATAATTGGGCCAAAGAAATACTAATCAAAACTACTAAAAATTAAGAAGAATTTAACCATATCATGTATAGATGTTAGGGTTAGAATTATCCCTAGTTGAATAATTTATGTTACATTATATACAATAATACAAACAAATTCTTTGTTTATTTGGTAATCAAAATTTTGATTAGCGACTTTTTCAGTATATTATTATACTGATTGAACAAATTCGATGGGCCAAAAGCTAAATTAGGCCCAATATCTTGAAGCCCATAATTAAAATAAAGAAAGCTTTGTCCGTCTGCCTCCCAACAGCAATGTTTCCATAACTGGACCGGACGTTGAATCCTTATCTATGATGTCACAAATAGATAATTATTATTTTATTAAATATGTATTTTTATAATATTATAAAACTATAAAATAGATATAAAAGTATTAAGAAAAAATTGTATTTTTTATCTAACAAATTTAATATTATATTTTAGAAAATGCATAATTTTTATAATAAAATAATAAATTTAATTTAGAAGTATCACAATATCAAAATAATAGAAGATTTAACTATGCAAAACTCTGGAAAAAATTCTTTTTTAGTCCCATTAAATCAGGAGTGGGAAAAAATTAATCCCATAAGATTCATAAATCCAAAATTCATCCCATAAAATTAAAAAAGTGGACGAATTACATACCTCTATTAAACACCAAACGGAAATCCTATGTGTTAATTACATCTCTATTAGTCAACATTATTTTGATTATTTGACTCACATTTTTTTTAACCTTTTGAAACTTATTAGCCAAAAAAAATTCCCCAAAATCTCTAAAAAAAGAAAAAAAAAAAAAAAGTTCTCCAAAATGTATTAGGTTTTAAGGTGAACAAAAACGTCTCCCCAAACCCAAGATTCTCAAACACCTTTCTTTCTCACATTATGATGCTAAGGATGTACACCAAGAAAATCATTAGAATAATATGATAAAGTTATCGGTTTGTGAAGGAATAAATGAAATACTTAAGGTATTAAGTTTGTACCATTAAGACGAATAAGAGCACGATGCAGTACAGTTCAGAGAGTTATCTTCGATACTTAAGCAATACTTCTTGCATAGTAAAAAAAAATGAAAAAAAACGTTGATGTCCAGACAAATGATTAAGGTGTTAACAAAAAATAAGAGAATACAAAATTGACTATAATTAAAATTAGAATGTTAATTTTGATGTTTTGGACTAGATTTTATCTGTTAAATAATTGGTGGACAACTTGATGGTTTTGATTTCACTTCGTATTGTTAACATTATGGACAATTTCATATATCTCATTTTTTGTCGATGAACTAGACAAATTTAAGTTACATTTGTTGAGTAATATTTTTTTATTAATTTTATTTATTAGCATCATACTATTATTAAAACATGCTGTATCATCTTATTTATTATTAAACTTAATTACTTACATGAAAAAATATAATCAAGCCTAATCTTATCGGAAAGTTTAATTATGCTGTGTAAATTGTGCAAAAAAATGTGTGATATTTATAGGATGAAAAGTGGTATATTTTCCTACCAAAATAATAATAAAAAAAGGGATAAATATTTTTTGTCATCCGAACTATGCCCATTTTTTCAATTTATCATCCAAACAAACTTTCATTGCAAACCGCCATCCAATCTTTGCATTTGTAACAAACTGCCATCTAAACCATTTTTTTTTATGGTTTTGGGGAAAAAAATTGACACGTGACATTTTTATAAAACATACACGTCACACCAAAACCACATTTAGATGGCAATTTGTTACAAATGCAAAGATTGAATGACGGCTTGCAATGAAAGTTTGTTTGGATGGTAAATTGCAAAAATGTGCATAGTTTGGATGATAAAAAATATTTATCCCAAAAAAAAAAAAAAAATTTCAACTTTTCCTCTACAATTGAACCCAAACGGCACAAAGTACTCAATTTTGGAAAAGTTAACAAAATGATGTAATTTGTCCACTTTTTCAATCTTAAAGGATGAATTTCAATTTTGTGAATTTTATGGGACTAACTTTTTCCCTCTCCCAATCTAATGGGACTAAAAAAGATTTTTTCTCCAAAACTCTTAATTAGGGATTTACACGCTAAAATTAAGGGATAAGTATTCATATATTTTGTTTATTTTCTGTAAACATTGACGCATTTTTAGTAGATCCTATAAAGGCGTGCATAATTATATGTTAGACGCTATATTTTCTCAATTATGCAGTTAATATTTTCTCAATTTCCTTCAACACGGTCCTTTCTCAATTATACAAGTAATCTTTTACAAATACTCTTGTAATGTTCTTTCTCTCTCATGCACAATCTTCTTCTTCATCTTCTTAAGAATAAATCTGCATCTTCTCAAGTACAAATCTATTGTATTTTCTCATTTCTCATGGTCGAATTAGGAATTTAGGGTTGAAGATTTTGTTCATTTCTCGGTTTCTGAATTCTGAGTTTGAGTTTTGTTGTGTAACGTTTTGAGGTGAAAAAGTTTAGAAGAAAGTCGAAATGCAAAATATAGTAAAAAATTTTAAAAAAAATTAAAAAAAATCTTCAAATTAGCAAATCGGCAGTCCGGTCCGGTTTTCAGGGCCAGAACTGCAGATTAACTGGCCGATTTTTCCGGCTCTGTATTGATCCAAACACACCGATTTTAGGAGGTTATTCGGACCGAACCAGGTGTCGGTCACTGGTCGAACCGGCCAGTCCGGTTTTGAGAACAGTGCCTAACAGTGAATTTTCACTCTCTCACTCCCTCAAAAATTGCAAAAGCTTTCACACCTTTTTCTCACTTTTTGCGATGAATTTTGGATTCAAGCTCTGGTTTCGACATCGAATTTGACGATAATATAGTCGTTTTGAATAGAGCCCTAACGCCCGAGAATAGGAAGAGCGCCTTTCTCAGTAGGATATGGCCGCGCAAGATGGAGAGCGTCTGGACTGAGGATGACAATGGAAACTATCTCCGACCAAGAGTTAAGGTCTTGGATGTCCTCAAGCATTCGAGGAATTTCCACTACTTTACGTTGGTGAAAGATATCGTGACGACGTTGAGGTGAAAAGGCGTCACCTGGAATGTATCGCGGTTCTACTGTGATAATGGTCACCGCATTATGTATTAAAACATGCAAACATGATTGAAAAAAGATAAATTTTCATTGTACGAACTATTGGAGTTGCTACAGCCTGTGTGTGCATTGCAATCATTTAGCTGGAGGATTAAAACATGCAAACCTGATTGATAAAAGATAAATTTTCATTGCACGAACTATTGGAGTTGCTACAGCCTGTGTGTGCATTGCCATCATTTAGCTGGAGGATTAAAACATGCAAAACCTAATTAAAAAAGATAGATTTTCATTGCATGAACTATTGGAGTTACTACAGCCTGTATGGGCATTACATACAATCATTCATCTGGAGGATTAAAACATGCGATTGAAAAAAGATAAATTTTCGTTGCACGAACTATTAGAGTACTACGGCCTGTGTGTGCATTGCAATTAGTCATTTCGAGGATTGAAACATGTAAAACCTGATTGGAAAAAGATCACTAGACGAATTATTGAAGTTGCTACAGCCGGTGTGTGCATTGCCATCATTCAGCTGGAGGATTAAAACATGCAAAACCTGATTGAAAAAAGACATATTTTCATTACATGAACTATTGGAGTTGCTATAGCCTGTGTGTGCATTACATGCAATCATTCATCTGGAGGATTAAAACATGCGATTGAAAAAAGATAAATTTTCATTGCACGAACTATTGGAGTTACTACAACCTGTGTGTGCATTGCAATCAGTCATTCTGTTGCGGAAGCGTCGAACAATATTTAGAACTATAACGCCTAAAATTATACAAAGAAAAAATAAGGTAAAATAATAAACTAAATATAACCCAAAAAGGCTATTAAAAGGCATAAATAAAAAACACACCAAATTTAACGAGGTTCGTCCAATTTAACCTACGTCCTCGGGCACTACTCAAAATATATTTCATTAAAGAAATATTACAAAGCGAGAGAGACTTTGTTTGCATGCAATAAGCTAGAAGGGGGAGAAGCCTATTTTCGCAACCTCCAAAACTTTTCGTCCAAAGTGATTGAAGGGGGGAAATCTTGGAGCCAAAAACTGAGCCATGTGAAAACAAGCCAGAAATAGCCATTTGAAACAAAACTTGTAGCCAAAAATACCATCATTTCGCAAAGAAGAAACAAATCGGCATCCCAGGAGCAGACAGATAACTTCAAACCAGAAGAGGTAATCCTCGAACAGCGAAAATGACTTTCAATGGCAAAAACCGTAAATTAAGCAAAGAAGTGGATAAGATGGTAATTTTGTACGTCAAAAAGGATGATGGTTTATTTAAAACCTGAAAATTGAATGGGCTACCATACCAGCCCATAAGGGATCACATGGACGGGCTCAGCGGTTTAGGCCGGGCTTTAAGACAACAACAGTAAACAATCAAAACTGCCATTTTATTTAGGTTGCAAGCCGTTAAATGGGCTTGTAAACGAGCCCTTACAATGTAAATTTTTTTATTGAAATATTTTTCGTATTTTTTCAGACCTCAAGGAAGTATTGAAATATTTTTCATATTAAAATATTTTAAATATTTAAGAATTTGATACTATTAATGTTTGTTTACAGTGTTTCCATGTTAGCAAGAAATACCCAAATTGCCCTTTAAAAAGCAATCAGTATATAAATGATAAATAAATATAATTATTGAGAATTTTTGGACAAAGAAATAAATTCCCAGCCCACGCCTAAAATCATGCCATCAACAAAATCAAACGGGCCACCACCCTTCATGACATGGGCTTTAGCACACGAAAGATAAACAAGAAATTAGGCACTAACACGCATAATTCATATTAGTAAACGAATTAGGGCCAGAATTATCCGTAGATCTACAATAAACCATTCTCTCTGTCCCCCTCGAAAATCGTAACCCTATTTTCCCTCCTCTCTGTCTCTCTCGAAATCCGCAAAAATGTCGAGTTCGGGATCCGAGCCAGAGTTTGATGACGATATCGCCATTCTGAAGAGGATCGTGTCGACGGAGGATGTGGAGCGCACGACGGAGGACATGGAGCGCACCTTCGTCGATAAGATCTGGCCGCGGATGATGGAGTCTGGCTGGACGGAGGATCGTAATGGGAATTACCTCCGTCCGGAGGGTTAAAGTGGTCGACGTGCTGAAGCATTCCGTCAATTTTCACTATTTTCCGTCAATGTTCACTATTTTTCGTCGGTGCGAGACGTGGTGAACGGGCTTATGAACAAGAAAATCTTGATCGAGTGTGTTACTTGGAACGTCTCCAAGTACTTTTGTGATAATGATGGCCACCACCTTCAATACTTCGATCGGTTGAAGCACCTCCAGACACACAACCGAGATGTTCACAGGCATTGGCTCAAAAATTCCTGCACGCCGTGTGGGCAGTGCTTCTCTAGCGCGACGGCCTTGTAGACGCACGCCTGCCACCTATGTTAGCCTTCCGCCGCCGCCCAGCCGCTTTGCTCCAGGTATATCTGAATTTCTGATTTCTAATCACTTGTTGTTGCTATGCTATTTGGATATTGCTCTTTCAAATCACTTGCTGTGATTTGTGGATACGGATTTTCTTGCTTCGGTGATTTCTGAATGTTTTGGATATATGCGTATTGTTTTGGATTTTTGGATCTTCTGCGTATGTTTTATTTGGATCTCTGTTTTACTATTATTTTGATTGAACAACAGTTATAGCTTATAGAATGCAGAAATGCAGTCTTGTGCTGAAAATACGTTATAAGCACCTTTTTAGGATTCTTTGTTTCAGCTTTTAGGTTCCTTTTGATTACCTCGTCGAGTTGCTCACCTGTCATAGACTTAAGCATAGGCACATTCATCATACTAAGCAGCCTCTTTGCACCTCCATTCGACCGCTTAAGTTATGGCTCTTCCTTTGGAGGCTGATGTAGTCTTCTCCTCCTCCTTCTTTCCTCTATGTCGGCTGCCTCCGATGATTGGCTGTGGTTGGATTGTATTCATAATTCTTTGCTTGAGAGAATGAGGAATGCGTCCTGTTTAATAAAATGAAAAACAGGTTTAAACCCAAGTGAGTTATGGACCTTTAGATCATGCATGAGGGTGTAAGAATCTACTTTCAACATTGTTTCCAAATTCTAGTAGCTTAAAGAATGCAGAAATGCAGTGCTTAGTTTTGTTGTTTCTGCTGAAAATAAGCTATAAGCACCTTTTTGGGATTCTTTGTTTCAGTTTCAGGTTCCTTTTGATTTTCCCCTGCACTCTCAAGTCCCATCTTTTACTAATCCAACTTTTAAAACCTAAGCTCTACTTTTTCTTCCCTAGAAACACAAGTTTTTGCAAAACCCTGAGAAATCAGAGATGATGAGCTTTTTTGTTTTCCTGATTCCTTCTTAAAGAATCCCAACTTTTTACAACTTCTCGTAAAGCAGAAATATTGCATACAACCTCTTAAAAACTTACTTTTATTTGGCAATAAGTTATAACGAAGTAGGTTGTTAGGACCATTTCACCAGTTTTAAACTCACCTACACGAAAGTTGGAAAGTAACTTTTTGCAAGTTTCCCATCAGCTAGGCAAATTTTGCCCACTGTGAGCCACACTTGTGTATACAATGGTGGAGCGGTCTGCTTTACAGGAAGTGTAGGCTTAGGAACTTGACTAGACTTAGAATCCAAACTTCCAGAAGTGATGATTGATTGTATAGCTGGAAAAATAGTTTCCAAGTTGGCTAAAGGACAAACAATAACTAATGAACCAATAGTGTAAATAGCAACAATTAACTCTGCTAATAATTTTGAAGTTCTTGGTCCTTCCTGATTAACACAGGTTGGTGGTGTAAGAAAAATGTTGTCTTTATTAGCACCAGATATCTTTGACATGCATTAATCTAAACCTTTGGAGGCTTTAGTTTGAAGTTCGTTTACCCATCTTGTTACAAGGGCATCGGTCTCTTTTGCATTTAAAGCCTTCTTCCTTCTGGACAATGTCTTTAATGCTTTCACATGAGCATTTACCTGGTGCAAGCTGATGAATTCCTTCTAAATGTAACTTGAGTAGAGTATAATTATGAAAACAAAAGGTAAGAGTTCTCCGTTTGAACTATACACCAAATGTTGTCAATCTCAGAAGAAAATCATTCTTTATGGTTTGTGAAGCAGGAAAACACATTTACAGTATGTTTGGTCTTGGGATTTTACAAGAAAAAGAAAGAAAAAGAAAGAGATTTTCAAATACATATTTCCTCAACTTTTCCCTTTCCTTTTACTTCCTAAATCCTAGAACCAAACATAATGTGTAAAGTGTAAAAAGTTCCCCACCACACGATCCATGTATAAATCACAAAGGCAATCTTTGCACAAGCCATTCACAAGGAAAACTACTCATAAAGGAATTCCAATGCATGAGCAAAACCTTACTATATACCTCAGTCGAGTGCATGTTGAACCCTTCTAGTCTTTTGAGTAAGTTGTGCGCTAGATCTGCTGCCGGTATGGGAGGTAGTTCCGTGGAAACATTAGAAATTGTCCACGGTCTTCCACCCAAGCAACACCACTAGATTTTCCATCAACCATTTTTTCATCCACCATTTCCTGTTGAAATGGGCTTTGGATTTCACCAACCATTTAGGACTTGTCAAGAAGCTGCCAATGGTGATGGAGGAATTCCCAGTCAACTGCTTTTGAAAGAAAAGCGGACACTTCAGACAACAAAAAAACCATGCAGCAAGAGGGGCTGTCCAATTCTCTATTGGCCTGGAATTTTTCAACCATTGACAAATCAGACTCTGTAATTATATTTTGAAGAGCGGTTGTAAGCTTTGTTTGGAGTTTTTTTCTTTTTCCCAATGCTTGAGCATATTTTCTTAACCCAAGGCGACACCTCCCCATCACAAATCTCTTTCAGCAGCTGTAGAACTGCCGAAAATAACTCAACTTCAGCATCAAAGCTAGTTTGCTTGTTATTTCCGGCCCTTGAAACTCGATCAAGAACTAGTTCCAAAAATAGATTCTTGCATTCTTCTTGGATGCTAGTTTCATTATCAATTATTAAACGTGGAACAAAATTCACCCACTCTTTGGTCATAACATGGTTCGAGTATGTCCTAAACGCCTAAAAGCGTAAAAAACAGATTAAATGTAAAGAAAGAAGCTACTGCAAAACATTACTACATAAACTATGAAAGGGAAGATAATCAGAAACATTACAGATGACATGGAGTGTAATAGATAGAAACTGGCAGAAGGTCACACGAAATATTGCTAAACATTAAAGAAAACTAACATGGAAGAAAATATTAAGAGACAACATGTCAATGGTGCTATAATGCACTTCTACACAGATACCTCAGATAGAGCTGAGATTGCTACTTTCATTATGCTAACAAGTGGATCGGAACAAGCCACGCCTACTGCCAATATGCTTCCTCATAACTGATCAATATTCAACCTCGTCCACCCTGTACTTGTTGTGTCCTTTCACGATTTGGGGAACGATCCATTTCCATCAAAAATTTGGTGGTCCTATCTCGCCCCTTTAGTCCTCTTGATTTGCGTGTCCGCTCTTCAAATATGGCATTGGGCCAATATTATTCATCCTGAATAGGTGCAAACCCTCCTTCATAGTCAGAGGAGGATGCCATTTCAAGAATATAATAGGGGTGCAAACGAGCCGAGCCAAATTTTTCCTAAATACCAAGCTCGAGCTAGGAAATCGATATTGGGGCCCAGGATTGGGATCGAACTCTCCGTGCTGATTTATTTGAGGCTTGAACTTGGATCGTGCCAAGCTCGGGCTTGGCTCAATTTGAGCCATATATAATTAAAATAAAATTATATGTATGAAATATGATATGTATTTAATTAATATATTATTTATATTTTAAATCATATTAATATATGATGAATTATATTATAGTTGTACAAATAATTTGATGGAGCATAAAAATAACGAGGCCACGTCATGACACGTGGACCCTCATGGTTTTGCTATTTGTAACCTTGGGCCAACTCAACCACCCTCATAAAGTACTTGAAAATGGCTAAAGCTTTGCAATTGGGAAAACTACAAGTTTCCCCTCGGGCTTGAGTCTGTTAGGAATAGTGCCCTAGAAAGCCGATTCGACGTAATCTGCTTTGGGACCTTTCTTGTGTCACAGACAATCTTTGAATAATATACGATTGATTATAGGCAAACACTTCTTTATATGCCAATACGTGTTTTGTGTGTTTCCATTACGTGCGCATGTTTGAGAACTCCCCTAATCCTGATGACTTTAGGACTCTACCATTTGGCTGAAATGGTTCATGAAACGAGCCCTATATCACATAAGTCATGATTAGTAAAATACTCCAAGCCGATGAGTCCTACCGACAGTGGGAGTGTCAACCTGACTTCTCTAAGGCTTGCTTGTGGGATCACGCCCTTAAGAAGGACCACCTTGTTTCATGGAGGTGCAAAGGGTATAGTTGATACGTGCGTGATACATGAGGGTGCTTACTTTAACAAGTAAGTTCACTGAGGTGCCCCGTGTGAGAACATTCCTAAATGGGAAAGGAAGTTTCTATTTCAGGAAATGGAAACTTCCAGATTAGGAAATATCTCACGAGTCATTGATGTGATTAATTGATCCTTAGACTTGAGGTTCCATGTTACTTTATGAGTTAACTCTGTAGTCTTTGGTATAAGCTTTAAAGGGTGTCGCCTTAGACAACTGATTCAAGGCTTATGTTGGGGCTGCACAAGTGACTCATGAAAGTGAATGAGAATCAAGAAAGGACCTACACTTGCATATGCAAGGTGATCTCTTATTGTGTAAGTCATTCATATGCCATATGGAGTCCTTGGCCAAGGCAGTAGATCAAGACATCAAGAAAGGGGTTTCTTGGATTGAGATCAAATGGATATGAAATGCACTTAGCTTTAAGACCAGATTATTAGGGTTCTGATTATTCCTTTACCCTAGATCTTGGTTGAGAGATAGTAGGTAGGAGGATTGTATCTCACATTAATCAATGACTTAAAGGTTCTGTCGAATCCGAACATTCCAATTCAGCTAGGGGTTAAACACCTGTTGCTAGACTATGGTCGTTTAATCTGTGGACTGATTAATTAATTAGTGAATTAATTAATTAGGGTCACTGCTAATTGAATTGAGAACCTAGAGGGTCACACACAACAACTTGGTTACATGAGTTGAGGCTTAAAAATGATTAAACGAGTTAATCGGGCCAAGAGGGTTCCACACGTGTGAAATCACACGTGTGGCTCACGTGAGTGACACGTGTCACACACGTGTGAATATATATATTGTATATATATGTATTAAATAATTAAATGTGTTAATTATTTAATAGACTTTGGTTTAATTTTGAATTAAAAAGAAAGTCTTATTTTGGAGAAAATAATCTAGTTAATTAATTATTAATTAATTAATTAGATAAAATAAGTTATTTATTTTATAATAAATAAAGTATAAAATTATCCAAAAATAGTTTGGATAATTTTAGCTCTCTTAAAAGTTGACTTGAATTAGAATTCAAAGTCAAAGTTGGAAAATACTTGATGATCAAGTAATAGGAGAGAGAGAGACCAAAATCCTAGCCCATTAAGGACTAGGAATTTCGTCCCTCCCATTTCTTATATATAGGGGAGCTCATGCTCCCCTTTAGAGATAATGAAATTCTTTTGGTTCATGTGTTGAACACCATCCTTTCTCCAAGATAAACGAAACCCTAGGTTAAGCCTAAACACTAACTAGAGAACTAGCATCCTTACTAGTTAGATTGTAGCCAAGTTGGTGGACTATCTCTAGAGACTTCAAGTTAGAAGTTTTGAAGATTCGAGCTTTACCAAAAGTGGGGATTAAGCAAAACGATCAGAAGGGATGATGAAACGATTCTGAACCCGACGTGAAGCGAATGAAAAAATCGAACCAAAGAAGATGGCGAAAACCGTTCGTCCATATCCTGAAGGATGAATTTTTTCACGAGGGTTTTGTGACTGACAGTTTTCTACTTTCGCAAAACTGGTTTTCGAAGGGAGTTTCAATCCTGCTTTTCTCGTTTCATATTTCTTTCTTTATGTTATATTGTTAAGAACATCTTTAACATGAATTGAATCTAGGTTGGTGTGGATTGCTATCCCGACAATGGATTCTGAAGAAGAAAGAGACTTTCGAGGGACGGGTTGTCAAGCCGCGAGAAGAGCGTTCTTGGGTGGCTTGAAACGCTTCAAGAAAGAATAAAAGAAAAGTAAGTTTTCTATCTTTACGAATTTGGATACACGATTGCGAGTTCAAGATCCTTTTGTTCGAAAAATTTTTAAATTCCGCTGCTTTCTGATTCGTGTTTTCCAACAGAGTCCCCTTGGGTTGGAGTCTTCTCTCGGGCTCGAGTCCCTCGGGCTCATGTCTCCCCTTGGGCTAGAGTCCCCTCGGGCTCATGTCTTCCCCCGGCTCATATTTCTCATCAAACTCGTGCCCCCTCGGGCTCATGTCTACCCCTCGGGCTCGAGTCTCTCATCGGGCCCTCATTGGATTGCATAGAGAAGAGTCCCCTCGGGCCCTCACTGGACTACATAAGGATGAGTACCCTTGAGGCCCTCGGGCCCTCATTAGACTACATAAAGTTGGGACCCCTCAGGGTCCTCCATCCTAAAGGTGCCTCAAGTCTACTCACACCGAGCGCGTCAACCCCTCGGTGATAACCATGTAGTGCTCTTTGACACTCCGTACTTGGCAGTGCACCTGCCACCATTGCTTTACAGCCACCTTTATGGCGGGCCTACAGATGCTTTTCCTCATATCTCTCTCATTGAGCCACGTGTCTAGGGCAACATCAGTTTTGGGACCACTTGGTATCAATTACCTCTGTGCCCTCACCCTCAACCTATAAATACCCAAGGTACTCATCTCTCTCACTAAGCTATCTGTATCAAACACAGAGAATTCTACAGTAAATATAATACATACACTCACCTAGAGAAAACACCTTCAATCACAGCTCTGCTTTCATCTTTTACTTCCAGCATCCTGAAACACTATTGAGTTAACTTACGATGCTAGCCTAGCTGGTAGAACCCATGCTCTTATCCTGATACCCATATCCTGAGACCCTTTGGTCGATGATGGTCTTCCCCTCAAACAAATATTGAATGTTGGTGGTTTGAGCTTTTCCAGATTCATACCCTATCATTTTGGCGCCGTCTGTGGGAAACCACTCTTCTTCTTCTACTTTCTTTTCAGCTAGAAGCAAAACTAACACCGACAACTCTATGGTGACCGCCACAAGGTCTGGAGCAATAGGGGACAAAGGAGACCTTCCTCCTAGGAATGTTGAAAACCTAGAAGGTGGGTTAAATACCGACGTCGCCACCATCTCAAGGGCGAACCACCCGCTAGCTGACGGCGGACTTCCTCTTACGTCCGCTGTGAACAAAGGAAAGGAAACCATGGTGGAACCACCTACCGCAGGCGGAACAAGAGGTTCTGGCCCTAATATTCCCCTTGCGCCACCAGTCTCCGTCCCTATCGCCAACATTAGGGACATCCAGGGGATCCCCCCTCGTTTTCAACAGGGATCCCCTCGATTTCAACATCGGGGTTCCCCTCATTTCAAGATCAGGGATCCCCTCGATTTCAACATCGGGGATCCCCTCTCGTTTTCAAGATCAGAGATCCCCTCGATTTCAACATCCCTGATCCCCCCTCGATTTCAACATCAGGGATCCCCTCGATTTCAACATCAGGGATCCCCCCTCGTTTTCAACATCAGGGATCCCCTCGATTTCAACATCGGGGTTCCCCTCGTTTTCAAGATCAGGTATCCCCTTGATTTCAACATCAAGGATCCCCTCTCGTTTTCAACATCAGGAATCCCCTCGATTTCAACATCGAGGTTCCCCTCGTTTTCAAGATCAAGGATCACCTGGATTTCAACATCGGGGATCCCCCCTCATTTTCTACATCAGGGATCCCCTCGATTTCAACATCGGGTTTCCCCTCGTTTTCAAGATCAAGGTTCCCCTCGATTTCAACATCGGGGATCCCCCCTCTTTTTCAACATCAGGGATCCCTGGATTTCAACATCGGGGTTTCGCGAGAAGGATCTTGCATTTAATGCTTTGCAGAACGAGTGCTCCGGGCGCCCATTGTCCCCCCTCCTTCACGCCCTCTCGGAGTTCAAATTCAAACTCTATATGCCACAACATTGTGACTATAGAGTTGGGGGGCAACTCTATAGTTGTACAAATAATTAATACATATATTATTAGTCAAATATATAGTATATATATAAATCACTCACTTATTTTTAATAAAGTAAACTACTAGGTTCGAGCTTGAGCTTTGATAAGGCATGAATAAATAGTAGAGAACACTGTTGGGTGCCGCCTTGGTTTTCCCCCCCTTTTTGGCTCGAGCTCGGTTCGACCAAGGCTCACGAGCGGCTCGGCTCGAGCTAAATTGGAGATAATTTTTTTTACTTAAAAAATAATTATTTGTAGTAAATAAATATATTTATATATATAAATTAGTATACATATATAATATTATATATATAAATCAATATATTTTTTATTTAAAATTATTGGTTCACGAGCTGGCACGCGAACCACGAGCCAAAAATAAAAGGGCTTGGGTTCAGACTTGACTCGGTTTGGATAGTCAAGCTCGCGAATCGACTCGACTCGTTTGCATCCCTATAGACTACCTTTAAAATGTAAACATTTCCGTACAACCATGAAATGATCTTAAATAATAAATGGAAGAAAGAGACTTTATAGGAAAAACAAGTGTCCTAAATTTATTTACAAAAAAATGCCTAACAATATCATAAACTAACAAAATATTCATTGTAGTTTTAGTCAGAGATGGAGCAATATAGGGGAGGGGGCCGAAAATTATAATATCAAAAATAGAAAGGATAAAATTTCTAATTAAATCAACAAAATATAAATATTTTAAAATATCTATACAAAAAAATAAAATTTTTAAAATTTGGGAGGGGAACCCATGCGAACCCCCTAGCGCCATCTCTGAAACATTTTACAAATTGATCCCAAGAATATTTTTGAAAATCAGAAAAAATCTTAATGAAAAATTTAACATACCAATAGTTTTGTAGTTTCGTAATAGAAATTAAATGTTGGGAACTTTTTTATAATTAATAAAAATTGAAAGAGTCATTTATAATTAAACCTAATGTTTGGGATAGTACATATAATTTTCCCAAAAACAGTTAATGAAAATGTGTAGTTTGTCCATTTCGTTAATCTTAGGGAGTACGATTAGGATTTCTAATTTTATTAGACTGAATTTTTTTATTTTTTTTTTTAAAATCTAATGGTACTAAAAAAAATTCTTTTCTTTAGAATTCATAAATAAGACTTTATAACTAAAAATATTCGTATTTTATTTATAAAATTAATTCATAAAATTAGCATAATTTTAATAAATTATATAATTTAATAATATATAACTTCTGAAATTAGATCTTGTGTTGCATTGGTATGAGATTAGAATCGTATATAATTTTACCGTCAAAAGAATTGTAAATAGTTTGAGAATTTAAATTTTCAGAATCTTGCGTTGGTAAAGGAATAGAATTGAGATTTTCTGTAAAGGGGAAGTTGTATTGGTATCGGACTAAGTCAAACGTACTTGTATAAATACGTAGTCAGTTCGTGTCCTAACCTAGGTAATTGTACTTTTGGTATTCCTGACAAGATCCAACAACATACAAACTCCCCTTTTGCCATCCGCCGCCCGATGGCTCCCTGTATCACGATCTTACCTTCTCCAACCCTCGATCCCCACCGCCCAGATTGTCAGCTCCGCCCGCTTCCGCCGCCACCTCAGCCTCGGTCCGGTATATATCTCTCCCCCTCTCTATATATATATTTGATATCCAACTACTTTGTTTTTTTTTTTTTTTTTTTTTTAAATTTGCGCAAGAAAGTTGAATTAAAATTATATATCTATTCTGTATTACATGTTTATTATGGTACGATTTATATTTTCATGTAGATCTAGATTAGTGGTCCTGACCATTGAGTTTTGTATAGTTTATTTCGAATCTAACTGTGTTAGGGAAGTTTGATTTTAATTTACATAAATGTGTGTATGTTTCTCGAACTAATTTGTATGATTCGCAGATTGGGCTGGGCTTCACTGTGATATTCTTGCTTATATCTTGAAGAGGCTGAAGCTGATAGAGGAATTTGTGGTTTTTGGTTCTGTTTGCAAATCATGGAGGATTGTTGTTCGCGATAATAAGAGGTACTTACCCCCTCAAATACCATGGCTTATGCTCCAAGAGAATCCGGAAAATAAATACCATCGCCAAATTTACAGTCTCTCCAAAGAAGATATATTAACTAAGAATCTCTATGTCCCTGAATTGCATGATAAAATGTGCATCGGATTGAACTATGGTTGGGTTTTCACGGTGACACGATTGGGTGGTGAGATGTGTTTAGTCCATCCAATTTCGCGCTTGCAGATTGAGCTTCCTCCTCGTGCCTCTGTCGAGGGTGGCTACAAAGATAAAGAAATTCATCCGAGTTGTTATTTCTTTAGCAGAGTGGTATTGCGTGGCAACCCGTCAGAATCATCAGATGATTTTATGGTGGTAGCCGTTCATGCATTGAACGACTATGTTTACTATTGGAGACCTGGGAGTAAATATTGGGTTTTGGTGGGGTCCACAAATATACAGACTGTGACTTGTTATCAGGATCAGTTTTATGCGGTCTCGGTTGTGGGTGAAATTCTTATTTTGAAAAATGATCATGAAGGATCGATTGTTCCTCATGTGATTGGGAAGATACACTCCAGGGCATTTGCTTACTACAATGACACCCCGTATATTGTAGGATCAACACATGGATTGTTGGTTGTAGTTCGACAACGTTATAGTGAAGGGGGGGAGGGTTTTCGAGGGGTAGCCCCACAAGAAGAAGTGGAACGGGAAGAGGAAGCAGAAGAAGAGGGAGGGGAGTGTCTTCAAGGGGTGTCCCCACAAGGAGAAGTGGAATGGGAGGAGGAAGTAGAAGATGTACCAGAAGAGGTATTAGATGAGGAAATTGAATGGGAAGATTGGAGATATGGATTGGTTAAGTTTCATGTGTTTGAATTCGATTTGATCAATGGTGGGTACAAGAAGACTAAAAATTTGGGTGATAGAGCTATTTTTGTAGGTCATAACAACTCGATATGTTTTGACCGTGCTTCAGAGTTGTCTGGAATCAAGTCAAATCATATATATTTTACTGATGATCATTTCCCGCGGTATTCATTTTTGTACAAAGGAGGTGGAAAGGACATGGGTGTTTACGCCTTGGAAGATGGTCAAATTACACAATTTAAGATTGAGGAATTATCATACCGGAGTAGAATTTGTCCCCCATTTTGGTTCATGCCATCCTTGTGATTATTTTAGACTTGATTTATTCGCTGTTTATTATTTATCATTGTTATTCTGTATGCTTTGAAACATGTTTATTAATACATCCGTCTACTATTTATTATTTTTTCAACTATTTTTCAATATTTATTTATTTTGCCACAAAACACATGCTGACGTAGGACTGTAAACAAATAATAAAACCGTCTCATTATGAGCTTGCAAAATGCACCTGTACAATGCTTCTAAAACGCGATTGCCAATCGTCTCATCGCCTGGTAGACCAGAGATGAAGAATCGATTCTGCCAACAAGTTTCAAGAAGCACGTCAGGGTAAAAAAAAAAAAAAAAGCTTTATTATGCAAAGTACTCTCCAGTATCCAATAATTGTATCTATATGGTGAAATACATAATAACAGTTGATGGAAATTGAAACTTAGTGAAACATTACAGCCCTCAATGTAAACATAATGTTCTGCACTTCCGACGAGTGAACAGTCTCCTTGACTACTTTCTTCAGTCTGGTTTGTTCCGGCAGATCATTGACTGACTCTCCTTGTAATCTGAGATGCCATCCATGAAATTAGAAGATAGAACCGCAGTCTTGCAAACCAGACAGGAGAAGTTGATTGGTCTGCAATTTTGAGCCAGTACTCGTGGTCAATCAACAAACTCCACGTATATGTTTCCCCCTAATAAATGAGAGAATAGTTGACAGATATAGTACATCTATGCCGAGTCAAGGATGAAAGACATCTTCGATAATTGCATAAAGTACATGAAACATGAAAACCTATCAATAATCGCAGTGGTCATATTCATATATAAGCATAATCTACCAACAATTACATAGTTAGCTCCCATATGATTTGCATGCAAAATATTCCTTTGAAAATGATATATGAACCTCACCCGACAATGACATGAAACACGAGGACCCACTTGTCCAATTCCATCATCAGAAACAACTTGATTGCCTCGTTCTTGTTTTTCCCACCATTCTTTTTCAGAAGCTTCTGAACCAGGCGGCAAAAGAGGGGAAGGCAAGTCACTCTGGAAAGGGTTCATATAGCCCACAACACTCCTCTTAGGCATATTTGGTGTTAATGGTTCGATTCTGGATCTACGGAGGCGAAAAGGACTCCTGGTAGGCCTGCTTTGATGATCATGAAAATCATATGATGTATTAGGTCCATTAATTTTCGGTTCTCCCTTTACAGCACCCAGACCATCAGCCTCTTGAAGCAGAAGCCAAGGTATATCATGAAATGATGACACCGAGGAAAGGGAGTCATTGCTTGCGGTGTCTGTTTGATTACAATCGATATTGTCAACAAAATCTCTCTCTTCTCGGGTTCCCATGTAATGGGGAATAACCATGTGGTACTGAGGCAAGAGCAATGGAATAGCTTGTTCATTTGGAGCTTTATTTCTCTGGCAGATCATAATCGAAAAGTAGATCAGGAGAAATATATGCCAAGAAAAGAATTCAATTTCTTATAGAAAAATGGTCAAACCTTGGCATAGTTCCACCTCTGTACAAAATGTCTGGCTAAATCGCGGCACGGTGGGCCCCAGAGGGCACAGTGTACATCATGCGGATATTTGTTTCGATCAAGCTCATCCTTCATTGTTTCCTCCCAGGAATTTGGTTCTGATTCCCTGAATCCAGCATCGTATCAAGCTTTATGCATTAGTTTAAAAGGTACTCTAATCTCGAATATAACAAAATGTGAGTGGAAAAGGAAGCAAATTCAATGGAAAAAGAGTTACATTCTGCTGCTTAGTATATAAAAATAACAAAACCAACAAAAAAGAAGTTTGAAGCAGCACAAATTCATAAAAAAATTTCGTATCTGCAGTAGAGCTTTGTTATAGAGATTGTTTACGATTCTTTATCACACCAAACCAGCTACACAGTGCTGATACTGATTCAATTCTAATGGATTGTAATAATCTTAGCCAAGCCATATTTCAGAGGGCCAGAATCATCGCAGCCAAAGCACAGAAGTCCTCTGATAAAACAAATATAGTGATCCACAATAACAATTTTTTCATGGTGGGACCTAAATAGGAGGAAATGATATATGAATATCGATAGAGAAAGAACAAGGCAACAAGCTATCAGCACAGAAGTATAAGAACAACACAGAATACGTACTGTAGATACACATCAGCAGAGAAATGGTCTGATGTTCTCATGAATTCGCAGAAGTTTCCTCTTGCTATAGACACTGTTAATTTTGTACAGAAGTATGTAAACCTAGATGAAGTGGAAAAACCAAATTATTGATCCAGATGTAATACAAATTCTTTGATTGGGGAATCTTTGTAATTTCTAAAACTCAATAAATTCAAATCTTAACCTCGAATTTCCTGCAATTTCTCTGAAAACTCACACTACCCATTACGGCATTACCCCTTTTCGTACGCAGATTAGATCGTCAATCACTCCCACTCAAATCCCCCAAAACGAGCTCAAAATTCCTCTGCTATGTTGGATTCGATCGAGTCCGATTAACTATTATTAATTATTATAATTTGCAAGTATTTATACATTCTTGAATTGTAATACTTTACGATTAATGAAAGCTTTAACATTTGAAAATGTCGGTAATAATTATTGGGCAAAAAAAAAACCAATTAGAAGCATGACATAATACCATATTTATTATTATGAAAGTTCAAATACTAATTACTTCTTCATATAATAAACATAACTATTAATTTAGTAGATCTCTTTAAGGCCCGATGATGAGAAAAGATATATTTTTATATTTCTGTTTCTGCCAAATCTTTAACGGGAAATTTCCTTAAAATCCCCAAATGGGGACTCAAATTTTTGTTTGCTTCTCATTTTCAAAATTATTTCTTTTCACTCCCAGGATGAGAATCATATTTTTCGTTTGCTCTCCATTTTGTACAACACATATTACATAATACGAAAAATATACAATATTTGGGAATTTAAGTACGTGATTCTTGAGTTTTTATACAACATATTGTGAAAAATATAAAATATTTAACTACGTATAAAAACTCAAGAATCACGTACTTAAATCCCAAATGTTGTATATTTTTCGCAATATAAAAACGCAATATGTAGTATGTGTTGTATACGTATAAAAACTCAATAATCACGTACTTAAATCCCCAAATATTGTATATTTTTCGTAATATGTAGTATGTGCTATACAAAAAAGGGAGTAAACGAAAATTATGATTCTCATTTGGGGATTGAATATGAATAATTTTGAAAATGAGGAGCAAACAAAATTTTTTTCAACCAGGGGAGTTTTCAAAAAAAAAAAAACCCATATTTAAATTTATTTATTTTTATTAATCATGATCTTTTCCAATAAAATTATATTTTTGTGATTGTTTATGATTTTCCCTAGCGACATCTCTTTTTTTGAATTATTTGACAAGATATGTAAGTTTAATCTTACTTTAGAAGAAATTTTTTACACATCCATTTCAATGATACGAACATATACATTGCATGCAGTTGCTATTTGGAGCAATCACATGAGAAGCCTAATTCATATTTTATTATACTAGTTCAATAATTTTTGTTATATTATATGCAATAACACAAACAAATCTTTGTTTATTTGCTAATCAAAATTTCAATTAGCGACTTTTTTCAGTATATTATTATACTGAACAAATTCTATTGGGCCAAAAGCTATATTAGGCCCAATATCCTCAAGCCCATAATTCAAATCAAAGATAGCCCACAAACAAATAAGTACTTGATTTGGATTTTGGATTTTGAATTAGTTCTCGATTGGGTTTTGGGTGGCGTCGGATTAGCGTATTGTACAGTTTGGAAGTATTTAACTATTTATACATGCTTGAATTGTAATAAATATAATTTATACTTTACATTTAGTGACAGCTTAAAATTGTACGTGCATCAAATGTTTCATGTTACATAACCAGATCAATATAAGAGATTATAGGATTATTATGAATATTAATTGTATGTTTACTTTGTAAGATGAAGAGGGATTAGATTTACAATTCTATTTAAAATCATGTTTACTAGTATTTTTCCGAATCCGGAATTGATGACATGACTCGGGATGATATTAGATAAAAGGTTAAATCCTCATCCCACATCCACCATGGGATGAATTAATCCACCATCACATCCCACAACTGATCCATTACTCATCAATCTCATCTCATCCCAACCAACAAAATAAATGTTTCATAAAGAACTTAGAGCAACTAATCCATGATAGACTGTAGTACTAAAAACTAGCTTTAACATTTGAAATGTGGTTGGAAAAAATTGAACGAGCAACAAATGTTTCATGTTACATAACAAGATCAATATAAGAGATTATAGGATTATTATGAAGCTAAAAACTAATATGATAGACTGTAGTACTAAAAACTAAAATTGATCCACATAGTAAGCAATAACTTCTTCTTTGCAGTTAGAAACAGAACCAGTAATCTTGAAAAATGAACCTTCCAGAAATTGGATAAAAGTGATAGGTAAGTGCAAAGTGTATAATTCACCCGGCGTTTCCAAACACACGGAGTACCCGGGTGGTATAAAGTTTTCTAAAGGAAAAACAAACCAATTCTGGAGGAAACGAAAGTTTGCAACGGAGGGGCCATTCAACAGGATCATGGGGAATTCAGTGCAAGTCACCTGTTAGTCTTCCATCTGCATTCTGCATCCAATTGGACCAATGCCATAATGAGGAATGAAGTGGCCAAGATACTTAAAGATAATTCAACTCAGAACAGTAAGAAAGTAAGAAAGTGAACTTTACAGCAGATTTGCCTAATTTGGAGTTTTCAGGTATGAATTCTTCCACTAATCTGAACTGTCTTAATGCTTATAAACATCCTGTATTGCTCCCTAAACCTATACTTATCACATTAGCTGATGAATCTATTCAAAAGGAACTATTAAGATTACAGATAATTTGCTGCTCAAATATGTTCTCTATCTGCCCTCTTTCAAAAATAACCTCATATCAGTTAGTAACATAGAGGAACTATTAAGATTACAGATAATTTGCTGCTCAAATACATTCTCTATTTGCCTTCTATATGAGAACTATGAACAAAAACATGGTGAATAAGAACATCATTCGCTCAAGATTTTCGTTCTGCTGAACTATGAACAAAAGCATGGTGAATAGGAACATCATTCGCTCAAGATTTTCACTCTGGTTTTTGATGTATAATCCCCTCCCCATATACATCATTCCTTATCTTTCTAAATCTCGAAATATACACATGTTCTGGTATTCTAATCTTGAATAAAAACCTTTATAGCAAGTTAAAAGCGTATTTACTGCCCATTACATAACTACAGAATCTGAAATATCAACTAATAAAATAATAATCTGAAATCAATTGTCAATTCACGGGAAATTGAGAACAGATAAACTACAATCAGCTCAAGGAATTTCTCCTTCATAACAAGGAGGAAATGAAACCAGAACATAAACTAATTAATCACTTCCAGAACAAAACCTAATTAATCACTTCACTAAAGCGAAATTGAAATTGATAATAATAACTAACAAAATAATCAGAAATCAATTCTTAATTCAAGATCAATCATCTTACCATCTTCTTGGTGGCTGGCCGCAGGGATGGTTCCTCAGTGCAAGTCGGCTCCAAAAACACTTCCCACATTCACGGCAGGAATTCCTCTCCCACTTCCTGTGAGCAATTCGGTTGTGCTCCTTCATTTCATCCAAGGTGTCACAGAATCGAAGTGGATGTCCATGCTCGCAGAAGAAACGCGAGGTAATCCAGGAAACGTCGTCGATCAGAATTCGTTTGTCAAAGATAGCCTGAATCAGAGCGTCCACCGACGCAAAGTAATGAAAATTCAAGATGTGCTTCACATGATTGGCCTCCGATATTCCTGGTCGGAGACGATTACCCTCGCCGTCGGTGGACCACCCGTTCTCCAACATCCTGGGCCAAATGCGCTGCACGAAGAAATCATGTCGATTCTCCGGCGAAACTAACTTCAGTATCTCCAAATCGCGGTCTGCCTCCGGTGACGAATCAGATCCAGAACCACTCATGGCGGCGCGTGAGAGTGAAAAGGTGATTTCCGGGGAGAAAAAAAAGGGAGGCGCGTCGAATTGGAAGAAAAGCTTTGGGTTTAAAGTTCAGGGATATGTGATACGGCGCCGTTTGATTTAAAAAGGAAATATCTGATACGGTGCCGTTTGAGTTAAAAAAGAAATATCTGGAAGATATGCGATACGGCGTCGTTTGAGTTATTGGGTACGGTGTCGTTTGATATTCTGATTTGAGATTCTTTACTCATTATATATATATTTACTATAATAAGAATTTATGTTAATTGGATTTGGTAAAGAATTATACAGAATTTATAATTCGGCTTGTTGGAGGGTTTAATCTTTCCTCTGCTTCTACAGCTAATGCTCGAACTCCACGGCCTCCCATTTCCAAAAAAGTTGCGAATTTTTCCAAAAAGGTAATCTCGTTTTGCCTTTCTTGCTGTATTTGTTTTGGAATGTAACTTTTGATAGAAAAAGATTCAATTTTGTTAATGTAATTTCATTTCAATCTGCAAATGCGCCTGAAATTTGAAAAGGGATTGCAGAAGATGTAATGTTTTGGATAATTGAATGATCAAATATAAAAGATGCAATAACACAATAGTCTAAAACGCCACTTCCGCCTTCTTACCTTCCGAATAGTGCTCGAATTTTTAGTTTTGTAAGCGTCACATTAGTTTTGTAGTTTGTAATACAAATTAAATGCTAGGGACTTTTTGTAATTAATAAAAGTTGAGAGAATAATTTGTAAATAAACTTAAAGTTTGGGATAGAAATTAAATTATCCATATCCGATTATTTTGAAAATAACTTGGTCGAATCGGATACCCAAGAAAAATCCCATCGGATTCGGGTACTATTTCGCTGCCCAAAATTATCCAATTGTCACTTGATATACCTGATTCTGGTAAGAAATATTAAAAAAAATTACATAAGCGTAATGAGTTTTCCTATCTGCAAAAATTATATATATCTCCAATCTCTTCTCAGACAAAAATAAGTTCCTCACAATAAAATCTCTCCAGTCTACACTTTACCTTTATTTTTTATTTTTTATATCATCACATTTTTAATGAAATCTTAACCTTTAGCAGAATGTAGATATAATAAAATTCTCTTCAATTAATAATGTCATGATTCATGAATGAGAAACAAAATCCTAACCTTTACAAAATCCAATTATTTTCAATTTTTTAATCAATGCCTATTTTTGTTATATTGTACGAGACATTTTATGACATTTTTATTTTTTTACTAGAAAATTAATATATTTCTTTTTAATCGCCTGCTAATATAATTGTTAATAGGAGAAAACAACAAAATGGTGTTTTGGCTTGAATATTATTGCTACAAGTTATGAATTAGGGATCAGTCAATATTTCTATTTACTAAGAAAGTTACTTTAACAATACGTGGTGGACATGTACATCAAGTTGGAAACTAGAAAATTAGATTATTACAGTCGAAATCAGACAGAAATGAGATTAGAGTTTTATCATTGTACAATGGATAGTGTCCTCGATGGAGAAACTAGAGGCAGCCAAGTCAGAACAAAGAATTGGACTTCCTAGCTACATCTTTTTATTGAAGACCTAAGGGATATGCGACGTAGATACCTTGATGCTACAACTTTGATTAGAAAGTTTAAAAAACCTGACGTCTACACTACAAAGGCGTGTAATCTATAATGGAAAGAAATAAAAGCAAACCTAGAAAAGGGAAAACAAGCTCAAGATCGATGAGAGCTAACATATGGGTTTTTTTAGCCAAATTACAAGATCTCAAAGATCAAATTGTGAAGAAAGAATTATTTGGAGAAGTGGGTGCCTATACATTTGCCATCAAACAATGTAGTTAAACAATTAAAATATAGTAAAAGTTATACACAGGTCTTGTACTTTTTACATCAAATACACAAGTCTTTTCTCTTTGCAGTGCCCATTTTTTAATATATATATGTTAGGTTCCTTGTGCCACCAACTAATCATGGAGAGTTACTGTTAACAAAGATAAATATCACTGAAGATCTGATTCTTCTTTAGCTTAAGGGAAGAATTAAACTAATATATTTTCATCCTTTTTACCAGGATATACCTGCCGAATTAGTCTGAAAATTCATAATCCAACTTTGAGAAGAATCCCATATTATTTTATGTGCTTAAAAGTGTTTTTGCATCTAATAATTCATATATTTTAGGAGAACACTTTATCTCGGTTGGAATTTAATACATAAACTCTTAAAAGTTGATAGAATAAAGGGGAAAAAAATCCTTCTCAATTTCCAAACTACATTGTAATTCACACTTGGCTATATAAATTTCTTTTTTTAACATCTAATAGTTGTCGGATTTTACACCTAGGAAACAATAGTCGATCCATTATCCTTCGAGTGTAATTTGAAATTGGACTCCGACCGGATAGCCCAAAAACAATGACCGGATTGGGTATAAGGGGCCCTATTTTTCTAAATGTTGTAATTTCAAAGTCCAGTATTGCATTATTAATATTAGATAAATATCCGTGAAGATCTGATTCTTCCTTAGCTTAAACGAAGAAGTAAAATAATATAGTTCCATTCTTTCTATCCAGATTCCTGCCTAACTAATTAGATATAATCCAACTTGGGAAGAATCCCATGTTATTTTATGTGACTAAAAGTGTTTTTGCATCTAATCATTCAGGTGTGAAATCAATTAGATACTAATCATAAGTTCATATATATATATATATATATTATAAAGGGCGGGAAAATTCTTCGCCGCCGCCGCCACCACCACCACCAAATACAAAAGAATCTTGGTGGAGTACTCCACCGGGAACTATAATGTTTTGCAAGACACCGCATTGTTTTGATGGTAACTTAAAATAATGGAAAAATTACAAAAATCATACTGTAACTTACATTTTTTCGAGCTTCAATCTTTTTTTATATCGGACTTTTAATTTTGTCCTCAAATTGAAAATTTTTTGCAATTATCGTCCGATTTTGGCCCGAACCACTTATTCGGGTCAATTTTGCTGATGTGTAATCTGACATGTCAAAATTTGCTTACATGGCATCCATATCATACACCCACATGTCAATTAAATATAATATATAGACACACACATATATATATGGCAACTTTAAAAAAAAAATTAAACTTGCCCAAAAAAATTCAAAAATAACATGTTAAATTTTAAACTAATATATATATATTAAATAAAAAAAATATAATAAAACTCAAAATTTAAAATAAAACATAAAATTACAAAACCCTATACATATTAAATCAGATATAAAAAGAAAAATAAAATTAAACTCAAAAAAAAAAAAAAAAAAAACACACACAAACCAACACCCCCACTCATCTTCTTCTTCTTCACGCGTCCGCCGGCGGAGGGAGGAGCGAGGGTTGGCGGCGGAGGGAGGAGTGGGGGGCGGCCGGAGAGGTGGTTGCAGCTGAGATCTGAGGTGTCGGAGGGCAGCGAGGGAGGGGGCCGATGGAGTAGGTGACGCCGGCGGAGGGAGGAACGAGGGTTGGCGGCGGAGGAGTAGAAGAAGCGGGCGGCTGGAGGAGAAGAAGGGGAGTTGCAGAAATATATATATATATATAATGTATATGTATTTATTTTGGGGTTGGGGGTTTTATTTATATATATATGTGTATATACATTTAGATTTATTTTTTCGTCAAGAAAAATAATTTTTTATTATATTTTTTATCTATATATTTTATTTGACAAAATTTAATGTAGAATATTTTTAATTTGCCATGTGTGTATATATATAATTTTTTACTTTTTTTAAAATTTCCACATGACCACCATGTGTTCTTTAAATTGCTTAGTCATAAAAAAATTTTCAAATTCGGTCCAAATTCTTGCCATGTCAGCAAAATTTGAGGATTTTTCAATTTCGAGCCGAAATCGGATCGAAATTGCAATTTTTTTTTTTTAAATTACAGGACAAAATTAAAAACGTGATATTAAAAAGGATTGAAGTTCGAAAAGATGTAAGTTAGAAGACGATTTTTATAATTTTGCCTAAAATAATAGAAAAACGAAAGAAAGAAAAGTTTGGACGGCAAAGTGTAAATTCCCTCGTGGTTCAGTACCTCGACCGAAAAGATTCCTTTTCCCACAAAGTAACTTATAAAATCCGTTAAACAGAATAAGATCCAGTAAGCGTCCACTGTATTAGTCAGGCAAGATTTGTTTAAAGCTTAGTCTCCAATTCCATCCAGCCTCGTGCCCTAAAAGTGATCTAAAAGGAATCCAAACATTGTCATTAAACTAGAGGATTAGGTTCCTCATGTCTTCCTTCCTCCAATCTCCTCTATATAAGCCATTCCACTCTTCCACATCTCCTCAATCAACAAAAAAAACAACAAGCTTTCTTAAAAAACACATTTCTTGCTTAAATCCACTCACAAATGGCTCACGACCAGCCCGACCGTCTTCTCAGGATTGGAGCCGAAGGCTTTGGCCTGATCGACGAATACTTTGGGAGACGAGGTGGGAAACCTCATCCCCCGCGAAAACCCCGGGTTTCTCACAATCCTGCTCCAATCATATTGCAAAGAGATTATGCTACTGCCAAAGGGCATCTCCCAATCAACCTCAACGTTTATCAGTCACAGGAATCGCATGTTTATCATGCGACTAGGGTTTATGCAAGTAATTATCATGTGACCCGAGTACCTGAAACAGAAACTACTTATGTCACGCCCCGTGAAACAGCTATGCCCCAAGTCGACGAAGCTGTGTTTGTGGAGTTTCCGAGGAAAGGACAACGCGCATGGCTTCCGAAGAGCATGCGTTAACTGTTAGCTAGTGATTTTACGGCATTTATAGTATGCCGATGTTGTGCAGTAGCACTCGTATCTATCTATCTATCTATCTATCCATCTATATGTGTACTGGTATACCAAAATTGCCAAGCTTGTAGCTTTTAAGTTACTGCTCTTAGTGCAGTTATAATACCATATATGAAGTCTTTCTGTTTGCAAAATGTGTGTTGCAAAACTGTTGCTTTCTAGCCATGGCATATGTACACCAGTAGAATATCACTTTGTTGTGTTATTTTTGTATATGACACTCTCGTCAAACCACCTGCAAGTCAACATATGTCACGTAGTAAATTTAGTAAAAAAGATATTGTTATCATCATATTATTCATATATATATATCCATATTTTGTCGTTGTTTCCGTATTAATGTACTGTCAAAGATTATATAATACAATTAGCCACTAAGCATAGGAATCAAAATGAAAGTTCATTAATAATTAGTTCCATGAACTAAGCCAAACTAAACATATCTTAACTTTGTTGCAGATATTAAATATTTAATATCTCTAGCTATCATAAAAAAGCTCTTTTTATTTATGAATGTTGTTAAATAATCTTGTGACTGTTCAAACTTTTACAAACTTATTTCTAGATAGTCTTAAAACTCTTAACTTAGGGTGGGAAAGCACATATTTTTCCTCATTCCATATCATTTGCACATATATTAAGCAGAATATTCTATTGCATTTTCAAGTACATCATTGTTGATCTGTTGGATAATAAGGAATCAAGTGGAACCATACTTAATTTAAACAAAGGGAATCAGTTCTCAGTCAATTAACTAATAATAATATATCCAGCATATGTCAGAATCCTCTTTTTCTTTATAGCTGGTAATTCATTAGTAATTACAATTTACAATTATAAGATGGAAAAATTGACTAAAAGGTATACAACTCTCCCTTTTCAGTGTTTTTAGTACTTTTTATTGTCCAGTAATAAGAAAACTCCACAACTTAAAACAAAAATGCATTTAAAATCCAATTTTGCCCAGAACCTGTCAAACTCGATCGTCAGAAATCCATCCCGATTTTACATGTGGTTAGTCAAAACCGCTTTTCATCCTATGTGGCCAAACCAGCTTTGCCATGTTAAAAACCACTACCCATGTGTAATTTTTTCACCACTAAAATTAAATAAATTTGACGAATATATATATAACAAAAAAATTGAGAGTGAAAAAATCCCATCCGAAACCCTAAACATATATGCATCACTAATTATTGAATAACCAGTTGGAGGCTTGGAGATATTCCAAACTCCAAAATAAATTTCGTTTAATTATATCTTTTTTCCAAGAGAAGAAAAAGTAAGGCATATATAATTTTGCTAAATCAATCAATACTCTCATTGTCTTCTTTCTGGTAAATCCACTTGTTTCTCTTCTTTTCACCACAAATATATATGCTACAGCTTGCAGTCATTTTGAAGAAGAGCTTTCTCATTTCTAACCAATAATTCAGTGTATTTGGTCCAACAAGAAATCCTGTGTGCTGAATACTGTATATATACAATAGCAGTCAGCCTGGAATGAAGATGAATTAATCCCAAAATAGCTAAAGAACATTAGCAGTCAATAAAGCTAAAATTTTGAGGGTGAAAAAAAAAATCCAAACTTTACTTTTAATTTGCAATAATAATATTCTTATGTTGTCAAAAATACATCTGTTATTCTTCAATTTACCACTTTATTTACTCCAAAGAACAATGCCATATATATCAGTAGTGCATGAATGTTTTCACAGCTTTTCTTTGTCTAGAGGTCAATGTTTCACCGTCGGTTCCTCCGGCCACGAGCCCGTTGGATGCAGGAATTAACTGTTGATATTGAAATATCTCACCCCAAGTCGATGAATCCATTTCATATATATCCTATTTTGATGATATTTTTCGATGTTTTGATATCTCTTTTCTAATTCAGCAAGTTCTTTGAACATCTGATTCTTATTTAGATTAAGCCAGGGATCGGAATAGAAAAGCGTGGTTTTCTCTTTATCAATGATGTCTGCTTAATCGGAGATGATTAATACAACTATAGAGCAATATAATTCCACAGTTTTTAATTATGTTAAAGTGCTTTTGCATCTGATTCATATAAAGTTTAGAAGTATAGTTTATCTAATTAGTTCAGAATCAGATAAATATCTCCGAGTGAATGAAATAATTAACGTTATAGTAAGGTTAGATTGCTTGAGGCTTTTCAGGTTCCTATCTATTAATGTAATGTGTGCAAACTTGAGTGGTGGCCAGGCAGAATAAATGAAGCATAAAGTAGTATTTATAGTATGTTATACTATTGTGCAAGTAGTGGTCCAGGACCGAAGTGTAATTTTCAAACACTTTAAACGAATGGGTAATTATAACCCGAACCTATCTCGATCAAATCAGAGCAATAAGGGGGCGAATTCATCTTTTACAAAAAAAAATAAATTTATGGAGAGTGATCAACTGCATACTAAGTGTAATATAGATTAATCCGGTTACTGAATTTGTACTGACTTAATTAGCTGAGGGTCCACGAAGATGCACCGTCATTTACCTGTTATGAACTACTCCCAAATCAAAGTTATAATCAATTTTTTATGCTTGAAAGTGCAAGAATAAACCATAATACAAGCACACAAGATTCCAAGAGCCTCCCCAAGCACTATATAAAGACCCTTGCAATGCTATATCAGCAATTCAGCATCAGCAGCAAGATATACACATAGCACAAAACCACTTGCAAAGAATACATAGTTCAAAACTGTGATAATATCATTTCCAGTATCATGGCACATCAAGACAACCTTGTGAAGATTGCTCAAGAGGGATTTGCGATAGTCGACGAATTCTACAGCCGGGGGAGACGGCTGGAACACCTACCACAAGAAAATCCTGTTCAAAGAGCATATCCAATCTGGAGAGCCTTGGCTGCCCCAAAGACGATTGACAGCAATCAAGCAGCCAGAAAATATGGAGGCGTTGTGATACTTGATGCACGACGCAAATATCGCACGTAATCGCAAAGCTAGTATTTAAACTAGTTATGTTCTTATGCTAAAGAATTAAAGCCATAAATTCATGTTTTAAAGCCCTCAAACTATATGTAAGCCATAGCCTATGTTTTACTTGTTTCTTCCCTTTTTTAGTAAGACTTTTTGAAGGTCTTATGCAAGCACTATAATGTACCACTTTTATTACTAGGTAAATTTACTTTTCTCCTTGTTTTTGTAATCTTGTTCTTTCGTGGCGTGTTGAAAACTACATTGATTTGAGCTATTACTTTTCTCCTTGTTTTTCGTAATCTTCTGGTTTTCGTGACGTGTTGAAAACTATGCGGATTTGAGCAAGAAATTTAAGTTTTGGGAGGTCGAGATTAAATTCTTTTCTAAAATATTAAATGTTATTTTATTCGAGTTTAAATGGGTGTTTTGGCCCCTATCTTCACCAGAACTCTTGGCTTCATCCCTTACTATTTAAATGACCAGTTGCAACTATAGTTAGGCTGTATTTTGTTACTCAAACAAAGGGAGAATTACATACGGACCTGCAGTCCACGTATCTTTGGATTTTACATACAGGTCCCCAAGGTTTTGATTCCGTTGGAAGTCCATAACGGCCGTTAGGGTTCCGTTAGAATTTTGACCAAAATGACCAAAATGCCCCCAATGACTGGATTGTAATTAGGCCAAACTTCAGGGACCCATATGTAATTATGTTTAAATTATATTAAAAAATTAGTATTTATATATAATTAAATATATATGTAATTATGCATATTTTATATAAATTAATCTGTATTTTATAATTAATAAACAATATTAGTATTAATTAAAAGTATTAACTTTAATTATTTTAAATTTTAGAACTTGTAATTTTTGTATGTGTATGCATTTTGAAAATAATTTATATTTAAATTAATTAAAATTATTTATATAATATTAGTATTTTTTTTTTTTTGATAAAAATATAATATTAGTATTTAATAAATAATCGTAGAGATAATATTAATAAGATGAACATTTAATGACTAGTTGAAGTGTTTCTGTAATAATTAACAATATTGGTATATATTAAAATTAATAATAATTTATATTTAATGATTAATTGAAAATATTTATATAATATTAGTAAGATTAGTATTTACTAAATTATTGCGAAACGGATTAAAATTTTCAAAACTAAAAGATATATATTATAACAAACAAGAATAAAAATTAGTAATTATATATATTAATTATAAATACTAATTTTTTAATTTAATTTAAACATAATTACATACGGGTTCCTGAGGTTTGGCCTAATTACAATCCAGTCCTTGGGGGTTGGGGTCATTTTGGTCAAAATTCTAACGGAACCCTATGGACCTCTAACGGAATCAAACTTTAGGAACCTTTATGTAAAATCCAAAGATACGTGGACCACTGTGTAATTAGGCCAAACCTTAGGGATCCGTTTGTAATTCTCCCCTCAAACAAATCAATCCTCCACGAAAATAGGCAATATAATCAACAGATATTGTAATGATATGTATTTTTACTAAAATTAATATTCACGGATTTTAAACAAATGAATTATTATTATTATTATTATTGATGGGACCATCCCACCTGGGACACATGGCAACCTCTGAGCTGTAGGCTATGATGCACGGACACTTCTACAAATATTATTTTGTTGTGTCGTGTCGTGTCGTGTCCGGCACTCCTCACGTGAAAAATTTAAGAAAAAATCTATCGGGTACCGGTATAGTGTCGTGTCCGTGTCGTCCTGTCCGTATCCATGCATCATAGGTTGTAGGATATACGAGGGTGAGTCTGCTAATTTTAGAACACCTTGGGAAGAGGTCAACGGATGCACGACTCTTAGTAGGAGAAGGACTCTTCCTTGTCACGGAGGCGGACCTTACGATGACTCATTTTATCATTTACTTCATGAGTAGTAAACTCTAAGCAAACCCTCACCTTTATTCGCCTATGCGAGCAAGCCCGGATGGGGACAGAAGAAAAGAAAAGAGAGAAAGAGAGAGTCGTCGCTCCTGTATATATTCGTCAATAATAATAATAATAATATAATTATTATTATTATTATTATTATTACTACTACTGCTACATGGAAAGTTGGGGGAAAAAATTATTACATGGAAAGTCATCAAGGCAGATTTTCTTATTTTATTCAAGCGAGTTTTTTAAACATGAATCTTAGGATGATTTCACTTTGAGAGAATATGGGAGTTGAGCAATATAAACCCCCGTATTCCACTCTTTACTTCGCAAAATTTATTGTTGGCCTATATTCTGGAGCCCCGGGAATTGGTCAGATTTGTCTGGTCTATTTACCAACTACCAAAGGCAGTTGTTAATTAGTCAAACGTAAATTACTCTCAAAGTAAACACGTCCTTAATTAATTAAGACCAAACAGATAATTTACGTTTGTAAACTGAAAGGTCATGGGTTCAAGTCTAATTGGGATGTATGTGTGCGTGTGTATTTAAAAAAAAATAAAAAATCATAAATTTAACGCTGAAACTTTGATCTTGGACTCAATAGTTAAAGAATAATTACTAAATTTTTCTTTATTTTTTTTGGGGGGAAAAGAAGAGGCCTAAGGTCTTGACATCATCCTTCAGAAGAGTCCCCAGACCTTCTCAATAATTGGTGATGTATAAACTTGAAATAACCAGTTGGAGTACTCCAAATTCCAAAATAAATATCGTTAAATGATATCTTATTTCCGAGAGAAGAAAAAGAACGCATATATAATTTTGTGTAGAAGGCATATATTATTTTGCTTTGGGGACATACCCAAAGGCCCAGATTGGGCCCAAAGCCCAAGTCCTTCAATTTGGAGGTATAGCTCGCAAGAAGGGCTTATGCCAAATTAGTTAGTTCGCCAAGATGACATACAAAAAGAAGTAGATAGAATATGAGATTCTTGTGGAATAGTGTGCAAATAATAATAACCAGAGGAGATTACATCTAATCTAAAATAAATCAGAAAGGTAAATTAGTTATTTTACATCAAATAAATAGAAAAAATTATAGCACATGTTCAACACAAATTTTCAGGGTTCCTCATGTAAATATTTTGAAAATTCAAGGTTTTTTGTGTTAATTTTTGTAAAACAGGGTTTTTTTTTCCCATTTCACCTAATACAGAGGGTAGGGTGGTAATAACTCATATTTCTAAACGAATTTTCTTACTTCAAACCAATAATTCAGTGTATATGGTCCAATAAAAAATCCTGTGTGGTAAATATGTATACAATAGAAATCAGCCCGGACTAAAGAAGAATTAATTCCATAATAGCTAAAGATCAGAAACCAGTGAATAATGCTAGAGAATCCAAACTTTAATTTGCCTTAATAATATTCTTATGTCGTAAAAAAATACATATTTAATTATTCAAATTAACACTTTACTTACTCCAAAGAACAATGCTATATATATCAATAGTGCATGAATCTTTTATTCGTATCGACAGATTGTCCTCTCTTCAAAAACAAATACCCCAACCAACCTTCTGTAACTATTTCAATCTTACTCGTGTAATTATGATTCTTGTCCGTCACTGCACATAATTGAAGCATAGTAAAAACTTAGACGGTTAGACCTATTATGGTCATACAGCAAAAATGGTTTTTAACCCAAGTGTGGACATAGAGTGGCTGAAGAAGAACAAATTTTTTCTTCGTTATTCCGATTTGCCATATGAAAGATCTGCAAGAAAGTTCAATTTGGATTGGAATATCTACAAAGCAGATTCTCAGTTTTTCTAGTCTTTGAAATTGATCATATGGTATTGTAATTCGTGATTTTCTAAAACATATATCTTTGTAAAGTAATTATTACGTTGGCGTAATTTCTTTGTTTTTTCTTATTATAAGGAGATTAGGGTATGATTGTAGCTCAAGCGCTCAAAGTTAATACTTTTATTTGATGATTAGCACAACCAGAGAGTTTTAGCTATATATCATTAATTAATAATATCTAAATCCGTTTAGCATATCTGACATCCGTGCTCGTCTGTTATTTGAAAAGCGATGTCCAAACAGTCGGAATTCAATTTTTACGTGTCTCGTTATGTTGACCATCTTGTTTCTCAAATCTCAACATTCCTGATTTTAGCTTAAATTATAACTAGAATTTATTCTTCTGGACAAATAGGACAACCTCTCACCGACCTTTTTTCATACAATTCAAACAGAAGTGGAAAAGAATAAATTCCCTGCAATTATTGATCAGTTGTCTAAATCTTTCTTCGTCACCTGATGACATGATTGAACTGTCGTCAGCATTTTTGTTCTGGTTTGCATCGTATGGAAGCATATTTTTATTCCCTTCTACCACTTAGAAGATTATTCTTTATAATTGCTTTCTATTTATGATGTTCGGACACTTTTAAAAATATTATTTTATAGTATCGTATCGTGTCGTGTTGTGTCTTGTTGTATTTGATATCGTATTCGACACTACTCACATAAAAAATTAAAAAAAAATCTATATCACCGTATATATATTTGTGTCGTATCCGTATTCGTATATTGTAGTTTTCTATTTGATGGGGTCAAAATACGATCGCCCCATATTAAGACACGTGGCACCACCGAGATGATGACATCTGTCTCCCCAAGGATGCACCTATCAGCATCCGAGCGCTAGGCACTACGAGCGCTGAGCTAAACAAGTGCAATCCGTCTTCAGGAGTTAAGCCTACGAGCGCTGACACTCCCACGAGCGTCCTACGAACTAAACAATTGGTACGCACACGTGCCAAGGGAGCCCTCTTCGAGCGTCACACTCCCTCAGAGCGGCCTTTCCTTTGGTTCGTCACCTGAACTGAAGCCCTCGTTCCCCTCAGCGGATATCTTGGCTTCCAGTGCTCTAGGTTGACACGAGCGCGCTCTCAAGCCCTCGTTACCAACCACCCACATGGCTCTCTGACACAACGTACATGCCCGCGCACCTGCCACTGTTGCCAGCACTAACTTTTAGCCGCTTTTGCAGAAGATTCCTCCTAGGTTTCTCTCTCACAGCGCCACGTGTTAGGGCAACATTCGGCCAGGACCACTCGATGCAAATGACCAAAGGGCCCTTGACCCTCAACTATAAATAGCTAAGGTCATCTTCTACCTTGGTAAGCTTTCTTCACTTCTGCAACTGTGACTGAACTTACTCAACATACTTTGAACTGACTTGAGCGTCGGAGAGCCAAACTGGGTATCACCCCCAGTTCCCCCAGCTTGGCCTTCTGACCTATTTTGTGCTTGTCCCAACAGGTAGAACCCATCCTCACTTTTCCGGCGAAGCTCCGGTGGTTTCCTCCACAAATATAAATTGTAAAGTGATCGGATTCGGATCCATCCTTCTCCGGACCCATCATTTTTGGCGCCGTCTGTGGGAAACAGTTCTTCATCTCCTTCCTCTCTTTTGTTGGTTGAAAAACAAGCACCTTCTTTACCTTTATCAGTCATGGTTGCCACGAGATCTGGAGCAGTAGGAGGGGGAGATAACACCTCCCCAGATGCAAATATCATTCTTCCTTCCACCGCCACTGGTGGAGCGCCGCCACCTTCCGTTGCCGCTGGCGGAGCACCTCCCGCCGCAGGAGTGACCCCGCATGTCGAATCTTCTGCACCACCCTCCGCACCACCGGTGATGCCCGTTCCCACCGCCGCGGGAGGAGTTTCTCTCTCAGTTCCACCGCCACTTGCACAGAGTTCCTGGGTCCATCCCCAGATGAACCTAGGAATGCAAGGTTACCTGATGCCTCCTCCTGGATACTCCCTTACTCCGGCGATGATGATGCCACCGGTCCAGCCATACCATGCCGGACAACTCCAGCTCCCCGTGGTGGTCCCCAGGGAGATTGAAGGAGTGGAGTTACCTCCACTGACCACCCAACAATTGAGGGCTCTATACGCCCAATGTGAGGTTCAGGCGGCTCAGGGGGCATGGGAAAGGTTCCATTCCATGTACTTTCCCTCTGGGCAGGCCACTCAGGTTGCGGCCCCTTTAGGCGGACAGCAAAACTTTCCCCTCAGGGAAGCCCAGGCTGTCCTGAGGGCACAACCACCACCACCACCAGCGAGAGAAGTGCCCCAGCAAGAGGGCAACGAGCGCGCCTCCGTGGGCAGGAACAAAGAGCCCACGGAGCGAGTGAACGAAAATGAAGGAGACTCTCATGTCTCCAGGAGGGGCTCACGAGCCCACAAGGACAAACAAGGGGGAGTAAATCCTGACGTCCTCGCGGCTGTGCAAGACCAGCTGCAGGGCCTCAAGGACATCGTGGGACAGCTCTCACGAGGGCGGTCTACTCAGATCTCCCCTAGTCGGGATGAACGGGTTGACGCCAGGAGCAACCGCACCAAGGACCCTCCACCAAGGGTCCCCCGTCGCAAGGAGCCGGAGGAAAATTTCGGCACGTACGAATATCACCCACTGGCGAGAGGTTCACCCCTCGTCGAAGAAGTTCTGATGGCCCAAGCCGGCATGGCCAAAGTCCCCACATCCATCAACAGGTACGATGGGACAACCGATCCAGCGGAGCACTTGGATCATTTTGTGCATCTCATGCACCTTTACGAGCACTCTAGCCATTACTGGGCGAAAGTGTTTGTCACTTCTTTGGTAGGGATGGCTCAAGAGTGGTATAAGCGCCTACCACCGCGCTCGATCCACTCGTATGAAGAACTGGCCGACGCCTTCCTCAACCACTTCAACTCTTTGAAGGCACCAGTCACCGCACCCACAGCCCTTTACAACGTGGTGCAAGGCAAGAGCGAATCGCTGCGCTCGTTCTTCGCCCGCTTCAATAAGGAGATCTTGCAGGTGGAAAGGCCCTCAATGGATTTCTTGATCCCAGTGCTCTTCCAGGCTGTGGATCACAAGCAGTATGTGAGCAAAAAATTTGCTGATGCCATCGTAGAGAGAAGGCCGGGGACTCTCATGGGCCTAAGAGAAATAGCCGAGCCGTTCTTCGCACTCGAAGATATGTATGGGACGAATGGTCCCCGACATCACAGCCCGGCCAGGAACGAGCGACCTCATCACGAGCGGGGACGGGATGTGGCTGTTAAGAAAGAGCGCCTTCAAGAGCGCAGAAGGTCGCCACCAGCCCCTCGTAGATTCGAGCGCATTCCGCTCACCAGGCCAAATTCTGAAGTCTATAATCTCTCCGACAAAAAGCTCTTCAAAAGGCCCATCAAAATGAGAGAAACAGATTCACTCAGGCGCTCAAACAAGTATTGCGCCTTCCACAAGCAGAGAGGGCACGACACGGATGAGTGCCGCCAGTTGGAGGCCGAAATCCAAAGGCTCGTCGCAGGGGGCCACTTGAAGGAATTTGTCCGAGTCCTCGAGCGCTACGACGAGCAATGCAATGAGCGCTCTGGGAGAAGAAGGAGGAGTCCTTCCCGTTCAAAGAGCCCAAGGGGTAGGGGACCCCCTGAAAGCAGCGACCACCGAGGTAATAAAGGCAAAGCCCCTATGCAAGAAAACGAGCCCTTTGCAGTTATAAATATGATTGCGGGAGGCTCATCAGGAGGAGATTCAAACGCCTCCCGACGGAGGTACGTTCGGAGTTACAACCAACGCCCAGCAGTGCCCAAGCCTATCTACGCTATCCAGGGATCAAGCGCCCGAGGAACGAGAGAAAATGATGTAATAGGCTTTGATGATAGGGATTTAGGGCACATTGTAACGCCACATGGGGAGGGTGTAACTTCCGATTGCCCCATGGTGGTTAGCTTAGATGTACATAATCATGTTGTAAAAAGGGTATTGGTAGATAGTGGAAGCTCCGTTAATGTTTTGCCTTACTCTACATTCTTAAAAATGAAGGTTGATCTCCCGCTCGAGCCTCTCAAAACAGCCCTCATTGGCTTTGGAGGCTCGGAAGTTGTCCCACGAGGGCAAATACGTCTGGCTACTTCGTTTGGCCGAGCCCCTCAACGTAAAACACTCCTGGTGACGTACGCGGTAGTGGAGATAGACATTCCATATAACATCATAATTGGGCGCCCTGCCCTCGTTGATTTCAAAGCCATCATCTCCACATACCACCAGAAGATTAAGTTTCCTACCTCCGAGGGCGTCGGGGAGGTGCTCTGCAATGTACGAGAGGCTTGGGAATGTTACATGTTATCCCTCAGAAAGCCAAAAGCGGAGAAAACTTTCCAAGTCGGCTCCACCAAGAAGTCTGTGGATTTCCCCAATCTAGACGAAGACAGCCCGGCACGAAAGAGGGCAAAGTTGAATAAAAAGAAGAACAAGAAGAAGAGGGGGGACGACGGGGAGAATCCCCTCGAAAATGCACCGCCAGGAACTGTAGGGGGGTCGTCCTCAGAAGGAGACGAGCCAAGAGAAGATGAACCAGCATCCAGTGACCGCTTGACGGGAAAGAAGAGGGCGCTCGAACTTCCTCGCCCTGAGGTAAGGATTGAGCCCTCGGAGAAATTCCTTACCATTGAACTGGAGCCTGGAAACAAGGATAAGACTACACAGATAGGTTCAAACCTCTCAGGGCCCTCTCAGATCATGATGATTGATTTTCTAAGGGAGAACAGGGATGTATTTGCATGGAAAGCTTCTGATCTCACAGGGATTGACCCGAGCGTCATTGTCCATAGGCTCAATGTGGATCCCTCATTCAAACCCGTCAAGCAGAAAAAGCGAGATGTACATGGCTTTCGAAAGAAAGCCATCGAAGAGGAAGTTAACAAGCTCTTGGAGGCTCAATACATCGAGCCCATTCTGTATCCGGAATGGTTGTGCAACGTCGTTTTGGTACCCAAGAGCGCGAATAAGTGGCGCATGTGTAACGATTTCACTGATCTCAACAAAGCTTGCCCTAAAGATCCTTATCCGCTGCCCCGGATCGATCAGTTGGTGGATTCGACCGCTGGCTGCGAGCTCATGAGCATGATGGATGCATTTCAAGGGTACTACCAGATCTTTATGGCCCCGGAAGACCGCCCCAAAACCTCGTTCGTTGTCCATCTGGGAGTATATTGCTTTTTAGTCATGCCTTTCGGACTGAAGAACGCCGGAGCCACGTATCAGCGGCTCGTTAACAAAATGTTTGAAGAGGAAATTGGGAGATCCATGGAGGTTTACGTAGATGATATGATTGTCAAAAGCGAGCGCCAGGATTCTCACTTGGAAGATCTCGGGCGCACCTTTTCGATCTTGCGCCACTATGGCATGAAGTTGAACCCATCAAAATGCACCTTTGGAGTACAAGGGGGAAAGTTCCTGGGGTATATGGTCAGTCAGAGGGGAATTGAGGCCAATCCGGAGAAGATCAAGGCTATCTTGGAGATCCCTTCCCCTCGAAATTTGCGGGAAGTACAGGTCCTAGTGGGAAAGATCATCTCGTTAAACAGGTTTATTTCGCGCTCGGCGGACAGGAACCTTCCCTTCTTCAAAATTTTGAGGAACGCACGTAGCTTTGCTTGGACAGAGGAATGCGAAAGAGCGCTGAAAGATATGAAGATTTACTTATCGAGCGCACCATTGCTGACTAAGCCCGTTGAAGGTGAGAGATTATTTATGTATCTTTCCGTCTCTCCCGAAGCCACAAGCGCTGTTCTGGTCGCTGTACGAGAGCGGAAACATTTGCCTGTCTATTATCTGAGCAAAACATTGCAAGGAGCTGAGAAGAAGTATTTGGAAATTGAAAAGTTCGCGTTCGCTCTTATTAACGCCTCAAGAAGGCTAAGGCCTTACTTTCAAGCGCACTCGATAACGGTTCTCACCGACCAACCCCTGAAGCAAGTGTTGTCCAAGCTAGATGTATCTGGTAGATTAATCAAGTGGGCCATCGAGTTGAGCCAGTTTGACCTATGCTTCGAGCCAAGAACGGCGATACAGGCACAAGTTGTCGCGGATTTGTTGGTTGAACGCTTTGGTTTCGAGCCCACCGTCGCGAAGAATGAGGGGTTATGGGTACTGCACACAGATGGTTCCTCAACCTCACAAGGGGGAGGAGTAGGAGTGGCCCTAAGAAACCCCGATGGGATTGAGCTGGACTTTGCCATCAAGTTGGATTTCCAAGTTACTAATAACGAAGCAGAATATGAAGCCCTCGTGCAAGGGTTGAATATTGCTTTTCAGAATGGAGCTTCCAGAATCACCGCTTATGTGGATTCACAGTTAATAGCGAGCCAGATTGAAGGAACTTATGAGGCTCGAGAAACCACCATGGTACAGTACTTACGAAAAGCTAGAGAAATCATTGAGAAGTTTAAGGAATTCCATCTACTTCAAGTGCCAAGAGAAGAGAACGAGCGTGCGGACGCACTGTCAAAGTTTGCATCGGCTTTAGAGGGCACTTCCGAGCGTTCCGTCACGTTCCTTAGAACTGAGGAACCACTGATCAAGGAGAGGATCACCACCCAGATGATCGCCATGATTGATCCAAACGAGCCTTGTTGGCTTGACGACATCGTCATCTTCCTTAGAGACGGACTTCTCCCTGCGGATAAGGTAGAAGCTAGGAAAGTCCGGAGTAAAGCCCCTCGTTTCGCTTTGGATCCCGAGGGGAGGTTATTCAAGAAATCGTTTCAGGGACCACCAATGAGATGCCTGAGGCCCTCACAAGCGAAGGAGACGCTCGAACTCATCCACAGCGGAAGTTGTGGGAATCATTCCGGAGGGCGTATTCTGGCAAAGAAGGTCCTGAGAAGTGGGTTTTATTGGCCCACAGTGCTTGGAGACGCCATTGAATTTTCGAAAAAGTGCCCTAAGTGTCAATTTCATTCAAATCTCCCTCAATTGCCAGCCGCACAGATGATCCCAATAGACGTCTCTTGGCCTTTTGATCAGTGGGGAATAGACATCGTGGGCCCCTTGCCCATGGCTGTGGGACAAAAGAAATTTGTCATTTTAGCCGTCGACTATTTCACCAAGTGGGCCGAGGCCGAAGGAGTGGCAAAAATCACTTTCAAGGTTGTAAGGGACTTCATTTGGAGGAACATCATTTGCAGGTACGGCATACCGAGGGTGCTCATCTCTGACAACGGATCTCAGTTTATCGCAGCGGACACAAGAGAGTGGTGCTCAGAGTTGGGGATCGAACAGCGGTTTACCTCTGTAGGGCACCCCCAAGCTAATGGGCAAGCGGAAGTTACCAACAGGATTATCTTGCAGCATTTGAAAACCATGATTGAGAGCAAGAAAAGTGAGTGGGCTGAAGAGTTGCAAGGAGCGCTTTGGGCTTATCGCACCACCCCACGAGCGGCCACTGGAGAAACTCCTTACGCGCTCGTTTACGGGTCAGAAGCAATGATACCAGCGGAAATAGTAAATGAATCCGCTCGTGTCGGCTACTTCGAGCCTCAGCTCAACGACGGCAACAGGAGCTTAGAGTTGGATTTGCTGGATGAAAGGAGAGACAGAGCATGGGCTAAGATCCATCATTATAAAGCCTCTGTGGCCCAGCAGTACAACAAGCGTGTAAAGGAAAGGACCTTCCAGTTGGGAAACTTGGTTTTAAAGAAAGTGGAAGTATCCAGGCACGTGGGGAAGTTGGACCCCAATTGGGAAGGCCCATTCAAGGTCGTACAACACAGAGCTAACAACACTTACACCCTGGAGACACTTCAAGGGGAGCGCTTGCCTCGCCCTTGGAACGCATGTAACCTCCGGCGGTTTTATGTTTAAAAGCTCTTTGCAAATAATGATGTAACAACCCTCTTTGGCGGGTTCTATGTACTTCCAATCACAAGTAAGTGGAAACATAATCTTATTAATTTTTACAATATCCTTGTTTCTTTGATTGCTTGGATGGATAAGTCCCACGTCTCTCGTCTTTACGAGCGTGGTTGGCAACCCATTCCAATTTGTATGCTGTTATCTTGTATGGGTTACGCTGGCCAGCACTCTACTCCACATGGGGGGACGCCCTCATAAGAATAGACTGGTTACGCTCACAACCAAGTAGGCAAACTGGAAGAAGATCATGGAGAAAATCCTAGTAGGCCTTGGCTGTTTCTTAAAACGCCTTGCGCTCGAAAACGGGGTCCTCCACAAGAGAAAATCCTAGTAGACCTTGGCTGTCTCTTGCAACGCCTTGCGCTCGAAAACGGGATCCTCCACAAGAGAAAATCTTACTAGGCCTTGGCTGTCTCTTGCAACGCCTTGCGCTCGAAAACAGAATTTCCTGCAGAGCCAGGAAAATGATAAGGGCCAGAGCGCTCGAACGATGGCCTCAGAACCAAGAAGGTACAAATCTTGAATGGGGGCAACCACTCATTAAAACCCTCGCACACACTCAAGAATCAGCATAATCCCCCAAGGGTGGAAGAAATTTATACAAGTCTTGAGCGGGGGGCAATCTCACTGTAAGACCCTCACGATCGCTCAAGACTTAGACAAATTCACAATGGCAAGAAATTTATACAAGTCTTGAGCGGGGGGCAATCTCACTGTAAGACCCTCACGATCGCTCAAGACTTAGACAAATTCACAATGGCAAGAAATTTATACAAGTCTTGAGCGGGGGGCAATCTCACTGTAAGACCCTCACGATCGCTCAAGACTTAGACAAATTCACAATGGCAGGAATTTATACAAGTCATGAGCGGGGGGCAATCTCACAGTAAGACCCTCACGAGCGCTCATGAACTTAGACAAATTCACAATGGCAGGAATTTATACAAGTCATGAGCGGGGGGCAATCTCACAGTAAGACCCTCACGAGCGCTCATGACTTAGACAAATTTCCAAAAGCTAAAACAAAATTTATACAAGTCATGAGCGGGGGGCAATCTCACAGTAAGACCCTCACGAGCGCTCATGAACTTAGACAAATTCACAATGGCAGGAATTTATACAAGTCATGAGCGGGGGGCAATCTCACAGTAAGACCCTCACGAGCGCTCATGACTTAGACAAATTTCCAAAAGCTAAAACAAAATTTATACAAGTCTTGAGCGGGGGGCAATCTCACAATAAGACCCCCACGACCGCCCAAGACTTAGACAAATTTTTGTTCCATTACAGAAATAAAACATTCACGGAATACACTACACAGTCATATTATATGATTCGCAAATGAACAAAAGATCAAAATCATGAAAGGGATATTCATTCATTGCAAGGGGAAGTATTACAAGATAAGGGGCTCAAAGGCCCATGAACATCATTTCAACAAAAGAAAAAAGAAGACAGAAAAACAGGAAAATACAAGAAAAGCTAGGGAGGGAGAATCTTCAAGCGGCTGCGGCTACGTCCTCGTCCACGATCACCAGAATTGGGCCCTGAACGGGGCCATGGACTGGACCCTCGGGCTCTTGAGGCTGGGCTTGAGGATCGTTGGGGGCGTTGGCATCCAGAGCGGGCGCATTGGCATCGAGAGCAGGAGCGTTGGCATTTTCAGCAGCCAGGGCTGGGGCTTCCTCCACGATGGGCGCTTCAGGCTCGTCTTCAGGATCATCCTCTTGACCCGCACCCTCGCTCCTATGAGCGTCGGCGTACTCATCCTGGAGCAACTTGACCAGGAAGTCATACTCCATTTCAGCAATGCCGTCCGCGGGGTCGTTGGGATCCTCATCCACCTCCTCACAGCGCTCGTTGAACAAGAGCCCCGTGCCCTCGGCTTCCTTCATTGCTGGATCCGTCAGCCCTTTGTGGATGCCCTGGTCCACTGCCAAGTTGAAGGCGTTTTGAGCCTCATCCAAGCAGTGCAACGAGGCCGCGAAATTGAAAGCTTTGGAGTGGCAGAATTTGATTAAGGCCTCCTTGTTCGCGCGGTCTAGACTGCGAGGCCACTCATTCATGGTATCAGTAAACTTCTGCTCGGCCGCCAAAGCCCTCGTCTTCCAACTTTCCTGATCCGCCTCCGCCTTCTGGCACCGCTCGTTAGCCTGGGCCAGCTGGTTGCCCAAATTGATGCGAGCGCCGTCGACCGCCACAAAATCTTCCTTCAACTTCCCCAGTTCCTCCTCCGTTGTTTCGAATAAACCCTTGAGGGTTTGATACTTGGCGATTTCAGCATCCAACTCCGCTTGGATTTGAGCCGGGTCATTCGAGCGGGCCATCTTCTTGTATTTGGCCTTGCGCTCTGCGTAAGTTGAGGCTCGCATTTGCACATTACGGAGCCGGGGAAGAACTTGCTGCGTAAACAAGGGGAAAAGTGTTAGCCAGAAAGATGATAATTTACAGAAATCAACAGAGATAAGCAAGGAGTGAGGACTTACGGAGATTAAAGCGTTGGCCGCGTCAAAGGCCACTTGCTCCACGGACTCGTTGAAAAGGTGTCGATGGTCCGCAGAAAACTGAGCCCTGGTGTAGAGATCTTGGGCCATAGTTTCGGAGAGGGTGCCGGGCCTCAGCAGAATTGGCCCCCCGTCCGTGGGACCTGAGCATTCCCTGTCCCCTCGTCGGGTGAACGCCCATAACCGCTCTTCCTCTGAAGAGGAAGTGTCCCCCTCGCCCTTGGGGCCCTCGACAACTCGTTTGCCTTTGCCCTGGATGGCGACAGAATCGGGCATTCTCTTCCTCTTGCGGGAAGGCCTGTTCGCGCTCGAGCTGGGAGGAGCCTCTGTTATGGTCAGCGTGGCTGCTGGCCTCGGTTGTTCTGAAGGAATGGGGGGTTGTACATCACCAGCTCTCTCTGATCGCCCCCTGGTCTCCCTTGGGACCAATCTACGCTCCCCTCGGCCACGAGGGGGCTGCACCTCAGGGTTGGCGCTCGAACTGGCGCCATCTCGAGCGTTCCCTCTATCGTTGCGGTGGCGAGGGCGCTGTTCACGTTGTTGATTCCCCTGGGGAGTCTGGTTTCTGTTCGCATGAGCGAAACGAGCCGCTTGTCTAATTCCTCCGGCCATTTCTATGATAGCGACTCCTGCAAGAGGGAAATTTTTCAAGGGTTAGAAATATTTAAACTATTTACTCAGCCTGCAAGTTACAAGTACAGAAAAGGAGTTAGTATTTATTCCTATCTACAGTTAGTGCCCTAAGAATCTAACCGTCTCTCTCTATGTCACGAGCCGGAGGGTTGTCAAGGTAGAAAAGTTCATTGGAGAGACCGCACAAGAACATAAGTTCTGCATCATCTATCCAGTCCTTCGCTTGTATCAAATGGCCCTCGTCCCTTAGGGTTGCCGCCAGATTTTTTGCCCAATCTTTGGGGAGTGAGGGTGGCATACGGCTCTTTGAATACGAGCCCCACTCTGTGTTCACACCAAAGTCCTCTCCTGCTGGGGCCTTGACAAAGATGAACTTTTCTTTCCAATCAACGCCATAAGTGCTCGAGGGCGAATTGATCAGCTTCATATGGGCCTTTGCTTGAATGTAATAGAAACCGGCCTCGGGAGATGAGCGGGATGAACTGACCACTTGAAATAAGGCGTGGAAGTTCCGCAGGAAGGGCTCGTGGCCCATACACCTCATTAAAATAATGAAGCACGTCAAGAGGGCTAAACCGTTAGGCACAATCTGGGACGGACACAGGCCTAGGTCATTCAGCAAATGAGCCATTGGGGCTGAGATAGGGAACCTCAAGCCCCCTGAACTGACGGTGTCCACATATACTGCCATCTCCCCAGGAGGCGGATTGTTTGCACGCTCGTGGTCTTGTGGGATTCTCCAGGTATATCGCTCGTCCCAGTGAATGGGAGCCATCATTGTCTTTACATCTCCCACAGTAACAGTGCTGGGGGTTTCGTCAGGCGTGCGCTTGGTAGCCTGATAACCTGAGCCTTCCCCCTCGTTGGGTCCTTTGGATTTTTGGGACTTCTTGCTCTTTCCCTTGTTCCGGGCCCTTTCTGAAGGTCCAGCTATGGCTTCCGCCACTGGAAGCGGGTTTGCAACGGCCACGGTCACGGTGTGGCGGTGGGGATGTGTGGCACTTTGAGTTATGGGGAGGGTGACCCCTTGCCTTTCTGCCTCCATCACCAGATCCATCTCCTCAAAAAGAGGATCCGTTCCGCCGGGGTTCCTGTCCTCCGCTACCATCACCGCCGCTCCCAACCTTTCATCTCTAGGAGAGTCGGGGGAAGAAGAACTATCGATGGCCATTTCGTTAATTTCACGGGCAAACTCCTCCACTTGTTGGTCGGCCATGGCAGAAATTGGGGTTTGGAAGTTTTCCGGTGAAAGGTTAGGGTTTCTTCGGGAAAAAGAAATCTAAGGGATTATGAAATCCTAAGGTTCAAGTCTACGGTTAGCAAAATTAGAAAATCACTCTGAAAATTTACCTTGAAGGTGTTTGAGAAAACTGGAGAAAAGTTGAAGATGATGCTCTGAAAACTGGAATGCTAGAGAATTCTTCTTGCAAAGGGTGCTTGAGAGTTCTGGATGCGTAAAGAGTATGAAGATTTCAGAATCCCATATTTATAGGGATGGGAGTTGGTACCGTATTCGGCAATAAGTTCAAAATGGTAATCATTTCCCGCCTAGGAAACTGCCCACTTTATGGAACCGCCACATGCTTTCCCATGCTCACGCGCCCCACGCGCATCCGCATTTAATGCCCTGTCACTTCGGACGCTTCAGAATAGTACAGCATTTAATGCGAAGACGTTACAAGCGGTCAGTCGAAAAGACCGCATTTAATGGCACCATCAGAGGAAAATTGCTCAACACGCCAGATCTCGTACGAGCGCTGTATGCGGGATATCGAACGTGTCAAAATTCTACAGTCCTTATCATTAAGGACTACAGAATTGGGGGGCAAAATGATGGGGTCAAAATACGATCGCCCCATATTAAGACACGTGGCACCACCGAGATGATGACATCTGTCTCCCCAAGGATGCACCTATCAGCATCCGAGCGCTAGGCACTACGAGCGCTGAGCTAAACAAGTGCAATCCGTCTTCAGGAGTTAAGCCTACGAGCGCTGACACTCCCACGAGCGTCCTACGAACTAAACAATTGGTACGCACACGTGCCAAGGGAGCCCTCTTCGAGCGTCACACTCCCTCAGAGCGGCCTTTCCTTTGGTTCGTCACCTGAACTGAAGCCCTCGTTCCCCTCAGCGGATATCTTGGCTTCCAGTGCTCTAGGTTGACACGAGCGCGCTCTCAAGCCCTCGTTACCAACCACCCACATGGCTCTCTGACACAACGTACATGCCCGCGCACCTGCCACTGTTGCCAGCACTAACTTTTAGCCGCTTTTGCAGAAGATTCCTCCTAGGTTTCTCTCTCACAGCGCCACGTGTTAGGGCAACATTCGGCCAGGACCACTCGATGCAAATGACCAAAGGGCCCTTGACCCTCAACTATAAATAGCTAAGGTCATCTTCTACCTTGGTAAGCTTTCTTCACTTCTGCAACTGTGACTGAACTTACTCAACATACTTTGAACTGACTTGAGCGTCGGAGAGCCAAACTGGGTATCACCCCCAGTTCCCCCAGCTTGGCCTTCTGACCTATTTTGTGCTTGTCCCAACAGGTAGAACCCATCCTCACTTTTCCGGCGAAGCTCCGGTGGTTTCCTCCACAAATATAAATTGTAAAGTGATCGGATTCGGATCCATCCTTCTCCGGACCCATCACTATTCATGGGTCACCTTAGATACAGTTCCTCCTGAATTCACAATCATTAAATAAGTCAACAAGCTTGTTATTTTATTATTTAAGTTCCTTTTGTTGGGACTTGACTCTTGAGAGGAGTTCAAATTTTAAGAAAGGACGAATTCCTTTGAATCTTTGACTATCATTGAAACTAGGTGATCTAACTAAAAGTTAATCGCTTTCATTGAAAAAATAATGATATAGTTTTTAATATTTGCGATAATTAAATGTTTGAAACTTTCAAAAATACCCATAGAAATTCCACGGTTGAAACTTGAAACCATAAGTGATGTCTCATTTTTTAAAGTTTTATACAAATTACAAATATCAGGAGACTATATTATAATTTAAATTATATATAAGAATTAATTTGTAATACCGCCTAATTAATTTCAGAGATAGTAATTAAATGTAGTTTGTCATTAAACCCAGTGAACTTTATCACGCTTTGTGCAAAGAGTTAAATTTCACTGAAACTTATAGGGATAGTAAATGCACGTAATTCTCAGAAGGGAAATGAATGTTCTTACTAGCTAACTCCTCCATATTGCAGCTACTTATACATCAACCAAAAGAAACAGATAATTACTGCATTATCACTGCCATCAATCTAGGTTTCAGATAATATTCCATTTTGTAATCTTTTATTGGTGAGAATGAGATTATAAATATTTTCCTTCTGGAAAATAGCATTTTTGAGGTTTTGTGGATCAATGAATGTCCCCTTCCGAACAAACTGTGCATACAATGAGCCCCATATCCTGCAAATTAAAGTAGCTATTTCCATGGTATCAACTAAGTCAATGTTGCAGCATTATAACTTACGGAAGGGCTAATTCCGGATACCCCCTCATCCTTTAGCCCTTAATGTGCTTTGCTTTCTAATTTTTGAATTAGTGTCGTTATCCCCTTAACTTTTAAAAAATGTCACATTTAACTCCTTTTAACAAAATTTGATCATCGATTTCTCTTCCATCACGGTTATCCAAGCTTCAAAACTACCACCATCGTGTTCGTGTCTCCGAGGCAAACAAAGCCCATACCCCAGTCGATCCTATTGGCCGTCGAAACCACTGTAAAGCTCAGCCCGTCGTGCGCCGTCTTTGAGCGATTATTTCTCCTTTATCGGTTGTCGGATTTTTATTTCAAGACCACCATTGTGTTCCTTGCGTCGAGAGCTTCGATTTGACATATAATATCGATACATTTTAAGTCTGTTCTTATAGATTTGCTTTTTTAAAATGGGTTAAGTGACACTTTTCAAAGATTAGGAGGACAATCGTATTAATTCAAAAGTTAGGGGCAAAGCAGTAAGAGCCAAAGAATGAGGGAGTGTCTGGAATTAACCCTTTATAAAAAATTCTAGCTCAACCTCAACTCGTTCGAACCCAACTAATAATATGAGAAATTGTGTTACAATTGTTATTTAATTTATTATTTTCCTAAATTTCACATCAGCCGCACAATAAATTTACAACACTATTCCTCTAATTATAATGGTTTGGTCAAATCATGTTGGCATAGGATTGCTCATACTTTTGCCCATTTTTATGCATGCAAACTGCATTTGGCATCCAAAAAGAAAGGCGGGTTTAATTTTGAACACAAGTGTGAACTTTGGGTGGGAAAGAACACCATTTCTTTTCCCTTATTAAGATATATGCCACATGAAATATTCTTCAAGAAAATGCGTTTCGGTTATTCGTATTTTTAACAAAGCATATTCGTACATGATCTTTGCTCTTGTTGGATAATAAAGAATATCGTATGGAGTCAATTTGTAATGGACGATGATACCATTTCTTTCGAATTAGCCCGTTAAAATTTCCAAATCTATTAATTTTAATGCCACAATTGGAAACTTGAGAAACATAAAATGGATGGAGACTGGCTTGGGCCAAACCGGTGTAATGAGGGAGACGAATGTTTTGCACTTACCTTGTGGTTGGTGGAAAATTTAGAAAGAGTGACCAATCATTACACTTGCCCTTTTAATTGATTGGGTTCGACCGAGTTGGGATTGGGGCAGAATTTTCCAAAATGGATGGTATTAAAACTGAACAAGGGGTAAAGTATTATGCTACTAAAGTGAGATTATCCACAACTATTATGTAGAGACATTATATAAAACTATTATCCACAACCATTATACATATATGAGATTATATAGAACTTGAAATTGGATTATGACGAACTTATCTAAAAACCTATCTTTTTAGTTTTAATTCGCGTAGAATTGAGTCGTTTATATAATTAAATAGGGTGAATTATATTTACTGCATTGCAAGATCAGGTGAAATAACAAATCAATCCATTTTATTTTAGAAAATATGATATGCTCTCTTACATTTTCAATATATATATATATATACCCTTGAAACCACTGAAATAGTAAGCAATACTCTTACTTCTGTACTTTTCACCTCAAAAAAAATACACGTCTTTTCTAGTTGCATTGCCCATTTTTTAATGTATTTATCAAGGTTCCACCTGGTAATCATGGAGAGTTACATAACATTGATTGCAGTGACGGAGCCAAGATTTAATATTATGGGGACGAAAAATTAGAATATCAAAAAATTAAGGAAGTAAAAATATAAATATATTAAAAATATACATACAAAAATTAAAAAATTTCTGGGGAGGCCCAGGGGCAGGGGCACCACATGCCCCGCCTTGGCTCCGTCACTGACTGATTGGACATAAAATAATTTTTAATTGATTAATTATGATTAATTAATTTAAAGTGTCCAAATTATTTTAATTACTCATGTGGTCCGAGTGGGCCCATGCAGTCGGCACGCCATGTGGCGTGATATGCCACGTCGGCAAATCGGATTTTGGGAAAAATTCAGTGTAATAAATTAATTGTAATTCTTGGGGCTTATATTATGTATTCAGGATATTTACCATTAAATCTATTATGATAATTCCCAGAGATTTGTTTTGGTCAGCTTAATTAAGGAAGGATCTTCGGCCACAAGAAGATCTTCAATATGTGCTGTGCTTTTTAGTTTTTAATGCAATCAATGTTCATTTTCTTTTTAATTCTCACGCTAGTTTTTAATGCAATCAAATGTTCCTTTTTTTTTTTAATTTTCGTTCTTAATTACGTGCTTGTAGACCCCTAAACAATCGGTAACTCCTAGGCATTGATTTTTTAACTCCTAGGGATGCCATATCTCTTGTAATCGCCTTAGAAGTCTCGGCCTTATCATGCTGGCACGCCCCTATCATTAAACCAAATTCAGGACAAAAAATACGGTGTGTTTGTCACGCTCGCATTTAAAGATGAAAAAGTACAAAAACATAGATAAATATTTGTAAAAATTCGGATTCTTCCTTAGCTTAAGGGAAGAATTAAATTAATATATTTTCATTCTTTTTACAGGGATATATACCTGCCGACTCTGTCTGAAAATTGGACTTTACACCCAATTTGAGAAGAATCCCATATTATTTTATGTGCTTAGAAGTGTTTTTGCATCTCATAATTCATATACTTTAATTAGGGGAACACTTTATCTTGGCGAAATTAATAAATAAATCTCTTCGGGTTGGTAGAATAAAGGGGAAAAAATCTTTTTCAATATCCAAACTACTTGGAAAATTCACACTTAGCTATGTAAATTTTTTTTATGATAAAAAGTTAATATCTAAAAGATTGTGGGATTTTACCGCTAGGAATCAATATATAGTCGATCCATTTTCTTGCTGCCCAATTAAAGCTTCCAAATCCAAATGCATGACAAAATTAAACTGTTAATAGCACTCATATAAGAGAGTAATTTTGCAATTAAACTATTAATTTGCAATCGGATAACGCCCCTCTAATATGTCACTGTTCCATCCCCTGGAACAACACCACGACCTCCAGTCCGATTATGGAACCATTGAAACGACTTCAGGCAAACCCTATGCTCCCGCCCCTAATACACGGATACTTTTAATATTAATAATATATTATTTTATCGTATCGTGTTGTTGCCAACACTTTTCAAGTGAAAATTTTAAGAAAAAAATCACGTCATTGTATTCATGTCGTATGTATTGTTGTGTCCACATCCATATGCAGAGTCCATGCATCATAGGTCAACCTGCCTGAAAGATTCCTTCCCCACAAGTAAATTTGTAAATCTGTAAATGGCATTAAAATTCAATAAGCTTCCAGTACTGTTTTAGTCAGGGTAGGTTTTCTTTAAAGCTTACCCTCCAATTCCATCTTGTTTCGTCAAAATGTATAAAACAAGTCTTAATACTTAACTATAAAGTATCATTACTGTTCATTAAAAAAAATATAAATGCAGCTTCCTCATATCTTCCTTCTCCCTTCCTCCAATCTCCCCTATATAAACCATTCCAGTACTCTTCCACATTTCCTCAACAAATCAACAAGCTATAACCAAAAACACTTCTCGCCTTAATCCAAACACAAAATGGCTTATCATCCCGACCGTCTTCTCAAGATTGGTGCAGAAACCTTTCCACTAATCGATGAATACTTTGGGAGACAAGGTAAGAAACCTTATCCTCCACAAAAACAACGCGATTCTCACTTTAATCCAGCTCCAATCATGCAAGGAAATCATGCAGCTGCAAAAGGGCCTCAACCCATCAACCGCAGTGTTTATCAGCCACAGGAACCGCGCTCGGTTTATCTCTCAACACGAGCTTATCCAAACGGATCACATCATGTGACGCGAGTTTCTGAAGTAGAATCGACCTATGTCACAGTCCGTGAAACAAGTAAGGCTCCCGACGAGGACGCTGTGTTTATGGAGTCGTTGAAGAAAGGCCAACGCCCGTGGCTTTCCAAAATCGTGCGTTAAATTTTAGCAGATAATGACCGTACGGCATTTTTAGTATGCCGATGTTGTGCAGTAGCTCTCGTATCCATCCATATATCTATCTATGTGTATCTTTATGCTCTGGTATACTAAAGTCTAAACTTTTCCCAGGTTTGTATGTATATGCAGTTACAATAATGATATGGAGTCTCTCTAGCTATTAGCAAAATTATCGTTGCAAAATGGATGTTTTAATTTCGAGAAGTGAAAGATTACGTAATTGGTACAACTGGCCACTAAGCGTAATAACAAAACGAAAGGTTAATCGCGGCCATGAGCTACGCCAAACTGAACCATTATTCAATTACTCATGTTTACGTAAGTTACTACGGAAAAAGAAAAAAAAGGTGCCGCAATTAACTGGTACTGGATCTTCTACTCCATTCGGTGCTTCATCTCATACTCCACGTAGTGAGTGCGTGACATGTATAAGATTTTGATAAATTTTCTAAACAGATAGAATTATAGTATTAACGGAGAAAAATAACACTAGCAGTATTCTATCAACCAAAGAAAAAGAAACATTTTATATATCTGATATTTAAAAAAAAAAAAGCGAAATTTATGTGTCCAATAAATATAAAAAAAAATATAGACTTTAACGAAAAGTCCTACTTTTCATTGGAATTATTTTATAATATTCAAAGTAAAATAAATGGTATTAAAACTTAGGGTCTCAACTCCAACGGTTAAATTAAAAGATTAGTATATAGTTTACAGATTAATTTAAAAGAAAATCAATTAGTTTGTAAATTACACTCAATTAGTTCGCTCTGGACACGAGCGCTAGTGGACACGGGGAGGGAGCAAGTGTACTTATATATATGTATAGTGTATCTCCAGCTAAGTCAAGTCAATAGAATACAATGAGATTGCCTCGTACTCCTTCAAGTGCAATCTGAATCTAGACGAGTCCAAAAACAATGGCCAGCGTTGTTTATCTTTTTCCAATTTTAATTTACGTAGAGTTGGGTATCACGCTCCCAATAATTTGTCTAAATGTTAAAGTTTCGAAGTTCATTACATTATTATATATGCAGTATGCAATTAGCATTGCCCACTATTTTTATATATCAAGGTTCCTTGCTCCAATATCCAATCATGGAGAGTTGCAATTATTAGATAAAATCTGTGAAGATATGATTCTTCCTTGCTTAAGTGAAGAACTAAAATAATATAGTTCCATTCTTTCTGCCCAGGATACTTGCCTAATCCAACTTGGGAAGAATCCCATGTTATTTTATGTGGGTAAAAGTGTTTTTGCATCTAATCATGCATTCAGGTAATTTGGAATCAAATAAATATTAATCATAAGTTCATATATAAAATATAAAGGGGAAAAAATTCTTTTCCAATACCCAAAAATTTCGCATTGTTTAGATGATAACTTATAAATTATAATAATAGATAAAATAAAGGGGAAATTACATCTAGGTACCTTGTATTTAGGCCTAATTACAATTTAGTCCTCGCACTTTCGTTTATTACATATTAGTCCCTAACATTTCATGTCCTTTTGAGGTCCCTAGGTTCCGTTAGGTTTCCGTTAAAAAAAAAAAAAAAATCCCAAAAATACCCTTCAATTTTTTTATTTAATTAGGAAATACCCTGAGGGACTGTTTTGTTATATCCTAAATTATCAGGGATCGTTTTGTTATTACATGAAAACAGAAGGGATGATATTGTAAACAGCCGCCAACGGCTAGTTTTAAAAAATGAAAAATATTACAATATCATCCCTGCTGTTTCCATGTAATAACAAAACGACCCTTGATAATTTATGATATAACAAAACAGTCCTTATCAGGGTATTTTTGGGGGAAAAAAAAATTTAACGGAAACCTAACGGAACCTAGGGAACTCAAACGGACATGAAATGTTAGGGACTAATATGTAATAAACGAAAGTACGAGGACTAAATTGTAATTAGGCCTAAATACAATGTACCTAGATGTAATTTCCCCTAAAATAAAATAAAAAAAGTTTAGACGGCCAAGTGTAAACTCCCTCATGGTTCAGTACCTCAACCGAAACGATTACTTTCCCACAAAGTAAATTATTAAATTTGTTAAACAGAATAAAATTCAGTAAACTTCCACTGTAAGCCAGGCAAGATTTGTTTAAAGCTTGCATGCCCTCCAATTCCATCCCACCTCATAGATAGAACAAGCCTTAAAACTTATCTAAAAGGAATCACAAACATTGCTATTAAACAAGAGGATTAGGTTCCTCATATCTTCCTTCCTCCAATCTCCTCTATATAATCCATTCCACTCTTCCACATTTCCTCAACAAACAAAACAACAACCTTTCTGAAAGAAAGAAAAACATTTCTTGTTTGAATCCACACTCAAATGGCTCATCAGCCCGACCATCTTCTCAGGATTGGCCTCGATGGCTTTGGCCTAATTGACGAATATTTTGGGAGACGAGGTGGGAAACCAAATCCTCCACAAAAACCAGGCGCATCTCACAATCCAGCTCCAATCTTATTGCAAAAAAATTATGCTACTGCCAAAGGGCATCTACCAATCAACCGCAATGTTTATCAGCCGCAGCAATCACATGTTTATCATGCGACAAGGGTTTATGCAAGTAATTATCAGGTGACCCAAGTTTCTGAAACAGAAACTACTTGTGTCACGCCCCGTGAAACAGCTATGCCCCACGTCAACGAAGCTGTGTTTATGGAGTTTCCGAGGAAAGGACAACGCGCATGGCTTCCGAAGAGTGCGTTAACTGTTAGCTAGTGATTTTACAGCGTTTATAGTATGCCGATGTTGTGCAGTAGCACTCATATCTATCTATCTATCTATCTATCTATCTGTGTACTGGTATACCGTATACCTAAATTGTCAAGCTTGTAACTTTTGAGTTACTGCTCTTTGGCGGTTATAATACTATGAGAGTTTCTATGTTAGCAAAATTTATGTTGCAGAACTAGTGTTGTTTTCTATTTATGATTGTATGAACACTTTTAAAACTATTATCTTATTGTATTATGTTGAGTGGAACACTCTCATCGGACACTATGTCATGTCATGTGGTAAATTCAAACAAAAAATATTTTTATCGTTATATCGGTGTCTTTTGGTATCCATATTGTGGTGCAGTGTTAATGTGTCATAGTTTTCTAGTAGTGAGAGTAGCAAGAGATTATATTAGCACAATTAGCCACTAAGCAAGTAATTAAGCATACTAGAATAGGAACCAAAAACCAAAGATTAATAATTAGTGTCAGATTCGATGGGGTCGAAGATTAATTCATCGGGGTCACGCTTGTTTAATCTATCATATCAAACAGAATATTAGGCAAAATTAGTAACTTAGCTATATGGGCCTGTATCAAACGCTCCTTGACTTTTTTTAAACTTTTACAACTTTTTTTTTTTTTTTTTTTAATTTAGAAGTATAGATATTTTTCCTCGTTCCATATCATTTGCCACAAATATTAAGCAGAATATTCTACAGCATTTTCAAGTACATTATTATTGTTGATATTTTGGATAATAAGGAATCATGTGTGGAGCCATACTTAATTTAAACAAAGGGAATCAATTCTCAGTCAATTAGCTAATATATATATTCCAGCATATATCAGAATCCTCTTTACTTTATGGTTGGTTCATTAGTAATTACAATTTAAAATCATAAAAATAAAAGATAAAAGTATTGTAATTAAAGATGTATTTTTACTATGATCTTCACAGATTTTGAACCAATGAATTATTAGTAGTAGTATTAAAAGTCACTAAGGCAGGTTTTCTTAGGAAAATTCTAACCCAAACGTGGTTGGGTCAAACCCAACCAATTAAAAGGACAATTACTTGTCATTTGATTTGCACTCACCATAAATTTTCCACCAACCACACGACAAGTATAAAACAGTCATCCCCTCGTTACACCGACTTAACCGAGCCAGGCTTGGACTAGAATTATCCATTTTCTAATTGTATTCAAATGAGCTTTTAACCATCAACTTAACGGTGAAACTTTGACCAGAATTTGAATAATTGGACTCACAAGCTAAAGAATAATTACTAATTAATTTGGTAATTCAGAAACCAAACATATATACATCAAATATTGGAACAACCAGTTGGAGATATTCCAAACTCCAAAATAAATTTCTTTAATGATATCTTATTTCCAAGAGAAGAAAAAAGCAAGGCATATATAATTTTTGCTAAATCAATTAATACTCTCAGTTTCTTGTTTTTGGGTGTCCACTTATTGCTCTTCTTTTCACTACAAATATGCTACAGCTTGCAGTCGTTTTGCATAAGAATTTTCTTATTTCTAACCAATAATTCAGTGTATTTGGTCCAACAAGAAATTAATCCTGTGTGCTAAATAGTGTATACAATAGAAATCAGCCTGGAATAAAGAAGAATTAACCCCAAAATAGCTAAAGATCATAGCCAGTCAATAAAGCTAAAAAATTGAGGGGAAACAATCCAAACTTTACTTTTAATTTGCCTTAATAATATTCTTATGTTATCAAAAAAAACATCTTTTATTCTTCAAATTACCACTGTATTTCCTCCAAAGAACAATGCTAAATATATCATGGTGCATGAATGTTTTCACAGCTTAATTCTTTTTGTCTAAATTACAAGTACCAATTGACATAAGGGCAAATTACATACAACTACCCTGAGTTTAGGCCTAATTACATCCCGGTCCCTATTCTTTTCGATATTACCATTTGGTCCCCCAGGTTTGGTTCCGTTTGAAGTCCATTTTTACCGTTAGGGTTCCGTTAACTTTTGAGGATCATTTTGTTATGAAAAGCTAACGGAACCCTAACGGTAAAAATGGACTTCAAACGGAACCAAACCTGGGGGATATCGAAAAGAATAGGGACCGGGATGTAATTAGGTCTAAACTCAGGGTAGTTGTATGTAATTTGCCCTTGAAATAATTTCAAAGAGCAAATTACATCCTACATTCCTACTACCCTCACGATAGGCGAAATTACAAATCAGGACGTCTAGTTTGAAAAATTACATATTAGTCCCTAACCTTTATGCTCCGTTTGAGATCCCTCCATTTCGTTAGGGTTCCGTCAAATTTGACCCATGTGATGACCAAAATACCCTCGGGATTGTTTTGTAATATACATAAAAGTGAGGGTTCGTTTTGTTAAAATATTTGACCCCAGGGACTATGTTGTTATATATTAAATGTTAAGGGATCGATTTGTTAATATTTATAAATTTTAAGGATTATTATGTACATTTTTATGTATATTACAAAATAATCCCCCCCGAGGGTATTTTGGTCATCACAATGGTCAAATTTGACGGAACCCTAACGGAATGGAGGACCTCAAACGGAGCATAAAGTTTAGGGACTAATATGTAATTTTTCAAACTAGACGTCCTGATTTGTAATTTCGCCTATCACGAGGGTAGTTGGATGTAATTTTCCCTAATTTCAAATAATAACAATCTAGAGGTTAATGTTGAACCGTCACTCCCGGCACCCAGCCTGCGAGCCCGTTGAATGCATGAAACAACTATTAATATTGAAATACCACTCCCCAAGCCCGTGAATCCGTTTAATATACTATGTTTGATGTCATTTTTCGATGTTTCGATATCTCTTTTTGCAAGTAGTGCACTAACGACGATAGGTGTTAATCAGCAAGTTCACTGCATCTTCTTAAATTCTATATGCTCCACCTTAAAAATACGTACTGATCATCTTTCGATGCTGCATTACCTATTATTTTACAGTATCAAGGTCGTTTAACGGTTCCGGCAGCTGATCTTTGATAGTTACAATTATTACACAAAAATCTTTGAAGATCTGATTCGTCTTTAGACTGCGTTCTTTGCATCAATGATAGCTGCCTAATCAGAGATGATTAACTGAAGTCTAGAACAATTCCATTCATTATAATTTTATTATGCTAAAAGTGCTTTTGCATCTAATTCATATGAAGTTTAGAAATATAGTTTATCTTAGTTCAGAATCAGATAAATATCTTTGAGTGAAAAAAATAAAGTTCAGTTATGGTAAGGTTTGATTTTGCTTTAGGCTTTTCAGGTTCCTATCTATTAATGTAATGTGTGCAAACTTTAGTGGTGGCCAGGCAGAATAAATCAAGCATAAAGTAGCTAGTATTTCTGGCTATTGTAATACTTATGCACGCAAGCCCCTTTCAAAAGTGTAGTTTTATATTTGTAAGTAGTGGTCCAGGACTAAATTGTAATTTCTAAACACTTAAAAGAAATCAGGTAATTCTAGCCCGAACCTGACTCGGGTAAACCAGTGCAAGACGTCTTACACTTATCTTGTGATTTTGCGGAAAGTTTAGGATGAGTGATCAACTATATAGGGGAAACATGTAAAATCGAGATACCAACTCCCCTAAACTTGCATTTTTGAACTTCTACTTTTTCCGGCAGCAAAATAGCCATGTCTGTCTCGAGAAATTGCATTTTGGAGGTAATTTTTGTCTGAAACCACCATGGGCTGTCAGAAACCACCTCCCACGCATTACGTGCTCACTAAAACCGCCCTCCGTGTCATTATTGTAAAGAGTGGTTTCTAGCAGCCGATGGTGGTTTCGGCAAAATTGTCCTCAAAATGCGAATTTTTGAGAGATGCAGGTCTATTTTGCAATCAGAAAAAGCAAAGTCTCAAAAAGGCTTGATATCCCAATTTTACATTTTCCCAACTACATAGCAACTACATTTTCCGCCACATACACTACTCCCAAATCAAAGTTATAATCAATTTTTGATGCTTGAAAGTGCAAGAATAAACCTTAATACAAGCACAGAAGATTCCAGGAGCTTCCCCAACCACTATTTAAAGACCCTTTGCAATGCTATCTCAGCATCAGCAGCAAGATACAGCACAAAATTAAACCACTTGCAAAGAATACATATATAGTTCAAAACTGTGATAATACCATTTCCTGTATCATGGCACATCAAGACAACCTTGTGAAGATTGCTCAAGAGGGATTCGCGATAGTCGACGAATTCTACAGCCGGGGGAGGCGGCTGGAACAACTACCACAAGAAAATTCTGTTCAAAGAGCATATCCAATCTGGAGAACCATTGCTGCCTCAAAGACTATTGACAGCAATCAAGCAGCCAGAAAATATGGAGGTGTTGTGATACTCGATGCACGACGCCAATATCGCGTGTAATCTTAAGGCTAGTATTTAAACTAGCTATGCTCTTATGCTAAAGAATTAAAGCCATATATTCATGTTTTAAAGCCCTCAAATTATATGTAAACCATAGCCTATGTTTTACTTTTTTTCTTCCCTTTTTTAGTGAGGCTTTGGAAGGTCTTATGCAAGAACTATAATGTACCCCTTTTATTAACGCTTATGCATCTCCAAGATCACTACTATATTTGAAAATCTATGTATTTTTCCTATCTATCAACCAACCTATTCAAATACAATATAACTATCTTTCCAACGAAAAATTCAATGAAAAACCAATAATTATTTTAATTTTTTAAAAATTTGTCTTTCACCTTTAGGAAAGTGGATTCATTATTCATATATTTATTTTACTTTTAAAAAAGAAAATATAAGGCATATATTTGCGTTTTGTAGTAAAAGAAAATAGGAAAATATTTTCGTATATCTACATGATAATCAACGGAAACACTATGCAATTTGTATAATGTTAAAAAATTCTTAAAGGCAAAAAGCGAAAAATCAGTACCCATATAAATTAAATAAACAAAGAATTCAGTAGCCTTATTGTTTGAAGAACAAACATTTTAGTATAAATAATAATTTCCAGAATCCGGTATTTAAAAAATCGACAACATTGTTTGATAATTGTTTTTTTGCAAAAATGTAAAAAAGGGCTGACATTTGTGTTCCAATCGTGGCCAATTTCTCGCGAATACAATCATTAAATTTTTCATTAAATCCTCTTTTGCAATCAACGGATTCACTATTCATTTCAGAAAAAAAAAAACGGTGCAGACGTTTACCACGTGGCACGGCCTGGACTACATGGAATCCGTGGTTTACAAAGGGGGATGTAATAAAATTTATCAAAAAAATATATAAATGTTGAATCCTCTTTTTTACAATACAAAAAAAATACACAAAAAGTACTGGAAAAAGGAAAAAAAAAAAAGGAACACTAAAGTTAGAAAATCACCCTTAGTTCTACACTAAAACCTAAATAGAAATCCGAAATGACTAGATAAATGATATTATTCTAAATGATTTTTTTTATTTATTCAATTAAAAAAAATGTGGTGATACGTGGCATGATATGATAGGATTATTATATATTGGGCTTGTCTTCTGGGCCGATTGGTAGAACATCCACGTAATTGAATAGTCTGTCTCTGTCATTTAATTCGTCCTACGTGTGGGATTTGGGAATATGATTAGGTTGGCCGTGAGCAGCATGAGCTATATTTACTATTTATTTTGTTTTATTATTAAGAGTTGAATGTTTTAATTTACTTATTTTTCACAGACTTGTAATCTTGAAGAAAAATAGGGTTTAAATATTGCCAAATGTATTTTATAAAAATTGAACTAAAATACAATACCATGGTCGTGTTTTTAAAATATACATAATATAAAGAACAAAATTCATGGGCTTTGGGTTTCAAACTGATCTAATAATAAAATGTATGGTGCAGTTATTTAATAATAAAAACAAGAATTAAAATAAATAATTAAAGTATAAAATATTAAATTTTAACAATAACTGGGTCATTCATCAGTTGGGGCGTTGAGGCAAAATGTGGCTTAATTATGAATAAAATTTAGTAAAATGAGGCAAAATGTGGCTTAATTATGAATAAAATTTAGTAAAATGAGGCAAAATGGGCTTCGGGGTGAGATTTGGGACTTGGGGCTTGGGGTTGGGCTTTAATATTCGATGGGTCTCATGAATTTTGAGTAAGTTTAGAAATTCACCCATAAATGTTGGATTTTATTTAAATAAAAATTTATTGGGCGTAAATTCATTGAGCTTAGGTTGGATTTGAATATGAAATGTTTGGATTTTGTTTGGGCTTAGAATTCCCCACCCAATGCCAGGCGATTCGGTCCATTTGTCGCAATAACTTTTAATAGCTGCCAACACCAACATGATTAAACTGATTCACACTCAGAAAGACAAATGTGCGAGCGTAGAACAAATAAAAAAATTTCGATCAACATTTTATTTTTGAAAATTATGTTAGGAATCTTATAGAACCACGTGTTGAATAGTACAAAATTTTGAAAACGGTAAAATAAATTATCGATAATTAAAAAAATAAATTGATACCAAGCTAATTTCGACGAACTATTCATTTGATTGGTCGGAAATGTCATTGTATTAGGTAAAATAACAAAATAAAAAGATTGGCAGCAAACCACTCCAAAGATTGGGACTTGGGCCTGTTTTTAATGGACTCAACTCAATGCATATGGATAGATTAATAATAAATGAGCAAGTTATTGCAAGTAAAGTTCCATATATATATATATTAATGAGGATCAGGTTTCCCAACTACCCCAATAAAACTCGAGGCCGTAACCTACCAGTTCACATGGGCAGATGTTTTAGCACTAAGCTATTTGCTCGTCTTTTAAGTAAAGTTCCCTATTGATAATTCTTAATCTATTAAATTCATTATATGAACCAATAACTCTTCATAAATTACGTTAATCATTTAGTATAATTATAAAAACGGTTAATTGCGATAAGTACTAATTTATAAATGAATTGGATTTAATTGCCGCGACTCTTCCATGACATTGCAACAGAACTGAAATGGTGGCCACCGTTCCGTTCCCCGTGACAATGTCGACGAACCATGCAACATACGGGTAACCCTGTTAAATTTAGCAACTTTTTCTGGGCTAACCCAAAGGCCAATTCCAATGGTGGACATCAGTCATTATATTCGGACAGAGCATCGCAACCTTCCTTCAATACCATGACATCTTTACAAAGTTTCCCCCAAAAAAGTGCTAAAAGCCATTAACAAAACCCAAATTCCCACTCCAACTAAATTCAACCTTCAAGAGCTCAATTTTTACCTTTTCTCTTTTCTCAAATCCTCTGCCTCAGTAGGCTCTCTGAAGCTTTGATAAAGGGTGAAATAGGAAGACTTTGGATCATAAGCAAATCTTTTGAATCTCAGATATATATACACATCCTCATTCTCCATTAACCTGGTGAGTCACCATTGTTATTAAGGTAACTCACGTTTTTCTGAACTAACCGATTTGGCTTAGTCGTTTTAAATTTTGTTCTTTTTTGTTTTCGTTTGTTAATTTTATGCGTTCTTTTTCTGATTTTGTCGAATAACATTTGTTGGATTTAACTCACCCTGACTAGTTCATCCAGAACGATAGACTAAGTAAATTTATGTTAAATTCATAGGTAAATATTTAATCCCCGCCAACATGTTCTTACAATGCATTTGTGTGGAGTATCATAATTTATGTTGCGTATATATGTATCTAAATAGCCCTCTTTGTTATTTTGTTATTATTTATTTTGATTTGATTTAGTTTGTAGTTAAGTTTGACTTGAATTCATAATGAAGTATCATAATTTATGTTGTGTATGTATGTGTTTGCACTAAAAATTTGCGTTTATTAATTTGATAAATACAGAGTAGATAGTACAAATAGTTTGAGAGTTCAAAATAAAAAGTGGTCTTCAATTTTCAATTTGCTCCTTTGATTCTTCCTTCGAGTATGAAGTTGTTGGAATACTCAAATGCTCATTGATGGATTTGGTGGTTTTGATCTTCCTTCAAACTTTGGTTCGACTTGAACAACGTTAATTAGTAGGTCTTTTGACTCAACTTGAATAACATTAATTCGTAGGTTTTTTGACTTATTTACAAATCAAATGTTAGACTTTGATGAATTTGAATTTGAATAACGTTAGTTCGTAGATCTTTCGACTTATTTACGGATCAAACATTGAATTTCGGTAAACACCGCGAAGAAGAATAGTGCCGAGAACTTTGACCTTCTTCTTCTCCTTCGTCTTCTTGAATTAATGTCGACTCTTTGATATTTTCGTCTTGATTTTGATATGTCAAATGAACTACCTCATCACCCGGTTGAAATTTGAGAGTTGGTGTTTAATTCAAACTTTCATATATTTTTTAATAGATAATATCAAATAAAATCACATGGATATTTATCTTTTTAATATATTTATTATTAAAGAGATAATTATCAAGTAAAACTTAAATTTGATTCAACTGGACATGTGATGAGATTATTCTTTAAAAATATTTAATTAATAAAATAATATTAAATTTTAATCTTGATTTTAGAAGATTATATATTTGATGTTATTCTACTAAATTTTTTATGAAACGAACCTTGTCTAGAGTATGTATATATTTATCAAAATAGCCCTTTTCGGTATTTTGTTATTATTTCTTTTGAATTGATTTAGTTTGTATTTAAGTTTTATTTGAATTCAAAATCATGACAAACTAAATATGTTATGACTTTCTGAGTTTTGGCGAAAATATGGATTTCCCCCTCCCCTGAGGATTGAGAAATTACGAATTTCCCTTTGTTTTGTTATTTTCTCCTTTAAATTTAACAAAATGTGCAATTTTACTATTTTGTCCTTAATATGCTGAAACTCAGGGGGCTATATGTAAAAAAAAACCCAAAAGTAAGGGGGTTAATGCATGTATTGAAATTATTTTTTGGTAGATATTAGATATGCATGTTTATATTAGAATACTATTCATTGTATTTAAAGTAGATGTATTATTAGTTACCAGTATTTGGAATAATTCTGTAAATATATAACTCTGAAGGATATTTATATGAATTTACTAATACATTAATTGATGTAGTTGTATTTGTTTCTCTATCTCAGAGGAAAATTTTGTTACTTCAAACGAACAAATTTTAAATTAACTTATGTAAAATATACTTCAAACTAAGATACAAATATAAGGTAGAATTTATAATTTTTTTTATCATATATCTTTGGAATAAATATGCATTAAATATCTATTTTGATTTATATTTATGAACCAAATATAAATATTACTTTAAATTATAAATTTTCAAATTAAAAAATACAAATTTAACCGGCGTTACAAATATATCCTTATACTTTCAATATTATTATAATATACCTCTAAGGAGAGAAATGAAAATTTTAAAAATAATATTGCTGACGTCATCAAAGTTTAACACTATAATTAACAGTTGGACAATTTGGGAGAGAAAATGTAAACCTAAAGGGGGTGATCCTAATTTTTCAAACCTCGAGGGATAATCCGTATTTTAGCCATACCTTAGGGAGCAGATTGTAATTACTTTTTTTTTTTTTGTTTTTTTTAGCAACAGAAAAGGAGCTAACTAACTATTATTAGCGTAATGTGATTAATTACTTGTCCCTTGGGTTGAACCTTTTTTTTTTTACTTACCTAGATAAAATTACGTCTAATTTATAATATCCTTTAAATCGATTTAAAATTATTTGTCACTTGGGTTATACTGAGGATTTAGGTTTAATAAGGTTAGACATGTATTTAGGGTATAATACGATCGAAAACAAAGTAGATAACGTCAGGGAATCTACTTGTAAATTTTCAAACATGATACTAGCTGTAATTACGTCAAACGGACCTCGGGGATTTTTTTTTGAAAATCATCGTCTTTCATTATGATTTGTTTTTTCACCAGTACAAATTACTGATTAACAATAAGTTGAATCTTATTATGTTCTCAAAAAATTCCTCGGCAGAGAACGCAAATGACTATGGAATTATTTGATAGTAGTGTAATGTGTGATATTCATGATCAACTGGATAATTTGGCATGTACACCCCAAAGCCCGGTATCCGCTGGAGCGATATGATATACTGTCAATCTGTCATCCTAAATCCGATCATATTTACCGTCTTCAAAGACTTGTTACTGACAATGTTAAATCTTTTATTGTCATAGAGTACTGTATGACTGTATCGTTTTTGGTGCTATCATCGAGAGATATATTTGATACTTGATTTTGATCTTTTGTATTAAACTAGATTAGTGAATTTCCTTGACAGAGAAGTACCCAAATGTCTGTGAGATCAACTGAGACTGTGATTATTGACATTAATCATAAACTCAATGGATTTCCTTTAACACCCTTCAGATCCTGTATTCCCAGGGTCGAAAGCCATATCCGTGGTGTTGGATCGGATGAAATTTACGAACCTGTAATACTTTCTATTGGCCCTTATCACCATGGAAATCCCAGATTCCAGTACATGGAACAACTGAAGTACATATACCTAAAGCGGCTTCTCATACGTCGAAACGAGAGTGTGGACCGTTACGTGAATGCTGTGGCAGCTATGGAAAAACGAGCTAGACAATGTTATGCAGAGCCCATTAATCTTGGTGAGAATCAGTTCATGACCCTATTGGTGCTCGACGGAATCTTCCTTGTTGAATTCTTCCGTTGTTATGGTTACGAGAGCTTGAGATACGAAGATGATCCCATTTTCAGGTACGGAAGTCGGAAGAACCAATTGCATCACGACATTCTGCTGCTTGAGAACCAGCTTCCCCTGTTTGTCCTCCATGAACTTTTCAACATGACTGAAACCAACGAAGGTGTCGTTTCGGATCACGAAAATGGCCTCATTGCCCTTGCTCTGGACTTCTTATGTGACAATGTTCCATATTGTGTGGGTCTTTCACCGGTGTGGGATGACAAGAATGCTGCAGACCACCTTTTGGGACTAATACATGATTCTCTGTGTCTTTCTTTTGCTGAAAAGATATCAACAGAATCACAATACAACTATTACATCTTTAAACTCATAAACTCAGTCTCCGGGCTCAAAGAGGCTGGAATCAAGTTTGAAGTGGGAGATATTAATGACAACCTCATGGACATCAGATTCGTGAAAGGGGTGCTGATAATCCCGCAGTTGTTTATAAGCGAAGAGGTAGAGTCGCAGCTAAGGAACTTAATAGTTCACGAGCAATACTTGCCGGAAGGTAAACCAAGGTACGTCTTGGATTACGCATCCTTTATGTGTTGTCTCCTTAAAACGTCGAAGGATGTCGAGTTGCTGTGCAGCCACGGGATAATTGTCAACGGTTTGGGATCGGATGAAGAGATTTGCCAGATGTTTAATCGGCTGGGGAAAGACATTGTGATATCTTCTGACTTCTGTTACACCCAGCTTTTCAGCAGTTTGAACATATACTGTGGTCACCGGCGGAACAGGTGGAAAGCAAACTTGAGGAAGAATTACTTCAACAGCCCATGGTCCATCATATCATTTGTTGCAGCTGCGCTCTTGTTGATTCTCACCCTCGCTCAGACTCTTTACACCATTCTTGGATATTACTATGGCCATTGATGATTGCCTAATTATTATGTACTGCTTCAGTGTAATGTCAACAAGCCTTTATCATCGTTTTGCAATTATTGTTTCGAGATTTTAAAATCTCTCTATTCTTATTGGCAGAATTTGCAATTTCTGTCTCATGCGTATAGGCTGTTTGAAATTTTCGGTACCATTTGATTTATCTGTCGTAGTAAAGTACCATCGTTTTTTGCATTTTCCCTATAATTATGTGGTACATCAGATCTCCCAAATTGAATTATTTCAAATAGACCCACATCACATGGTTTTAACTTTTAACAGCTGCCGATATGGCTAAATTGTTCACACTCAAATGCAAACAAATATGCTAATGTATCTCCAGGTTGGTCCAAGTAGTTAATAAATTTATTTTTCAGAGCAATGACTGGGTTCGAATCTCACTTGAGAGTGTGTGTTAAAATTAAAAAAAAAAAAATGTGTTGAAATATTTTTGCTGATCTCCTTCCCTTCATATCTTTAGTCAACTCTTCCTTTATTTTGCACCTGCCTTCTAACCCCGTAGATCTCAAGAATAAAGAAGATTCTCTTGAAGCAGAAATCATGGAGCTAATGGCCACACCAATCACGGAATCACCCACTCAAAGGAACCCAACGGATACTTGTTGTGCTGAAGAATCAGGATACGGCTATATATTCTGGAACTCTTGCAAGACAAAAATAAGTTTTTACAGAGCAAAAAGAGAATAAGTCCAGCCTTTGAGAGCTTTGTAAGGGTGTGAGAAAACTTTAAGAGATTGAGTATCTCTGGGTATCAACTCAAGGGTGTTTACCGAGGGTTGAGGTTAGAGGAAACAATTCCTCTGGTAGTTCAGATACTAAGGCTAGTATTTGAGGTAGATTTTTAGTGTGAGTTATAAGATAGATAGACTAAAGGGATTTATCTATCCTACTCGTGCAGTGTAAGAATTCACAAAGCTTTGTTTGTGGATTTTAAAGTTCTTAATAAATTTCCTTTAAAAGCTCCCAAGCTAAACACTTGGGGACACTAGTAGACTCGCCCAACCTGTATAAATCCTTCGTGCCTATTTTTTTTTCCCTTCGGCAAATATCTCTAAGTTGAGTTGTGTTTCCCAAAACTAATAATGTCCAGTTGAAAACCCTCCAGGGTATCAATTGGTACCAGAGCAAGTTCTCCATTAAAATAAAATGTTTAACCACCTTTTTTTTATCCAATCCGCTGCTCAAATGGAAAATTTATAAACATATCATAACACATAATATAACATGTTAACAATACGTAGGGATCATAGTCGGGGTGAGAAAATAGCATACAAAGCAAACGAACAAACAAAACATACATGCATGCAAGAGAGAGGGGATACAGGGGTTACCCCCCTTCAAGCACAAAGCCCTTCACCCCCATGAGCTAGACCAGCAATCTAATCCTCAAAAACCATCAAGGGGTCATGGGAGTGACATAAAAACAGTCACCCGTGTGACCTAGGACAGATTCCACGGCCCAAATGTAAAGACAAGGTAACGGGAGTGACTATTTTCAAGCCTAAACCCCTACCCGGCAGCCAACCCTCTTCGAAATATGCCCTGTTCATCCCTGCCATTCCACCTCCATTCGCAGCAGCAGCAGCAAAGGCAACACATATATGGCAAATAACAGCAGCAAATCACAAGGAAAATAACTCCCAAATCATGACTAAAACTCAGCCACGACCGAACTCAAGCAAAGAAGGTAGGAAAGGTGCATATATCTCCAACAAAATCCCATTTTCATGCATGAAAGCTTGAGGTGCATTTATGGAAATTCAATCCTTAGCCAACTACCAACAAATCTAAGACCATAGGTGCATTAATGAAGCACAATGGATCACAAAACAAGTATTAAATCTCAAAATGGTGCAAGGATGATCGTATGATTCAAAATTTTGATAAAACCCTTACTATTCATCTTGTTGCTCAAACTCCATGAAAACTAAGCTTAAAACAAGATTCTTATGGATCAAAATGTGCAAAAGAAAATGGAGAATCAAAAACCATGCTTACATTGAAGATTGGTGGAAGAAATGAAGTGAAATGAGCTCAAGAAGGCCAAATGGTTGAAGTTGCTCTTGTTTTCCTTCCTCCTTTCTCTCTTGTGCAAAACGTGTATGAGAGAAATGGGAGGGGGGATGGCCGGTTCTAAGGGTTAAAGAGAGAGAGAGAGAGAGAGAGAGAGAGAACTGGCCGGTTCGGTTCAAGAGTCGGTTCGGTTCTAGGTTCGGTCCGTTCGAATCGAATTTTAAAGCTTAAGGGGTTCAAACAGGCTTAGAAAATCATGGAGCTTGTTCCGTTGGACTCGAACCGTCGAAACAAATCTAAAGATATTGTCGGAATTCGAATCCAAATTTTTGAGCTCAAAATAGCCTAAAAGGGCTTAAGAATAGCCTATTTGCGAATAGGTCCCAAAACTTATAAAAAGTCACAACTAAGTCCAATCAAGATTCAATCAAGTCCAAAGCTTATAAAAATCATACAAAAACACCCTTGAGACATTTATATCACGTATATCATGAGATTAGCATGCTTGGGAATTAAATTCATATCACAAAATTCATATATCGTAAGGTTTCATATCAGGTAATCACTTAGGGCAAATCCATAGCATTTAAATCAAATAGATCATAGAGAATTCATATATAAATTTGAATATAAATACTATATCAAATAAATAAATCACTTAATATATTAAAAGAATTGCAATTACAGAAAATAAGCCCACATATGACGTCGTACCTGACTTACCGGAGGAATGGGGTGTCACATTTAATTTGTTCTTCAAATTACCACTATATTTCCTCCGAAGAACCATGCTAAATATATCATGGTGCATGAATGTTTTCACAGCTTAACTCTTTTTGTCTAAATTACAAAGTACTTATTGAAATAATTTCAAATAACAATCTAGAGGTTAATGTTGAACCGTCACTCCCCCAGCCAGCGAGCCCGGTGAATGCATGAAACAACTATTAATATTGAAATATCACGCCCCAAGCCCGTGAATCCATTTAATATACTATGTTTGATGACATTTTTCGATGTTTCGATCTCTCTTTTTGCAAGTAGTGTACTAACGATTAATCAGCAAGTTCATTGCATCTTCTTAAATTCTATATGCTCCACCTCAAAAATACTGATCATCTTTCTATGCTGCATTACCTATTATTTTACAGTATCAAAATCGTTTAACTGTTCCGGCGGCTGATCTTTGATAGTTAGAATTATTACACAAAATTTTTGAAGATCTGATTCTTGTTTAGATTAAGCCAGGGAATTAGTAGAGAAGTGTTAGTTGCGTTCTTTGCATCAATGATATAACTGCCTAATCAGAGATGATTAACTGAATTCTAGAACAATTCCATCCATTATTTTATCTATGTATATTATAAAAGTACGAGTTGTTTCTTACAAAATACGGATCGCCTAAAATACCCTCATAATAATTATATGAATAACTATTAGTTAGGGATAACTATGTAATTACATATTATAAATTATTAATTTAACTATATTTAAAAAGTACTTATTAACTTATAATAGGACTCTTGGTAGAATTAAAACTTTTTTAACTTAAAAAAAAATATATAGTTTAACAAGGACTGTTTTAATATTAATATAGGGTTAATTAAATATAGACCCCATGGGAGTATTAGAAATTACAAATTGCGACCCTCTTAGTCAAACAATTACATATACACCCATTGAAGAGTTTGAAAGTTACACAAAACACCCATAAATTAGTGTTCTTTTAAATTTGTGATGACATCATCAAACTTTTATTTGATTTTCCTATTTTACCCATTCATTTAGTATAACAATTTTTATTTTAATAATTATTCCTAACTATATCTAGATTGGTATTAAAAATCTAAATTTAATAAATTAAATCATTAATTAATATGAGATGATAATATTTATCATTTCAAATATTAAATTATATATAATAAATATGAATTTAATGGGTTAAATATAATATTTAGAAAATGATGTTATATAGAGTTATAATATATAATAAAGTAATATTTATGTATATATGTATTAATTACACCACCACCGCACGGCAATACATATATTCATTCATACATATATATATTCCACGCTAATATACATATATATTCATACATACTGATATGTAATATGTATGATATATAACATATATAAATATTACATTATTAAATATATATTAATTATATATTGTCACTTTATATATATATATTACGTTTTCTAATATTATATTTAACCCATTAAATTTAGATTTTCTATATTATTTTATATTAATTAATGATTTAATTTATTAAATTTAAATTTTCAATACTAATTCAAATATATACTAATTGAAGGGTCAAAATAGGGAAATCAAGTTAAAATTTTGATGATGTCATAAAATATTTAAAAGAATCTTAATTCATGGGTGTTTTGTGTAATTTTCAAACTCCTTAATGGGTGTATGTGTAATTGTTTGACTAAGAGGATCACAAGTTATAGTTTCTAATAGTCCCGTGTGAGCTATCTGTAATTAACCCTATTAATATATTAGTTAATTGTATTCAAAACTTATAATATAAGTTGTCTATTTTTTAATTTAAAACTCTATAATTTAAAATGTCATAATAAGATATATCTAACGAATTGGAAAACATTAAATTAATTCACTTTATAATTTTAATAAAATTTGATAATTAATTAAAATAAAATATGATCTAAATTGAATGAGTTAAATAAGATAAGTTTCAATAAATCAATCCTAATGTAATTCTAATTATATAACTCCATAATTCTAATTATCTAAGTTCATAAACTTTCTTTAATTATAATCATATTATAATTTTATAAACATATCTAATTATCAAAATAATATAATTGAATAATTTATATAAAACAATGTTCAATTAACTAATATTAATATAATTATAATTATCTAAATATAATTAACAATATAATATTTCATTAGTTTATATAATAAAATATAAATTAAATGTGTAAATGTTATTTAGATAGGATAATTAACATAGTCTATATATATTAAATAGTATAAATAGGGTTTCTGATTTCTTACATTTAATATATACCACAATTTAGAATTGCAGATCGTCAGACCAAAGTTACTTTAAATTAAGAATTCTAAGGAAACTTAATATGTGTGCATGTAAAAATAAGATATAATTTAATTTCATAAATTATTTTTATGGTGCTCAATTAAACATTCCTTGAGTTTTTTATATTAATTTACTCTTTTAATTATTTCTACTATATATATAAAATAAATAGTAAAATATTAATATAAATATTAAATAATGTTCGTTAGAGAAATATAAATAAAAAAATGGAATGCAAGATCAATAGCAAATAGAGAATTAAAAAGAGATAAAAAAATAGTTTGTTAAAAGAAAGAATAGTTGATTTTGATATATATTGACGCACATACCAAATTAAGGACAAACCCAAATAATATTTTGATTCAATAATGATGTCACTCAATAATCAGTTGTTAATTGTATCATTTAGTGATCATGATTTGAAAGACGTCACAAATTTTTTGAGAAAAGTTACAAAATTTAAAATATCACTTATTCAATAAGGAGATTTTTGAAAATGTGGTTGGACATATTCATACAATCAAGTTTCAAAAGAAAGGGTTGTCATATGCTCATATTTTGATAGTTTTTGGGTTAAAATATAAAATTATAGCACACAATCAACTTGATCAATTTTTTGTGTAAAATTTTTTTATTAGGAAAAGAATACCCAACTTTATGAGTGAGTTATAAAACACATGGTGCATAAATCATGTAGATGAAATAACTTAAATAATTTTTGTATGATGGATGGAGAATGTAAATATCGTTACTCATGTTCATATTATGAAAACAGAACGCAAGGTAAAGATGGATATCCAATCTGTGGAAGGAGAAGAATCGCACTGATGGTCCAAGATCGCAATAAACAACTTTATAACCAATTTGTAGTACCTTATAATCCGTATCTTTTATTAAGTTATAATTCTCACATTAACATCAGGATTTTCTTAGAGTGACAATTGTGAAATTTACAAATATATTTATAAAGGACATGACAAATTGTTAAATATAGGACTTTGGGTCATCGCTCTAGAACAATGATCATTGAACAGTTTTCAGTGTGTGTGAAAAAGCAGAAAAAAAAAATAAATTTATAAAAAACTTCTAGAGCATTATGTATGAGAAATTAATGTAAATATTCGAAAGATTTGGAGAAATAATTGATGACAGAATATAACTAACTATTACAAGAAGAAGAGATTATTTAGTTTTAAGACTTGAGAATTAATTGACTCCAATTTAGGGATAAATATAAACGTTTCTTTCATCTCTCAACCATAACGAGAAGAAAGAGGCTTCACTCAACCATAACGAGAAGATGAATGAGTAACCAATAATGACCAACTAAAGCACACATTTGGGAGTACTACACTAAACTATTCAGTGGATATACTATCGAAAAGGTTATGAGTGTTGGTATTAGTTTGAACCAACGATAAGGTGGCATGCACCTATACAAAGCGCTATCCATTATAATCCCCACATCACCTATTATTTCGAGCCTACTTTTTTCAAACCTATTAGGATATAGTAAGAGACGGTGGTGAAATTCATCAATAATTGCATAGAGAGATATCAATTCCCAAGAAGGCTTATCAGACGTTTATTTATCTGATTTTGAAAGTTAATTCTCTAAAAATTTAAACGAGATTTGGCCCATTACATTGTGTAACGTATTGCTCAAAATGATCACGAATATGATTATACCCCGTTTAAGCCGTATATCAAAGAAATTGTGAGCCCAAACCAGAATAGTGTTTTTCTCGATCAAGACACCCATTACAATATCTTGATGTTTCAAAAAGTGTTATGAATGATACGTCACTCCAAAGAAAGAAAAAAAAAAAGGGATAGTGTTGAAATTTAATCTTGAAAAGGATACAACAAAGCTCAGTGAGATGTTCTAAAGAAAATCTAACTTTCTTCAAATTCCATACAAAAATCATCAATATCAGTAGAGCAAAATGGAGGGGATACAACCGGAGATTTTGTGGAATAGTAAACCGACCGAGGATCTATGGATGTGTGGCATTAGATAAGGTAATCACTCTCATCTTATTTATTTGTACTCTACATGGAATAACTTACGTATATGATTTAGGAGGATATTTTAGCCGGACACTAAAAGCTAATTAAGGTATGTCAGAGATCACATCTCACACTTGCTTTTTACAAATAATATAATATTAGGAGCTAAAACTACTGTAGATGGAAAAAAATGTATTTAAAGTGTGGTTGGGGCATTTCATATATGATTGAGAAGACTATTTCAATTGGACATTGAAAGTCAATTATGGTATGTCAGAAAGACCCTCACATCTCTCACTTGATTTGCAAATCTACTATGGATGGAGCGATGTGCATCCGTTGTGTGGTTGAGGTGTTTTGCAAGACATCGGACCTCAAATTGAACTTCAACAAATCACATGTATTGTTCGCACCTTATGTATCATTGGACACGAGCCTCAACTTATAGCTTCTCGAACATAGAAGGGAATTGATAGAAGCACTCGGATGGTGGAACCATTTATGGAATAGGTGTCTTTATGGAATGATAGATGATTATCACAAGGAAAACTCATCAAAATCATTACAGATAACATTGATGAGAAGGATAAAGAACTTAATTATGGTATGTAATCTGATTGGCACAGATAAAAACTAGAACCTTAATAAGCTGAAAATAGTACTGCCCAAGAAAGAGATGACCAAGATTCTTAGCGTCCCAATTGCGCTGCATGATAATGGAGATTAGAAGCTCTGTATTGGGTCGGTTAACAATAAATTTTCCTATAAAACGGTCTATAGTCTGTTTATGGAGGATGGGGCATATGTGAAAATCGGAGATGGACTTGAAAATCACCTTGGCTCAGAAGTTCAAAATTTTCTTGTGGCTTTGCCAACATAATAGCTTGCTCATAAATGTACTGAAGTATGACTGGAATTTTGGGGGATGTAATGTATGTACATGTTGCACAGGATGTGAAGATCTGGACTGCGTGTTGAGAAGTCATTTGTTGGCACTCTGGGTGTTGGAAAAGATTGTTAATGCATAGACTGATCTTCGTGGATTGTGAGGGTCGAACGAGCTCAAAGAGAGCTTTAATAGCAAAATTCAAAGCGGCGTATTACCAGAATGTTCAGAGTGAATTGTCTTAATTTTGACGCTTTGAAATTTTTAGAAAGCACGAAACTGGTGGAGCTATCAGAATATTGTGAAGTCTAAGAGCGTCATTTTTGACCACATAAAAGAGGTATCTGATTCCTTAATACTAATCAGTGAGGACAAAAGATACAAGCAAAATAAAATGTTCGTTGAGGTGTCATGGAATAAATTTAATAAGGGATTCGGTTAGGGAGGTCATTCAAGATGACAACGAAAGATGAGTGCTAGCATACACTACAAATCTTCGTAAAGATTCAATAAATGTGGCAGAGTTATTGGGTTTACATGAGCGATTTGACATTAGCTTGGAAGAGGGCACTTCTCAAAGAATAATGTGGAGATTGATTCAAACATGGTGGTGAAATGGATGACGGAGGATATTGAAAAGCACCCATGAAAAATTTAATTTTTTATTAGTGAAATATACTCCACGAACTTTGGGAAACTTGGATTAAACACGTATCGAGAGAAAAAAAAAAACATGATGTGAATACTTTTAGTACCTTAATTTATTTAATAAATATAATAACCAACCTTATTTAAATAAACTAAAGGTTAAACGTGCAACGCACGTTCGTTTCACTAGTTATGCTAAAAGTGCTTTTGCATCTAATTCATATGAAGTTTAGAAGTATAGTTTATCTTAATTCAGAATCAGATAAATATCTTTGATTCCCACCAAAAAAAAGATAAATATCTTTGATTCCCACCAAGATAAGATTTGCTTGAGGCTTTTCAGGTTCTTATCTATTAATCTAACAAGTGCAAAATTGAGTGGTGGCCAGGCAGAATAAATCAAGCATAAAGTAGTATTTCAGGTTATTTGTAATACTTATGCACGCAAGCCCTTTTCAAAAGTGTAGTTTGATATTTGTTGTTAGTGGTCCAGGACTAACGTGTAATTTCCAAACACTTTAATAAGGAATCGGGTAATTCTAATCCGAATTTATGCTAGGTCAAACCAATGCAATGAAGGGTGAGTCAGTGTTTTACACTTATCTTGTAAGTTTATGGAAAATTTAAGGGGAGTAATCAGCTATATAGGGAAAACATGCAAAATCAATATGCCAACTCCCCTGAACTTGCCTTTTTTGGAGTTCTACCTTTTTCGGCCACAAAATAGCCATACATGTTTCAAATAATTGCATTTTGGGGATACCACCATGGGCCGTCGGAAATCACCTCATGTGCATTAAGTGCACTAAAACCGCCTACATGCCATTGTTGTAAAGGGTGCATGGTTTCCATCAGGCAAAATTGTCCTCAAAATGCGAATTTTAGAGAGTTAATATCCCAATTTTACATTTTTTCCAACTACATAGCAAGTGTAATAAATGGCGGAGGGTCCACCGAGATACTTAGTTGTTATAAACTACTCCCAAATCAAAGTAATAATGAATTTTTGATGCTTGAAAGTGCAAGAATAAACCTTAATACAAGCACACAAAATTCCAAGAGCTTCCCCGACCACTATATAAAGACCCTTGCAATGCTATCTCATCAGCATCAGCAGCAAGATACAGCACAAAACCACTTGCACAGAATACATATATAGTTCAAAACTGTGATAATACCATTTCCCCTATCATGGCACATCAAGACGACTTTGAGAAGATTGGTCATGAGGGATTCGCGATAATCGACGAATTCGTCAGCCGGGGGAGGAGGAGGCTGGAACAACTACCAAAACAAAATCCTGTTCAAAGTGCACCTGTACGCTGGACAACCTTGGCTGCCTTAAAGATTGTTGCCCCAGAGACTATTGACACCCTGGCTGCCTCAAAGACTACTGGCACCTTGGCTGCCTCAAAGACTATTGACGGCAATCAAGCAGACAGAAAAATAGTACGCAAATATCGGGTGTAATCGTAAAGCTAGTATTTAAACTAGCTAAGCTCTTTTGCTAAAGAATTAAAGCCATATATATATTCATGTTTTAAAGCCCTCAAACTATATGTAAGCCATAGCCTATGTTTTACTTGTTTCTTCCCCTTTTTTAGTAAGACTTTTGAAGGTCTTATGCAAGAACTATAATGTACCCCTTTTATTACTAGGTGAATTTACTTTTCTCCTTGTTTTTGTAATTTTGTTGTTTCGTGGCGTGTTGAAAACTACTTGATTTGAGCAAGAAATTTAAGTTTTGGGAGGTCGAGATTAAATTCTTTTCTAAATGTCAAATGCTATTTTATTCTAGTTTTGGTGGGGGGTTTGGCCCCTATCTTCACCAGAAATCTTGGCCTCGTCCCTGATTATCTAACTGAACGCGCGAGATATTTTAGGAAAGTCGAGTTGCAACTATAGTTAGGTTGTATTTTGTTACTCAAAACTAATCAATCCTCCATGAAAATAGCCAATACAATCAACCAAAATTTTATTTACTCTCTTTAGAGAGTCTCAATATCCATCAGTGGAGGATTTCAACAACATGAAAGTTGAAACGAGAGGCAACCTGTAAATTAAGGCACCTAAAAAAGGCTAAAACTGAGCAACCCCATGCATGTTTCTGTTGATGCATTGAAAGCCAAAGAGATACATTGAAAATTTGACAAAAAAAAATGCAAAAGGGGAGCTCTTGCCCTTTCGAGCAACACGAACCAGGATCAGGATCGGGGTAGGAGCGAATAGAACTAATTTCTAACTACGAACAAGAGTAAATTATATGTATATCGTGTCATCCGGTGTTATAGAGGATGATGAACAGCGATGCTAAGATCACAAATATCCTCGTTCTGTTTGTAGTTTTAGCCTCTTGCAACGCTGCAAATGGAGCGAAAGCTATTCATCGAAAACCAGTGCCAGGCCATGTTGCTCCAGGAAAACACGTGCCAGCCCGTGTTGTTCATAAAAAACCAGTGCCATTCCATGTTGCTCCTAAAAAACAAGTGCCGGCCCATGTTACTCCAGGAAAACCAGTGCCAGGCCATGTTGCTCCTAAAAAACGAGTGCCGGTTCATGTTGCTCCAGGAAAACCAGTGCCAGTCCATGTTGCTCCTGGAAAACCAGGGCCGATCCGTGAGGCTCCTGGACCTGTAACAACGTTCAACGTACTGCAATTCGGGGCAAAACCTGGAAAGAAAGAAAGCACTCAGGTCAGTTCATCAATTCCTGGAATTGGCAAGTTTCCAATAAAATTAAGTACAGAAACGATAGTTCTCTAACAATTAGGGTAATGGGGTTTTGGGCCCCCAAAAAAAGGAAAAAGGAACTCCCAAGTGTGACTCAAGTCTATGAGTGAGATTTGAATACGTACAATGAGCTCCATTACAACTACTTCGCATACTTTCTCACTCTGATTTTCCTTGAAACAACTTGCAAACATACGATTTCTTGGTCATGCAGGCTTTTATCAAGGCGTGGAGAGCAGCTTGCGATTTCAATGGGAATTCCCAGCTGCTCATTCCGCTGGGGGTTTTCACCTTGGGGGAGACCGTTTTCCAGGGGCCGTGCAAAAGCCCGACTCCTATGACTGTCGTGCTGCAGGGGACCCTGGAAGCAGTTTCCGACGTCTCTGCTTACACGGATAAAGGTTGGATTACGTTCGAAGAAGTCAATGGCCTAACCCTGACGGGCGGAGGCATCGTCAACGGGCAGGGCCAGAACGTGTGGCAATACAACGACTGCAAGACAAATCCCGACTGCACGCACCTGGTGGCCAGCATATACATGAGCAAAGTGAAGAATGCCAAGATCGAGGCCATCAATCTAGTCAACAGCATGGGATTCCACATGCACATTACAAATAACGATATGGTGGAGATAATAGGCGTCACGATCACTTCCCCTCCGACTGCACCCAACACAGACGGCATGCATATCAGCAGATCTAACAAGGTCAGAGTATCGAGGACCCTTATCAAGACGGGCGACGATTGTATCTCGCTCGGCCAAGGAGCACACGATGTCACCGTCAACGAGGTCACATGTGGGCCGGGCCATGGTATTAGGTAAGTAATGCATCAAGAATTTCATAACTTCTCTCCTTTTCATTATTGCCCACATACATGGACAAACATAATAAAGGGCTGGGACGACCTCTAACCCCATCCTGATTACGGTGGAAATTAACATGCAGTGTCGGGAGCCTCGGAAAGCTACCGGACGAATGGGATGTAGCAGGGATCTTAGTGAAGAACTGCACGTTGATCGGCACTTCAAACGGCATTCGAATCAAGACTTATGCAGGATCAGCTCCAAGCAAAGCTTCAGGACTAACATACCAAGATGTCATCATGGATAATGTGAAGAACCCCATAATCATAGACCAGCATTACGGATCCGACAGCAACAAGAAGGTACCCTCTCCTCCATAATAGCTCCCAACTAAAACCATTCAGACATTTCGTCGAACACCCTTACGTATGTCATATTACGTTGTCATTTCTGCAGCCATCTCAAGTGAAAATCAGTGACGTTTTCTTCCAAAACATCAGAGGAACCACAACAACACCAGTTGCAGTCAGTCTGGACTGCAGCTCACAGGTCCCCTGCCAAAACTTGCATCTAAACAACATCAATCTGCAGTTCAGAGGCAAAGGGAAGCTTTCATCGAAATGTACTAACGCAAAAGTAAGATACTTTGGTGTGCAAAATCCACCAACTTGCTGATCCTGTGCTTCTGATGCTCGTACCTCGAGCATCAACAAGAATCTTGATCACATGCAGCGGGAGCTGAACAAGAATGAGGAAAGTGATGAGATCAAACGGGGTGTTTCAAAATATGGAGATCAAAGAGTATTTCGCATCCGAAATGAATTTTGTGTAAATAAATGTTTAGGGATTCTTAGAGAGGGGTGTTAGATGTAATTCTTGAACATTAGTTTAGCCCTTTTCCTCTTACGCCATTGTTGAGCTACACAAAGGCTTGGCTTAGGATGTTTAATTTGATTGTTACACACGTGTAGAAGAATGTACAATGGAAATCTTGATTTAGGATTTATTTATTTATTTTGCATTATTTCTTTCAGCATATCAATATATTTTGATTTTTCTAGTATTTATGTTCCTCCGAAAATTTTAACTCAAATTCGACTCGACTAAACACCGAACTCAATTAATTAAAAGGATAAATATATTATATTTAGGGATGGACATTCAGGTCTGAAAATGCGGTACGAGTTCAGGGAGCCCGCCATTTTTAAATATTTCTTCTTTTTTTTTTTAATTTCAAACTTCCCGTTGCAGAGCTTTACCTTTCATTTCGTGTACCCGACTTTTTTGGGACGGGATCGAGATCCACTTTTTTCACCCCGATCCCGATTCTCTGATTCCAATTTCCTTGTCCCACGCCCACTCCTAATTATACTTGTCATTTGATTTGTCATTCTTCCTAAATTTTTCACCAACTATACCATAAATGTAAGCACACTCGCCCTTAATTATATCGGTCTGGTTGAAGTTAAATTAGATTTGAACTAGAATTATCCTACCTTTGAAAAAATATATAAAAACCGCAGGATTCCCATAAACAATTACCTATCTTTCTTACCAAAGAAAAAAGAAACAATTGCAATGACAAGCGCAAAATATGGAGCACTTTCCAATGTCTTATTTTATGAAATCTTCGAAAATTTAGGTCCCTAAAATTTGGATGAAAGAAAAAAACGAAAGAATTACCTTTTAATATGAATTTCCCAGAATACCCCTCAAGAATCTCCTAATCACACTTCTGCCATTCATCTTCCTCGTATAATAACACAGGCAGCATATTACCTAAATTTAGAATCACCGTTGAATCTCGGATCCCCATCATCGTTTCCAGCTCTCGTCCTCCGTATAACTGCCACCCACGGCGCAGGTTAGTGCCGACCACCGTTCTTCTCTGTTGCGTAAATTGTTTTACTTTTTTCCGTTTCTGTAAAAGGGGTAATTGGTCGATCCCATTTCGTAAAGGTACGGTTTTTTTTGTTTCATATACGCAGATCTCCCCTTCATTCGCTACGATCTGAAATTTCCGGTTTTGATACTGTTTGAGATCGGAAATTTTGTAATCTTGAGCTAGAACCCAGGTTTTATTTTCCTTGAACTCGCTCGTAATTTCTCAAGAATTTGGGAAAAAAGCTGAAAAAAGAAGATGAACTCGAGCTACGGGAAATCGAACGACAAATCGGGATCGATGAACGCCTTTGATTTCGATCTGGGATTGGGTTCGGGCCGGGCGAAACCCATGAATGATCAGAAAAATCAAACTTCCTCGTATACGTATTCATCAGCTTCGCAAAGGCCTAACACGACGTCGTCTTGGGGCCAACAGCCCTACAAGGCGGCGTGGACGCATCAGCCTGCAGCCGCAGCTCAATCGGGCGGGGCCGGATCTTTATCTGGACCGACATCAATGGTGGGAGATATATTCGGGAAGAGCTGGAATTCCTCTGCCCCTTCGAATTCCAGTGTTGGAGTCGTGAATGGTAAGAACCCTAATCTGTTCGGTGATTTGGTAGGCTCGGCGATGGGCCAGAACAAGAGCAGTGGCAATGTGCCGTTGAAGAACGCAGCTCCGACTGCGAACAGGAGCACGTTTTCGATGGGGGGAATGGCTGATTCATTGCCGAAAACGGGTAATTCGGCCAAGAACACAGCAGCTTGGGGTTCTAACCTCGGTAACAATGGTGGGAATGTGAATGTTGGTGTGAATTATAACAAGAGGACGGGTTTTGGTGGTGGAAATGTAAATTTAGCGGGAAATAATAATAAAAGTCCGAATCTTGGAGGTCCATCGATGAAAAGCATGGCTGGAAGTGGTGCGGGAGGTGGTGGGTTGGGTGCTCGTAAGGACCCTTTTGCGACTTTGGTTGATTTTGAGTCGAAACCGGTTGGTGGGATGAACTCAACAGCTTCGGAAAGTGATAAGACTGATTTGGGCAAGGACCCGTTTGGGGAATTTCAGAATGCACCCTCCAAAACTAGTACTTCATCATTTCCATCCGGCGGCTTCCCCACGAGCAAGACGAATATTGGTAATGACCCGTTTGGGGAATTCCAAAACACCGTCCCCAACGCAAGCACATCATCATTTTCATCAAGTGCAGCCCCCAAAACTAATCCTTTGGATGATTTCGGGTTTTCAAATACTCAAACCAACACCCAAACACAACCATCCTCTGGAACCAATGATTTCGATGCATTGTTCTCTTCATCTTCTACTGGCGGCGTGAGGGAGAACGAAGGCAGTGATGATTGGGGATTCAATTCAGAATTTGAAGGAGGCAACGATAATGGTGGTACGACTGAGCTCGAGGGGCTTCCACCCCCACCTGCCGGTGTTTCTGCACCATCAGCAAAGAATAAGGGTATGGATAATTACAAACAGGGCCAATTTGCCGATGCCATCAAATGGTTATCTTGGGCAGTTGTTCTTCTTGAGAAGGCTGGTGATGACGAGGGAACAAAGGAGGCTTTAGTGTGTAGGGCTTCTTGTTATAAGGAAGTTGGGGAGTACAAGAAGGCTGTCGCAGACTGTACAAAGGTACTATTCTCCTGTTCGTTTTCTGTATTTAAACACTTAAATATGTGTTACGAATTGTGGTGGAGCGATGTTATCTTGCGATTTATCCTCAACTTGTTATTACATCAAACTATTGAAGCTCAATAGTTGTGTTTAACTTCTAACATTTAACACTGGAGATGGAATTTATCACTTGTTCTTTGCTTTCTTGAGCTTGAGCTAAAAGTTCTTAAAAGCTCGAATCATACTCAAAGTCATGCACAGCCTTGTGTTTACCACCGAAAGAATGTATTAAGATAATCTGAACTACATATATATATATATATATATATGCATCTCACATGTAGCTTCCTAATTACGAATCAGTTTTCCATTGATATTGAGTTGCTCATCACGTGAGGAAACGCTCTAAAACTTCACTTTCTCGTGCAGGTGCTGGAAAACAATGAGTCAGATGTGTCCGTCTTAGTGCAACGTGCTCTTCTTTACGAGAGCATGGAGAAGTATAAGCTCGGGGCCGAAGACCTCAGGACTGTCATGAAGATTGATCCTGCTAATCGCGTTGCCAGAAGCACCATTCATCGCCTGACCAAAATGGCGGATTAGACAGACGGTTTTCTCTTTTTTTCTTTTCCTTCTTTTTTTCCCTCCATCGGCTTTTGCTAAGATATGATCGAGAACACCGCTATCCTCTGATGTTTTTTCCCAGAAATTGTGTTGTGATTGTGATTATTATACTGTCTTGTGATTACGAGCAGATGTGTTGTATTTCATACCGGTTTTGAGAAGTACGTAAATCTTATAATTGGAATTATTTTTCCCCGTACTTTGTGTGCCGAGAGCTTTCTTTTTTTATTTCACCGGATGCTTACCATTAAACTATCTAGCCTTTTGCGCAGAAAAGTGATTGTGCTCGAACTTGTGATAGATCTGAACTTACCATCGAGCTGTCTGCCTTTTTCTCACATTGTTTATGAGGGAGAAAAGTAGAATGACCTAACAGGATTTTGGATGCATGCGTAACAAGAAGCTACGTAGAGTTGCAATAAGCAACCCAAAAAGCACTTATTTTCGAACTTTTTGCATCATTTTCATGCTTCTTTAAATCCACTTTTCTCTTTTCTCAGTTCACGTGTTGTATACCACGTTGTATCATCGTCACTCTTCTCGGGTTCAACTAATTTTCATATATTTTTTTACTTTTTCCTTAAGTTAGAACTAGTAACTTTGGCACACTCGTTGTGTGTGCAAATTATAAAATTTTATTGTTTAAAATATATTTAAATTAATTTTAATATTAATATATTTTTTATTACTATTTTTAATATAATTATTAAATTAATATAAATAAATAGAGAATAAAATACCAAAAAACACTATTTTAGAAAAAAAAATTATCAAAAAGAAAAGAAAAAGAATTGAAATGAAATGAGAGAAGAGTGAGGTTAACGGACTAAAACACGTCCTGTATGGTTAAGTGAGTAAAATAAATAAATTAAAGAAAAAAAAAAAAAGAAAAAAAAAAAAAGAGACCAAGTCCAAGAGATCACACTTGGATCTCGCGCTTAATAATAGAGTAAGATTAAGTTTAAAGCTTAGCGAACGAGTATTCCTTCATCATTTCGTCCAAGAATAGAATTTTCTCTAATTCTATAAATTTTATTAGAATATATATATAATATTCATTTGTATGGTATGATATTTGTGTTCGAGTATAGTAGATTTCAATTAATGAAAAGATAAACTTAAAGGAAAATGATCGGACTATAATTAAAATTTTGAAATTCAATCCAACATATACCCCATTCTTTATTTTATAACAATTATCACAAGAAAAGATTTTCTTGAATTCTATTTCCATTATCCACCAAGTTGCAAAGGGGTGGGCCCCGCTCGCGAAATCCCGGCCCTCCATTGGAATTTCCGGGAAGATCGAGCCGTAGAAATCATCTGATACAATCTCAGCCGTCGGATCAGAAAACTCCAAAAATTGCAAATAGGTACACTTTGTTCTATTCTTTATTAGTTTGTAACCGCCTTCCCCTCTATAAAAGCAGCAAATTCGTCCCCCTTATCTCTCTCTCTCATGCACACTCACTTTCTCTCTCCACCTATGCTTACACATTTCTGTATCTCTCTCTCTCTTCATTAAGATATTTAGCTTGAAAAGATGTGTGGAGGTTCGATCATTTCAGACGAGCCTATCGTCCAAAGAAAAGGAAAGTTAACTACGCAGGAATTCTGGGCTCGGCTCGATAATATCTCAGAGTTTTGGGGCTTCAATTGCTCCAATAATGGCAAGAATCAGCCTCAAGAAGCTGTCAACAAAGGTTAGTTAGATTATACATCGATTCTCTTGAACATAATCAATATACATAGTTCATGCTTAATATATAGATAGATAGATAAGAAATGGCTTGAACTGATAGGTTACGGGTTCGAGGCTTAATCCTCTTTCCGAAAAGATATAATATATATATATATATATAAGGTTGTTTTATGAACCTGTTGCTTAATGCAGAGAAAAAGGAGAAGAGCTCCAATGGGAAGGCAAGAAAGAACATTTACAGAGGCATAAGGCAGAGGCCATGGGGGAAATGGGCAGCGGAGATACGCGACCCGAAGAAAGGGGTTCGAGTCTGGCTCGGCACGTTCGACTCCGCCGAGGAGGCCGCCCGAGCCTACGACCGCGCCGCCGTGCGCATCCGTGGCGACAAGGCCAAGCTCAACTTCCCCGAGGAAATCCAGCCGCCACCTCCGCCGCCCAAGCGGCTCTGCGTCGAGGTGCCACCGCCGTGTCAGCCGAGTGGAATCGAGGTGATCAAGAATGAGCTTTCGAGCATGGAGAGCTTCCCGGAGCCACCTCCGCCCAAGCGGCTCCGCATCGAGCCACAACCATCTGAGCCGAGCCAGGTCGAGCTTTCGAGCTTGGAGAGCTTCCTGGAGCTGGAACCAGCCCCGTTCGGGGTGGTCGACGCCGAGCCGGGGCTCGGGCCCGATGATCTTTGGCTCATGGAAGGTTTTGATATTGCAGGTGATCATGAGCAGAATAATGTCTTCTATTGAGAAAGAAGTGGGATTTGGAGTGCTTTTTTGGTTGGTTTGAAGAGGTTTGGATTGAGGCTTGAGCTTTGGTGTTTGTGTTGAACGTTCATATATATATGTATCATGTTCATGTATGTATGTATGTATTGATGTTTTGTGTGAGGCTTATGTACTTTGATTTGCATGCAGTTGTTCTAGGTGTAATTTGCTTGTTAAGGTGACAAAAGTTTTTTTTTTTTTTTTCTTTTTTAATTTAATGAGGATAAATGTTGTTTCCCAACTTTGTTCAAATAAGATTCGAGCTCAGCGACCTACCAATCGAACTTGTAATCTACTAATTCTCCGGTACACATGCTTACTATTTAAGTCATGTGCTCGTATTTGTTAGGGTGACAAAGTTGGACAAGAATAATATGGACATATGGGAGAAATAATAGTCGTACCGTAAGTTAAATTTCTTGCTCTCGGGGACTGTAGGCTTTGCTTGAGAACATCACTAATGTTTAAAAAATTGGGGAGGTGGTGCAATCAAGAATCCAAGTGGGCGATCATTCAATGAATCGTGATCAAATTCATTATGTTAATTGTTAATCATAGGAATTATAAATAAATAAATAAAAGGATTGCTTCGTTATCCTCCTTGATTATGTCAATTGAATATTCGACACTTACATCATAGAAGAAATTAATGAACCATTTCATTTGGATTGTGGTCCAATTATTGATGATGAGCACGTATAAAAAGAATATAGAGAAGAAGATCATATTTAATTCATTGAAACATCAGCCGTCGATGGCAATTCACAACCGGAGGAGAAGAAACGAAAAGAAAGAACGTATATAGAAGTTGAGTATACAGATATACCCCAAAGACGGAATCACGATTTAAACGAAAGAAGAAGAGAGAGACGGAATCACGATTTAAAGAGGATCAATGTTGATTCTTTGACTACACTCAATAAAACTCGAACTCGTAACTTATCAGTTCATAGGTGCAGATGCTTAGAACTTAAGTAATCCACTCGTCTTAATTTTTATTGGACGCTTGACTTTTAAGATATATATGAGAGTCAAAAAGGTAAAGATAAAAGAAAATCCAAACCAAAATTCTTGAACTCTTTTCCCCTACTTGGACAAGGACTAGGGGACGCATACTTCCTACTTGGACAGGGACTAGGGGACACATACTTCCTACCAATGATAGTCAGCTACTCAAGAACTCGAACACAAGACAACTGATTAACCTAGCATACCACCGAACACAAGATCTCTTATTAACCTAACATAACGCCGAACAACTAACATCTAATTAACCTAGGATAGCACCAAAAAGCTGAGCTACATCATCTGGTACTATAATGAAAAACAAATGCTCCTAAGTATTGTTCATGATGTATGTGTGGGAAGGGAATATTGAAAAGTGGGGGATTAAACAAAGCCTAGTTGAAGCTCGAGTATACTAGGATGAATAAATATGGGGAAGATGCATGAATCCTTAAGTAGTGGAGCAAATAGCAATCTAAGTGGGGCCTCATGCAGGAAGCATCCATAAGGAGACAAGTTGAATCAATCTAATTAATTACTTCCTAAATCAGCGTGGGTAATAAACAAAAAAAATTTGTCAAGAGCTGAGTCACATTGGTTGCAAAGTCATTCATATTCCAATCAATCTTGGATCAATTCTCAACCTAGCAGGACACATGGACATTAGGCATTTGAGCATTTCAAGGATTTCTTGTAAATTTCTTGTATCCTATATGTAAAGAAGAAGAAATCTTCAGATTAGCACTGTAAATGATGCACATAATCTCAAGGAAAATGACAGTAATCTTATATTACCATTTACACACCAAAACTAACTACATGTTACACAGTGGCTCAGTTCAGCATCAGCCCTGATACTAGTTATTAAGGCAAAAGAAGATTGTCCAAAGTTCAATTAAAGGAAACTATTCGTACAGTTCTCGTTTAGTGGATCACTAGTCACCGTACAGAACTGTAATCGAAGCCCCAGGTCAATGGTTTTCTTATTATCAAAGCCAAACACATTCAAAGATACACTTATGTCATTCTGCTTCTCAGTAGAGTTTGCTTTTAGCACTAATATCCGAAGAAAATCAAGAAAAACCCGGAGAGGTTTCACGGTACAAATATTTAATCCTTCAGCAAATCTTCGAATCTCAACTTTCTAGTTCCTCCCAACAAGAAACAGTTCCTATTATGAACTTCAATTACAGCCATACGCACCAAATAGCCTAACATGCCTACACTACCTATGCCTGCATCATAACCAATCAGCTAAGACCAATGGCAGAGACAAGGCCTAATAACACGCCAATCCAACTTCAAAGTTCAAAAATCATCAAAGTGCATCATGAATATTCCCATCCCTTCACAAAATTCCTCGTGGTAGGTTTGGACACCTAAATTAAGGGTCATTCAACTGGGATTTATGAAAGGCATTGGCAATTCCAGTGAACTCTATTCTAGCTCCAACTCCAAGTCTAAACCTAAATTTCTCACATTGATGCTATACTCAGACTTCAGTAATTATACAGGGTTATCACCTCAGCCAAATGACTCTTGCCACATTAACTAAGATTATTAACAAGCTAATCATCTCAACTCAAGCTTACATAAGAGCACAATAAACAATTGATTATCAACTATATAAACAGAAAGCACAGTACTTTAACCAATAACCCTTCCTAATAATAACATTAATAAATTGATCCATATATACATGAATATAATCCCATAACCCATATAATGATTTCATCAGGCGAATATATACATCATTATTTACATAAATTACCATTATCAGAGCAAACCAATCACCTAACTCCATCCCATATTAATCAGGGCAACAACAATCAATCTTACCATTCAGCAGACCGGAACCTTTCCACGATCACCAAACCCACCCGCAACAGACCTAACCACCTTCTTCAAAGCAAAATGCAAGCAGTTCGACATGGAGATCCAACACAGAACTTCGTAAACAAAATCCCAAGCCGGATCCGACACCGAATTATCCGAAAACTCATCCCAATTCGGCCCCCCATACCCACCAAAACCCCACCCTTTACCCCCACCGCCACTCCCGAAATACCCATCGCCGCCGCCGAACTCCCCTCCACCACCAAAAACAAAAAACCCATTCTCCCCACCGTCCCCATCAGCTAGAATCTTCCTCTTCACGCGGCGGATACTCCGAGGCCGCCGCTTCGTCACAGTCCTGGTGGGTGGCCGCGATGAGGCGGAGATACGATGACTTGCCGGCGGATCCGATGACTTGTCGGCGGCGGAGAGAACATTGTGGGGGCGATTGAGGAGGAAATTCGAGTAGGCTAACGACTGCGATGAACTTGCGATCGACGAAATCGCGTCCGAAATCACTGATATCTCCATTGAAATCCGTTGAATTTGGGAATTAGGGATCGGAGAGACGAAGAGAAATCGTGTAGATATTGCCGACAGAAGACGTGAATACGAAGAAAAAGGAGGTTTCCAAATTGTGGTAGGAATTTTTTTTAGTTTATTTCAAAATTTCCCGGCATAATGGGTTTTTAATTGGGCTGAATCAAACAATACTGGCCTATCACCTTTATTTTGGGCTTTCTGTAAATTGAAATTGTGGGGGAAATTAAATATACTGTTTGGCCCAATCGTATTTGTTCAGTTTTTTTTAAAAAAAAAGGATCAACGCTCGTTCCCAACTATCTGATAAAACTCGAATCTGTGACCTACCAGTGCACAAGTACAGATGCTTATCACTTAAGTCATCCGATAGTCTTAAATTTGTCCAACTTAGTATACTGAAAACTCATTAATTAAACTTTTGGTAAACAAATAAGTAAAGATTTTTTTGGTACATAAATTACCATAAAATATTGAACTGAGATAGTTTGAACTAGATTAGTGGTCAAAGCAATATAATGAGAGGTGAGTGTTTTATATTTATCTTATGAATGATGTAAATTTTAAAGAAAGTGATCAATTAAACAACAATGTGCGGAATCCATTTGTTTATATTATTGATTGGTTTTTGTCAAAAACTGGTTTGTGTTAGAATTTACATAACTAGGTGGAATGAACTATTTTAATAAAATCAGATTAATGAAAAAGAAAATAGTTCAAGAGTCCTAGAGATCAAAGCGGTTACGATCTGTCTCTCTCACTTAATATAATAGTATAGATATTAGCTACTTAGCTGCGGGGGCACATAAAATATGGTCGTGGGTAAAGTTCAACAAATAAATAAGGGTAAATCTTTCTTTGCACCTCAACCTTTGGGATGCGTTGCACTTTGAACCTTTAATTTTTTACGAATCAGTACCCAACCTTTGCAAGTTGTTTAATTTCAGTACCTAGGTCAACATTTCGACATAATTCTCAGGCCAAGGCACAGCGCGTGTGTTTCACGCGATTTCTTAAGGGAAATTTAGTCATTTCATTTTTTCACTAATTAAGAAATTAAAAAATACAAAAAAAACCAAAAAAAAAAAAAAAAGAATCTGCAGAAGAACATCTTCTGCAAAAATCATCACAACCTCGTAGATTAACCCGTAAGGGGGATTCCAACCCGGACCTTCTGCAAATCTGCAGAAGAATCATAGCTTCAAACAACATTCCCATCTCTCTCTCTCTCTCTAAATATATATGTGTATGTATGTAAATATATATATATATATATGTATGTATGTATATATGTATGTATGTATGTATATATACAGAAGAATCATAGCTTCAACCAACCCTGCTTGAGGCTCAGATCTGGGTCAATATATATGTTTCCCGGCTTTCTTACTTCAGAGAGGGAGAAAGAAGTGGAGGTGGCGCCGACTGTTGCGACCGGAGCTGGAAGTCGGCGGCAGTTATGACCAAAGTGGCGAACCCAATTCCTCCACCTTCGTTGGGTAGAAAAAATTCGCTCCCTGAAAATCTTCCATAGCCGAATAAAAAAAAAAAGGCCCCCAGAGCACACGCACATCCCCCTTCCCCCTCCTTGCAAATCTTCCATAGCCAAATTAAAAATAAAAAAGGCCACCAAGCAAGGCTTCATCCCCAAGCTTCAAATTACAAGAAAATTATATGCATCTTCTTCCAAAGCTTCATCAGTGCTGCTTCACAGCCTAGTCGTCGGCGGTTTCGACACCACCGCGCCACCACTAAACCAGACCTCCTTGTCAGTGGTTTCGACACCACCACGCCACCACAAAACCAGACCGCCTCCCCATAGATACCCCACCACTACCACCAAATTAGGCTATCTCCTCATAGATCCGTCACCACCACGCCAAATCGACTCCCTAAATTTGCCGCCGTGCTCCCACCGTTAAATCAGAAGCCCTTCCTCTTCATCTTCTCCACCATCTGAGTTCTTCAATTTTCTTCCATTTCTCCACCTTCTAAGAGACCAAACAGATTTTCTTTTTTTTTGGGTTTTTTTGTGTTTTTTAATTTCTTAATTAGTGAAAAAATGAAATGATTAAATTACCCTTAAGAAATCGCATGAAACACACGCGTTGTGTCTTGACCTGAGAATTATGCCAGAATGTTGACCTAGGTACTGAAATTAAACAACTTACAAAGGTTGGATACTGATTCGTCAAAAATTAAAGGCTGGGTACCAAAGTGCAACGCTGACGCACTCCAAAGGTTGGGGTGCATAGAAAGATTTACCCAATAAATAAGTTCAAAAAGATAATTATTTGAAACTAAATATATTAAACATTTAAATATAATTATTCCCTTAGTATTTAATTGCATCCCACGTTTTAGTACAGGGATACATGCTAATCTACGGCATGATTGGTATGATGGAATGAGGTGAGAATGAAATGAGCATTCCCACATCCATTCCTAAACCCTTGATTGGTACAAAATATGATTGGGAATACTCATTACTGAGGTAATGTCCATTCCTACAAATATGGGTTTATCCATTCCTTAGGTACCCCATGGTATTAGTCATTCCCAATCCTCAAAATTTATTTACTTTTTATATAATGGCCACATATTTATTAAATGTATATTATATCATTATTTTTTATTATGACGAATATTTATTCTGATTGAAAATTTAATAAATTGCATTTAATACATGTAAAAATAAATATAAATATAAATATACTATATATATATTATATTTAAAATACATGTTCAATATATTATTTTATTTACTTATAAATTCATAGATATGCATAATAGATTAAAATATTCATTAAGTACAAAATTTGACATTTATATTAAATTTATTTTTAAATATCATACATTATATTAAATATATCATATAATCTACGTATAAATATGAGAATATTAATAGCTTGTATATTAATACCTTTATAGTATTTATACGTATATATAAATCTCTCTCTCTCTCTCTCTCTCTCTCTCACACACACACACACACACACACATATACATATATATATATATATATTTGATTTGTACATAAAATAAATGTCAATATATATACACATTCGATATAAAATAATTACAATATATTACGTATGAAAACATAATATTGCTCAAAATAAAAAAATTAAAAATTATATTAATATAAAGTATTTTAATCATGTATTTAATCATCATTATTAATAATATTATTACTTATATTTTTATTTGTGAATAATATGATCGAAATAAATCTAAAATTTTTATTCCATTCCTAACTGTATGAACGTACCAATCATATGAATGCTATAATAAAGTCATTCCATTCCATTGTCCATTCCATTCCAAAATTCATTCCTTTACTGCCTCATTCCATTCATGGATACCAATCATGCCTAAATACCTCGAAATTATTGAACTTGGGATAATTCTAGCCCTTAGCGGGTCGCGGTAAAATCAACATAATAAGAAGATAAGTGTTTACACCAATCGATCATATGATTACTATAAATTTTAGAGAAAGCGATCAATCAAATACATAAAATACACATGTTTACATAATTAGTTGGGATCGATCGAAACGGATCTGCCCCATAAGCCTAGAAGTTTCCAAAACAAAGATTAAACTTGCCAATCTTGTTGGGGAAGCCCAAAAAAAGAAATGGGAAGGGAGAACCAGAGATAGGATTTTATTCGAAGTAGTCAAAATTAATAATGTAATAATTTTAATTCTTTGTGGAGACAGAAATAAAAAAAAACAAAAGTAATATATATTGTTTTTAATTAAAGATAGAATGGATGGTATCATATCTTTTCTGATCACCAGGCCTTAAAAGAGATCTATAATAGTTATGTTTATTATATATTTATATGAAGAAATAATTAGTATCATATAGAAGTGCAAGGGCAAGTTGTCTAACTAGCCTGCATTTCACATTTACTAGCTATATATTAATTATTAACACAGTACCATAAATCATCATTAATCATTAAATACTAGCTAGCTCATATGATCAAAATAATATTATTTGAACACACCATAATTATTTAATCATACCATATCATATAGAATAAAATATATATGGAGAAAATAATAGCGTTGCACCCCACGTTCTTAGTATATACGAAAATGGGATACAACTAATCTATAAATACCTCCTATATATATATATAAGCCCAATCAAAGTAAAAAAAAGAAACACATATTCTTAATTTCTTAGCATCGATATATATTTTTTCTTAAGTATGGGGCGTATGATTAGCACCAAGAGCGCGTGTCTGCTGCTTGTCTTGATGATTACACTCTGCTCCGCCGCCGGAGCTGATCGCCGCCGCCTGTTACAGTTGGGTGCCGTCGACTCTCTACCAATTCCCAAACGCAGTCCAGTACTAGATGTGTCTCCGATTCGTGATACAGAGTCAATGTTGTACTGGTATAAGGTTGCATACGGTTTTGTAAGAGTCGAAAACACTGCACAGCTTAGGCGCGCGGTTGCTGACATGGAGAATCTTTTAGACCAGCATCCGCCTCCTGCTTCCATAGCTAATCTTACGACTGAGGAGGCGGCGCAGCTCACCGCTTGGGTTGCTGCCGCCAGGAGTCGTCTGAACGTTTTGGAAGCTGCACTTGCGGAGACAGCGGCGCCGCCGCCGGCCGCAGCGTGATTCTTGTATGAATAGGGTATGGAATGGATTAAGGTTTTCATTATTCTAGTTGTCCGTGTTGTCGTGTGCTTTCGTTGATGTGGTATACATATTTCTTTTTTTGGGATTAATTTGTGGGGCGAATTACATTTAGGTCCCCTGAGGTTTGCCCTAATTATAAATCAGTCCCTCTTGTTTCGAAAATTACATATTAGTCCCTAAAAACACTGTTTCAATTGAGGTCCCTGGACGCCGTTAGGTTCCGTTAATTTTGATATTTGAATTTTCGAAAAATATTACAATAAAATCCCTGAACCATGAATTTTCTTACAAAACGACCCCTTAACTAAATCACATCAACAATGTAGTCCTGTCAAAATTAACGGAACCCTAATGGCGTCCAGGGACCTCAATTGAAACAGTGTTTTTAGGGACTAAAATGTAATTTCCGAAACAAGAGGGACTGATTTGTAATTAGGGCAAACCTCAGGGGACCTAAATGTAATTTGCCCTTAATTTGTGCATGTAATCGGAAAATTCTAGATTGAGTCTGACTCGATCAAATTGGTGTAACGAAAACACGAGTATTTTATTCTTACAGTGTGGTTAGTGGAAAATTGGGAGGATTGATAAATCAAAAAGTGTATTATACTTGTGTTTTTAATTGATTAGACTCGATCGAGACAGGTCTGGGCTAAAATTTTCCCATATGATGGAAACAAATATTTTACGCTTATCGTGTGGTCGATGAAAAATTTATAAAGAGTGATATACGGAAAAAAGTACATAGCACGAGGTACAACTAATATGCATGTTGGATTAACAATGCTCTTTTCCAAGACGTGCAATCTCGTTTCATATTCCTTAGTTGAAAAAATTAGTGGTTTGTCGTATATATGATCCAATCAGATATGTCAATATGTCCCGTGTTCAAATTCTGATTGGGTATACGTGTACTAAAAAAATTCAATCAGATATAACTATAAATATATATAGCTCGCTCCCTGCATCATAAACAAGAAATTAAACAAACACCATATAACTAACCATGTTATGCACCACACTTCTAGTGATTCTTTTGATGATGTTCATAGCGTTCATGAGTGGTTGCTCAGCATCAGGCAGCCTGTTGCCGGTGGCCGGAGACACTTCCGGCAGGCACCTTTCGTTCTATTTTCTATTGGGGGATTCATGTAATAATATCGCTTTTGTATGGTTGTAATAAAAATTTAACCCGTACTGTATTTCGTGATTTAAAATCCCAATCTAAAAAAACTAATAGTTAATAAGGTTTAATTGAAAATAAGATATATATGATCAAATAATTCAAAATCACAAGAAGGAAGTAGACTCTAATTTGGGACGAACCAATATTAGATCAAGTGACAATATATCTTGAATGAAGGATCGAGTATATATTTTGATTTTTCTTTGAACAAATCATAGTTATTGATGATCCATTAATATTACATGATTTCAAATATATTTTTTATCATATATATGATTAAATATTTCTTCTTAATTTTAGGTTATTTTAGAGGAAACGTTATGTTTAGTTCTTAAAGTTTTAATCTCTTAAATTTTAAAAATAACAAATAAATTCCTAATATTATTTTTTTTTTACTTAACAAATCAGCTAAGTGTGCGTCTAGTAAGAGTGTTTTAAAAAAAATAAAAATTTGAGGAAATGTTTCATAGTAGATACAAAGATCAATATATATAAGAGATTATAGGATAGCCTTGAGGTAATGTACATCTCACGCTATAAGTACCATGTCGAGAATAAGGCTGGGGTCGGAGCATCCGACCTGGAGCGACTATCCATCGAGGCTTCCAGATCATCACTACGTGACAACACATGGCGCCAATTTGCATCACGAAATATTTCTCCGGCAATATATAAACTAATAAAAAATCTCACTAAAACTATTAAAAAATACTAATTTATGAATTAATCTATTTAATCTATATACAACCAAAAAAAATCTATTTATTAGATTTAGGGGTTGATTATAAGTTTTTTAATTTTAATATAGGGTAAAAAAAATTATAATTATATAATTAATAAAATATTACATATTAAAGGTACTATATATATTAATTATATAGAAGGGTAAAAAAAAAGTATTGCAACATTATAAAAATTAAAGGTATTGCATAGACGTGCAAAGCGAGTGCAGATTTTCTAACTAGCCCGCATTCGCACGTACTATATATTAATTATTAATACAGTACTTTAAAGTTTAAATCATGATTAAAATTTAAAAATCATTAAATACTAGCACGTATGATCATAAAAAAATATTATTTAATCATCTATATTCTATTATTAAAGGTCAGACTCCATTGTGTCTCTTGGACTTGATCTTTTTTTTTCTTTTATTTAATTTTTTTTTTCAACATACTGAGAACGTTTATAAATTAGTTACTTATCTATTAACCCTACTTTTCTCTGATCTCATGTTTATTTTTTTTTCAATATTATTATTTTTTTCCTTTTATTTTTTAATTTATATTTTAAATATTTTTTATTAATATATAATTATTAAATTTATATTAAGATGAACAATTTAATTTAATATATTTAAATAATAATATTTTTTCCTTTACACACACGTTGAGTGTGCAAAATTACTAGTATAATATTATATCATATACATATATTTGAAATCCTAATATCAATTCCCCTTCCGCAAACCCTAGCCGCCCGACTTCAGATCTTCTAAATTTTCGTTGCACGATGACGATGATCGAGACAAATGATTTTGGGTACGGATATCGGTATGAGTTTCGATTGGATGATGGTATAATTCCCCGGTGTAAGTACACGCGATCGGCCGGAGTGAAGACGTTCCTATTCGAGATCAGATCGAATTTCATCGTGAGGACAACGGAAGGAGTTGAAGAGATACTCGGTACAGAGACTTTCAATCGCTCCTTGGAAGAAACTGCTAATTTCTCCCTCTTGTTGGACCATATGTTGTTGCTTAGGTTTTCAAATGAATATTTGTTTTCCATCGAGGGGTACCAAAAATTTACCAACGCGGTGGTGTCTTTCGCCAGACAAAACGCTGATGGGCGCGACGTCATCCCTGTTGCGGTGGAATTTGATGTTTGCACCCTGCAAAAGACGGGGGAGCCGCTTGACGATGTAATGGAACGATCAATCAGTCCTGGGAAATTGGTGCCACAATACTTGGTCTCAACTGATGCGGGTTTCGAGCGATGTCAATCTTCGGATATGAATGGGTTTTTCCTTATTTATTTAAGAGGTGAACCCAAATTAGATATGGATTTGGAAGCTGAGGATGAGTGGTTTGAGCAGTTTTATGTGATTCAAGTGAAAGATGTGGATCAGGGGCATGATTTGATGAATGAGTGCGGTATGTGCGGCCACGGTCCCAGATTGGGTAATCAAATAGCGCTTCTGAAATGCGGCCACACTTTCCATTGGCACTGCGCAGTGAATTGGCTGGAGAGAAACGATACTTGCTTCACGTGTGGTGCGAAAGAACATCATTTTTTGTCTCGTAATAATAAGTAGATATTCATTTTGTTTTAGTTTCATTCTGCTGACTGTTTTGTTACTTTCCTCCTCCTCCCGTTATTCTGGTGCGACTGTTTTATTACTTTCCTTCCTCCTCCAGTTATTCTGGTGTGTTACGAAAGGAAAAAAAAAAAAAAAAAAAAACATACATATATATCAGACCAATCAAAGTAGAAAATTAAACACATATTCCTAATTTCTTAGTTTCAATAGACACATATTCATTGGCCATAATTGGAGAACGAGCATTGATTCGAGATAGTTGAGGAACCAGCATGGATAGCACGTGTTTGCTGCTTCTCGTCATGATTACGTTCTTCTCCGCTGCAAAATACGCCGGAGCTGATCGCCGCCTGTTACAGTCGTCGGGTGCTGCCTTAGTAAGTTTACCGTCTGTATTGTGCAGGATTTAGTGAATGTCTTAGGAGAAATTACGTCTGGTTTAGTGACCTCCTTGCCGAATGTTTTAGACCCTTTGAGAAAGGCAATAGAAGATATGGCAACAGCTGCAAACACTGAACAGTTTAGGCGCTCGGCTGCCGCCCTGGAGAATGTTTTGGACCAACTTCTATAGCCTGATACCATAGTTAACCTTGCAAACTCTCCAGAGGCGGAGGCGGCACAGCTCGCAATCGCTGTTGCCGCTGTCAGGAGTCGTTTGAGCGTTTTGATAGCTGCACTTGATGGTCCTTCGGTGAAGGTGGTGCCGCCGCCGGTAGCAGCGTGATGGTGTGGTTCTTGCGTATGCATAGAGTTTGGACTAGAATTTTCCTTCGGTCGACATTAATTTCATTTTTCTTCTTGTTGGTGTGCTTTTGTTGTTGTGACGACATATTTTTGTATTTTGGGATTTTTGTAATATGCATGGAATTAATGTTGGCTTTTGTGGTTGTAATTGAAGTATATTCGATGCTGTATTGCTTTTTCACTAAAATTATTGAATTATCCAAAATTATAGAGAGAAAATATCATTTTTCGTCTTCTAAAGATGCCCTTATTCGATTTTGGTCATAATCTTTTAATATTTATTACACTGCATCTTTTTTTATTCCACATTTCTCAATTTCAGTCCTTTAGCTAACGGACGTTAAAAAACTGACGGCCCAAAAATAGGTCAAGTATTTACATAATTCTCCATCTACAAACTTAGAATTCCTATACAATTCATAAAAGTAATCAAAATGCAACAGGTAAATATGCCAATATTATGAACCATATATATGCATATATCATTAGTTGATCCTTGTGATGATGATCATGACGTCGAGTTGCTCCGCCTCACGCCACCTGTTACAGGCGGCCGAAGGCACCGCCGCCACGGATTCATATATACAAACTGATCTCGCAAACCTTGCAAGTTTACTCTTTGGTATCATGGGAGACGTAATATTTTTTATTTTTTATTTTTTGAAACGATGTAATTAATACTACAAGAGAACAGATGGATTTCGAGAGAAATTTTTGAGTGATTAATTTCGAGAGAAATTGGGCCACATATAGTTTTTGGCCCGATCAAATTTGTTCGGTTATTCTCTGATGAAAAAGTCACTAATTAAAATTTTGGTTAACAAATAAACAAAGAATTCGTTTGTATATAAATTGACATAAATTATTGAACTAGGGATAATTCTAGCCCTAATCGAGTCGGGGTAAAATCAATATAATAAGAATGAGTTTTTATGCTTATCAACCATGTAATTGTTATAAATTTTAGAGTAAATGATCAATTAAATACATACAATACACATGTTTACATGATTATTTGGGCTCGATAGAAGCGGATCTGCCCTAGAAGCCTAGAATTTTCCAAAACAAAGATTTTGGGGAAGCCCAAAAAAAGAAATGGGAAGGGGAGAACCAGAGATAGGATTTTATTTGAAGTGGTCAAAACTAATAAAATAATAAGGCATTAGTTATGTTACATTTAACTAGTAAATATGGTGGGGATTAGCTTCCAAAAAATAATATTGCATAATTAACGCTGTCTAATAATTTTAAGAGGAAACTGCAATTTTGATACAAAAAAATTTTCGGTGAAAAAATTAACTCATAACTCTAAAAGTTCGCAATCTCATGCACTATTTGACCTGAATAGATATAACCCGCCGGAAAACCCGTTCAAAGCTTGCAAAACCTGCTTCGTGGCAAATTCTCCAACGGACACGTGGTGGTCCGGTAGGTTTTCCGACGAGTCATATCTATTCGGGTCAAATAGTGCATGAAATTACGAACTTTTAGAGTTATGGGTTATTTTTTTCTAAAGAAAATTTTTGTATACCAAAATTGCGAATTAAGGTGAGTTAATATACCAAAATTACAATTTTATCTGATTTTAATTCTTCGTTGAGACAGAAATACAAAAACCAAAATTAAGATATATATTTTTTTAATTAAAGACAGAATGGATGGTATCATATCTTTTCTGATCACCAGGCCTTAAAGAGATCTATTAAATTAATAGTTATGTTTATTATATGAAGAAGTAATTAGTATCGTATAGACGTGCAAGGGCAAGTTTTCTAACTAGCCTGCATTTCACACTTACTAGCTATATATTAATTATTAATACAGTACCATAAATCATCATTAATCTTTAAATACTAGCTAGCTCCTATGGCAAATATGGTCAAAATAATATTATTTGATCATACCATATCATATCCAATAACATATATATATAGCGTTGCTCCCCACGTTCTTAGTATGAAAATGGGATACAACTAATCTATAAAATACCTCCGATATATATATATATATATATATATATGAGCCCAATCAAAGTAGAAAAAAGAAACACCTATTCTTAATTTTTTCTTAAGTAAGTTGAGCATGTGGCGTATGATTAGCACCAAGAGCGCGTCTCTGCTGCTTGTCTTGATGATTACACTCTCCTCCGCCGCCGGAGCTGATTGCCGCCGCCTGTTACTGTCGGAAGCCTTCAACTGTGGACCTCCCTTACGAACGTCAATTTCCAAACCCATTCCTTCGGAGTACATTTCCATGAATAACCTAGATGAGAATTTTGTTCGTGATATGGAGGAAGAGGTGTGCATATTTAATTATGTAATAGCCCAAACCACTCCACAGCTTACAGCCGAAAACACTGCACAGCTTAGGCGCGCGGTTGCTGACATGGAGAATATTTTAGACCAGCATCCGCCTCCTGCTAATCTTACGACTGAGGAGGCGGCGCAGCTCACCGCTTGGGTTGCTGCCGCCAGGAGTCGTCTGAACGTTTTGGAAGCTGCACTTGCGGAGACAGCGGCGCTGCCGCCGGCCGCTGCGTGATTCTTGCATGAATAGGGCCCGGATCGGATTAAGATTTTCATCATTCATTGGCTTTGGATTTCCTCTTTTAAGTATATGTTATAATTTTTTATTTTACTCATATACATACACGAAATATATTATTAATAGATGGTTTAAATTTAAAGAGAGATTTCTAATCTCGATCCTCTTTTAATATACTGGGTCTGGGTGTACATGTAAGTGAAATAGTTGTTGGTGCTTTGGTTGTGTTATATTTCTCTTTCGGGATCCGTGTAATATGTGCATGGAATTGCTGTTGCTTTTGGTGGTTGTAATAAAAGTGTAATTGATGTTGTATCATTTTCTTTTCTATAAAATTTCCCAACCCGGATGCATGTGATATTTAATTAGAGACAATCTCTTGAAAAGAGATGATGGAACATGATAATGATGTACGAATACTTTTAAAAATATAATTTTATTGTGTCGTATCATGTAGTGTCGGACACTCTTCACGTGGAAAATTCAAAAAAAAATCTGTATCACCGTATCTCTATCGTATGGTTTTCTGTATCGTCTTGTCCGTATCCATGCATTATAGATGATAATTAGTTCACAAATGAAACTCTTATTTGGGCTATATTTTTTATTTTTATATTTTATTTATTGAATTCGAGTCCAGCTAATATAAATCATGAATCATGATTAATCATTAATGTATATTAGCTGCGGTGACACATACGAAATGGGTGTTTGAGGTTCAACTTATAAAGAATTCAAACAAAAAAAAAAATTTTTAATTAAATTAATCCTATATATTTTTTTAAAACAATGTTTAACATTAGTTAGTCCGATCTATCGTATAAAATAACGTACTTGAAGAAGAAAAAGTAGAGTGAATGAGAGTACTCTTTAATTTGCATCCCACGTACGTTTTAGTACGATGATACAACTAATTAAAAATATAATCCCTCGTAAATATACCATGGCTACAATATAAAATAATAAAATTAAGTATGCAAAATGCATTATTATGTATTCTAATTAATTAATTAATGCTCTTGGATGAACATATTTCACTCTAATTGATTAAGATGAGTGAATTTAATTATCATCTTATAAAATTATTTACTTCACTTATATCTTGATATTGTAATATGAAGTATTGTAATTTATTGGGAGAAAAATTTTTGTGGTCATCTTTAATGTTTTCTTAAGAACACAAAGTAATTGAACAACATTTTTTATTAAAAAAGAAAACATATATATAAATTTTAGACAAATTCAAATTGATGTCGATTAAGAACAACCTTTACAATTAAAAGATCCATTTTCATGGTGAAAGGTGTTTGATGGTGAAGAAACTTGGAAGGGATTTAAACACCGATCAATTTAGAAGTTGTTTGAGGAAAGGAAGACCATCACAGGAGTTTGAGCCTCAGGAACTGGGTTTCCAATGGTGCGTGGGTTCTTCCAGCTAGGATAACACCAGAAATGAAGAAATGTAAGGAGCTTGGGAAAGATGAAGACGCAGAAAGAATGAATGTCCAGTTCAACGTGCAGTGTATTGTGGGGAAGATGACTCAGGGGAATACGAGTGTAAAATTCCCATATTTATATGTTAGGGGCAAGGGTGCTTTGGTAAAATTGACCGTGTGGTCCCAAACCCGTGTTGCCCTACACGCGTGGCAGCGTGTGATGGTGTGAGAGTGACACCCCTGGAATATGCTCATGTACGGATGGTGGTGGATGTCAGAAGCAGTTGTGCGACAACCGCATGAGCGCTAGGTTACCCGGAGAGGGTCACATGGGCGCAGGGACGCTTGAGGGTGCGTTCAAGAGAGGACCTGACACGAGCGTCGGGACGCTCGAGGGAGAGGATTCCCCAGATTGGCTTGTCCGAGCATGGTGACTCTCGGGTGAAGCTCCAACCCTGAGATCACTCGTACCCTCGAGAGGGCTCTGAGCCTGCTGGTGTGGACCCTGGCGGATGAGTTATGCTCTGAGGATCACGTGAGCGGTGCGAGTGTGCAAGCGTCAGGATGATCTCGATCGTGGAACAAGCAAGGGAGTGTCCCGTACTTGTGACGCGAGTCTTGGGTTGTGATTGTCCCTGTAAGGTGATATTGCGAGTGTCAAGCGTGACTGGGAGAGAGATTCCCACGCTCGAAGGATTCACTCTGGCAAGTGGGCCTCAGTCAGTAAAGCTGTAGGCAGATGGGCTGGATCCGTCATCGCTAGCCTATCTTCTCGTGCATCCAGGCCCAAGCGTTCCAGATTGATCTGGCTGAGTCGTCCAGATCCCGACACGTGTACGGTGATGATTCGAGTGTGATTTGGGCCCATCATTTTGCCCCCCAAATTCTGTAGTTACGCAAGTGTACTGTAGAATTTTGAAATCCGAACCCTAACTTTGAATATGCGAGGGTCAATCTCTTGGAGAGAAGTGTGACGGATAGTATTCCACAGGGGACAACTTCTGACAGTTCATTAAATGCCATCTTGTCGTTCTGGCGCTCGAGTGAATCCACAATAAATGCTGAGTGGAGACGTGTTTGTACGTTTCCATGAAACGGGGCGTGTATATCGGGAAACGTGTGACGGTTACCAAAAGTGGGGAGTTTTCTAGGCGGGAATGATTGCATTTTGAATTAATTATCCCAATCATGCCTGTTAACTCCCACCTATAAATAGGGATTTGTAAACCCTTTTCAATCTTTCACGCTTTCAGTATTCTTCAAGGCAAAAACAACAGCCCATTCCTTTGCAGTTCCTTGCGATTTCCTGCGAATTTTCCGATGAACTTCTTCACCAGACTTAGGTAAACCACTGTGATTTTTGAGTTTTCCTTGTGCTAACCCTAGATTTAGGTTGTGTAAATCATCACTCTTGCGTGAAGGATCCTTCTGAGTAGCCATTTCTTTACAAATATCCTCTTTTTCTGTCAAATACTTCTGCAACACTGTAAGAGCCCGGATTTTCGAGATCAGGATAGCACGGGTAAGTAAAGGGTTAAGAGGAAAGCGTTTATAGCCTTAGTCCATTACACATTCCATTTTACGTGAATTATGTGCATATGTGTTCTGATTTATGATTTGTGTCTTCTTGAGAGAACCATATCACTATGCATTCACCGAACCCTAGACCTTTACCTAAACCTTAAGAAACCTTAGAAAGCCGATTTTCATATTTTCCAAATTCATATAATAGCTTTCATCATCCCGAAATACGTTTTGAAAATTGTTTGTCGAAAATTCCATTTAGGTCCCTAGTTACTATTCACCCTTAATTGTAGAAAATTTTCGAGACACTTTTACCTACCCAATATTGGGTTCGATAGAATCCTTGCGAAAATTTATGAATTATGGTATGATTCCCAAACCCTAATTCTTAACGTAGCTTCCGTAGAAATCAAAACCGGTCGAAAAATCCTAGTTTTGCCCAAAATTAGAAATTTTCGAATTTCAACGTTTTTCCTATACAATATTATAACCATTACGATCCTTGGATTATTTTATGAATTTTAAGATCTTTTCCAAACTCTAGCTCAAATCCTAGCTCGTTTTATAAATTTTTTCTATTTTTCCCAAAATACTATTTCCACCGTAAAAACTAATTTTCAAACCATGCAACATTTGGTATCCAATATTACAGTCAAAATGATCCTTAAATTATTTCAAGAATCATGGACACTTTCTCAGAGATCAATTCACATTCTACCTTCGTTTATGAATTTTATCGTATTTTTCAAAATTCCCGAACGACTACTACTTTAAATGTAGACGTTCAAACGTTAAGTGTTTATAACCATTAGAAAGCTCTTTCAATTCTCTTTTTTTTTTTTTTTGCAATTTCTCTCATTTCAAACTAAAACCTAGACATTCTTCTACGATTTTATTATCATTTTCATCCTATTTTAGAATTATTTTTATTTTGTCATAATTACTAGACAAATTAAATATATCTTAAATATACACCTAAGTATACACATTAATCCCCTAATAAATGAACCTAGCTTATTCACCACCATGACTCACCTAAATAAGTCTTCAAAATTGCAACATAAACCCCCAAGACATACCTATAAATACCCTACAGATCACTACATAAAATTCACACCAAAATCTCCCAACATATCTCTCTCTCTCTCTCTCGTGACTCTCTCCCTCTCTCACTAAGGTGCATTTTTCTTTTATTATTTCATGTTTTATATTATGTTTTTAATATAATAATATTAGTAGCATGCTTAGGTTTAATTAGATTATGCTTTAGAAATTTATTTTTATAAAATATAGGCATAATTGTTAGTTTTCACTACAAGAAATTCCCGGAATTCCGACGGAAAATTCCGAGGGAAACAGGCCGTCGGAATTCCCTCGGAATTCCCCAGGGAATTCCGACGGGATTTCGACGGAATTTGTTTTTTTTTTAAATAAAAATTAAATAAATCCGACGGAAATTCCGTATGAATTCCATCGGATTTTTTAAAAAATAAAATTTAAAAATAATATTAAATAATTCCGATGGGATTCCCGTCGGTTTTTTAAATATAAACTATACAAATAGAAATTAAATAATTTCGACGGGCATTCCGTCGGATTTTTTAAAAATAAAAAATAAAAATAATATTAAATAATTCCGACGGAAAATTCCGTCGGATTTTTTAAAATTAAAAATAATATTAAATAATTCCGACGGAAAATTCCGTCGGAATCCCGTCGGATTTTTTAAAAATAAAAATTAAAAATAATATTAAATAATTCCGACGGAAAATTCCGTCGGAATTCCGTCGGATTTTTTAAAAATAAAAATTAAAAATAATATTAAATAATTCCGACGAGATTTCCGTCGGAATTCCGTCGGTTTTATCTATGCTTAAATTGAATTCTTATGACGTATTATAATATTTGTAGTTATAATTAATATTTTCTTAGAACTCAATTTTAAATATAGTCTACAAAATTTATGATTTTATTATTTCAAATGATATATAAATATTTGTATCAAACTAAACCAATGAATTGATCTAGCTCAACTGGTTTACCTTGGTTTCCATAAGGTCTTCCTACTGCGAGGTTGGGTGTTCGAATCCCCAGTGGCTCATTATGTTTTTTTTTTTCCAGTAAATTCCGACGGAATTCCGAGGAAAATTCCGTCGGAAATAATTAATTAAAAATTTTTTTAAAGCAAATTCCGACGGAATTTCGAGGGAAATTCCGTCGGGAGATATATTTTATTTTTTCAAAAATACGACTATTCCGACGGGATTTCCCTCGGAATCCCGTCGGAATTATTTTAATTTTAATTTTTTTTTTTTTGGTTTTGTCTCTCGGTTTTCCGTCGGTTTATAAATTCCGAGGAGGGTTTTTCCAACGGACTGTGTCCCGTCGGAATTCCGGGAATTTCTTGTAGTGTTTATGTACAATGTGCCTACATTATGGAATTTTATTTAATTAAATACATGAATTATGATATGATATAATAAGAATATGTATTTAAATAATTATGTTCTTGTTTGATTAAATTTATGCTTAGAATAATTTATTTAGATTTAATTTATGATTAAAGAGCTACATTAGAATTTAATTATATGTTATGAATTTAGAATTTATTAAATGTGATCATGAACTAGTATGAACATCTTCATAAGCTTAAGAACACATTCATAATGTTCTTGAATTAATCATGTGCACGTGTCATAGTGTGTGTGTGTGATCAATTTTATGTTATAAAGTGTTTAATTCATAAGAAATTGAATAGTAAATGTTTTCAATAGTAATTTTGACTTTTTGGTCAACAATTAATCAATTAATTTCGAAATTAATTTAAAATTAATTATAAAATAGGATTTTGGAATTTTAAATAAAGATTTTTCCAAATTAATTAAAAAATTAATAAAATTTTAAAATAATTTCAAAATCAACCTACATTGTTGAATTAAATTCTAAATTTAATTCCTAATACTCTAATTAAGGTCATAACATGATTAATAATTATTTAGGTGGTTAAAGAATTCATGAAACCTAATTAATTAATTAAATTTCCTTAAACAATTAAAATTAAATTTTACCGGGAAAATAATCTCTAAATGTTTTAAGAATTCTCTAATATGTTATATTTCCTAAACCTTATGTGATTATTTGATTAGAATAATAAGAACCTAGTTCTGAGTCAGTAGTAATTACTTTCAGGCAACAATTGCACTGAACAGTGGGATCCGTTCCAACCTATTTGAATTCCGGTACTAGGTGAGGGTTAAAACATTTTCAACTGGAATCATGTTTATACCTATATCTAATTATAAAATGATTTCCAAACCTACCTACTATTTGATTTCCTATCTATACATATTAATATAATACGATATTCCTCTTTATGAGGAAAATACCTTGAAGTTGGAATCAGGATCTTATCTGGACATTATATACTTCAGTCCTATTAATACTAAGAACTGATTCCCGACTAAGCAAGTAAATCATTATTATTTATCAAAATGGGCCCGGTGCGCAGCTGTGTCGAGCAATACCTGGAAGGCATCGGGCCGAAGGTATTGTTGGTGCCACAGACCGCCACCAACTCTTGGTAGTGGTTTAGCTGGAGCTTAGTTACTCTACGCCAAGAGACTTACAAGGGAGACAACCTCCCTGGGAGAGATAGCTTCCTCCCACATATTACATATCGTCGGTAGGGTTTGCTCCCTTACTGACACTACGGTCTTGCGGAGTTATTATCATACTTAGTTTTATTAAAGTACTGGTGCCTTGATCAGCCCGATACTATTTTACAAACATTTTAAGGAGATTGGAGGGAGACTCCTTACTTACGGGCGGTACAATTCTTTTATCAAACGGTTCATAACTTTTAAAATAAACTCCAAATACCCCTATCCCTATTTCAAACTTATGAACCGTATCCTATTTGTTATATCTTATTGCGATTATTTTAGACCAAAGAATTTCTTGGTCCTATATAAATATATAACTACATAAATCTATATCTAATCTTCCTTCACTTAGTCACTTTGATTAATTCCTCGCCTGTTTCAAATACATGATTTCAGGGAGCGAAGACAACGACACCTAGAGGTATCTTAAAGCTATAGGTGTCATACTTATTAGATCAGGTTTAGATTAAGGAGCATTTAATCTTGATCATGTATATACTGCTAATAAGCTGCTCTTATAATTTAACTCTGTACACCAGCTATCATACTACCCCTTACAATGTCATGCACTATTCTATGTGTTATCATGTTGCTTGTTGCAAGTTTTAAATTCTTTTATCTTCCGCTGCATTTTATCCTACGCTCTACTTAAGTACCATCTATACCGTTCGTAGTAGTATTTCTCCAGTGCTAGGTCTCACATCCACTCGACGGTAGTACGGTGCGGGAGTTGTAGTGTTAAGGGGGCGTTACAAACACCTTCATCTTCAAGAGCAAATACTATAATGGCGGATGAGATTATAAACCAAACAGCGAGAGAGATTGAGGAGATGTCCCTTGCAAGTTCTCCTCTCTAAAGCAATATACCGTACGCCATTCCAATCGAGGGGGTGCCGGAGGAGGCAAGAGACAAGGATCTCGATGGTGCCATCCATGGGATGCATGAGAGGAATCCTGAGGGGGTTGAGCAGCTTTTCGAAGAAATAGATCTATCTCTAAGGATAAAACAGCAAGGTGAAAAGGTTTTCCCGGTGTTGAATAGTGTTGTTAGGCCTCAAGACCACCAAGTTAGGGTGGCTATTGCTAGCCCTCAGGAGGAAACGGGGGTTTTTTAGCGCCAAGCAGGGGCAGAGCCTCCCCGAAAATACAGTCGAAGGGATAATGAACCGCCGACTCAAGTGAGGAAGTCCAACCCCACCAAACAGATAAAACTCCAGATGAAATTGAGAGTACCATGATGCTCGCGGAGCTGGCCCTCTTGAAGACTCAGGTTTACTGGGATAATGTCTATACTACCCGTCTCCCCACCAATCATAAACGAGCCAATCATCCACCTCCAGGAATGATGACCGTTTACAGAGACACCGTACTGGCAGGGGGTTTAAGGTTTCCTATCCCAGCTCCGATTGCCAATATCCTGAACTTTTTGAATTTGAGTCCTTCACAGATCCTGCCCAACGGTATCGCCTTATTGAACACCTTTGTGATATTCATGGGGGTCACATGCCATGAGCCCACGACCGACAATTTCAACAGCTTGTTCTAGGTAGCGCGCTCTCCACGCTCGTCTCCGAGGGACGACTTTTACTATGTCCAGTCCAAATCAGGTTTGAAGATGGTTGATTCGCCTTCGACTTCGTACGGAGAGAACTGGAAGGAGAAGTTCTTTTTCGTGGGGGCGCCCGGGGGTGTATTTAGGGTTCCCCGAAAGTGGGTAGTACATGGGGAAGGTCCCATAGTGAGGTCCAGGTTTGGCTCTATTCCTTTTGAGCAGTGGGCCAATAGTTTGGCCCTCGTTATGAAAAACAATAAGTGGTTGTCTAGTTGATCAAAGCCAAACACTTGATGCGTGATGAGGAGGTTTTATTCTGTTACGGGCTCGTGAGTCCTCCAGAAATGATCGCCCATCCTCCCGTTCGAACGATGAATAGAGATAGTTAGATTCTAGGAATTAACTTTGCTAACTTTTTAGAGAGCACTAACTCTTGAACTTTGATGCATTGTAAGAGCTATCTTGACGCTCGTTTACTTCCTTACTCGCAGACGTAGACACACTGATAGCAGGAAGCAGCGCTGAAGCTATCGCCGCCATGATGCGCGCTCGTAGGGCGTTCGACAACCAACCACAACAACATCAGCAACCCCAAACTACTCCACGAGGGGGGCGTGGTACTAGGCGAGGGTCAGGAAGAGGAGAAGACGGCCGGGGGAAAGGCCGCGGAGATGGAAGGGGTAGCCGTGGAGCGGGCCCGGTTGAGGACTTGACCATCGGGGATGCTCATGATATCACTCCCCCGGGTGCCTTCGAGGGTCGAGTACAATTGGGCCTTGACGCTTCCCGCGGCAACCGCTCGGGCGTTATTATAAGGAGCCTGGCTAAGGCTAGGGCTCGGGCGTTATGCATGGAGCCCAAAAATGTAACTGGTGAAGATTTTCAGTAAGTAAATGATTTAAAATCAATTTATAATTTATTTAATTTTTTATGGCTTAAATAAAAGTTTTAGAAAATTTCTCTAATAATTTTTTAATTAAATAAGTACTATTTAATTATTTATGAATTTGATTTAATAAAGAAAAGAGTTATATAATTAAGATTTTGCGACGCGTGTGGTAATTAAATACTTAAAAAAGATTTTATGAAATAGAATAGGATTAATCTTGAATAGATTTTTTTTGGGGCTCTCGTGAGGGTAGCAAACGTTTGGTTGGAATTATGGTTTTTAAATAACTATGATCTCAGAATGTTTTCCGCTTTCCATGGAGATGCTGCTTTCACTTGGTTGGAATCCCACTTTAAATTGCCTCTGGTGAGTTGCTAATATATTAATAATAGACTTAATATCATTCAGATAGTAACTTTCTTCCCTAATTATGGGAAAATTATGCTTTCTGATTGGCCGGAGAAAGGTATGCTCTGTTTTCACTCTATGCAGGATATTGACATGCTTCAATTTCTTGGAGAAAACGTGACAGAGGAGCCTTGCAATAATTTTGGCCCATCGATTCAGGGGCTCTGGACTGATCATAATAGCACTAGCATAACCTGGTTTTAAGTAGCAAGCGATTTAGGTCAATCCGAATTGGGAATAAGCCTTTGAGTCGTACTAGTTTGAATCTTGTCGTGTCTCTGAAGGTTGACTCGGTTGTCGTGGCCCAGACCTTAGCTGCTAGCTGGGTTGTCGTAGCGGTGATCGACAAGTCCTCGATTGGGGTTTCGGTTTAAACTTGTTTCCCGAAGTTGTGTATGGTTCATCTTTTTTCGCGGACACTTTTGTCTGAATTCGGTTATTGATGTTTGGATGCATAGGGCGTGCTTTACCCCTTAATTGTCGATAAATGAGGTGGGACCCTCGTTAATCTCCCCACGGTCTTTTAACCGGTTTTTTATTTTAAAAAAAAATCTATATTTTTGTATTAAAAAAAATGCTTAAAAAAGAAAATTGGGGGAACAAAAGGCCCCCGCAATACGAAGAAAAATGAGGTTCCAAAATTGTGGTAGAGGGAATTTTTTTAATTTATTTCAAAATTTCCTGGCATAATGGGTTTTAAATTGGGCCCAATCAAACAATACTGACCCAATAAGCTTTATTTTTGGGCTTTCTTTGTTTTGAAAGTATGGGCTACTTATGTGCTTTTGTAAGTGTCTTACGTAGTAGAGGTTTTAAAAAAAAAAAAAAAAAAGTGTCTTATATGCAAACTTCAACGGAACAAATTGAGAAACACAATGTCTCTGCGTTTTGGTTTGAATGGAAGGCGGAATGTGTTAGGTCTTTTTACTTAGCAACCACCCCATTCTTAATCATCATTTACTTATATTGCATTAAGTAAAATAAATTATAGCTTCATATCGCATAAATGAAATGAGGTTGGTTAAAAAAATAAAAAATAAAAAATAAAAAATAAAAAATTAATATGTAAAAGATTAATGGTCTTGGCCCAATTCAGATATTGCCGTCATCTGCCGCTTTTCCCCCAACACCAACACGAAGTCCACTCTATTGGGCCTCCGTCACACCAGCTAGACTCTCCACTAGGCACGCGCACTTGGACTGGGCCTCCTGCTAGCCGAGTCATAATTGGATTGCCCCGCTCATAGTACTGGGTCGCCACCCCTCTTAACGCCCAGACTCAAACTGGGGTCTACCACCAAAGCGCTGCCAAACACAAATCGGGCTCCACTCTGGCCCAACACAAAGTCCACCCTCTCTGATGGTGGCACATTCAACAAACCGGCTGTGCGTGTTGTCTTCGGCTGCACTGCAAATAATAACTGAACCGGCCAAAGCAATATCCCATTATCTTAATGCCCCAACTTTGGTTACAGGCCCACGTAACTGAGCCCGGCGATCCGATTCTCCTCACGAGCGCCTATGAAGCAGAATTATTTTACGAAATAACCGATGTGGGATCTTTTATTTGGCTAACGAAAGCATTCCAAGATGACTTCGGAGGTAGGCTTTTCTGACGTACGATTATCCATTGTATTCTCGTATAACATCACGATTGCTTCTATAGATTTGTATTCAATTGCATTGTTTGTTAGATACGGTCCGTGGCGAATTAATTCCTCTGTTATACTTCGTAAATGTGTCTTAACTCTTACCCATAAAGCTTCTCTATTCATCAGGGCTTTTTCTGGTTGTAATGGCATCCTCTTCTTCGTTTCACGCATGGGCCTTAAATGATAGTATTGTAGCTCCCAAGGCACCAAAGAACAATGGCGAATTTAATTGCAATTACCCAAACCACATTCACATCCGGATTTGAGGACATTATAACATTGTAAAATTAAAGGTATTGCAAAGACGTGCGAGTGCAAGTTTTCTAACTAGCCCTATATATTAGTTATCAATACAGTGCCGTATATGATGCTTGATCATTATTTATTAGCTACTTAGCTGCGGTGGCACATAAATATGGTCGTGTGTATGTAAAGTTCAACACATAAATAAATTCAAGAAAATTATGTGAAGGAACTCTCATAAACGACCACCTCTTACAGGCGCCCGGAGACACCGGTTCCACTAGCTCATCTGAAGGAACTCTCATAAACGACCACCTCGAACCAACCGCTGATTTATTGACTAACGCATTGAATGGTATTGGTGGCGGAATAAGTGGTTGCGGTGCTAATGCTATCGATGTCGAAGGCACCGCCTCCATTCCCCCTTATGATATCCCCCGATATCGTATCCCCCCCTACGATATACCTCCGAATTATGTCTGTAATATTATTCGTTCGGGCGGCAGCGAAGGTATTGGCGCCAGCCCGCCCTAACTCATGAATTCGGACTTGATCACATTTCCTGCAGTTTTATAATAACAAACCATCGGTGTCGGAGTTTGATTGTCATGTTCTTGTTGCTTCTGGCTTTCTTTATTTGTGTTCTCTTCTTCTGTATTGGATTGTATTGTTGTGTGCTTTTGTGTGGGCTGTCATATTTTTCACTTTTCAGATTCATGTAATAACTAATATGCATGTTTGTGTTGCTGTTGCTGTTGTAAGTGTGTTTGCTGTTGCTTTTGTGGTTGCAATGAAAGTATAGTCGCTTCTTGTTTCAAAATTTCACACTAACAATTAATTACTCATTTCACAAGCTCCAAAACATGCGTAAATTAAAATTTGTTATTATTTACTTTTATGTTTTAATTAAAATTTTCTTGCTAATATATATTTATAATTATCTTTGATATGGTTATTAATTTTATAATAAATAAATAAATGAATGGAATAAGATAATAATATGTTAATAGAAATAAAAATTAAGAAGTATGGGAAAAAATGAAAAATTGATCACGTGTTAATACCGAAACGAACTGAAATGACATACATTCTGAAAATCTTAACAAAGCTCAGACGAAAACTCCAAACATTTAAAAAAAAAATGTATAAAAATTTTGGTCATGGCTTGGGATAACTTATACTTATTTTTCCCTCTTATATTTACTTAATCTCTAAGTATATAAGTATTACAATTGATTAATGTATAAAAAGAATAGGACATTATATTGATCGAGCCAAAAATAGAATATAATAGCGTTGCACCCCATGTTCTTAGTACCAAAATCGGATACAACTAATCTATAAATACCTCCAAAATACAATATATATCAGTAGAAAAAGAAACACAAATTCCTAATTTTCTTAAATACTGCAATAATATCATATTTTCGAAAAGGGAAAATTGCAAAAATTGTATACCAACTCGGCCATTTCAGCAAGTTTGGTGCCTTTAGTTTTCTTGCGGCAAAACCAACCCAGAACTCCAAAAAATTCGCAAATTAGTGTAAAAAGTCGCCGGAGTACCATAACCCGGCCGCCCGGAAACCAGCCTTGACTATATAAAAAACCGCCTGACTTTTTATTTGACTCCATCGTGTCCATAAGTGGTTGCCACCTCAAATTAATATGCCACCTTGCAAGTACGTGTAATTACATGTAAGCATGATTTTAAAAAGAAAAAAGAGAAGTAAATATACTCCACATTTCAACACAAATCTGAGAAGTAAACATCATTACAAGTCTGAGACTTTTCACCTCACCGCACTTCATTCATACTGATCTGCACATTCCGAAGAAATTGAGAAGGGCGAAACATCAACAAACCCTAGTTTGGATTTTGAATCTTGTGGACGAAGAACAAAGAACGCCTGCTGCTTCTTTTTATGATTACACTCTCCTTCGTGGCCAAACACGCCGGAGCTGATCACCGCCTGTTACAGTCGTCGGGAAGCTCACAAGATTTACTGAATCCCATACAAAATAGGTTGTCTGGTTTGACAAGTTCAAGAGGGCGGTCGGGTGGTGAACTGGTGAAGCCTTCGTAAGTTTATCGTCTGCGTTGCGGCTTGTAGTTAATGCCTTAGGAGTTTTGTCTGTAGGTTTAGTGACCTCCTTGCAGAATGTTTTAGACCCTTTGAGAAAGGCAATAGCAGATATTACAACAGCTGTGAACACTGAACAGCTTGGGTGCGGTTGCTGCCCTGGAGAATGTTTTGGACCAACGTCTGTCGCCTGGTGCCATAGCTAACCTTGCAAACTCTGCAGAGGCGGCGGCACAGCTCGCGATGGCCGTTGCTGCCGTCAGGAGTGCTTCGAACGTTCTGATAGCTGCACTTGACGGTCCTGCGGAGACGGTGGTGGTGCCGCCGCCGGTAGCAGCATGATGGTGTGATTCGTGCGTGAGTGCGTGGATGCATAGAGTTTGGGCTAGAATTTTTCCGGATAGGGATTAATTTCATTTTTCTTCTTGTTAGTGTGCTTTTGTTGTCGTGATATATTTTTGCCTTTTGGAATTCGTGGAATATGCATGGAATTACGGTTGCTTTCTGGTTGTAATAAAAGTATATTCAATGTTGCTTTTTACTAAAATTATTCAACTATCCGAAATTATATTATATTCTTCCTGACCTCATCAGCCCTCCATACCCTCGGAAACTCCCTAATAGGATCTTTTAATTTACTCTGACTTAGTATTTTATTTCATACTCTACATTATAGACGATGCGGGATATAGATATACCGACGTCAAATTTTGCAGATTTAGAATTTAAAAAAAAAAAAAATACCTAACTAACAAGAGTCCCACACTTCAATCGTCCTACGTAAGTTGGAGATGAACATGAAAATTAATATTAATTTAAAAATAAAAGCAAAAAAATGACATAAACCGCAATTTGAAGGTACTACAACCAGATTGAGAGATGAAGTCGATTGTATTTGGTGGAGTCAGATTGTGTCAAGGTGGAGATTTGTTGTTTTGAGACCCAATTTATATCCCACCACATTGAAAGCTTAGATTAGGATAAGTGTTTTTCGTTGTTTTTTAGAATAGGTTGGGGAGAATCTAACACTATAAATAGACTCCTCCCCTTCTAGCTTTATCATCCCATTATTCTCTCTCACTTTGTAATATTTTTTCAGTGAAATATATTTGAATAGTGTCTAGTAGGCTAAATTGGCCGAGTCTCATTAAATTTTGGTGTTAAGTTTTTTTATCTTATCTTTTGGGTTATATTTAGATTATTATTTTGCCTAAATTAATGAGGTTTTTTTACCTTATTTTTTGAGTTATTTTTAATTATGTTTAGTTTATTATTTTACCTGAATAAATGAAATTTTTCTTGGTATACTAGGTTATTACCAAAAGTCTCTGAACTTTTCTGAAATTAGGTTATTACCCAAAAGTTCCTAAACTTTTTTGAAATTAATCTATATGCATCCTAAAAATGTTAGGCTCTAGCTATAATGTGTTAGAAATATTGAATGATACTTCTATCTAAAAGTTTAAAATTTTAAAACTAAGGGCACATTCAATATGATATTAGAGGTCAAAAAAATCTTGTAATTGAATCCTTAAAATTTTAAATCAGGTGTTTATTCAATATATAGCACGGCTACAATCGAATACGGTGATACGGGCACGGCAAGATATAGGCACGATAATACAAATTTTTTTCAAAATTTTCTACGTCATAAAAGTCGAAAACGATATTAATAGGACAAAATAAAATTTTTAAAAGCGTTATACATCCGTGGTTAGGTTGAGAATATCCCAAATATGAATTGCTAAATTGCTAAATACTGATTATTATTGGAATATCCCAAATATGAATTGCTAAATTGCTAAATACTGATGAAGCGTTATACATCCGTGGTTAGATTCAACGAAAATTAGAAAATACTAGATATTTTACAATCCCTTTCTTAATATTTACTGCACTAAATATGATCATGACTGATGAGGCCTTGTGCTATTTACAAAGTCCAAGATAAGGATAGAAAATACTACACCATTTAGCATGCATCCCAAATATGAGTTGCTAAATTGCTGGGATTTGGGGTTATTGTAATGTTTCTCTTTTGGCATTTGTGTAATATGGTATTAATTAATGTTGGTTATGAAAGTGATTAAAATTTCACATACAAAACTAATAATTAATAAATAAGGTTTAGAAGCTAAGATAAAGTTAAATAGGAATATAAAAAAGAATTTGAAAATAAAAGAGAGATAATAGATCAGAGTTTCAGATTTTTCTGTTTGAATTTACGTCTCATCTCCTATTTTACTCATCCACACGCAACTGGGCAAGTGTATTAATATATGGACGGTCGAAAACTCGAAATTATAAAAGATAATTTTTTGATTTTTCCATATTACAATTATTTTTCTATCTTAATCTCAATTTGTCAATCACCTATCATCTATTAACGCACATAATATATGTATGTAAGTGAAACAGCACAAGAGATCCAAAGTCAAAATGGCTTTAAAATTCACGTTTAAATTTTGTATTTCATTTTCTTTGCACTTATCCATATATGCGTGTATATTTTATTTTTTCCTTTCATCAAATCGAAGTTATTGATCCATTACGTTCCAAAAAATTTTAACCATATATATATATGATTAATTTTTTCTTAATTTTAAGTGGTTTTAATTCGTTTTTCTTTGGCCCAATAATAATGATTGGAAATTCCAAATTTGAGAGCAAACCTATAAATACCAAAAACCAGATTCCACTTCTCTCTGTCTTCACAATTCCCCCATTAGATCTCACATTCAACATGATTTCGAACTTCGTTTGGTTTATCTAATCGATTCGCAGTAATGGCGTCCGGGGAGCGAATGATGGGCGGCGGAGGGGGGCCGAAGTACGTGGAAATGCGCGCGGAGCTGGCGGAGGGATCGCCGTCGTCTCGGAGATCACCGTTTTTCTCGTTCCATCCGCATTATTTCGACGAGGACGAGTCGACTCGGATCTTCGAAGAGTTGCCCAGAGCTGCAATTGTTCAAGTTTCGCGCCCCGATGCGAGTGATATCAGCCCCATGCAGCTGACCTATGCGATTGAACTCCGGTACAAGCAGGTGATCGAGCTCGATGTAGTTTTTTAAATAATGTTGTTGATTTGGGTTGAATTTGAGCTCGTTTTGGGAGATTTGAGTGGGTTTGATTGACGATCTAATCTGTGTAGGAAAGGGGTGATGGGTAGTGTGATTTTTGCCCAAAAATTGCAGGAAATTCATGTGTCTCAGAGGTTTAGATTTGAATTTTATTGAGTTTCAAGAAGGAACAAGAGAAGATGCTTAGCTTCAATTATGAAACTTGGGAGTTCCTGCATGTTTTGAATCTTTGATGCGTGTATTTAGGTACTTTATATTCAAGATCCATGCTTTATATATTTGATTAACTGCTGATTCTGGTACCATTTTTCCTTTTTAGTTCAAGTGGCAGTTATTGAAGAAAGCTTCGCAAGTGTTTTATTTGCACTTTGCTTTGAAGAAGCGAAAATTTATTGAGGAGATACATGAGAAACAAGAGCAGGTACTTCTGATCCCCGAATGAGCTATTAAACGTTCCCTTTTTTTGGTTGGTGATTGAATTGTGAGTAGCTCTTGTTATTCCTCTGCTTTTCAACTTTATGTGTGGATTGAGGATGAGTGCGTACTTGATTACGGCTTCTTTATACGTATTCTATGATTTCAGTTTCTTATCTTTTATGAAGTTACTCCTGACTGCAATTAATTTCCATAGGTTATAGATTGGCTTCAAAATTTAGGAATTATAGACCATGCAACAGCTATGCAAGAAGAAGAGGAAGAAGCTGAAGATGAGGCTGTTCACAATGATGAGGTTGCCAGAAACAGGTGCTTCTTGATCAAGTGTGGCATGCTTAAATCTTTAGAAAGAGTGAAACACTATGTTGATTCCTGTTGTAATAGTTATGTATCTTACAGGTGGTTTTTTGTTCAGAGACGTTCCGTCGAGCGCCGCTCTTCAGATTATTCGGCCGGCACTTGGAAGGCAGGTGTCGATTTCAGACCGAGCAAGAGGAGCTATGCACGGATACTTGAATAATTTTCTGAGCAACATAGATATCGTCAACTCCCAGGAGGTGCCGTTCTACTTAAAGCTTAAAAGCTTTCCTTGTATTTTTTTCCCTTTGAATGTCAAGCTACTGACTCATTCCACTTGTATAATGATTTTGAGAATTCTGTCTTTGTTCATGACATAGGTGGCATGTATGTAAGTAATCTTCTACTGAATTGTCTCTTCGTAGGTGTTTTACCGAAATTCTAAAATGCAGGTTTGTCAGTTTCTAAAAGTCTCAAAGTTGTCTTTTACGCCAGAGTATGGTCCCAAACTAAAGGAAGATTACGTTATGGTGAACCATTTACCGAAAATCTGGGGCACCGATGATGAAACGAGATGTTGTTCGTGTGAATTGTTCAGTTGTTGCAGAGATAATTGGCAAAAGGTAACATTGACATTTCCTAGCTGATATGTGTTGTTAGATTAGTTTTACATTGTTTAGATGATTCTTTGTTTTCTAAATGCTCATATCATTACTTGATCTTCGGTGAATTTGTTTCTCATGCTCTGTTCTCTCTTCTTTTTCCTCATTCCCCTTGATCTAACGTGTATATGATAATCTTTAGGTTTGGGCAGTGCTGAAACCTGGATTCTTAGCTTTTCTTAAGCATCCCTTTGACCCGGAGCCTTTAGACATTGTTGTTTTTGAAGTTCTACGAGCCTCAGATGGCAATGGAGAGGGTCGAGTATCCTTGGCAGAAGAAGTGAATGATCACAACCCTTTGCGTCATTATTTCAGGGTATTTCACATTTAAGTGGTAAAATCTATTGTTATAAGTGATAAACGGAATATGATACTACGTAAAATTTGTTCACACCCAAGTTCAATTCTGCAGTGCATGTGCAAACTAAAATTCACGATAATTTTATAATATTCTTTCATAGGTAACTTGCGGCACACGGAGCATCAAGATTAGAACCAAAACTGATGCCAAAGTTAACGATTGGGTTGCCGCAATCAATGATGCTGGTCTTCGGCCACCTGAAGGTTGGTGTCACCCCCATCACTTTGGCTCTTTTGCTCCTCCTCGAGGGTTGACTGAAGATGGTAGTCAAGCTCAGTGGTTTGTGGATGGTCATGCCACATTTAAAGCTATATCTTTGGCCATTGAGGAAGCAAAAACGGAGGTCTTTATTATTTTGATTTGTTGTAACTTTCTCATAATTTGTGGATTTTACTTAATTTTCTCAGGCATATGAAATTGACATGTAATGCAGATATTTATATGCGGGTGGTGGGTCTGCCCGGAACTTTACTTGCGACGTCCATTTGAGGATCATGCATCCTTTAGGCTTGATTCTTTACTGGAATCCAAAGCCAAGCAAGGTGTTCAGGTAATTCAATTTATGTAGGGATAATTATGCTTACATACCCTCAGGTTTGGGCTAATTGCACAAACTTGCCCGCATGTTTGAGAAATTGCAAAAACTTCCCCTATCAAAGAATTTGTATTTCATCTGGATCAATAATTTATTATGATATCATTTGGTTTTTCCACTTCATCTAGGTTTACATACTTCTGTACAAAGAGGTTGCTCTAGCTCTCAAAATTAACAGTGTATATAGCAAGAGGAAACTTCAGGGGATTCATGAGAATATCCGAGTTCTTCGATATCCTGACCATTTCTCTGCTGGTGTGTATCTATGGTACGTATTCTGTGTTGTTCTTATACTTGTGCTGATAGCTTTTGTCATTTTTTCTTTCTCTATCGACATTCATATATCATATCCTCCCATTTAGGTCCCACCATGAAAAGATTGTTATTGTGGATAACCATATTTGTTTTATCGGAGGACTTGATCTGTGCTTTGGCCGGTATGATTCCGGCAAACATAAAGTGGGTGATCATCCCTCTCAGATATGGCCTGGCAAAGATTATTACAATCCAAGGTATGTCCGACAACCCATTAGAATTGAATTAGTATTGTTTTGTCTTGTCTTGTTTGATGTGATGGAGAATCGTAATCATTCTCTATAACAAAGCTCTCCTATTGATCATGATTAGGTTTCTCATGAGATAGGCGCCCTTATCACGAAAAAATTTATGAATACCTGCTGCTGCAAGCTTCTTTTTTGTGGTTCAGTTATTTTTATATACTAAGCAGCACAATGTTACTCTTTTTCCATTGAGTTTGCTTCCTTTTCCACTCACATTTTGTTATATTCGAGATCAGAGTCCCTATTAAACTAATGCATAAAGTTTGATATGATGTTGGATTCAGGGAATCAGAGCCAAATTCCTGGGAGGAAACAATGAAGGATGAGCTTGATCGAAATAAATATCCACGCATGCCATGGCATGATGTACACTGTGCCCTCTGGGGCCCACCGTGCCGCGACGTAGCCAGACATTTTGTACAGAGGTGGAACTATGCCAAGGTTTGACCATTTTTCTATAAGAAATCGAATTCTTTTCTTGGCATATATTTCTCCTGATCTACTTTTCGATTATGATCCGCCAGAGAAATAAAGCTCCAAATGAACAAGCTATTCCATTGCTCTTGCCTCAGCACCACATGGTTATTCCACATTACATGGGAACCCGTGAAGAGATAGATTTTGTTAACAATATCAGTGGTAATCATACAGACACCACAAGTAATGACTCTTTCTCCTCGGTGTCATCATATCAAGATATACCTTGGCTTCTGCCTCAAGAGGCTGATGGGCTGGATGCTGTAAAGGGAGAACCAAAAATTAATGGACCAAATACATCACATGATCATCAAAGCAGGCCTACCAGGAGTCCTTTTCGCCACCGTAGATCCAGAAACGAACCATTTACACCAAATATGCCTAAGAGGAGTGTCGTGGGCAATATGGACCCTTTCCAGAGTGACTTGCCTTCTCCTCTTTTGCAGGCTGGCTCAGAAGATTCAGAAAAAGAATGGTGGGAAACACAAGAACGAGGCAATCAAGTTGTTTCTGATGATGAAATTGGACAAGTTGGTCCTCGAGCTTCATGTCACTGTCAGGTGAGGTTCATATTTCATTTTCACAGGAATATCTTTGCATGCAAATCATATGGGAACTAACTATACAGTTGTTGGTGGATTACACTTGTATATGATCACTGCAATTATTGACATGTTTTGATGTTTCGTTTACTTTCTGCAATTATCGAAGATGTCTTTCATCCTTGACTTGGCATAGATGTACTATGTCTGTCAACCATTCTCTCATTTATTAGGGGGAAAAAGTATGAGAAATTTGTTGACTGACCCCAAGTACCAGCTTAAATATTAATCTACTTCTCCTGTCTCGTTTGCAAGATTACGTTTCTATCTTCTAATTTCATGGATGACATTTGTCTCAGGTTATAAGGAGTGTCAGTCAATGGTCTGCTGGTACAAACCAGACTGAAGAAAGTATTCATAAAGCTTATTGTTCACTTATTGGTAGTGCAGAACATTATGTCTACATTGAGGTCTGTAATGGTTTCACTAAGTTTCAATTCCTATTGACTGTTACTATGTATTTCACTATATAGATACAACTATTGGATACTGGAGAGTAATTTGCCTAAAAAGGTGGTGGTTTTTTTTTTTTTTTTTCCTGATATGCTTCTTCTTGAAACTTGTTGGCAGAATCAATTCTTCATCTCTGGTCTATCAGGTGATGAGACGGTCCGCAATCGCGTTTTAGAAGCATTGTATAGGCGTATTTTGCAAGCTCATAATGAGAAGAAGTGCTTCAGGGTTATCATTGTCATACCTCTTCTACCAGGTTTCCAGGTACTAATATTTTGGCAGGCCCTGGTACATTTTCTATTGGCAATGGTTCCTTACGGTTCCTTAACTTTCAATAGGGTGGTGTGGATGATTCGGGTGCTGCATCTGTGAGAGCCATTATGCACTGGCAATATCGGACAATATGTCGAGGACAATATTCGATACTTCGTAATCTTTTCGACCTTATCGGTCCTAAAGTGTATGATTATGTTTCTTTTTATGGTCTCAGAGCATTTGGCAAACTTTTTGATGGCGGTCCTGTTGCCTCTAGTCAGGTACACACCCCCTAAACCACCCCCCAGCGCCACCCCCTCCCCCCCCCCCCCCCCCAAAAGTCCCCAACACCCAGCCAGAGAAAAATAGATAAACAAATAAAGACATGGAAAGGATAACTGCAGCTTCTATTTTCTTTTGCCTCTTTTGAATATTGGTGGATGGATGAATGCAAGTAGAGTCTGGATCACTGACCCTAAACAATTTACTCAGGTGTATGTTCATAGCAAGATCATGATTATTGATGATAGGATAACGATGATCGGGTCTGCTAATATCAATGACAGAAGTTTGCTTGGATCTAGAGATTCTGAGGTATAGAAATCTTTCTGAAACTGTTTTACTGAAAGAACAATTCTTTAATTCCTAAATCCGACTTGCTCCCGGCTACGTGCACCTGGAAAATGAGATATTATTTGTTGTTCTTCTTTTCCCATTGCCCCACATTTGTATGCTTTGCCATATTTTCCATTTAAGATCGACTTATATGTCGAAATGAGCAATAGAAAATCAGTGTTGCTGTTGCTGCTCCTTTCCCCCCCCCGCCTCCCCCTCCCCCTCCCCCTTTTCTTTTCTTTTTTGATCGAAATGGGGTCTTGTTTTTTCAGATTGGTGTACTTATTGAGGACAAAGAATTTGTTGATTCATCAATGGGGGGGAAGTCTTCGAAAGCGGGGAAGTTTGCGTTGAGTCTTCGCCTTTCTCTATGGTCGGAGCACCTCGGTCTTCAAGCCAGAGAGGTTCAACTCATAAACAAACCAACCTACAACCGTCAGATTAATAAGTTTTTCCAAGCTCATGACACTGTTTTCTGCTATTTCAGATTGATCGAATAAGAGATCCCGTGATCGACTCAACCTATAAGGACATATGGATGGCAACTGCAAAGGTAAGCATCATGATACATGCACACCTAAAACAATACAATACGTTACTATTCCATAGAGTTCATCGACTCAAATGTGTTACTGACAGAGAAACACCATGATCTACCAAGATGTCTTCTCTTGCATACCGAATGATCTCATTCATTCAAGGTACGGCTATCAAACATCCTTGTCTCGATTTTTCCCTTTTCTTTTTCATTTTCAACTTTCCATAATTTAGTGGCCATGATACATACAGAGTTTCTCTCCGACAATGCATGAGCACGTGGAAGGACAAAAACGGGCACACCACGATCGATTTAGGAATAGCTCCAACGAAGCTGGTTGAATCTTACCAGACTGCAGGAGAGTTTACAGGAGAAGATCCTGTGGAAAGATTAGAATCTGTGAAGGGACATCTTGTTTCATTTCCGCTGGAGTTCATGTGCAAAGAAGACTTAAGACCCGTCTTCAACGAGAGTGAATACTATGCCTCTCCGCAAGTTTTTCATTGAGGAAACACTCATCATTCGAGGGATTATCGATGTTATGCAATCGAGGTATCGCACAAGTTTTATTATGAATAACTTATAGAAGTTGTAGTCGACAAATAATTTAAAGAGAGTGACAACTCCAAGTTTAGAAGGGATTCAAATAAAAGCTAAGGTTATCAAAATACAAGAGATGGATGTGGATGCATGGAAGAAATGAAAGGAAGAAGTAGATGAAATTATTATTATTATTATGTACTTTCTTGTTTAACGAACAATTTCTTGAATCTTGATGTAAATCTTTATTGGTTTGTTTATTGGTTTCTTAAGTAACTATACAGTTCCTCCCTGACACAACATAATACAAAATAACTCACCATAAATATCAAAATTAGGGCCACATAACCATACAATTTACTTTTCTTTTCTTTGATTATTTTCCCAGAAAACAAAGATAATTTAGCGTTAGGCACGCACCAGCAATTAACATTCGGAAACCCAAATTCCCCAAAAAAGCTCCGAAAGAGGAGTTCCCATAACCTTAGTAATAATTCAAATTAAACCCAAATAGAATCTTTTTTTTTTTTAAAGGAAAGAGGCCACGAGGGCCAGATTTATTGTAAATCCTCCAAAACAAAGTTCACAACATAATCGGGAATATCAAACGAGCCAACGCAGGACGTAGCCGCATTACGAGCTAAATTGTGAAAAATTAGAACAAATAGATTTGATGTCGCTAAAGATGTTTCCAAGTGCCGAAAGGTCCTCCCCTTCAGAGCGAAGATGCATAACATTTTTTTTTTTTTTTTGGGAAACAACAAGAACACAAAAGCCCGCCCTACACTAAGGCACCCTCACAGATCCAACTCAATCTTTTACACCGATGTATCGTACTCTCTCGACCAGGTCATCAAAAAGACTGCTAAATCTTTCCGAAGTGAGAGAAGGAGGGAAGGCGCGCTACAACTAACATAAGAGCCAGCTGAAAAATGTTAGCTAGCTAGGCTAGCGCGCAATGGCTTTCTCTGAGCCACTAGTGGCTTTTTTTTTTTTGGGAAACAACAACACAAAAGCCCGTCGTACACTAAGCCACCTTTTATACAGCAGCCTCATTGCGAATGACTCACTCGTCATATCTAACCACAATTATTCAATTTTAACCGAATAAAATATCGGATTTTTTAGAAAATTTTAATTCCAAAAAAGTTTCATTTACGGATATCTTTTAGATTATATTATTCAATTGTCTAATTAAATGTCACTAATCGACCGAGAAAAATAATAAAATTCAATAGAAATATAATACATCATCTATTTATACATTTTAACTCTTGAAATTATCAATAGAAATTGAGAATATCCCAAGGTGAAAAAATAATTTTTAAAATCATCTAAAAAGTTTTTATGTATTTTTAGATATGTCTACATATTGTAATTTTAGAATATTTTACGAAATACAGATTATTTTAAATTTTGAGTCACAATCTCTTACATTAATTTAAATTTTTTAAAAGTACTTTGTTATTGTTACTCGATATGAAAAATAACTTATTTATATTTTCAATTTCCGTCAATAATTTTTAATTAATTTATAAAATATTCTAATTAATATTACATTTGAAATTTGAACATACATGCATCGGATGCATGCCATTCTTGTACGTTAATTGGGCCCAGAGCCCATAAATTATTCATAAAACCACAGGCGACTAATGTAGACAACGGATCCGGCTTAAAATAACTGGGCCAGTGTATTTGAGCCCAACAATAGTAAGATGGATTTTCTTATTATTTGGGCTTAGAATATTTCATAAATCTCAACCAAAAAAACCTTAAATTCAAATTTAAATTATTTCAAGAGCTCGATTTATGCATGTCATTCTCACGCGCGCGGGTCATGCTAATCTTCTGTGTATCAAGGTACAACCATTGATCCAAAGGTGCCATCGGACGTTCAACAGGCAGTCTCACGATCGGGCACTCATGCCCGGAAGTTGTCGTTGTATACTCCCGCGGGTCGGAAGGCGGCTGGGGGAGGAGGGGCAACATCTATCGCAAACCTTAAACTCGTGATTGAACTAAATCTAAATAAAGGAGGCCATGAATAAAATAAGGTTTTTAATGTTTGATTCCAACTTTCAAATGAAAAGAGTGTTAAATTTGCTGTAATTTGTTGGATCATTTGGTATAGATATAGGATAGAGAATATATTGATTGTTTGATTCCAACGGCTGCCTTAATAGAAAAGATTACTATGTTGATAGATGATTTTCAGGCAACCAATTTTTCCGCAGGAACTATGACTAATGTAAGGTAACAAATTAGTTGGATCAAACCGATCCCGGGAGTTATAAAAATTAATTTTGATGAAGCAACGTTTTCTAGTAGTTCTGAGATCGGCATTGGAGTAGTGGCTAGAGATTCTGCGGGCGCTTGTATTGGGCGGGAGGAGAATCGAAAGCGTTGCGACCCGTTTCCTGAAGTGGCGGAAGCTTCAGCAGCATTAGCGGCTATAACCTTGGGGAGGGATTTTGGGTGGCGAAACATTGTGGTGGAGGGAGATTGCTTAACTGTTATAAACAAAAACAATTATCGGGAAGATGATCATTCTGATATTGGTAATATTATCTTTGATATTAGGTTTTTATTTCGTTATTTTGATTCGTGTTCGTTTAATTTCACTCAACGTGAGGCTAATAATATAGCTCACTCACTAGCTAAGAATGCAATTTCGACTTGCGTATGTTTTTCAGACATCCCGACTCATGTCATTTCATTTGTATTTTCTGACACGATAGTTTAATATAGTCGTTCCTTGTTTGCTTAAAAAATAAATAAATAAAATTTTCCATAATTCTAGTAATAATCTTTTAAAATTTAAATGCATAACTCACTCGTCATATTTGACCATAATTATTCAATGAGCAAGTTACATTTTTGGCCTTATAATAGGATTAGACCTTTTGCAATTTAATCTAATATTTTTAAAATTCGATACATTTAGTTCCAGTAATTTTAAAAAGTTGTAATTCTGGTCTCATCATCAAATAATGGACGAAAAATATATTTTTGTCGTTAAGTGCAATTTGGGGAAAAATTACACAATTCATTAAGTTATTTTTTTGCCGGAGTTTGCTTAGTATCTCATTTTAGCACCCTAAATCAACTTTGAATCATTACTCTAAATCACTCTCATTAAGGTAATGTGGTGCTAAAATGAGGTATTAATAAGCAAACTTCCATAAAAAAAACCTAATGAACAACAACTTTTCCCCAAAATTGCATTTAACAACCAAAAAATATTTTTATCATCGATTATTTGACGGATGAGACCAAAATTGTAATTTAAAAAAAAAAAATGGGACTAAATCTATCTAATTTCAAAGATATGAAATAAAATTATAAAAGACTTAATCCCACAGGAACAAAAATGTAATTTGCTCTACTTATATTTACAATTATTACTATTATTAGAAAAATAAAAAAATAATCACATTTTCCGCTGGAACTAAAAACAATATAAACCAATCAGGTTGGTGTAAGTAGTTAAAGAGTTATTTCTCCAAGTTAATAATTCGAGATTGAATTCATCTGACCACTTAGAGCTGCATATATATAAAAAAAATAAAAAAAACAATACATATAAGATACTAATTAGTAATTACAAATTAAAAGAAAAAAATATTAATTACAAACTAGAAAAGAAAAAAGGGGAAAAAAAGTAATTATAATATATTTTCTCTTCTAATATTTCCCGAATCGATGCTTTTCTCAGTCTCCCGCCACCATACGGTACTCTAGCGCCGCCGCACCCCTACCCCCAACCACCTCACATGGTTCAATTTTTCCATTTGGGATCTGTAATCGATGCCCATTTTACCCAAATCCCAGCTCCAGAATCTGTTTAATTCGTGATTTTGATCTTATTTTCCTGATATTAATGATATTCTTGAACTCTGTTATTGCAGACATAAAATTTGACATTGTGCTCTCGTAGAGGCGGCTGAAATGGCTTCGTCTGCAATAAGTGCCGGTGCATTGGTTACTTTACAAGAACTTAATCCGTCTTCACCAAATTTCAGGCAAGGGGCATCGCTTAGGGTAACTGGAAAGTGGGTATTTTATATCAAGCTTTAGTTTAGTTTATTTTTTAATATTCTTCAATTTATGTGAATTGGATACTGCATTGTTGTATTTATGATGAATGTTGATGCTTTTGCAAGCATTTGGGAAGTGGGATTTAGATTTGGAGCTGAAATTTTTGGAAAAGGAGTGAAAAAATGTGTTCTTGGTGGTAGATTTGAAGGGGGAATCTTTGAAAGAGTTGCTTTGTAGAAATCCCTTTTCTGAGATGTGAATATTTGGGATTATTCAACTATTTGGTTCCTGTAACTTTTACTAATTCACTCCCAATGACGTTTGTGGCTTGTTAGTGCTGTTTCTTGAATTGAAATGATTGTTTTAGGATTTGATGATGAATCAAGAAATTATGGATTCTGTTGTTCTTGCATTGACGTTTGAGGAGATGTTTCGTGTCTCCATCATGTGTAGGCTGCTAGAGTATAATGTCGAGACAGCGATCGCTGTGATAGTTGACGAGAATGCTAGCTTGAAGATCGATACACAGCATTTGAAGATCAATCTCCGTATAGGTTCTATGTATCAGTTCATTGGAGAACTGCAGATCGAACCTACGAATGAGGTATATGATTTCTTGCGGTTTGTTGGAGCTGTTGTGTTACTTGTGGCTCTTTAATACAGCAATTAGTATATTGATGTTAATTTCTGAGGATATACAGGCATACCCTAAGGTTTGGCCTAATTACACACACTTCCCCCTGAGGTTTGAAATATTACAAAAACTTCCCCTGGCATATTCTTTGATTTGGCTTGCTAATTACTATTATAGTCATGAATTTAAAGTCAATTTGAGCAGTAAATGTCAAGGATAAAATAGGAATTCATAATAAAAATAGATATTAAAAAATGAAAATTGATCGATCATGTAATGAAAATTCTCTGACTCGGAATTTTTTGCAATTTCTCTGGCTTCATGGAAGTTTATATAATTAGCCCAGATCATATGGTATGTCAGTATAATTATCCCTAATTTCTACTTTCAGGCAATTCTGAAGGCCAGAGTTGGTAGAAATGTAGATGGATTGGACATGAACCTCTACCGTCAGTCGCTGCAGCTCCTGAAGGATTTTCGAGCTGAGCAAATAAATACACGGATGGCTTAATTTACAAGTACTTCGTAGAAGGTAAGCAAGAAGTAGTCATATAAACGAGTAGAGTATTTGCCTTGTAAACCCCGAAAGCATACTCCACTTCCCCAAGCATTTGCAATTTAGTTTTTGTTACAAGGTGATCGAGGGGAAACATATGATCCTAAGTCCAGCTGCATTTGGTTAGAAATGTAGAAGATCTCTTAGGTTATTCGTCGTGGATTCCCTTACTATTCAAACTATACCGCAATGTGTGCAGTTGTTTTTGAATGTCACCATCTTGACCTCTTGTATGTATTTAATATTTACGTGTGTATGTTTGTGAGAGTGCAGGAACGTAGTCAGAATTTTGTAAGCGAGATCAAGAAGGGGAGAATTTATCATTTACGAGGACGAAGTTATCGATTTTACGAAGAATCGAAGGGGGTTGGGAGGCGCCCCTCTAGCTCTGGCCATCCCTGTTTGTGTGTGTATAATGCAAGTTTATGTGTGTTTATTCATAAGCTTGAAGCCTTCAACCTTCTTTTTCCCATGAAATTGCGGAAAAATAAGTCTTCCACTTTCATGACTTGAAACCACTACATTCCTTGTGGCCACTTTTTACAATGTGGCCATAACTATTTTTATGATTTGAAGTACTTTTCACATTTTTGTCAACAATTGCAATTCCACTTACTAATGCTCATAAAAAGAAAGAGAAGGAAAAGAAAGAAGGTCCACTAGTAAAACGAAATCAACCATTAAAATTTAGAAGTAATCATGTCAAACATTAACTAAGCTTTATTATGATAATAATGATATTTTCCAAGTTTAATAAATTATGATCATTTCGTGATAGTCAGGAGAGTTACGATTAATAAAGAATCTTCTTACCTCCAAGCCCTCCACCACTAATATATATTTTTTAAAATTAACAATTGTAATAGTTAATTCTCTCGATAAATCGTAAGTACCTGATATGGTGGGACAACAAATTAAGAAATTTAAAGTTGTTGCATATTCAAAATCGAAATTTGAACCCTGACAACTAAGACCACCACTAATATTAGTATATGTATAAGAATAATTTTAGAATTCAAAAAATTATTAGCACCCCTTAATCATAATAATATTTGACTTTGCCCATTTCTAGCTAGATTTTAGGTGATGATGGAATTATAATTATAATATGAAGTTAGACAAAAATATCAATAATTGTTGCCCACCATGGGACCATTGCAATCTAACACCACAACTTTTCAACCACAATGACCATTAACCAGACATTTTGATATGAAAAGGAATATGGTCCCAAATCCCAACTAGATTACCCTAATCTAGTCATTGACTTGTATAAAGATTAGGTACTATGATGTCTCATAAGTTAAAATTAATTCTTCTTCTTTTTTTTCAAATAATTCTATTACTAAATATTTCGATATTTTAATATTTCAAATGACTCATAACCAATGATCATGCATAAAATAATTCATAATTTCAAGAACAAGAGTTAAGACATACAAAATATAAAACGAGTAAGAAAAAGCTATACTTAAAATAATATTTATTTTCTTTAAAATTGATTAAATTACTTTATCTCTTATAAAATTGTGATTTTTTTAAATAAAATCGGACCATACGGCTGTAGAACTATTATCGAGGTCCTCGAATATAAATTCATCCCTTTTGAAATCAACCCTTGAAACACACCGCCACTTTATTTGTTTATTAGTTTGTCTTTACCTTATAAATATCAACCTCATATGCTATTTATTTAATCTAATGATAACATTAAGAATTCTAACCAACCACTCAACCTATTACATTACACCATCAAAGTTTACTTTGTTTTAGAACCACAGAATTAGCTTAATTAATTATGACCATAATTAAATATGAATACGTTTGTTGTATATAAACATCACAGTCCAAATGATTATTATTATTCTATTATATGGTTTTAATCATTCTTGGCCATTATTAACTTGATATCTTATTCTATCATCCCAGCCAATCCTGGCCTGCAATATGCATTAATTTAATTTGAGTCGTTTGTACCACCTTAACCGATGGGTCACCCGAAAAGATCGTCAAACGAAGTTCTCGAATCCTAAAACTCGAATACACGATATTACAGGTACATACGATTAAGTTACTCGATAAAATTATTCGAAGAGGTCATCGAACTAGGCTCTCAAGTCCTAAAATCTTTCAACCGGATCCCATACCTCGGTCCGACGAAACAGATGGAAAGAAATAAATCAAGTATTCAGTGCCCGGTTAAACTCAAATTCAAAAATAAAACTCTCACACCGCAAAACATCAACTGAGTTGCGTCTTGTGGCTACACCGAGGAGGTGTGTATTTAACTTTATTGTATATCTATCTACACAAAATGATTAAATGTAAATTATGTAATTAAGGAGGTGGGTTTTTGATAAAGACAAGATCTTGATATTAAAACATTAATGTTTGGACTTTGGACAAGTCAAACAAAGTTGTAATAGAATTTGGAAGAACTCTCCAACGTCGCATGCACTGATGCACATACATACTTTATGGATAGACCACTACATAAGGACGGTGGGTGAAGAGACAAGAATGTTGTATGAAGTTATCTGAACCATTTTTGCCTCTCTATCTCACATTAGCTCGTCAGCCCATCACCGGATCTTTGCCGGAGACAGGAATATTCCGGCGGGCCGCCGGATTTTCCTGAATCCCGTCAAACTATCCAGCAAAACAGAGGGAGGTAGTTTTCTTGCCTTTTTCTTGAATTTTTGTGTAAACACTGCTATGTTTTTTTCTTGCTCTTTGATTTTGAGGTGAAATATGTGTGATTCTTATGTTGGAGCTTGGAAAGGTGCGACCTTTGTGGTTTCTGTTGTAGTTTGTGTTGGGAGCTGTCGGAAAGAGCGATTTTGCTGTAAATTTCTGGGTTTTTGTGGGTGGTTTTTGATATTTTGGATGGGTTTCAAGAATTTTGGGTATTGGGCTCGAAATCCTGTAGTCTTATTGCGTCTGAGATTATAAGTTTCTTGAATTTCAAGATTTGAGCTTGGATTGGCTATCAGGATCAGAAATCTTAATTTGGTGAAGAACCGGACTGAATTATTTGTTGTAAACTGTATTTTTCTCGTTTTATGGTTGAAAATTTTGAATATTTATAGCAATACATATATATGATTGTGTGTGTGTGCTAAGAGAGATGTTCATTCAATTATCAGCAAAAGTTTTTGAGTTATTTGAGTATAATCAAGTTGAGAATCGAATGATTTGCAGATCCAGAAGCCTGATTATATATTATAGAGAAGATGGTGCAGTTTTCTTCTCTATTCAACACCATATCAAAGAACATCTCCAACAAACCTGGCAAGAAGAGTAAGCTTGGTGTTGGAAGAGAAGTTTCAGTTGACTTGGCAAAGGAAGCAAAGCGCAACGAGCTGTTGCTGACGTCTTCCGGCTCCATAAATACTCGAAACCGTATAAATTTAGCTTCCGGCCACTCCAAAAGGGGCAAGAAAGGGCTCAATAATCAAGATCGTTTTATCGTGTGGGAGGTATGGAACAAAAAAGAGAAAAGAAAATCGCATTTGCTATGTTGCCTGCACTAAAAGTTTTCCCTAGAAGTTCTTGATTCATTGCCACAGTGCTGGTAGGGGCAGTCTCCCCCTTCAAGTCTGTACAGAGTCGTAACAGTATTATATTTGGCCCCGAATAAAAATTTCTGACTCCATCCTTGTTTGCGTAATTTGGTTTTTTAGGAATTCGGATGCAAAGAAGACATGGTATTTTGTGGAGTTTTTGATGGGCACGGACCATGGGGGCATCTCTTGGCTAAAACCGTCAGAGATTTGATGCCGCCTTCATTGCTTCGTAATTGGCAAGAAGCAGTTGCACTAAGTTCAGACAATCTGGACTTGGGATCAGACACAAATGATGTTTATTTCAACACGTGGAAGCAGTCTTATTACAAGGCCTGTTGTGATGTTGATCAAGCTCTCTCTCGGTACCCCGGGATCGACTCTTTCTACAGTGGTTGCACTGCTCTGACACTGATCAAACAGGTAAATACATATTTTCTTTCGTCTTAAGTTGAAAACGTGATCTTGAATCTCTTAGATGTAACAGGAGTTTTTTAATCTGGTGTTTTTTCAGGGTGATATGATGGTCTTTGCGAATGTTGGAGACTCGAGGGCCGTGCTAGCAACTACTTCGGATGATGGAAATTTGATTGCAACTCAGATAACAGTCGACCTCAAACCGAATTTACCTTGTTAGCTCTCTTTCCCTGGCTTCTCTTTACTCTTTCGGGATAAATGAACTAGTTTACATACCTCGAAGTTTGGTTTAATTACACGAACACCTCCCCTAAAGTTTCAGAAATGACAAAAAATCCCCCTAGAGCCCCTTCATCTTTGACCTATCATATGCTATTACAGTCATGAATTTAGAGTCAAATATTGATCAGTAACTGTCGAGGGCATAATAAGGTATTCATAAAAAGTAAGAAACTGCATAAGTAAAATTTACCGATCCAAATGCAATGTAAATTCTTTGACAGGGGAAGTTTTTTTAATTTCTCAAACCTCAGTCAATGTAATTATTCGTATTCTTTGTGTGTACATGTTTACACGAATATTTATACGTATTCATGAACATTTCAGATGAGAGTAAACGTATAGTACAATCGAGGGGGAGAGTATACGCTTGCCCTGATGAACCAAAGGTCCATAGGGTATGGATGCCAAATGGAGAAACAGTAGAAGGTCCGGGATTAGCCGTATCAAGAGCTTTTGGTGATTATTACATCAAAGACTTTGGTGTTATCTCTGAGCCAGAAATAACTCGAATAAACATAAGTAGCCGGGATCAGTTCGCCATTTTGGCTACCGACGGGGTGAGTAATCTACATTTTGCAAATACAGGGTGCATTCTGTAATTTTTTGGAACTTCAGCAGGCAGATTGCTCAACTTAACATGTAAGCTCAAAGTTTGCAATCGTTTTGATAGGTGTGGGATGTCGTCTCCAACGAAGAAGCGGTGGACATCGTTGCTTCGGCTTCTGAGACGGCCGAGGCGGCTAAAAGGCTCGTGCAATACGCGGTTTGCACTTGGAAACAGAGAGGAAGAGCTGCTGTCATGGATGATATTTCAGCTGTTTGCCTCTTCTTTCATCACTCAACTGGTGATGATCCCATCAAGTTGTACAAAAATGGCGCCTAAAATGCTCAATTTGTAGTTGAGGATATCTCTCAAATCTGGCATTTGATGATGTGTATAAATACTTTTTCCAACTGTTTAGATTTAAGAGATCTAGTTAAGGGTTTTACTTATGTTGCTACCGAACACATATACGATATGAATACATCTAACATAAGTTTACATAAACTTTTCCTCGTAAGAAAGTGTTAGATATAATTGATCAGCTCTTTTTAGTTAATTTAATTTTACTTTAGTTTGTCGATATTAAGTCTTTCGGATTTGGACCATTTTATCTCCGTCTGCATCAAACCCACTATTCATTGATTATCTTCTATTATGAATTGTGGAGAAAGTATGATTAAGTGAGATTACATTTCAATGAACTTCACTTGATTGAAGGTAAATGTAATTTAATATATCTAACACAATATTAACTATAATTTTATTGAAACCTTTTTATGATCTCAAGTATTAAAAACAAGATTATTTGTTTTTAACCTAATTTAATTTTAGCTAATAAACCCGACCAAAATTAACTCAAAAAAATAATAATAATTTTGTATAACTAGTACTTTCTAGTTCAATTCTAATATGAAAAAACACGCACGAATAATTGTATGCTCGGAACTTCGGATATCATGTGCCTTTACTGAACTTATCTCTTTCTATTTTCAACAACGTGTTTCAAACGGTCAATAAATAGGTAATTTTCTAAAAATAATATCCTTCCTGTGTATTTCACGTATGGTGTACTTTTTGAAATTAGTGTAAATCGTTTTTACGAGAAACGGCTTCAAATAAATTTTGTTTTTAGATATTTAATGAAACTTCCTTTACCAAAAGTGGTTTCATCAAAAAAATAGTCGCTCGAGTAATACTAGGTTGCCTTCCCAATTTCCCAAGTGGCATTATCTGAGCGTGTTTTTTATGAAACCGCTTTTTATAAAAGCGATTTCCTTAAATATAGAGAAAAAAAGCAATTTACACTAAAATTTATCTATTTTTTAAAAGTATACTATATCTGAAATATACAGATAAAAGGACGCCAATTTAGAAAAGACCCCAATAACTAAATAAGCTCAAAAGTCCTCGTTGAGCAATATCCTTATTTTTAGGAATTACGCGTGGAACTTACGATAATTGTGGGAAATTGCTATTTGCACATGTTACGTTGAAATTATTGCAAAATTATTTGATTATGATCTTATGCCCTTTGTCACTTGAATTGGTGGTAACCCTTTTTTCCAATTATTATTATTATTATAAAGAAAAAGAATACATCATACATGCAAAAACAACCATAGTTAGAGACGGAGCCAAATTTTGGAAAAAGAAATATAAATATATTTTAGAAAAAAATATTTTCGTCCTCCTAATTTTAAATTTTCGTCCCCTAATTACAAATTTTACCTATTTTATTTTAAAATGAATTACGATTTCATTGCTTCTAAAAATAACATTATTTATATTTTTAATATTATAAATTTTCGCTCCCCTCATCATAAATTCTGGTTTCATCCCTAAATCATAATAACCAATAAAAATTATTTATAAGTACTAAATACATTTGTCACTCCCCTGATACATGCAGGGACGTAACCAGGATTTACGATGAGGGTGGGCGAAAGTCGAAACTAAACAAAATTTTTCAAAATTTAGGGGATGGCCCCCGTCCCTGGATACACGATCAAATATAACTTAAAAATGAGTCTAAATCACGGCCTAAAATGCTATCAACCGGTTACATTTATACGATACACAATATTCCGATGTGTAACAGGAACATCACAATTTATGATGCACGGATATGGAACAGACACTCGACAGCGCCGCAAAATTAATAGAAATTTTGAGAGTAAGTAAAAAGCCATAAGATTCACGTGGCGAATTAGAGTACCTATTTTCGCACGTTTAAATCACGTTCTAAAAAGTTGACAAGTCTTCATAGCAATCAAATGTTTCTCTGTACTTCCTCTGTCATCTATGGCCTCTGTCTACTCTCAGAGCTCCACTACTTATACTTCCCTCCTACGATCCTACTCCATTGCATCTCCTCCTCGTGATCTTCGCCGCCGTTGTTTGCTCCGCCATGACCGCCGCCGACTCGCCTCCTCCTACTCCGCCGCTGGAACGGGTGCCTTTCGAGCTGGAAAACGAGTCCGATTTCGACCTTATCGATTCCGATGGGTTCGTTTCTGTATGCGGCTTCGGCGCTCTTCTATCCGGTGCGTGCGATTGATTGATTGATTAATTTATCCGTTGATTCTGGAATTTGAATTTGCTCCGTTGTTGAAGTTTGTGAAAATGGGAATGACGTTGGGGAATTGATTTGATCGTGGTTGGTTGTGCAGAGAAGAGTGCGAGGAGATTGTTTCCGAGTTTGATTAATTTTAGGTTGGCGAGTTTGAGTGGGTTTAGGAGGGTTTTCGCTCACGCTGCGCCTCTGTTCGTCGATCATGGCATAGCGAAGATTCAGACTAAGGTGCTCTTTTGTGTTCTGGTTAAAGTTTAGAGTTTTAATTACTGTTTTGTAAGACTTTAAGGGTGAATTGCTGACAGGAGATGGCGAGGTTGAGTGTGGAGCCATGTGAAGGTGAAAGATTTGTGGTTACCACGTTTCAGATACCAAGATCAGAGGTAAGTAAGGTTGCATGATTTTCTTCTTGGATATTGAAGTTTGCAGATTTTTGAAATGGTTTGAACCTGTGGTTTTGCCTTCGAAAATCAGGTGCCGGCTTTCGTCGAATGGGGACATGAATTCCGGTTTCTGGCTGTGAGTTGCATATCATTTTGTTGGTTATGGCTTTAGGTGATGATTACACTGAGATATTCTAAGATTTAGCCTGATTACAGGAACTTCCCCTGAGGTTTAAGAAATAACAAAAACTTCCCTTGAGATAATCTAAGGTTTCGTCTATTATAGCCGCGGATTAAAGTCGAATTAGAGTGAAGTTATCAAATTTCATCCACACAGATATAAAGTGGATTCTTTTAAGAATGGATGTTTATGTAATTTCTCGAACGTCAGGCAAATTTTGTTTAATTAGGCAAAATCACAGGATGTATCGGTGTAAATACCCCTTGTTTTTACGTTCAATATGCTCTTAGGTAGCCAGTAGTCTCATATTTATATCATGAATCGCTTGCTGAGTTGCCATGGTTATGATATGGACTTTCTTATGCAGGTGACACTAGAAACACTCAACGGGTTGTTTTACCCTACTCCGGCGGTAAGCAAGATTAGAGTTCTTTGGCTGTATTGTGGCATATCTGTTTTCTTTGTTGTTTTATGACATACTGCGTAAAAATGCAGGTATTGTGTGCGCGTTACAGTGATGAAGAATACTTCCAGAACAGATGTAAAGGTGATTATAAATCCATAACTCATATCTGGTTATTTTTGTGAGAAAGCAAACAACACTCTTGTCTTAACAGGGAGCGAATCGATCTTCTTTCAACGATGCGGACGATATGGCATTTCAAAGATTTGGTCAGATGACTTATTACCCTGCCCTGTTTATCTCCGGCACTGGTGAGTACTAACTCAACTCTATTTACATCATCTCCCCATGAGCTCGTTGGATGTGAAAACATACGCAACACGAATTAGGTCTTGAAACTCCGGATATCTATAGAACATTCATTTCTAATGTGAGTATATCATGCAGTATCCTGGCAGCAGAAAACCTCTACGACATTGCTTACAGCGACTTCCTGGACCATACGTACCTCGGGGATCGTAAAACCACCGTTCGCATGTACCTCGCACGTACAGGTTCCAGCATAATGGAAGAAGAGACCCCTCAACAACTAAAACACCTTTATGATGGTTAACCTGAAACTTCTCTTGATTTGTACACTTTTCTTTTCAATGATTGGCATACACATCTTCTTTGTTGCTATATCAGTATTTTAGCTGTCATGTTTAGATTTTGTTCTGAAACTGATCAATTGTTTGGTATCAATGGAAGAAAATTGAACCAAAGTGAAGGATTGTATACTCAACTATCTAGTCTTCAATTTAGTTCATTACTTTACTACTCCGTGTAGACATCCATTTGTCCGAATCACTGCTTCGTGTAGACATCGATCGATCTCTCGGATTAATTCGTTCTAATCTTTTGTGACAAAAAAGAACACAGAGTAAACATCTCTATATTGAATTTGGAGGATAAATTACATCAAATGGAGGCTTGCTCCATCTCAAGTTAGAACTAACTTTTGCCTGTGGTAAGAAACATCCTATTTCGTCCCACACACGAGTACAACGACTACGCAGAGGCTATCGCACAATTTCAGCAAATATAACAACAATTTCCTACTTGCCTGACTCGAGGCAAATGCAATATACCTTTCTTTAATTGATCCTTTCCCATCTATAATCATGTCACAACATAACCAGAATCTAACTCATCTTCCAGCTGTTTAATCAACAATTCCATCATTTTCTTATACATTGGCATGTAATGATCATTAATCATAGTTCTAGATAACCGGAGCTTACTGTACAAATCTCTTGGTGTCTCGTATATCCCGACTCTCTCCTCGGCCGGGTCATCGCCACTGGGATCACTAGACTCGGACAATGTTACGGAAACTATATGCATTATGTGGCCTGGAGGGTAAAATTGGAGGTTATCACAAACATCTGATGAAGATATAGGTGTATGGCTTTCAACTGTGTCAGCAAATACTTTCTCCTCTTCTTCGGTTATTTCCTTGGCCACAGCTTCTTCTTCTTCGTGGACATGAGCATCCACTTCACTTTCTCGTCTCTGGAGCTCCTTTTCCAGTTCGTACCACAATTGGCCTTCACTGATTTCCGCACCATTTGATTTAGCAACTGCTTTATCGACCTGAACGAGATCTTCTTCTTCATCCGTTTCGGCTTCCCCTATATCAGTCCCACTTGAAGAACTACTGTATTCGGGCTTGTTTGAATCAGAATTTACAAGTGATTCGGATGTTGTCTCGGAGAGAAGAGGGGCTTCGGGCAAATCATCTGATTTAGGGTTTGATAAAGGGGCGGAAGCACGGCGGCGGGGGCCCATACATGACCATGATGATATAGAGGGCCGAACAACTGCCTGGGCTACATCTTGTGCACGTTTCATCACGACCTAGTTATACAAGAAGAAAGATTAAAATCTGCATTTCATCCATTTGGTAATTTCTTACCATGATGCCGAAAACCATAAAAATGTTTTTCTTTTTTTGGGCAAAGGCATACATTAGTTTACGAGAGTTTTTGCGGACTCTTGAATAAGTCTTAGCTTAAGAAAGGCAGGCTGAAGTTTTGTGTTGTGCTGCTTTGTCTTAAAGTAAGCTAGGACCTGAGGGCAGTGATTAAAAGCTCTCCAAAAAACCCTCCCAACATTCTACAACTTCAACTTCTGTTCACTAAAAGCACAAGTTTTTGCAAACCCCCAATAAGAAATGCGTAAAGCTACCATCCTAAAATCAAAATAGAACAGAAAGGAAAGGATTCTACTTATCACATGAAGAACAGGGGCTTGGTAGTTGGTAGTATCACCTTAGTGCTGCTTGAGACAGGCCGTAAAAGTGCCCCAGCACCAACAACTTTTGCTTTTGCATTTGATATGGAAGGTAGACGAGATCCAAGAGCAGTGGCAGAACGATAAATAATATTCAAAACTCGGTTCCGCTCAACTTGATCACGGAGGTCATTTATCCAAGACGAAGCTGTCACCTGACAATAAGTGCCAGGGGGTCTTGCAAGTTTCATAGGCTGAACAACTCAAAAGGAAATTGCACATTCCACAGCAAATGTGTGTGTCATAAATTTTTTTGATAAAGGAGAGAATCAACACACCTCGGTACGAAGAACATCCACAGAAGCAGTTGAAAATGTCGGCACCAAATCAGAGCCATTTACTATTGTGGTAATGAAGTGTTCCCCTGATTCAGCCAATTCCCATGTCATGCAAGCAGCTGTAGGCAGTTTACATATGAGAAATTGCGGACATATCACATCAATTTCATAAATAAGGAGTTTTTCAGAAAGAAAAACTATGAAGACAACACAACATGCCTGGTGCAAAAGTAACACAAGTTGCAGATAAAAATTCTTTTTGCTCCCGAAGAATGTACGTTAGCAATGCAGCTGTACCACCGCCAAGTGAATGGCCAACAATCTGACATCAAATGAAGACCTCATCAAATATCAAAATTATGATCTTTCTATATTAGTAAGAAGTATTGAATGTTTGCATGGATGATGGATGTACTTGCAGCATAGAAAGCTTCACAATGGATAACTCAAAGAAGTTAGTACACAAAAGTGCAACATTGCCACTAGACAGCTGATGCAAAACGTATCGTTTCCACACTAGTAGTATGATGGGTATGAACTTCAGCAAAACATGAATTAATTAAACTACATTCAGCTCTTGGTGATTGTAGGAAGTGATCTTTTCTTTTATTCATGGATTAGTCGAATTCAGCTCTTGATGAACAGACAATTAAGAAATCAACAATCAGTACCTTCACATCATAGTCAGGATTTTGTTCAAGAGCCTTGAGCAAAGTAGGAGTGCTTAGCTTTGCTATCCACCGAGCTGCAGCAACCATCCCACAATGTGCATATCCCAAAACCAGATTGCCTACCCCACCATCATGCAAAACAGAATGGTGAAAAGGGACAACTGCACCTGTTGCTGCTGTCAATGTGTCTTTAATACTGTGAGTCCCACGAATCAAAAGAAGGATGCACTTTGAGTTTTCATCGCGTAAAATTGTGAAGGCAGGTTTCAGAATCTGCAATGACAAACTTAAATATCAAAACCTGTCAGACATACAAAAAAGGCAGTAAATGTGTAAGAGCAATCAAATACCCCAGCTTTGGGCTCCTGAAGCAGGACATGTTCTTCAGAGAATCCACCAGATGCCAAAAATACTGGAAATGGCTTCTTTGAGAAGAGCATGCAGAGGGTTAGCAATCTTAAATAGTAATGCAACTTATCAATGATCTCAGGGCCCTTCAGTTGCACAGAATCTTCACCAGCATACACACTTGCAACTTGTAAATTACCCTGCAAAAGAATTACACCCATTATATCCATCACCTTTTGGTAAGATTTTAAGCCACCAAACCAAGTGACCATAATGACCAAATATACAAAAGCACATGTCAATGCAACCAACTAATCGTCTTCAATACCCGCTATATAATCAAGATCACCTACTGCTTTTGACATCCCCATAGGTAAAAGTTATAATCAACAAAGATAAACTATATACCGAAGCAAAAACGGTGATATTCATTTTCACAGCATTCTGCAATCTCTGAACACCATGCATCATCAATTATGGATGGAAATTCCCAAACCCAACAAACTTCAACAAATGCAAGAGTTCCAGATTTATGTTATAACATCTGAACTCCAAAGAATTCAAGTAACAGCAAATATTCAAACGATTTTTCCGCATATTGTTCGAAACCAGGCAGCTCATAATAAATAACTCCATTAAGCTCTAAAACAGACCAGACAACATCCATCTCATCAAACTGTACCATAAAAAAACCCAAACTTGCAAAGAAAATCACCACCAATTAATCCCAAAACCCTAACCTGCCTCCGGATAAGATAATTAATCCCAAAAGCCAAATCAGCGATTGGCCATTTCCCCAACGTCTCCGAGTACGTAAATCTCAGCGTCTCCGACAGCGTCGAAATCGTCTCGAGCCAAGTCGCCGGCGCCTGAGCCGGCCGCCGCGACAACCGCCTCTTCGCCGATCTACTCATCGATTTCGAGTAATCGGAATCCTCTCCCTCCACCGAACACGAAATCCGACGGCTCAACACGTAGTACAGCAACACGACGGCACCCGCTGCGGTCGCCATTGTCGTGGCCGCCATCGGATTCTACCTTTATTGCTCCGACGAAATCAAAAATCAAGAATTCAATTCCCTAATCCCTGTCTGTACATTTATATACATACAAATTCATACAATCGAAGGAAGGTATAATCCAGATGCGAGAAAAATCTTGTGGTTTGATTTTTGCGTAAATCTGTGAAGATTGATTGTACGAATTCATTTATTTGTAATGGCTTAGAACAGAAACGGTGACACGGAGCAATGCTCAAAAGGCGAGTGCAAAATTACGTAATTAGCCCTCCCCCAAATTCTTCTTTTTGTTTGTTTTTTCTAATGAATTAGGTCTTCTATTTATTTTATTTCTAAAAAGTTTATGTAATAATATAGGTGCATTTTTGTTTTCCAAAAGGAATTTTGGTAACGTGGCCTACACAATTTTATTTATTTTTTCATAATTAGTAACAAAAAATTAATTATTCTCTTTACTTGTCGATCTAGTGTGTAATATCTGCCGTCTGATTTAGGTCGATGAATTAATTATATTTTTCTATTCAAAATATCATCTTTTTTGCACTTGGCTATTCAAAATTTTTTGTGATATCGATTGATACCTAAAGTATAATAAGTATTGTAGTTTAATAAGTATGTTTCTAATTATTTTAGTGTTTTTTAAGAACAAAAGAATTTAACGACATTTTTTACAATTAAAAGAAAAAGGTCTAATAGAGATAAAATTTGAACCGATGGAAATTGATGCAAATCAAGAACAAATCCCTACAATAAAAAAGACATTTTTTTAGATGAAAATTGGTATTAAATTATATTGTTACCCTTAAGAGAACACTATAATTGCCACACAAAAAAAAAAAAAACTTTCAGATACTAAACTACAACAATTATCATACTTTAGGCGGCGATCAATAACACAAAAAAAATTAGGGTAGCAAAGTACGAAAAGAGTAAGACGATACTTTGAATGGAAAAATATAATTACGTTATATCGATATATTCATTTCTTTCTATAATAATTATATTTTTATATAGACGAATCAGAGAAGAAGCCAATAAAAAATTGTATCAAAAAATAACGTTATAATACATCCATAAATAAATAAATGATGGTTTGTATCGTATAATGTATTCCAATTGTTGAGTTATGACTTTTATTAAAATGATAATAATACATAGATGACATACCATCAATATATTACAAAATATTTGTTGTAATTTTAGAGCATATATAACTAAAGAATTGCGAGGATAGAATAGTAATTTGTCGGTTTGCTTTGGAGGCAAAGTGCGTACGTTAAGCGGTGGTGGAGGCGTTATCCGGTGTTGACGGTGGTGGTGGGGGCGCGGGTAGATACAAAGCTGTCAAGATAGGACTCTGGGTCCCACATTTTTAATTACTATTAATTTGTCATTATTAATATTGTATGATTAATTAAAATTCACTTAAATATATACTTAGCTATCTTAAATATAAATAAATATTAGTGCCTACACAAATTGACTAATTGATAATTATCACGCGGGATTCGAGCTCCCAATATATAGGGCTGTAGTATTAATTTGTACATACCTATGATAAACCTAGGCTAGTGTAGGTGCATTTACAAGTATAATATTATTTTTAAAATACTTTATAAAATAATTAAAATATAATATATAAATTTACCACTTGAAATTATCGATGGAAATTGAATGTATCAAATGATGAAAAAATAATTTTTAAAATTATCTAAATTCTTCTTCTTCTTTTTTTATTTTCTAGATATGCATATATAGTGTAATTTTAGTTTTTTGAAAAAATCCTTGATGAAATCAATTATTATATTGCTTAATATTGTAGGTATGGACCCTCTCTCCAAGTGAGATATTTCTATAAATATCGGGAACTGGAAAGATTTCAAATATGATTTCGATCCCCCCCTTAATTGGTCCTTTTGATGTCAGGACTAATATCAAATCTCCTGGTCTTGATACAATTTGGCGTCATAAATTATTAATTCCAAAGCTTATAGCTTTACAAAAATATTTAGAAGCTCAAATTGAGCAGACTAAATCTTTATGCATTTATCTTAATAACCATGGCCTCGATCATTATATTGAAGAGGATGAAAAACAGCTTATAGCTGTGAAAAATAAATTAAAAAAACTAATAGCTTAATCCTATTGATATTTCAGGATGCGACCTCAAGGAGGCAGAAATTCCTCTAATAGAGGAAGAGGTGGAAGAACTATTGCCCAATTTGGAAATCAAAAGCTAATAGCTGAAAATATTACAAATATTTCATCATCCTCAAGTAATACACCAAAGGATGATCCTTTATATAAGGAATTTTTAGCTTATAAAGCTAAGCAGGAGAGTAATACTCAATCTGCTCCATCCTACGCTAATATTGTAGGAGATGAAGAAATTGATTCATCTGAATTACCATACGAGCAGAATGCTCATAAAGAGGTAATATTTCTTTTAGAAGATAAAGATTTGAGATGGAAGGATAATATCTGGCATCTCTTGCAGAGATACTTGGATACTGCATCATTTACGGTTGGTTCATATAAACAGCGAACCCATTTTGAGAATATACTCAAAGTGACAGGATCCTGCGAATTTAATCATTTTTATGCAGGAAAACAAACTAAAGTTTATAGCTTTAGTAAAGTCATCATCAAGCAAATAATATCTGCCAAAGAGTGGGGAATAAGCACTCTCAGAGAAAGAGAATATAGTCTCCAAAATTCCCAAGTTAAAATAAAATTTAATTATTGGGATTATATTGAAGCATTTAATAAAGCTTTTCTTTACCAGAATGAGCTTCATAAACATTCATGGTTTTTTAAAATCTGTCCAAATGTTTATAACAAGGACATTCCAAATTGGTTATACCAATGGTGGCTTGGTTTTGGCCCTACAACAAAAATTTTGCCAAATATTTTTCAGGAATTATATTCCCAATGGGTAGAAATTTCTCCCAAAATAATGGATGCTCAGAACAATGGAAAATGGATAGAAGGAATGCCTTTTCTTCATTTCTTTACTGAATTTGGTATCCCTTGGATTTGGAAATGGGAACCAGAGTTGGGAGAAACCCAACAGAAAATACCCTGCATCTTCAGGACCTTTTATACCAAGTTCTGGAAGAAAATGCTGGCTCTTAACAAAGAAGGAAGCATGGAGGGCCAAGAAACCATTGATAATATCAAGACAAAGATTCATGAATATATTCTCCAGGAAGAACAAAATAAAAATCTTAGTCCATTTGAATATATTTCAAAGAAATTATATTTCCAAAAAGGACAAGTTTCGGATGAAGAGAAAGTGGCTTCTTATCTTAAGGAAGTAAAGAAAGATTTAATGAAAAATCTAAATTTTGATTCACAATCAAGTGCTTCTATGGATACATTATCCAACGATGATTACTGCCCAGCTGGCGAAGCCCAGAATCCTTATAAAGATATGTTTGAAGATCTGGATCAGGTTATTCAAAAATATTTGAATAAAGAAGGAAAAGGGAAAGAATAAATGGGGCCCTGCAAAAGTTGATATGCCAACCACCCTACAAATACCATTTGTGGAAAGAATATTAGCCCGCTATTTTATATGATGTGGTTTTAATAAAGCAACCATGGTTTTAATAAAGTTGTACTTTGCTCATTCATAATGGAGCAAATAGTTTAGGTTAGTTTTTAGTTCCGGTTTTCAGATCCGTGTTTTTATTTATTTATAGGAGCGCTCATTGTTGCACTAGGGAGAGGGAAAATTACTGAGTTTGTAATTTTTATTTCAGTTTGTAAACACTTTCAAATTCTTGAGTGAAAAAATTTTGCAATCCTGCAAGACTGGTGTCCAAAATTAATAAGTAAGTCATTTTATTCTCCAGTTCTTTAAGTTTATATTTCTGTATTCTATTGTGCCGCCTAATATGGCCGGCTAAATTTTATTGTGTTGAATAATATCATGTTAATACGATCAATGTTCATGGTGGATTGAAAAAAAAAAAAAAAAAAAAAGTACCAGATCGAAAAAATTTATTTCTGGGTTGGTTTAAGCTAAAATAGGCAGAGAATAGGTTTAATACCGAAGTCTGGATTCGCCCATTCTGTTGCCATGTTTTAGGCGTTCTTAGGGCTTGCCTCCATGACTGGTTAAGAACTAAATCTCTAGCTCGTTTTAATTTAGTAAAATTACCATGTATAGTATAAAAGTTTTTGATTTGGTACTACCAAATGATTTAATTTTATCACTTTCAATTCCTAATTCCGCCTTAATAATTCCTAATTCCACCTTAATAAAAGATCCTTCTGTTTGTATAATAGATCGTGTAGAATGAGGTAGGGTAGGTCAACTAAATCCGAAATATTAAATTTTAGATATAATGAACAATTTTCAATTATACCATTCTTTCAAATCAATTAATTTTAAATTGTGCTATAAAAGCAGATATTGGAAAATTTTTAAAAATTACCAAAATTGAATATATAAAAAGTTGTAATTAGTTATATTTTCTCTAAAAGAAATATTGAAAAACTTTATTTATCGTCCAACTGAACTCTCGGAGATAGTTTTATTTATTTATTTATTTTTAAAAGAAAAGTATATTCTTTTGCTTTTTTAAAGGGAAAGTATATTTTTTTTTACTACTAGTCAAGTTGCACTTGCCAATAGATATTAGTCTAAGTAGTTAAAGGTTGGCGTCAAAAAATAGTTAAAGGTTCATAAAAAAAAAAAAAAAACTCTTTTAATAGATTTAATTCGGTGTGACCCAATTTTATTTTCACAATCGATGAATGTAGACCTTATAGGATTTTGATTTGAATTCACTTATCAAATCTTCTTATCAAATTTGGACCAAAATAATTCTTAATTCGGTTCGATTCTGACCCGTTGACGGTCCTAAATAATAATTTTTGTAATTTTTTTAAAAAATTATAATTTATACATTCTTTAAACGGGCCAATACAGCAAGAGGGATGTCCTTTAGGCCCATATTTCTTAATCCTTAGAAAGCCCAATTACACCTTAAAAGCCCAAATACAATTTGAACTCAGAATATTTGCATATTTCCTAACTACACTTCGCAAACACAAAAAATTGCAGCTCCCCTCGCCGCCGCGTTCCACCACCCTTCTCCGGCGGCGCTCCTCCAGATCAGCCACCAGCTCAGACGACACCTGAAGGGCACTCCGACAAGAAGAGGAAGAAAACCAACATATATTCTTTAACCTAAGCAGCTTATTCAGCTTAACTTGTCTGGGATTTTGAGTTTTCAAGAAGAGGAAATGGGGTCAGGTCATATTAGGGACGTTTTGACGGCGTTTAGTCCAGCTCTGGACTTGTTTGCTATCAGTCCTGGTGATGGCCGAATAAAGGTGAGTTCTTTAACTGCTAGGCATAGTATTTAAAGCTAAAACGGGGAAAAGAGACAGAGTACAGAATTACTAGTGTTAGTTTCTGTGTTAATTGCTGTAGTATAGCTCTGCTGCCTCGAGCTTTGAGCTATGGGTTTGCACTGACATGCTTTTGGTTTGGTGATAAACGCATAGTTTGCATAAGTGTGTTGTGTTTGTTGTGGAACTTTAGTGGGCTCAAGTTATAATGGTTTACTGTTGAAGAAATACTTCAAAATTTTGAGATGGTTTGATTTCGTCTTCTGCAATCCAAACTTGGTTGATATGAGTAGAAGCTGGTTTGCATGAGCTTATGTGTGAGAGGGAGAGATACAGATAGTTGGATAGCAGTCTTGCTTTTCTTGTGTATGTGTGTGTGTGTGTTATAGGGCGGGGGGGGGGGGGGGGGGGGGGGCAATTGGAGGGGTAAATAAGAGTAGTTGACGAATGTGAAAGATTTCCAAGTTATAATCTTTTTTGAGGGATAGGGTGTTATACGAATCTAGATTAGCAATGTATGATTTTTTTGGGCAAATTTTCAGATTTGGGACACAGTGAAAGGTCAGCTCCAGACTGAATTTGCAGACATAGCTTCGACAGAAAACACGAGCGTATTCGGGAAGCAGGAAGGCGGGCACCTTTCAATGGATTATACATGTATGAAGTGGTTATCTTTGGACAAAAAGGTCTGATATTTTTGTCTACACTCTTGCCATATTCTTGTTTTCTAACAAATCCTAGCTTCTGAATAAGCCTCCATTTTGTTGATTGAAATGGGATCAGAAAAAAAGGAAGCTTAGAAGCTCCCTATTATTACTGGGAACCGGTGGGGGTGATGTTCTAGCATTGGATGTCTCTGCTGGCCAGTTAAAATGGAGGGTTAACAACTGTCATCCAGGGTGAGTTCTATCGTATAATGAATAACTTATTCTTTAAATTTCTATCATTCAATTTTCTTGAAACATAAGAATAATAGTTTCCCAGGCCTATGGCATTGGATTATTAACTTCATGCAGGATAGCAAATGCTTGACGACATTAGACCCTTTATGCAAGAACTTATCATGCAGAAAAAAGAGAATGATTTATTTACTTTCATTAATGAATTTGTGTAATGATTTGTTTGCTCTATTGCATTATACTGTGTAGGGGTGTAAGTGCTGTTTCCTTTCCTGTTCATGGCTCACACATTTACACTGCTGGTGCGGATGGAATGGTTTGTAAAATCGATTCAGTGACTGGAAACTTGCTAGATAAATTTAAAGCTAGTTCAAGGGCAATATCTTCTTTAGCTGTTTCCCCAGGTATTTATCTTCATTCTTTCTTACTTCTTATGTAGAATTCAATTTTTGTTTTCCCCATTAACTTGCTTCTGTGTGTATTATTGCTTCGAACCAGATGGAAATATGATTGCAACTGCAGCAGCTCAATTAAAGATATTCAACTGTTCGAATCACAAAAAAGTGCAGAAGTTCTCTGGCCATCCCGTGAGATTCTAACATCATCATTTGCCTTCATTTCATAAAGAAATCATCTTACTCTTTTTTCTATATTTTTTTTAACTGTTGCTCCATTTTTCTTTAGGATCATAAGTAGGGATATTTCATATTTTCAGCTAAAAATGTGTTCTGTTTTTTCCTTTCCTTTTCATTTGAAAACAGGGGGCTGTGAGATGTATGATTTTCTCTGAAGACGGTAAATATGTGCTTTCTTCAGCTTCAGGCGAACGATATATCGCTGTATGGAATATTGATGGGAGCAAAAATAAGTCAGCCTCTGCATTTCTTGCATTGAACAATCCTGCTGTTTTCTTGGATAGTAAGGCGACTGGTGGTTTAGATTCCGAGGATGCTGGTGTATCTGTTTTGTCTATATCAGAAACCGGTGTTTGCTATTTTTGGCACGGAAAGAATGTTGATGAGTTGAGAAACTCGAAGCCTGCAAAGATCTATGTACCTTCTGATGATGAAGTTGTAAAGAAACATAAAGGAGCAGCTCCTAATGTATTTGCTGCAAAATTGCAAAATGTTTCTGAACGTGGTGACGTTTTTCTTGCTTATGGTTTGCTTATAAAACCAACATTTGAGAAAGTTTTGGTGCAGTCTGGGACAGATGTAAAATTAAATGTTTCACAGGATGGTATTCTTTTACCGGTTGGTCAGTTGAACAAATCTAAGAAAGCATCAAATATCCAGACTCGAGGCAAGTTCCCCCCCCCCCCCCCACCCACTAGCGTTATGTTTAAAACTGCTCTTATGATATGGCATCGAGGTTGGTATAAATGTGCTCTCGATGTAAATAATTACTTTGTCCTCCAGTTCAAAAATTTTATAATATATTGTTTTGGTTTCAGTATGATTGAGAAATGCTCAATACTTTCTATGACTTGACTTTCATGCTATCTTCTCTAAAATATGTTTGTGCTTACAATTTTCATGATGATGAACAGTTACTGCTCTGGATCGAGCAAATACAGAGGGTGCATTACTTCCTGTTCCTATGATATTTGATCAGATGGATGGAAAGAGTGAAACTAAATCCGTTGGAAGCAAAGGTATGCTTACAAATTCCTCCTTTCGCCTTTGTTTTTATTTTATATTTCTTACTCAACTACTTTATATTCTTGCATGGATAAAGATGGATTCGACTCTGTTACCCTTTGCATGGAAGACCAGCTGAGATCTCTAGGAATACTTGGCAGTAGTGATGATGCACTTGTCTCGACTGTTGATTCTAAATTGTTGAAGGGAATCAATCTTGAAGCTAGTACACCACATAAGAAGGTTTGTTATCCTGATAAAAGCTGCAGAGTTGTTTCTCTTTTAATAATTTATCAAATAGAAAATAAAATATTTTTCCCAACTAATATAGGTGAAGGCAACTGTATCGTCTATGGAACCTACTGACGCGTTCAACTTGTTAAAAGGCTTAATTGATGCTTGGCAATCCAGGTTTGCTCACATCTATGGATTAAGTTTGAAATAGATGATTAGTGTTTTCGATTGTTTTATGTTGAACCTTTTTCTATTTTTCATTTTGCCAGATCTCAGAACGGCAAGCATGTTATTCCATGGATATGTTGTATATTGATGTATCATGGTGATTATGTTAAATCTCAGGAGCCAAAACTTCTCGATTCCTTGCACAAGGTAGACTATGGCCGAAGTTATCTTTTGATTTTTCCTTATTTTGAGTGTTTTATACACCTTTTTTCTTCTTCTTCAGGTTGCCAAATCAAAAGTGATTGCGATAAACCCTTTATTCCAGTTGTCTGGTCGTTTGCAACTCATTTGTGCTCAGGTTACTTCCGTTAGATTTTTCAGTTTATAAAGCAGGGTATCAACTTTATGTTTTATGTGTCTTATCTTACTTGGCAAACACTGCTTTGTGAACAGATTGACAAGGCCTCGAATGACAAAAATCTTGTCTCAGAACATGATGAGCTAGAGGATGAAAGTGAAGATGAAGATGTTGACGAGGTTCGTTATGGAATTGATGAAGATTCTGAAACGGGCAGTGAAAGTGATGATTAAAAATCTTAGCAACAGAAGTAAGCTGTTAACATTAGTCAATTTTGCCTTTTATGTATTCTTTTCCGGCTTTATCTTTACAAGAAAACTGTTCAGTTTTTCAACGTGGGCAACTTCCCTTAATAGAAAAGTGAATTTTTGATTGAGAAGCGAGCAAAGTATTCTTTAGATATCATCTGTATCTGTTATTATACAAGTCATTCTCTGATATTACAAGCTAGGTATCTATCTGCATAAAACATTGCAACAAACTCATCTGTTAGTATTATTGTGAATGAGAATTAATTTCTTTCTTTCACTTGTAACATTTTTTCTCCAATGAACTTTGGAGGATCTCATACAATTGTGCAAGCATTTGGATTTTCCTCACTGAACATTGATGTGATATTAGTATCATTTCTATTGCTCCCGCTGTAGTAATCCCGACTATAGTACTCGGGTCTACTATAATGTGAATATCTTGGCGGCGATTGAGGATTTGCATAATCTGTTATGTAGGATGACGGCTTGTAAGTGTTGTAGCTCTGAGTTGCATAAAGAGGTTGAGGTGGTTGAGACTGTGCCCCTCCGAATCCCATATCACCACGGTAGGTGTCCCATTGACCATTATACCCTTGTCGAAAGTTAGGGCCATCGGCGTACTCAGTTACATAGGGTGATGGCTTATATGTGTTGTAGCTCTGAGCTGCATAGACGGCTGGTTGGGGCGGTTGAGGTGGCTCACCTCTGTATCCCGGATCACCATGGTAGGCGTTCGATGGACCATTATACCCTTGTTGGAAGTTTGGATTATGGCTGTATTGAAATCCACATTTGGGTGGTTCATGGTACATGACATGAGCTTTTTCATGATCTCTTGGCGGTTGAGAAGACAGTCTTGGCCCGTTGGCATATTCGGGCAATTGCTTTTCCTCACGAGGTTGATTTTCAGAACGTGGTGGTTCTTGTGGGGATTGCGGGCATTCGTGTTTAGTCGCCCTATATGTGTTGGAGCTCTGAGTCACATAAACCGGTGTTTGTGGTGGTGGAGACGGCTCACCTCTAAATCCTGGATCACCGGGGTGGGTGTTCCGGTGACCATTATACCCTTGTTGAGAATTAGGACCATAGGCATGTTGAGGTCCATAGTTGGGTGGTTGACGGTATACGACGTGCACTTCTTCAGGATTCTTTGCCTTAGGAGGTTGGGTAGAGGGGCTCGTCCCGTTGGCATATTCCGGTACTGGCCTTGCCTCGGGTGGTGGATTTCCTTGCTCGGGCAGTTCTTGTGCTGATCTTGGATCTGCGAATTTAGTCACATAAGGTGACGGCTTATAGGTGTTGTAGCTATGAGCCACATAAACGGGTTGGGGTTGTGGAGACGGTCCCCCTCTACATCTCGGATCGCCATAGTAGTCGTTGCACTGACTACTATACCCTTGTTGAAGGTTAGGACCACCGCCACGGTAGTCGTTCCATTGACCATTATACCCTTCTTGTGGGTTTTGGCCATGATCATATCGATAGCCATGGTCAGGTTGGTGGTGGTATATCACATGACCCTCTTCGTGACCACGTGGCGTAGACGGTCGAGTAGCAGCACTCATCCCATTGGAATATTCCGGTGGCGGCTTTGTCTCCAGCGGTGGATTTTCCATCTCAGGTTGTTCTCGTGGTGCCTCACTCGGTTCCGTTTCTTGGTTCGTGGTCTCCTCTTCTCCCCCCTCAATCCCCTCACCCTCTGGTGCTTCTTCCAACGGCTGATCATCAGATTGTTCTCTGTGCAAACAAATGATCACTCTCTTCCTCGTCTTCTTGATGGCTCTGATTACTTTCTCAGGATCCACCCACCCGATTATCGTTATCTTCTGCTGCGAGAAATCGACCTGCAACTCCTCTATACCTACAAGTACACAAACATCGCATCAGACCACAACCCACACGACAAGTGAAAAAAACCAGTTTTTCTTACCGGAGATCTGTTGCAGGGCCTTCTTCACCTTCTGAACACACCCGTTGCAGTCCATTCGAACCTTTATCTCCGTCACCGGAGGCTTCTGCACCTACGCCGGAAAACAAACCAGAATAAGATAACCTCTTTCTCTCTGTGTGTGTGAAATTAGTCTTACCACTTACCTCCATATCCGAAGCCATGATCAGAGATTGATCTGAAATTCAATGATGAAAACAGAGGAAAAACAGAGGAAAAAAGCTGCGCTTTCTTGCGAGATGGAGAGAATATGAATATATGGCAATCAAATGTGGAGGGAATATTGAAAAGTTTGTGAATTGTGGGACATGCAAAGCATCGATTCTTTTGGCTGTTTCATTGGCTTTCTCAAGTCTTTGTCAAAAGGGTGGGTTCACCTTCAAGAATATTAGGCTAAATGGAATCATATTTAACGTGTTTTATTCAATTAAAATTGGTTATTTTATGGTCATAAATTGTGCAAAATGATGAAATGTGGTGTATTTCTATGGACTATAGAATAGGACCCTCCTTTTTGAAATTAAAAATATTTGATTCTGCCCATTGGGTACATTTTTATTTCACAAAGTTGATGCATAATGTATGTGTATAAAGTGAGATATCGGGTTGTGATATAAATAATTCTGACACTCTGTCAAGGAACTTTCGTTTTGTTATAAATGCATTAATTTAAAATGCATTCCTATGGGAGTAGCAAAAATATTCTTGTTCGAGTTAGGTCTAATCGCAAAACAATCGCACAAATGACAATTGTATATTCAAATATTCAAATATAGGACACCTAATTTATTATATACTCGAGTTATATTTGATCGTAATAGAATCATACAAATTGAAGTTGTTAACGTCGAACAACAACGTGTTTTGTTTATATTGATTTGTTGTTTATTCACAGTGCTTCTATCCAAATGGGATTATTCTTAAAATTCATACGTATCTTTTCCTTCCCTATATTTACAATTCATCTAACATGATTATTCCTAATTTTCACGTGTAATTAACCCTACATTTGCCTAGATTTTTTATAATTAATCTTTAGAAAATACTCTTGGGCCCGAAGATAAACTTACTGATAGGGCTATCAATGGATCGAATTCAGTCCAGATTTAAAAAATTCAACTGTGAATCCGAATTTATCAATGTTGGGTTTGCATAAAATCGGGATCAGCCGATTCGATAAAATATCCGACCGCATCAACAATAAAATTTATGTTTTTTCAAAAAAAAAAAAAAAACATACAAAACAATAAATATATACATATAATAATTACCAAATAATTATTATTTAATTATTTAATATTATTTAATTTAAAATAAAAGATTACATATTATTTTAAGATAAATATTGAAAGATATACTATCAAAGGCAATGATACATATATCGAATTTTTTTCTTAATCTTATATTTAATTCATTTATGTTAGATAATGAATATTTATAATCAAATATGATTCATCTTAATTCTATATTTAATCTATTAAATTTGGATAACAAATATTTATAATCAAATACGATCATTAATTTTTGTTGAATCTATTTTTATTTTGAATAATAAATATTTATAACCAAATATGATCATCAATTCTCGTTATTTATTTATAACCATGTTAAGGTCACTCGTACATAAGACTCTTATACAGAATAAAATCCAGCAATTATATTTATTTCGAATAACAAATATTTATTTGATATGGAATAAGATCCAGCAATTATATTTAATTTATTTATTTCAAATAACAAATATTTATTATCAAATATGATTTCTTTAATGTTACTATTGAATACAAATTAAAATCCAACCCGTTGACGACCCAACATTTACACTTGACTTGGTGGGGTGCGCCAGGCCCATGCTGTAGTGCAACGCACGGGCGACGCTCGAAGGCCCAGGTAGCAAGCTACCTTAATGGGCCGTTCCCCCTAAAAAAATAAATTTAATATCATGTGGGCCGATGGCCCACGTATCAGATATTAAACTGATAAGAACAGATACTACACTTGATCTTAGCCAAAAGGCCGAGAAAGGTATGCTTTAAAACATTTAAAATGACCCAATTTATACTAACAATCCCCCACCATGTTTAATCAAGATTTCGATGTGGGATTAAGCAACTAATCACAATTAAACTCATTAAACCATTCACTAACACATTATTATAAGAAAGAAAGAATGACTATGCATAAACGTGAGGGTTCTCTAAAAGATGAGCTTCCACGACTTTGAATATCCCCGTGGCACTCTCTTTGCCGGCCTTGATCTCTTCCTCGTTAAGTTCGAACCCTCCGAGGGTACGGTATTCGCTCGTCATCTTGAGAATGCAGCTGCCATTGGTGGAGGATTCGAATCTGATCTCGTACGCGATGGACTCGAGCTTGTCGCCCAGTGCGTCTCCCTCGATCATCGTGTACTTGCACGTGAGGTTTTCTTTGTCCACTTCGTCTATACGATGCTTCACGTACGTGAAATGGCTAGCTGTATATAAGAAAAGGTGGATGTTAGATATATATCATGTTAAAAGATGGTTTGGTTGGTGCCTTAACATTTAGCTTTTGAGATAGTTACACAAAGGTGAGTTGAAGTTTGATCTAGTTACGCACACTGTGTCAGAGGTTTGAAAATTACAAAAACTCCCCCTAGCATATCCTGAAACTTGACCTAACACGTCATATTATATTATAGCCATCGATCAAATACATTGATTAGTAAGTACTGTCAAGAGGAAAATAGGATATTTGTAAATAATTAGAGGTGAAATTATCAAAATCTCATGGATCTAAATGTAATGTAAGTTCTTTGAGCATAAGAAAGTTTTTGTAACTTGTAAAACTCAAGGGGAAGTTTATGTAATGAAACCAAACATCACTGTATGTCAGTGTAACTGTCCCTTAACATTTTAAGAGCGCTCAAATGGCTTACACTCGGTGAAATTGACTTGTTCGATGCTTCCAGCTCCTCCATCTCCTTGCAATTTATCCACGCTTTTGATGAATTGGGGCAGGAGTTTTGGTACTAGGGTGTGGAATTCTACGACCAAGGCCGTAAAGAGTCGTCCGGCTGCAACCGGGCTCGGAAATTCTTGAGTGATGCTTGTAACTCCCATAATGGTTCCAAGATTCTTGGTGTTGAGATCAAAATAGTATGAATCAATTGACGAAAAGAGATGAGTATAATATATGTTTATATAGAGAGAATTATTAGGCAAAGTTTGGTTTCTAAGCACCTTAATATTGAACATTGATCAAGAAAAATCTATGTTCAAAATACTCCAACTATAGGTTAGTCTTTGTTTTATAACTTAAGAATTTTCTTGGGTGATTTCTTGCATTTATTTTTCCACAAGGGCGGCCTTTATTATTATCACTTTCAAATGTGGACATATGAAATACACCTTTCCTATGCTTTTCTTGACTATAATTTGGCAGGAATTTAGATTTCCCTCTTTCAATTAATTATCATTTTTTGGATGTAACAAATCCTAAAACATTATAAAATCTAATCAAGAATGTCTCAAATATGACCTTATTATATAATCCAAATATATATATACACGGTTGGTTCAAGTGGTTGAAAATTTCTTTTTCCAGGGCAATGATAAATGTGTTTCAAACAGTAATTAGCTCGAATAATACAAAATTGATATTTACCTCATAAAATAAAATACTTTCATTCCATCATCTCACACATTTTTATTATCATATGCCAAAAATTTCAATCTTTTTGGCAAGTAGAAATATACATATAACCATGATCACATGCTAAAACAACACGTTTTGAGGCAAATCAAGTGAAATATTCAAGCATATGCCTCAGGGTTGGCTAAGAGGTACCCTTCCACAGCCTTAAACACACCTTCTGCCTTCTCTTTCCCTTCCTTGATCTCCTCCTCTTTGATCTCCACGCCCGGTTTCACGTAATACGTACTGACATTTTTACCCTTGGTGCCACCATCGGGCCCCGCCTCGAGCTTCATCTCGTAGCTGATCTTCTCCAGCTTGTCTGCGAGTGCATCTCCTTCGATCACCGTGTAAGCATAGCTCATGTTTTTCTCATCCACAGCATCGACCTTGTGCTTAACGAACTCGAATGGACTACCTGCATTGCCAAAAGGAAACTCAAATACGCGATTCTTGATCAAATTATACTGATTCAAACACGTAGTGCTTTGGCCAAAGATGAAATTAATGAAATGAAAATGTGGTTTGAGGGCAGGCCTTGTGCGAAGTTTATCTTCTTGATGGTTCCAGGGCCTCCGTCTCCTTGGATTATCTCGACGTTCTTGATCGCCTGAGGGACGAGCTTGGGAATGAGGCTGTCGGCGTCGAGTATCAAGGCCTTGAACAGCCTCTGAGGGAGAATGGGGGTGGTGAACTCATCTGTGATGGAAACAGGACTGCTCCCCATGTTTCTTTTTTCAAATTTTCTCTAAGGAAGAAGATGGAATTGATGATAGTTATGATCAAATGAAGTGTGTGTGAGAATTGAGATGGAGTGGTGGAAATTCTTTGTGGTATTTATAGATCGGTGGAAGGAGGATTGCTTGATCATGGGGACAGTACTGTAGTTCACAAGATTTTGTAGCAATTTAACTAGTTGGGAGGTGGAATAGTAAATTGTACTCCTTCATTTAATTTGGACAACTTTTTTTTTTTTTGTTTTTTTTTAATCATGGGATGATCTTGAGTTTTACTATGGCGGTTGATACGACCTAATTCTGATCGGACAATTTCTTACGCCCGATGCAAGTAAGAATAGGAATAGGGATAGTTACGAATACCAGAAAAAATCTTCATAGTTGACACTTGACAAATTACGAGTAATACCCCGAATTTTGGACAAGAGCTACGAAAAACATCTCGAGTTTCTCAATTATCAAGATTTTTTTCGTAATTCGTTAAACCTCAGGGTAATCGTAATCACCCCGTTGGAATAGTACATTTAATTTTAGCATCAATAATTGAATTAGATACATATAGCAAAACATTAATGTCAAAAATAACATTGGTGAGGAAGTGCCGGTTTATAAATGGCCGAATTGTCTGGTGTTTTGGTAGTTGAAGCGATGAGCTATCCATGGCCACAACATTTTTGTACCACGAATAGTAACAACATTTATTGATGAGGGATGAGAAATTCCCACAACAAAGTTAAGACAAATTATTAAGTTTGATGCATGCATAAAGATTATTAGGACCCAAATGGACCTTGATCGAGTAGTGATTGACCAGATCACGAGCTACAGACTTTACGTAATTTTTTAAGAGGTCAAAGTTCGAAACGTACTTGATAAAAAAATTCTTGGGGAGAGCTTTAATTATCGTCCAAATTGAATTCAATTAAATGGAATATTAAAACAAAAAATTTAAGGTTATTAGGAATTGTTTATACATATGTATAACTATATAAGCTGCATTATTTGACTTGGGAAAATTATTGCAAGGAATATATATGGGGCCATCTTCTAGATGAATAATTCTCATATTTGATGGCATGGAGATATAGCATAATTTTTCTAATCATATAAAAATATGATGATGAGTATGTACTTATATGTTGAAATATTGATTATGATACAACTAGAAGTTTTGACGGTGGCAGAATTTTTAGGTTTGAGGGGCGGAGGGATCATGACTAGCTTGGGATCGAAGATACTAAAGAATTGAAGTGGAAGATACTAGTGGCTAGAATATAAAAACCAAATATTAATCCACAATTCCATCATTACATATAAATATTACAAAATAAATACAACATAAATGCATCGTAAATATGCTTATTACAAACCCAATGCCCATTTAAAAGCCAAAGCCAAAAACAAAATCAAACACACCTCAAGATCATCACAACACACATAATTTTATTCAATTCCTGCAAAATCAAACAAGAAAAGGTTATGAAACTAATAATACTTAGTTGTAGGAATGAGGGTGTGCATGGAGGTGAGCCTCAACAGCCTTGAAGAGTGCCTTCGCCTTCTCCTTCCCTTCCTTGATCTTCTCCTCCGTGATGTGGTGATCGTCCCCCTTGGTGTGATACGTGCTCGTCGTCTTGCAGACCGACCCCCCATCCGGGCCCTCCTCGATCTTAACCACGTACGAGATGGACTCGAGAACTCCAGCCAGGGCATCCCCCTCGATCACGCAGTACTCACTACCAAAAAAAACAGAATTAGTGACCGCCAAATCGGTCACTAATACCATAAAAATCGGTCACTGATTGACATCAGTGACCGATCAGTGACCGATCGTGATCGGTTGGTAAAAACCTCGCAACTAATTATTCAGTGACCGATATATATCGGTCACTAAATTAGTGACCGAAATATCGGTCACTAATATGAAAAAAACGGTCACTAACCAATTTTGTTTGTTTTGTTAAATCAGTCACAAAGCGGTCACTAATTCAGTGACCGCTTACGATCGGTCACTAAAAATTTTATATTTTTGATCATTGATTGTCGGTCACAAATTGTGACTGATTGGCGGTCACTAATTTTCTCAAATACATTTTTATTTTTGTTATGGATTAGTGGTATTATTTAACTAATTATTAATTTTATATTATTAAAAATAATATTTTTTATTTTTTATTTCTCTATTATTGTCATGCATTAATTAAAAATCGAATCATAATAAACAAAAGTAATAATGTGAAATTAAATATATAAAATTTTAACATAATTCCATAATCATCATTACAAATTATCAAATTAAAAGTAAAATTACTCAAACCACTAATAAACAAATGAAAAACAATTTTCATCAAAAAAATTCAATCACCTTCATCTATTCCATGTAAAACTTCAAAAAACTTCTACTTGTGTTGTATTAGCTACTTCTAAAATGTTCAATCTCTCCGAGTACTAGGCAAACATCACCGATAAAACTTCTCTATCTTGCCTCATCGACCACTTTCTAACTCTTCGGCTATCTTTCGCGCTTCCTGAATAATATCAATAAATTGTAAGTATAAAAATTTGACAACTAAAACAATATTTGATGATAACTCATTTACAAACAATTTCTACACGTAAAGCAACATTAAACATCAATTTCTACATCAGGAAATTTTCTCAAAAGAATAGGCTCATATTCCTGAGAGATCATCAAATTCATCAATACCAATAATACCATAAGAATCACAAATCAATTATTCCTACATGAAATTAAATCCTAAATCCAATCTTTTCAAAAACAATGTCAAACAATAACTTGCGAAATTCACAAATATACCATCAATAACAGAGAGTTACAAATGAAAGAAATGTCAAATTCATCATCTCAAAGTAGAAATTATTTTTAATGTTTATTACCTAAAGTGAATCTGGTCATCCGCTTATGTATAATGTATTTGATTTATATTAATTTAGAAACTGTAATACTTGTTACTTTTGCGGCTGCACAAACTTTTTAAATATGAAAAGGAATACAAGACCATTGAATTTGAGTTAGCTAAGGTGTAGTTTTCTTGATGCCAGCACGAACAAGACAGCTTTTATGGTTATGATTCTCATGTTTAATTTCCAAATATGAAAAATATAAGATATGTAAGAGCACTACGATTCTATTTAATGTGAAAATAATTAAAACGGGCCGAAGGACAGCTTAACAAAATGGAATTATTATTTTTATCAGCTGCCTTTCACAGATCACAAGTCTCAAGTCTTGGAAGGTTGGAGCAACTAAGAGATAAATCATAAATCTTCTAGATATCTTACTTGAAGCAGAAACTTATAGGAAAATGAGTTTTCACCTAATGATTATGATCGCTTATACAAATGCATACATATGGTATAAAATTTCAGATAGAACATCTAGTGCAACATCTAGATTCCTTTTTGTTGAAAACACAGTTTTGAAGAGTTAAGACTTAAGAGTATCAAGACCGAGGTTGTGCTTAATAGACCATGTAAGGTAACTTCATCAAAAGTGCAAGAATCAGAAATTTACCAATAAGATTTTTGGATAGTCGTACCTTAGAACCATCTTCCAAGTATTTAATTCCAATTCCAACCTTGCACGGATTCCTGCAAAACACTAGTGTGAGCCATCATTTTATTGAAAATAATGAAAACAAGACACAAAGAAAAGGCGTTAGCATCTAACCTTGTCACAAGACCACTGTATATTCCAGTTTCACATTCTCATCACCAATTGTTATATATAAGAACATGATAACAACATCTCCCATGTTTTCAAATCAAAATACAATTCCAAATTACATATCCAATCTCAACAACTTCAAGATTTTATTCATTTGAAAATAATTAATCATCTCTACCAAAATCCACTCGATGGAGGCTGAGTAAAAATAACCAGGGGTGGTACCAGACTGTCTTCCAAAGAGTCCATTCAAATTGGGACCTGTAGATTAGGATCGTGGGAATCAGCTCAAGCACAAGACACATACTATTCCAGTTCCATGCTTCACAAAGAAAGCCATAGCCTCTGGTGTAACCTTTGATGCAGCCATTATGAGATCTCCTTCATTCACATGTTTCATGTTTCCATAATGGAGACTGTTCCAACAAAAAGAAAGTTAAGCAACAAGTTCATTAAAGCGTTTTATGGACAAAAAGATTTGGGAATAGCAAGATTTTTAGATCAAATGCAAGAATATTATTATCAGATTCCAGAGAACAGGAAAATTTACTGTAATCAAACTCATGCAAAAGCCAAAACCATATAATTACGGGATGAGAGTCATTCTCATAGGCAGCACTCATTGCAACTATAGGAAAAAACTCTTTATATGGGCGTTCCTGTGACTACGATGTAGACTCTTCTTGGTGCTTGGGATCAATACCAATAAAATCCCTTGTAAGTAACAGATAGAAATGAGAGAGTTTGAGCTCTAAATATTAATTAGAATTAACATACAGGGTTAAGCCCACTAGATCAAATAGAACAGGGAAGATTCATTCGATATGTTCCCATGCTTTTGGATCCAAAAATAGCTTTACTCGGCAACAACACAGACTGCATCATCCCAGGAATAAAATCTGTATATGCCGCTCATCCCAGGTTCTATTTTATCAAATCTCGCACAATCATACGAACAATACCAAAACAAAACAAACAATAAATCAAATATTCGTCTATTGACCTTGTTTGTGGCCGGCGCCTTTCTCGACGGTGTGGCACTGGGCGCACTTGGTCTTGAAGATCTTCTCACCGGCCTTGCTGTTGCCATTGAATTGACACGAAACAGTACCTAAATACCCCTGGTACCATCGAGTCTTGTCTCCTCCGTGGCCGAGTTCTCGCCTTCGCCGTTGATTTTTCAACTTGAGAGGAGAACGGCTTTGGGGATGAGTGAAGTGAGAACTGAGGATAACCCAAGACCTGTGCTTAACCCAAGACGAAGCAGCGATTGAGGAGAGTATAAGACCGAAGGAGAAGGTAGATTCGTCGGCGGCGATGAGGAATTGAATCGCTTGTGGGGACGGGCGGCTGCGGGTAATGTGAGGGGAAGGGCGGCTGACGGGCTATGTGAGAGAGGAAGAGAGAAGGGGCAGGCGGCTGAATGAAGAATTTTGCCCTAAGTTACAAATTGGGGATGAAGGCGGGACTTGAGTTTCACCAAAAAACAACAAAAGCGGGAAATTATTTTCACCAAAACAATAAAAGCCAATGTGGACGTATAAGAGAGATGGGAAATTATTTGTCTAGATAATAACAATTTAAACTCTATCAGATTAGAGCAAAATTGACATTAAATTGGCATTATGCTTTGAATTATATTTACTTTCAAGTTGGAAGCATTTCTTAATTTATAAAAAATAAATATTATAGTTTAAACTACACTTAAATTGAATAATCAATATTATTTACTTTAGAATTAACATATCTAAAATAAAATCTATTTTAAAAATAACATACATAAATAAAAATATAAAATTTTATGAATTTAATTAATTTGATAAGAAAATTAGTTTATTCGACCAGTAGGAGTGTAATTAACTATTCACTTTCAAATAAAAGGTTGTTTGATCCGGGTGGATCGTTTCTAAAGTATGAATTTTGATTCTAACATTATCTCAAATCAACTCTCACGTTTTGATTCAATAAATACTTCGAAACATATATTTCTTAATTAATCCAATAAATTTAAGTCGAGCTTTAAACATAATCTAATGAAAAATTAAAACTTGATCACTTTACGAATTGATTGTAACATTCTTCCAAACTATGGATTTTGATTCAATGAATGCTTCGAAACATATTTTTATTAACCTAACAAAGTTAAGTCGAGTTTTAAATTACATTTAATAAAGTTAAAACTTGATTTGATTCACGAATCAATTCTATCATTCGTCCAAAGTATGAATTCTGAATCAATTCTCAAGTGGATCATTTTGATTCAATGAGTATACTTCGAAATATATATATTTTTAATTAATCTAACACAGTTATGTCGAGTTTGAAATTTAATTTAATAAAGTTAAAAATTCATCTGATTAATGAATTAATTCTAGCATTTTTCCAAAGTATGAATTTCAAATCAATTCTCAAGTGGATCGTTTTGATTCAATGAATATTTAGTTTGATAAGAAAAATAGTAGACATATATTACCAAAAATATGTGGAGAGGTGACCCATTATTATACTATTTATCTTTGTATATATGTAAATATTGTATAAAATAAAAAGGGTATTCTTTAAATTTATATATATGTAAGTATTGTAGAAACAAAAGCAGTACTCTTTAAATATTAGTTAATTATGTATGTTCATTAAATGGATAAACAAAAGCAGTACTCTTTAAAAGTATGCATTTCGAATCAATTTTTAGGTAGATCATTTTAATTTAATGGATACTTCAAAATATATTTAAATAGTCAATGATCAAATTTAACTTGGTTCAAAGAACAAGAAAAGTCAATGTTAGGTATAGATGTGATTAAATAGTTAATGATCAAATTTATACTTTGTTCCTAGATAACATAAGTCGTTGAGTGAGGTAAGCAACCCGACACTCGATTCTCAAAGTGACAAATTAATTAATATAAGTGTGGATGCTCTGAACTAGTTATCTTAGTCCGCGAACTAATTTATCTTGGTCTGTGAATTAAGAATAGGTAATGCATGGGTTAGTGGCATAATTATTATAAATTTTTGCTTGAAAGACTTAATTATATTAAATTGATGTTAAGTTTTGTGGGACTCTCTTATCTAATAGATAACTGATAAATTAAAATTTCATACCATGATTTAGGCACTCAAGCATTAAATTATTTTACTAAAATAATTTCATTAAATAGTTTTTAGATATTTTAAAACTTTTTCTCTAATATTAAAACATAAAAGTATTAATAAATTCAAAATTGACTTATTTATATTTTTGGAAATAACTAAAATATCATGAAAATTTCATTAGTGACCGATTAGTGACTGATTTAATTTTCAGCTATAAAATTAGTGACCGATTAGTGACCGCCGTAAACCAAAATTAAAGAATTAGTGACCGATCTGTGACCGATAAAAATCAGTCACAGAATCAGTGACTGATCAGTGACCGATTAGGGTTTGGGTCACAACATCACTAAAAGATTAGGGTAAAGTCACAAAATTAGTGACCGATTAGTGACCGATAAAAATGAATCACAAAATCAGTGACCGATTAGTGACCGATAGAATATCAGTCATAAAATCAGTGACCGCAATACTCCATAATCGAAGAATTTGTGACCGATCTATGACCGATAGTAATCAGTCACAGAATCAGTGACCGATCAGTGACCGACTAAATTTTGGGTCACAAAATCAGTGACCGATTAGTGACCGATAAAAGTTGGGTCATTAAATTAATGACCGATTAGTGACCGATTTGTTGCTGAATTTTTTGCGGTCACTAATCGGTCACTGATTACTATATGTTTGTAATATCGGTCACTGATCAGTCACTGATCGGTCACTGATCAGTGACCGATCAATCGGTCACTGAAAATCGGTCACTAATCCCGTTTTTTTTGGTAGTGACTTGAACACGTGGTTTTCCTCGTCGATCTCATCAATGCGGTGCTTCGCGGTTTTGTACTGGCTCCCTGCATGAATTCAGACTTCTACAATCAGCTCTAGTTAAATTCAGGTGCAATATACACGTACGTAACTCCCCCTAAACGAAATACGTACCTTCACCGAAAGTAATCAACTTCACGGTCCCGACTCCGCCATCACCCTCGAGGACCTCGACGCTCTTGATTGCCTGAGGCAAGACCTGTGGGATGAGGTTGTCGCTATCAAGGATGAAAGACTTGAACAGCCTCTTTGGTGGGATTGAGGAGACGACTTCTTGCTCGTAAGTGATAGCACCCATGATTGAATTAAGATAGGATTTTCAGAAAATCAAGAAAAGTGGATAAATGTAATATAGCGAAGGTATGTAATTAAGCAAAAGTAATGTATGTTTGTGTGCGAAATTATGAGAAATGGAGGGCTCTATTTATAGCTGAATAAGTGTGAAAACAGATTAGGTTGTTATGACACTATATTATAGTTTTCTCCATGTTTTATTAATGTATTGTCTTCTTTTGTTGACAAAAAATTACAACTTGATATTACTTTGTTATAAAGTAAATGGTCATCTAGTTTGGAGTTAAAATTGGTAGCTTCCCTGGAAAAAATGGGGGTTAATTTATCAATTAATTTCTGAAAATTTGATTTATTTTTCGAAGTTAATTAATCTTTTGCAATGAATTCGATACATTCTCATATTTTTAATAAGATTTTCTTAGTTAATTCGCATTCCGACTTAAAAACACTCTGTAAAATAATGCTTGGACATATAAATACAAGTCAAGAATTTAGTATAAACCGACTCAATTTTCAGCGATGGAGTAAAAAATCTAAAAAATGACATACAATTTCGAAAAATCGAGAGGCTAATCAGCAGTTGAATATCCCTTAATTTTCCTCACTGATGCTATATATATAAAGATTTTTTTTTTTTTGTTTAGAATCACCAGCACTGCTGAGTTATACGCGTTCATATGGTGGTTCCCATTCATGCATTGCAGTAATGATATAGGTTTTTTTTTTTTTCATTTTTTTTAAAATTTATTGAGTGTTAATAGGATATATTTTTCATCTGCCAATTAATTGGATCCCGCCCGATTCAATCAATAATGAGATTTTTGTCTAGATTGAAAGTTGTGGCTACTAGCTCAAGTTTTGGTGCAAACCTCGTTTTTAGCATGGAATTCGCTGATAAACTCTTCGATTTTCCATATTTTCTCTTAAAACCTCTTCTTATTATTAGCATAGCTTCAAAAATATATTTTATCCGTACCTGTATATGTGTCAGGTGATAAATGGAAAAAAAAAAAGAAAAAGAGGGATAACTCAATCAAAGGGAAGACTCGATTTTTTCTTCAGTCACAACTCTTGCTTGTTGATTTGCGGTATATCCAATTCAGTGGTTCAAGATCTGTGCTAGACTTGAATACAGTTTCTTATTTCTTATTTTTCCAAAAGATCAGTGATGAGCCAAGGAAAAAAAGCCACCGCTTAGCTGAGCGTTAGTGAAGCTAGATTCTCACAGCGAGGCACTGTAGTAGCATTGAAGGAGTCAACTGAGTTCTAAAAGAATTACCTAGTTAGACTAAATATTCAGTCAACTGAGTTCTAAAAGAATTACCTAGTTAGGCTAAATATTCAGTTTGATGTATACGTAAAGATTATTAGGAATTGTTTATACATATATATAACTATATAAGCTGCAAATTAAGCATGTGTAATGTGTGAATGGATTAAAAATTATTAGGAAGCCTGCATTATTTGACTTGAGAAAATTATTGAAGGAATATATATGGGCCATCTTAAGAGTAGAACTAAAAAATTAAGCTTGTGTTGTCATGATACACGAACACTTATATACAAGAAATTTCTATTCGAGAATTTCTTCCTGTTTCGGCATGTGCTTATAAATGGTTTTGGCACAAAGAACCCCTCCAATGAAGGCATAAAGGGTTGCAAGAGATAATAATCTTCATCTTTTGTAAAAGAAAAAAGAAAGTCCACCGGAGACATTCATGCATAAATGGTAGTAGTTCTTGGCCGCCACATTCATGTTGTGTAGTTCAGTTAAATTTGACATCTGATACGACAATACTTGGGGTTGTGCACCCTCGACATCCACCGTGGATCGGATGGATAGGTGGTTTGATTTGATAACGATTCACTATTTATAATAATTAGAATATATTTTTAGATTAATTTAAATTTTGCTATTAACTTTAATTTCTTTTCTCAATTTTAATCTATTTTTTATTTCTTTTTCCTTCTGTCCAAATACCAAAAACATATCAACTCAGTCTTTTTTATTCTCTCTAGAAGATATCTTTTGTAACGCTCCGATTTTTCCATTCATGTGTTATGTGTTATTATATTAATCTTCCTAATATTATATGCACTATCTATTCATGCAATTATATGAAAATGTTGTTAATGTGAAATTTATATGAATTAATTGATAACGTGACTAATTGCTCATATATGACTTTAATTGTTCCTTATCTAAATGTGAGGACTTAATTGCATAAATTCTTCGGACTTAATTAATTATGTGCTATGAAATGATACTTGATTACATGACATTGCATATTAGCTAGAGGGACTAAAGTGCAAAAAGTGATGATTCATGCATATATTTGCAAGACTTTGAATATATCATATACATTCATATCTCTTTCATTTCATTTCATCAAAATATACACACACACACTAAATCACGTTACCCACACCAAGAAGAGAAGGAGAAGATTTCATCCATTTTCAAGCTAGATTTTGGAGGTCTTGAGGAGCTAGAAGCATCATCATCATCATACCATCTTCTCATCCCATCTTTCCTTCATTTTAGAGATTGTCTTTCCGTTGACTAGAAGCAAGCTCCATAGTTGTATCCTTGTTAATTGTCGACACAGGTGAGGTTTAATTATTAGATATATAGAACATGTACAACCCTTATGTGATGTTTTGGTCAGAACGTATATATATATCTTTTTCAAAACCTCTCGTGATTGCAAATGATTTCGTGACCTATTGAGTAATCGTGTTATCGTGATTGATCGTGTTTTGGTGAGTAAGCATGTAGTGTTCACTTGGGCCCGAGGGTAGTATATTGAGCCAACCGAGGAAGCAAGGGTTGACGGGTAACTCTTGCACCACCCTCACTCTTTGGGGATCAACTCTAAATCCACCAGGAGGTTTGGTGGAGGAAGAAATCCCGTACGTAGGAGTCATGCTCCTAACGTACATAGTGCATGGATGGTTGGGTCTTGCAAACCCACCATCACTGGAGGGAAAAGGGTTCATGAAATTGCTACTTGTGCACTATAATTGATTGCATGATCATTTAACCATTTATAACTTAATCATGGTAATGTTCACTATTGGTGTAAGGTTGGAGAATTGCCCTCACTCGCCGGGCCACTGATTGAATTGAAGGGAATTGATTGATTGATATTGTTAAATTGGATAGTTGTAATTTCGGGCGAGCAATTATTGTATTCTTGAACGTATATTGTTCCTTTGATTAAAAACCTTACCCGAGACTATAACTCGTATGATATGTGCGCTAATATTTATTTAAACCCCTCACTCAGTACTTTCATAGACTGACACCTCACATTTTCAGTTTTGCAGGTTTAGTGCTAGGCGGGAGTTGGTCTTTATTTTGGGTTTAACACAGTCACATGTATTTCGTTAATGCATATATATATTATTGACGCATATCTCTTAATTATGACTTGTTATTGAATAGTTGGGATTGTATATATGGAAATGTTGGATATGGACTTGAATTGGTGATAATGAAATGCATGAATATTATGCTTTCGTTTTATTGTTTGTGCATGATGGTATTAATTGAGGGTTAGTCCCGCCTAGCTAGTGGTTTATTTTCTTTTGTCACCCGTTCGCTATAGTCTTAGTTCATGTACGGATCATCTATTTTGTATGTGGACTGAGCTATAGTGCGGGGGGTGTGGCATCTCGGCGTTCCGGGTGCTACATCTTTTTTTCTCAACTCAATCTTTTTTATTCCCTCTTTTTCTATTCCTTCTATTTTTCTTCTTCTATTGTAAAACCCAAAATTTTAATATTCAAAATTTACACTAATTGAAAAAAGAAGTTAATTGTACTCCAAGTTCAAATTAATTAACAAATAGGGCCAAAAGAAAGGTGATATTAATTTATGAGCAAATTGCATTTTTGGTCCCATACTAATTGGTCATTATCACTTTTGATCCCATACTATGAGTCATTATCACTTTTGATTCCATATTTTTCAGATCTGGTTTTTTTAGTCCCGTAGTATTTCTTTTTTGTCATTTTAAGGATTTCTGTCCAAAAACAGATGGAATCACTGTTCATCCTTTTTTTTTTTTTTGCTTTTTTTGTGTTTCATATATTATATATTTATTATATATAATATATTATATATTTATTATATAATATATATATATACACACACACACACATATATATATATATATATATATATATATATTACATATATTTATTATATAAATATATGTATTATATTTTATATAATATGTAATACACGTATATGTTAGGAATAGTGCCCTAGAAAGCCGATTAGTCATAATCCGTTTTGGGACTTTCCTGGTATCACAGACAATCTTTGAATGAAATAACGAATTGAGGCAACACTTCTTTATATGCTCTTGTTTGGTATGCGTTTACTTTAGCTGTGCATGTATGAGAACTCCCCTAATCCTGATGACTTTAGGACTCTACCATTTAGGTGAAATGGTTCATGAAACGAGCCCTATATCACATAAGTCATGATTAGTAAAATACTCCAAGCCGATGAGTCCTACAGACAGTGGGAGTGTCAACCTGACTCCTCTAAGGCTTGCTTGTGGGATCACGCCCTTAAGAAGGACCACCTTGTTTCATGGAGGTGCAAAGTGTATAGTTGATACGTGCGTGATACATGAGGGTGCTTACTTTAATAAGTAAGTTCACTGAGGTGCCCCGTGTGAGAACATTCCTAAATGGGAAAGGAAGTTTCTATTTCAGGAAATGGAAACTTCCAGATTAGGAAATATCTCACGAGTCATTGATGTGATTAATTGATCCTTAGACTTGAGGTTCCTTGTCACTTTATGAGTTAACTCTGTAGTCTTAGGTATAAGCTTTAAAGGGTGTCGCCTTAGACAACTGATTCAAGGCTTATGCTGGGGCTGCACAAGTGATTCATGAAAGTGAATGAGAATCAAGAAAGGACCTACACTTGCATTTGCAAGGTGATCTCTTATTGTGTAAGTCATTCATATGCCATATGGAGTCCTTGGCCAAGGCAGTAGATCAAGACATCAAGAAAAGGGTTTCTTGGATTGAGATCAAATGGATATGAAATGCACTTAGCTTTAAGACCGGATTATTAGGGTTCTGATTATTCCCTTACCCTAGATCTTGGTTGAGAGATAGTAAGCAGGAGGATTGTATCTCACATGAATCAATGACTTAAAGGTTCTGTCGAATCCGAACATTCCAATTCAGCTAGGGGTTAAACACCTGTTGCTAGACTATGGTCGTTTAATCTGTGGACTGATTAATTAATTAGTGAATTAATTAATTAGGGTCACTGCTAATTGAATTGAGAACCTAGAGGGTCACACACAACAACTTGGTTACATGAGTTGAGGCTTGAAAATGATTAAACGAGTTAATCGGGCCTAGAGGGTTCCACACGTGTGAAATCACACGTGTGGGTCACGTGAGGAGCACGTATCCTTGGGACACGTGCCTCACACGTGTATATGTATATATATGATATATATATTAAATAATTAAATGTGTTAATTATTTAATAGACTTTGGTTTAATTTTGAATTAAAAGGAAAGTCTTATTTTGGAGAAAAATAATCTAGTTAATTAATTATGAATTAATTAATTAGATAAAATAAGTTATTTATTTTAAATAAATAAAGTATAAAATTATCCAAAAATAGTTTGGATATTTTTAGCTCTCTTGAAAGTTGATTTGAATTAGAATTCAAAGTCAAAGTCAAATTACTTGATGATCAAGTAATAGGAGAGAGAGAGACCAAAATCCTAGCCCATAAAGGACTAGGAATTTTCGGCCACTTCCCTCCTATATATAGGGGAGCTCGAGCTCCCCTTAGAGCTAATTGACAATTCTTGGTTCATGTGTTGAACACCTTCCTTTCTCCAAGATAAAATAAAACCCTAGGTTAAGCCTAAACACTAACTAGAGAACTAGCATCCTTACTAGTTAGATTGTGATCAAGTTGGTGGACTTTCTCTAGAGACTTCAAGTTAGAAGTTTGAAGATTCGAGCTTTACCAAGGAGAGGGGATCAAGCCGCGAGAAGAGCGTTCTTGGGTGGCTTGAAACGCTTCAAGAAAGAACAAAAGAAAAGTAAGTTTTCTATCTTTACGAATTTGGTTACACGATTGCGAGTTCAAGATCCTTTTGTTGGGAAATTTTTTTAAATTCCGCTGCTTTCTGATTCGTGTTTTCCAACAGTATATATTATATATTTTAATTTATAATAAATATATAAATTAAAAATGACTTTATATAATATAAAAATAATCTTTTCTTTTTTTTTTTGTCAAGGTTTTCTTTCTTTTTTCCTTTTATTTTAATTTAATTCATTAATGATATATTATATAATATATTCATTCTAATTTTTAATTATATAGAAAAATTATAATTTTAAATTTTTTAACTTAATTAAAAAAAAAGGCATTCATATGTATTTAATCACTAATTCAAAATTACAAATATATAATATATAACAAAATATATATTGTTAATACATGCAGGGGCGACTCCAAGATTATTAATCACTGGGGTCAAAAAAATTTAATTATTACGTATCACTATATGGACTTGTAGAATTGTATGTTTAAATTTTTATAAAATAAATTAGAACAAATATCATGTTTAATCACTAAAATTTTGACTTTATATCGCTTTAGTTCTCAAGTTTTAAAACTAATAAATTAAGAATATCTATAAAATTCCAAATAGATATGCTATTGAGCTTTTCAATCTATGACGAATATATATAAAAGAGTATATGAACTAGTAAATAGTTTCACTAAAATGTTGGAAAGTATTAATTTGTAGATTAATCTATTTAATTTATAAAATAACAAAAATTGTCTACCTACGTTAGGGGTCAATTAGAAATTTACTTATTCTAATATGGGGTCAAAAAGGTCTGTAAATATACATTTTAACAAAATTACATATTAAATACTATAAATATACAATTAAAGCAAATTTTTCAGTGGGGTCAAGTGACCCCACTTGAATGCATGTAGCGTCCCCTATGAATATATGTGTATAATATCTAAGTTATAATACGCGTATATATAAAATACATGTAACCATGTATATATTATATATACACGTATACTATATTTTTAATATGAACACGTATATATGCATTATATATGATATATATATGTGTATTTTGTATTATATATAATATATGTATTACAATAATATATGTATGTGTATATATATAATATATACACGTATATTATACATGTTTATTATGTTTTATAATATATATAGGTATATTATATTTTAAATATATATATATATATATACACTTAAATAAATATATTATATATGGTATTACACATATTTTATTATATATAATATATTATACATAATATATAAAAAAATATATATTAAAATACATATAACAAAATGCATATTATTAAATTAAAATATATAATATATACATGTATTACATATTATATAAAATATAATACATATATTACATATAATAAATATATGTATAGTATATATATATATATATGTGTATATATATATACACATATGTGTGTGTGTATATGTGTGCGTATATATATATTTACATATATTATATATAATAAATATATAATATATGAAATTAATGGATGAAGAAAAAAAAAAAAAAAAAAAATTAACGGATGAACATTGATTCCGTCTGTTTTTGGACGGAAGTCCTTAAAATGACAAAAAAAAATTACTACGGGACTAAAAAAACCAAATCTGAAAAACATGGGACCAAAAGTGATAATGGCCCATTAGTATGGTACCAAAAATGCAATTTGCTCTTAATTAATTTATATTTAATTTTAATTTTATTTTATTATAAATAGTTATTTAGATACAATTTATAATTAATTTGTTAATCGTGAATTAGTTCAATATTTTGCGGAAAAATAGTATCTTTGTCTCCATGAGAATAAGTCAAAGATAATTGTGTTTGATTTTAGATAATCTAGTATTTCTATGATGTAATGATTCTTGAGTTTTTTTATGTTATTTTGTTATTTGACTTTGTTATTTTATTTTAAATCATGTTAGAATATTAATCGATAATTTTTATATTTTTGAGTTTTGTTACCTAATATAGAAAGTGATTATTTTAAGTTTAAAGTTTTAAATTATACATATTTTATTCATATACATTAAATAAAATAATATTTATATTTTAAATTATATTATTTATATTTTTAATTTTTAAATTTCGATCCTTATTATTTGAAATTCTAATTTCGTTCCTACTTGTATATATTATTCGTTTATGTCGCGTTTGTGTTGGATATTTATCACATGTTATTAAAATAAAATGGGTATGCCATTTGCCATATAGAGAAACTATATATATTATAAACTAGTAGCTAGCTAGATTATAAAAGCCACATTTTAATTCACAATTCCATCAATACATATAAATATTACAAAATAAATACAACATAAATGCATCACAAATATGCTTATTACAAATCCAATGCCCAATTGAAAAGCCAAAACCAAACACACCTCAAGATCATCACAACACACTCAATCAACGAAATTCTCTCCCCTCTCTCCTCTTTCTTTACGTCTCTTGGGTTGAGGCATGATGGAGCCGCCGCCACCGGCGGTAGCTAATCCTCCACAGGGGGTTCTGCACAACCCTAAACCTCTCGCCACCAACAACACCTCCGCCGGCCAGGGCAAATCCTATGCAGCGGCCTTTTCTGTCAATTGCACTTGATAAATGTCTGGCCGAGAAGGCTTTTTGCAGGTACAAGACAAAGACCTCAACGGTTATCTCGCACCTGGCATACGCTGACGACACCGTTATTTTCACAAATAGCAGGCGGGAATCTCTTAATAGTATCAGAGAAGTGCTACAGTTATACGAAATGGTGTCAGGGCAGAAAATTAATATCATCAAGAGCTTTTACGTGGTTGGAAACAACTCGGCTGAAGCGACCTCTTTGGTTAGAGAAATTCTGGGACTTGGAAGAGAAATGCTCCCAATCAAGTATCTCGGAGCTCCCCTACATCGTAGGAGGTGTCGCAATGTCTATGTTGAGGATGTTATGTCCAAACTCAGGGCACGGATACAGGGATGGGAGACCACGCGGCTGTCACACGGAGGAAGGTTGAAACTTATTAAATTGGTACTATATTCTATCCCAATGCACACTTTTCAGATCCTGAATCCACCGAAATCCGTGATCCTGTCGTTAGAAAGAATGCTCAATAGATTCTTCTGGGGCTCCACTGCGGATAAAAGGAAATTACATTGGGCAGCTTGGAAAAGGCTCTGTTATCCTACATCAGAAGGTGGTCTGGGAGTTAGGGATGTGGAGGACTTGGTCTCCTCTTTTTCGCAGAAACTTTGGTGGCGTTTCCACACAAGCAACGCACTTTGGGCGGTAAATATACGGGATAGATACTGCCACGGAATTCACCCAAATTTAGCCCCCGTAACTAAGTATCACTCTCCTACCTGGAGACGTATATGTGGAGTTAGGGAACAGGCTGAACAATATATTTGTTGGTCAATTGGACGGGGTGATCTCTCCTTCTGGTTTGATAAATGGTTTGTGGATTGGATGCAAGTGCAACCGATTGATGGGGTGAACAAAAATCCCCAAGATAAAATTAGGGATTTCTGGATAAACGGGAGCTGGAACTCTGTGTGGTTGAAGGAGGTAGTGGGTGAAGAGAATGCTGCCAAGATAGTGGAAATTTCTTTCAATAACGAGGTAGACGACAGCCCAATCTGGACTGCGAATGATGATGGAGCGTACTCTCTTAAATCTTGCTGGAACACCTTACGTCAAAGAAGAGAGATATCGACATTCTACCGATCGATTTGGGGAGCGAATCTAACTCCGACAATCATGATTTTCCTGTGGAGGTTGTTCAATGACTGGATACCGGTTGACGAAAGAATACACCGGAAGGGTATTGTTTTCCCATCTAAATGTCAATGTTGTTCGGATTCGGAAAATCGTGAGCATCTCTTTGTGACGAGCCATAAGGTGAGAGTGATTTGGAGGCACTTCGCGAGCATATTTGGGATTGAGAGTTGAGACCGAGAGGATCAGTTCGGTGTTGGGCATGATGCAGCGCTGGCTTGCTTCGTCAGGTATGATTGGTAAGAATCACATCAGAATTACTTTGCCTTGCATTATTTTTTGGTTCATTTGGACAGAGAGGAACCGGGCTAAACATGAGGGTGGCAGCTTCACCACTTTCAATATCATAAGGCAGGTCTACGCGTACATACTATGTTGGGGTCGGACGAGTAGGAAGAAGCGAGGGTCCTGGAGAGGTGATATCCATATTGCAAAACTTTTTGGAGTTAGACTACAGAAAGCGAAAGAGAGTCAAATGATCATGGTGAAGTGGATTCGGCCCCGCCAAGGTTGGTTTAAACTCAACACTGATGGGGCTTCAAGAGGGAATCCAGGATTGGCAGGTGTCGGAGGAGTTATTAGGGACTATACGGGGACCGTCCTTTATGCTTTCGGGAATGGGATTGGTTCCGCAACGAATACAATAAATTAACCCATACAAAGATCTAAACCCATGATCACCTAACATGCTTTTGCGAGAATTTAAATTTAACCAATAAATTAAAATTCCCTTTTCAAGTCCTAATGACTCAAAACACGACTTGATGCGAGTCTTATTTATAAAAGTTTTCAATAAATCCCAAATTACCAAAACAAATAAAATTCCAATTAATTTCTGAAAATTAATAATTTTATCAAAGATTGTATTTTCCCAAAATATAAACCGTTTCAATTTCTCAAAAATACCAATTTTAAGTTTTATTCAAAAATTAAAATAAATATTCAAAAAATAAAATTTTAAAATTAAAATAAAAATTGGGACTGGATTGCACGAAACACGAAAACGGATTACGAAAACAACGGGGCCCGTACGCGAAAGGGACCGCACGCACAGCGGTGCGTAAGAGTGCGCGCGATGCCGCGCGCAGTCCTATCGCCCAGCTTGCGGGCGGCTGGCCGGTCTGTCCCGGCCAGGTTTGGGCGGTGACGGGCGGCGCGCCCGGGAGGCTCCCGCACAGGCGTGCGGGAGGTGCTGGGCGGTTGCCCTGGCGCACGCCTAGCACAGGCGGGCGGCGGCGCGCGAAGCCCGCGCGCGCGACTCCTTCGCGCGCGGGGTTTCGCGTGTTCGTCGTAATCCGGGTTTTCGTTTCGTGTTTTCGTTCAAAAGCAAAACCAATCCAAGAAATCCAAAAACAGTTTATACAGTTTCAAATCTAAAATAGTTTTCAAAAATTAAATTTTGCAAAAACCAATTTTCAGAAACTTTCAAGAAAAAAATACAGTTTCGTAATTCAGGCTTTCTAAAACAATTACAAATACTCAATCGCATCAAGCCTAAGAATTTCTACCAAATTCAGAATAATTGAGACGAATCAGAAACACGATTAACGAGGTGGCTCTGATACCACTTGTTGGAAAACGCGAATCAGAAAGCAGCGGAATTTAAAATTTTTTCCAACAAAAGGATCTTGAACTCGCAATCGTGTATCCAAATTCGTAAAGATAGAAAACTTACTTTTCTTTTATTCTTTCTTGAAGTGTTTCAAGCCACCCAAGAACGCTCTTCTCGCGGCTTGACAACCCGTCCCTCGAAAGTCTCTTTCTACTTCAGAATCCATTGTCGGGATAGGAATCCACACCAACCTAGATTCAATTCACGTTAGAGATGTTCTTAACAATATAACATAAAGAAAGAAGCATGAAACGAGAAAAGCAGGATTGAAACTCCCTTCGAAACCAGTTTTGCGAAAGTAGAAAACTGCCAGTCACAAAACCCTCGTGAAAAAATTCATCCTTCAGGATATGGACGAACGGTTTTCGCCATCTTCTTTGGTTCGATTTTTTCATTCGCTTCACGTCGGGTTCAGAATCGTTTCATCATCCCTTCTGATCGTTTTGCTTAATCCCCACTTTTGGTAAAGCTCGAATCTTCAAAACTTCTAACTTGAAGTCTCTAGAGATAGTCCACCAACTTGGCTACAATCTAACTAGTAAGGATGCTAGTTCTCTAGTTAGTGTTTAGGCTTAACCTAGGGTTTCGTTTATCTTGGAGAAAGGATGGTGTTCAACACATGAACCAAAAGAATTTCATTAGCTCTAAAGGGGAGCATGAGCTCCCCTATATATAAGAAAGGGGAGGGACGAAATTCCTAGTCCTTAATGGGCTAGGATTTTGGTCTCTCTCTCTCTCCTATTACTTGATCATCAAGTAATTTTGACTTTGACTTTGAATTCTAATTCAAATCAACTTTCAAGAGAGCTAAAAATATCCAAACTATTTTTGGATAATTTTATACTTTATTTATTATAAAATAAATAACTTATTTTTTTATCTAATTAATTAATTAACTAGATTATTTTCTCCAAAATAAGACTTTCTTTTTAATTCAAAATTAAACCAAAGTCTATTAAATAATTAACACATTTAATTATTTAATATATATCATATATATACATATACACGTGTGAGGCACGTGTCCCAAGGACACGTGCTCCTCACGTGACCCACACGTGTGATTTCACACGTGTGGAACCCTCTAGGCCCGATTAACTCGTTTAATCATTTTCAAGCCTCAACTCATGTAACCAAGTTGTTGTGTGTGACCCTCTAGGTTCTCAATTCAATTAGCAGTGACCCTAATTAATTAATTCACTAATTAATTAATCAGTCCACAGATTAAACGACCATAGTCTAGCAACAGGTGTTTAACCCCTAGCTGAATTGGAATGTTCGGATTCGACAGAACCTTTTAAGTCATTGATTCATGTGAGATACAATCCTCCTACTTACTATCTCTCAACCAAGATCTAGGGCAAGGGAATAATTAGAACCCTAATAATCCGGTCTTAAAGCTAAGTGCATTTCATATCCATTTGATCTCAATCCAAGAAACCCTTTTCTTGATGTCTTGATCTACTGCCTTGGCCAAGGACTCCATATGGCATATGAATGACTTACACAATAAGAGATCACCTTGCATATGCAAGTGTAGGTCCTTTCTTGATTCTCATTCACTTTCATGAATCACTTGTGCAGCCCCAGCATAAGCCTTGAATCAGTTGTCTAAGGCGACACCCTTTAAAGCTTATACCAAAGACTACAGAGTTAATTCATAAAGTGACAAGGAACCTCAAGTCTAAGGATCAATTAATCACATCAATGACTCGTGAGATATTTCCTAATCTGGAAGTTTCCATTTCCTGAAATAGAAACTTCCTTTCCCATTTAGGAATGTTCTCACACGGGGCACCTCAGTGAACTTACTTATTAAAGTAAGCACCCTCATGTATCACGCACGTATCAACTATACACTTTGCACCTCCATGAAACAAGGTGGTCCTTCTTAAGGGCGTGATCCCACAAGCAAGCCTTAGAGGAGTCAGGTTGACACTCCCACTGTCTGTAGGACTCATCGGCTTGGAGTATTTTACTAATCATGACTTATGTGATATAGGGCTCGTTTCATGAACCATTTCACCTAAATGGTAGAGTCCTAAAGTCATCAGGATTAGGGGAGTTCTCATACATGCACACATAATGGAAACACTCAAAACACGTATTGGCATATAAAGAAGTGTTTGCCTATGATCAATCGTATATTATTCAAAGATTGTCTGTGATACTAGAAAAGTCCCAAAGCAGATTACGTCGAATCGGCTTTCTAGGGCACTATTCCTAACAATCTCCCACTTGCCCGTAAAAGCCATTTAGGTACTCTAAGTCCCATCTTCTCAAGATGCACTTAGAGACCCTATTGACTTTGGGCGTTTCCAAAGTGGATCTGCTATATTCTCTGCTGATGTGACCCTCTTGTTTACACATCTCTTAGGAAACACCTTTTCCTTATAAAGTGATTCGTAATCACGTGTTCAGTCTCTTGGTGAGGTCTTGGTTCTCTTACTTGAGCAACCATCCTTTTTATCATACAATATGATCAAGGAGTTGTTTTCATGCTAGGAACTTCGTCTAACAAGTTAGATGGAGTTTCTTACCCAAACACTTAACTTAGTATTATATAATACGACTAAGTTCTCAACTACGATAGTTGAGTTTTGCAATGTCCGTCCTTGGAACCCCTTTCCAACACATTGCATTACCATTCTGGTAGAAGTTGTATCCTTTCAATGATTTCATAATCATCTATGTTTGATGAACGGTTACATCAAATATCCTTCTAACAATAAGATCTTTTGGGCTCTGTAAACTAATACATGCCCTCATTTCTTCTCAAGTACTCTGAGGACATCCTTTACAGAGATCTAATGACCTTCTTTGAGGTCATATTAGATTCGGCCTACTACGCTTAGTGTTGCGCCATATCTAATTTAGTACATAACTTTTCATACATTATGCACCCTTTCACTTAAAGGGATTTTGGACATTCTAACTTTCTCAAAGTTATCTTAGGACACATACTCTTCAAAAGAGATGTTCCATTGTCCATACTAAACTCCTTTTAGTACCGTGGTTATGTACTCATTTTATGATAATCCTTTTATTCTCTTAGATCTATCTTCTATAGATCTGAATGTCGAGAATATAGGATAATCACTAAGATCTTTCATGTCAAATTGTTTCTTAAACAAGAATTGGTAACTTTCACGTCGTCCTTGACATTCCTAATGAGAAGGATGTCGTTTTCTAAAGAACCAAAAATTGACTCTTACATCACTAACTTTCCTATGTACACTTTGAGACTTATTCGACTTCTATCTGTGTCAAACGATTTGACTATCCTATGGAATCGAATTGTCTAATCCTAGAAGCCTTTATCAATCCACAGATTGACTTTAGGGATTTGCATACCTTATGCATACTCCCACTGAATATGAGATTTATAGAAATACCTTATTTCAGTCTCTTTCAATCTCATATTGAACAAGATAGTTCTCATATTCATTTATCATATCTCATAGTCAGAATATGAGGATATGGTAAACACAACCCAAATGGACTTTTGCATTTCAACCGTCAAGAAGGTTGTAACGCTTTCCATTTACTCGAAGCTCTAGGAGCTTGATCCTATTAGGTGGATCAACCAAGGTCAAAACTCGGTTTAAGTATATGGAATCCATATTGGATTTCAAGGCTTGCTTACACTACTCAGATTCCAAATCTAACAGTGTCTCCTCTTCAAGTAATTCCTTGGCTATCTAGGAACGCGTTCTAAACACGTCTTAAGAGAAGGGTTTCACACGTGTACATGCTCTAAAATTTGGCTAAGTTTTATCAGATGGGCTCGTTTCTTCTATATGTGGCGTGGATATTTATTCTCAAATTTCTTTGAGGTCTGCTTGCTTGTCTTTCTTCTTCTATAGGAACGATTCCTTGAGAAAGATACATTCCTTGAGACAAACAACCTTTGTCTAAGGGAATTGCAGAAACGATATTCAATATCGTTGTATAAACTTGAACTCATTTCAAACTTATCTCCCACTATCCTCTTCACTTAAGAGGATTCTACTAAATTCTTGGATAAGAATAATTAGGGAATTTAATATGCCACATTGCATAGTGCAACTAAAGGACTGATTTTGGAAGGTACTAAATTCAAAATCTCTAACTGCATATTCTGGGAGTTTATTCCTAGAATGATTATAAGTCAGTAAAGCTTGCTATGGAATGGACCATGTTGCATTAGGTTTCATTCCCTCATTCGGAAACACTAAGGTGTTCTCGAATTAGTTTACTGAGAGATAATCCTATTATCTCTAAGATGACTAAGGAATTAGTTACTAAGATATTGGCTATCTCGATCATATCGATTTACCTATAACTTATGACTACTTCGGTTCCTAACCTCCTTTTGAAATTCTAAGAATTTCATATAAGTTTCGAATTTGTACTTTAACAAGTACATTCATTCATAATGATTAAACTGACGATTGTATCTAGTGCTTACATTAAGCATCTTACACTCATCAGCATGGATCGAAATCCACTATAATTTTGGAACGTTCCATGTTTCACCTAAACAATGTTCCGGGAACGTTTTCCCTTTGAGATAGGATTCACAGGAAGTCAACTCTATAAGTTCATTTTCTAAAAGATGATCCTAAGATGTCTAACTTGCTAATCCTTTTATATCTCAACGTTCCAAAGTAATTCGAAGCTTTGTCATCTCACTTACTTTTGTTATCTCGTTGTATGTTCAGAACATTAGTGCCTTGAGTCTTTGCACAACGGATTATGCAGAATTGACTCAACACTAGTGAATTCTATTCCTAGTAGAATTACTAAACGAGGTAACATTTCCGAGTACTCATACTCTTCGCAGTTCCCTTTCAAAGTCCTTATTTGCTACCATAGAAGCAAACGTCCTATTTGATCTCTAGTGTCTTTTGGGCGCACCCTTTACATGCCCCTCCATTGGGCTCTTAAGGGTTTCTTCTTCTTTAGGCGTTCAAGCCTTTAACTTAGGGAGTTTAGAAGAAGAATTAACCATCTCAACCTTTTATTCCTTCTTGAGGATGCTCTCAATCATTATCAACTAAATGATTAACTATGCTACATTAGCATCATTCTAGTTGAGCATAAAGGGTTTGAATGATGGTGGAAGCAATGTAAGCAATCAGTGCATTGAGAACTCTTTTCTCAGTTAATGATCGAGACCACAAGATCTTCAAATAAGATCTTTAGACCTTGTTCATGTGCACTTGTTTCCTCATTTGGAATATTGAATAATTCCATAATGTTATACCTTGTAACATTTTTATGAGGTGGTTCAATTGCTCTTAAGTGGTTTGGAAAAAATCCATTCACCTCAGATTGCTTCTCTTTTGGCCCGGGTCGAATTTTCAAATAAATGAAAATCTCGCCTTATAGAGAACAATTTCTCTTTTCGGATTCTAAAACGAATTTTAGGGTCCGAAGCCAATTAGAGTTAGTTAGGACTTAGTCAACTCTTTTGACTTAAGGATGGATACGAATGGGTTTGCATTTCATATTGTAGAGAATCACAGAACTACAACCTAAATGCTAAGCAGAGAAAATGTGGGCATGCTGAATTATAACGATATACAAAAGATAAGGTCTTTAATCTAATGTAGCTCCCACTGTTTTTCAAAGATCTATAATTCCCAAAGATCTAAGAGGAACACGTTTCCCAACGGGTACTAAGATCCTAAGCATTTTACCTCGAACCCACGACTCGCGGACATTCTAAGTAAAATCCTAGGTAGGTACAACTTACCAGTTCTAACACCTTTAGAACTCTTAGTAATTGTTTTTGCATCACCCATCTTTCAATATGGACCCACGACTCGTGCGACATCCATATTTACTTAGGCATTAAGCTAGACCCATCAATCATAAGATCATGATCAAAACTTAGTTCGAACGACCCACGACTCGCGGACATCGCCCTTGCCAAAATTAACCACGAAATATTGATCATTTAAAATGATCAATTAGGTAACTAAGAACTAATAAGCTCCACTAGCTATCCCACGACTCGCGGACAATAACTAGCTTTACTTACTAAACTTAAAACCTATTGATGGAATGCTAGGAATTTAATTCAAAATTTGCATCTCGAATTAAATACCTATTATTCGAAATGAGCTTAATATTTAATGGGAATTTTCGAATCAACCGAAGAGTTGTTCGGTTCGACCTCACCAACATATATGTTATCCAATTTAATTAGTCTTGATTAATGCAAGTACAACTTAAATGCATTTCAAACAAGCACATAAACAGATAACATGTCCTAGCATGATACTAACATGTAATGATCATGGGTTCTACCTATCTTATGCGTGATATGTGGGAGCCACTCCACAATCACAAGTTCTAACATACATGCCACATAAACAGTTTAAATCACATAAGGGAAAGCGGTAACAAAATACGAGCCCTATCTCTATTACATTTAACAATTGAGATTCCCCTCCCTAACATTTTGAGGGGTCTTCACTTATGGCCTCCTTGTTACTTGAATGTGGTCCATCTTACTCCATGGGTGCATTGTCTCCAAAATGAAAATAAAACCTCACCACCTATCTCTACTCTCAAATTACAATAAAAAGAAAAAGACATAAAGTAATAAGGCTCAATCTTCATATTGGCCTTAGACAATTACACGGGGCATACCCCGGCCTCAAAAACAGTAATATGGAAAGCCACATAATAAATCACATAACAGTACGCACATAAGTGAGGCTCCAACCTCAATTGAAAAACGCAACTATAGGGCTCCAACCCCAATTTAAACCATCCATGTGCATAAATTAAAACCATACAAAGATCTAAACCCATGATCACCTAACATGCTTTTGCGAGAATTTAAATTTAACCAATAAATTAAAATTCCCGTTTCAAGTCCTAATGACTCAAAACACGACTTGATGCGAGTCTTATTTATAAAAGTTTTCAATAAATCCCAAATTACCAAAACAAATAAAATTCCAATTAATTTCTGAAAATTAATAATTTTATCAAAGATTGTATTTTCCCAAAATATAAACCGTTTCAATTTCTCAAAAATACCAATTTTAAGTTTTATTCAAAAATTAAAATAAATATTCAAAAAATAAAATTTTAAAATTAAAATAAAAATTGGGACTGGATTGCACGAAACACGAAAACGGATTACGAAAACAACGGGGCCCGTACGCGAAAGGGACCGCACGCACAGCGGTGCGTAAGAGTGCGCGCGATGCCGCGCGCAGTCCTATCGCCCAGCTTGCGGGCGGCTGGCCGGTCTGTCCCGGCCAGGTTTGGGCGGTGACGGGCGGCGCGCCCGGGAGGCTCCCGCACAGGCGTGCGGGAGGTGCTGGGCGGTTGCCCTGGCGCACGCCTAGCACAGGCGGGCGGCGGCGCGCGAAGCCCGCGCGCGCGACTCCTTCGCGCGCGGGGTTTCGCGTGTTCGTCGTAATCCGGGTTTTCGTTTCGTGTTTTCGTTCAAAAGCAAAACCAATCCAAGAAATCCAAAAACAGTTTATACAGTTTCAAATCTAAAATAGTTTTCAAAAATTAAATTTTGCAAAAACCAATTTTCAGAAACTTTCAAGAAAAAAATACAGTTTCGTAATTCAGGCTTTCTAAAACAATTACAAATACTCAATCGCATCAAGCCTAAGAATTTCTACCAAATTCAGAATAATTGAGACGAATCAGAAACACGATTAACGAGGTGGCTCTGATACCACTTGTTGGAAAACGCGAATCAGAAAGCAGCGGAATTTAAAATTTTTTCCAACAAAAGGATCTTGAACTCGCAATCGTGTATCCAAATTCGTAAAGATAGAAAACTTACTTTTCTTTTATTCTTTCTTGAAGTGTTTCAAGCCACCCAAGAACGCTCTTCTCGCGGCTTGACAACCCGTCCCTCGAAAGTCTCTTTCTACTTCAGAATCCATTGTCGGGATATGAATCCACACCAACCTAGATTCAATTCACGTTAGAGATGTTCTTAACAATATAACATAAAGAAAGAAGCATGAAACGAGAAAAGCAGGATTGAAACTCCCTTCGAAACCAGTTTTGCGAAAGTAGAAAACTGCCAGTCACAAAACCCTCGTGAAAAAATTCATCCTTCAGGATATGGACGAACGGTTTTCGCCATCTTCTTTGGTTCGATTTTTTCATTCGCTTCACGTCGGGTTCAGAATCGTTTCATCATCCCTTCTGATCGTTTTGCTTAATCCCCACTTTTGGTAAAGCTCGAATCTTCAAAACTTCTAACTTGAAGTCTCTAGAGATAGTCCACCAACTTGGCTACAATCTAACTAGTAAGGATGCTAGTTCTCTAGTTAGTGTTTAGGCTTAACCTAGGGTTTCGTTTATCTTGGAGAAAGGATGGTGTTCAACACATGAACCAAAAGAATTTCATTAGCTCTAAAGGGGAGCATGAGCTCCCCTATATATAAGAAAGGGGAGGGACGAAATTCCTAGTCCTTAATGGGCTAGGATTTTGGTCTCTCTCTCTCTCCTATTACTTGATCATCAAGTAATTTTGACTTTGACTTTGAATTCTAATTCAAATCAACTTTCAAGAGAGCTAAAAATATCCAAACTATTTTTGGATAATTTTATACTTTATTTATTATAAAATAAATAACTTATTTTTTTATCTAATTAATTAATTAACTAGATTATTTTCTCCAAAATAAGACTTTCTTTTTAATTCAAAATTAAACCAAAGTCTATTAAATAATTAACACATTTAATTATTTAATATATATCATATATATACATATACACGTGTGAGGCACGTGTCCCAAGGACACGTGCTCCTCACGTGACCCACACGTGTGATTTCACACGTGTGGAACCCTCTAGGCCCGATTAACTCGTTTAATCATTTTCAAGCCTCAACTCATGTAACCAAGTTGTTGTGTGTGACCCTCTAGGTTCTCAATTCAATTAGCAGTGACCCTAATTAATTAATTCACTAATTAATTAATCAGTCCACAGATTAAACGACCATAGTCTAGCAACAGGTGTTTAACCCCTAGCTGAATTGGAATGTTCGGATTCGACAGAACCTTTTAAGTCATTGATTCATGTGAGATACAATCCTCCTACTTACTATCTCTCAACCAAGATCTAGGGCAAGGGAATAATTAGAACCCTAATAATCCGGTCTTAAAGCTAAGTGCAATTCATATCCATTTGATCTCAATCCAAGAAACCCTTTTCTTGATGTCTTGGTCTACTGCCTTGGCCAAGGACTCCATATGGCATATGAATGACTTACACAATAAGAGATCACCTTGCATATGCAAGTGTAGGTCCTTTCTTGATTCTCATTCACTTTCATGAATCACTTGTGCAGCCCCAGCATAAGCCTTGAATCAGTTGTCTAAGGCGACACCCTTTAAAGCTTATACCAAAGACTACAGAGTTAATTCATAAAGTGACAAGGAACCTCAAGTCTAAGGATCAATTAATCACATCAATGACTCGTGAGATATTTCCTAATCTGGAAGTTTCCATTTCCTGAAATAGAAACTTCCTTTCCCATTTAGGAATGTTCTCACACGGGGCACCTCAGTGAACTTACTTATTAAAGTAAGCACCCTCATGTATCACGCACGTATCAACTATACACTTTGCACCTCCATGAAACAAGGTGGTCCTTCTTAAGGGCGTGATCCCACAAGCAAGCCTTAGAGGAGTCAGGTTGACACTCCCACTGTCTGTAGGACTCATCGGCTTGGAGTATTTTACTAATCATGACTTATGTGATATAGGGCTCGTTTCATGAACCATTTCACCTAAATGGTAGAGTCCTAAAGTCATCAGGATTAGGGGAGTTCTCATACATGCACACATAATGGAAACACTCAAAACACGTATTGGCATATAAAGAAGTGTTTGCCTATGATCAATCGTATATTATTCAAAGATTGTCTGTGATACTAGAAAAGTCCCAAAGCAGATTACGTCGAATCGGCTTTCTAGGGCACTATTCCTAACAATGAGAGCGCTGGTTCATGGGGTAATTGCTGCGGTGGAGTTAGGATGCTCCAATCTTTGGATCGAACTCAATGCCAAGGCGGTCATGGCGATAATTCGGCGTGGTCAATCTGGAAATGTGGAGCTCAATTTGATGATTAAAAAATTCTATTTACTGGTTAGAAATATGACGGTGAGGATGTCCCATGTCTTCCGGGAAGAAAATGGGCTAGCCGATTGGCTCGCGTCTAAAGGAGCTAAAGATCAAAGTGTTTGGTCATACCCGAGCTCACCGTTGCCGTATGAGGTTAAAGGTTTCATATGTGTGGACAAATGGGGATTGCCGTGTTTCAGAAAGAAAAAGGTGTGATGACCTGCTGCTTTTATCTTAACAGGAATTTTAAAGGTTAGCACTAAGATCTTGGCTGATGAGCGTGAAGGTCATAAAGGACGCATGGGGACACAAATTACACACACGTTTGGTAAGCACCCGTCCTTGATAAGTTGTTAATTAATCATTTTTATGATTAATTTATGCCCCGAATTATGCTTTGAAATGATATTATTTATAAAGAATTGATGCTTTGTTGTTTATGTCGTAGATTCGGGGCTCGGAAGCAAAATTGGAGTAAATTAGATCGTTTTTAGAAGGAAACCAGTGCGTAAGAGAAGAGGCTGGAAAATTGGAATTGAGCGTGCTTGTTGCTGTATAAAGATTAAGCAATTGGGAAGAAAGTGGAGATTTTTTGGACTTTAGCTTTTGCATGCATGCACGTGAGATTTGGTGGGCTTGTTTCATAATTTGGATGAATTATTTTAAAGGGAATTGGGGCTGCGTGCATTGAGAATGTTGGAGAAACAATTTACTTGACTTGGGCTGAATGTTGTGAATTTAATATCAGGCTTTTAATAAGTGGGCCACACATAGAATTTGATTTGGAGGGCTGCACTATCTTGGGAATAATTGTCGGCCGAGGCTGCATTGAAGTTTGAACTTAATAGGAGAAGAATAGCTTGGGGTGTTGTGGGCTGCCCGTATATTGGGATTATTTGAAGAAAGCCCAGCAGATTGGAATGAATTTGAGTCCAACTTGGAGTGCAAGAATTGTAATCCTAGTTTGTTTAGGATTTGTCTACGGAGGCTATTTATTAGCGAGAGATTGCAGCTTTGTGGAGGGACGTAATTTTATTGGCAGCAGCAGTTTGGGAGCTTTAGGCGAGCAACCTCGAGAGCAGGACTTCATCACGAGTTCTTCGTTTTAGTTTATTTCTTTCCCTTCGTTTTTAGTTTATTTTATGTTAAAGAATTCCTCGATTATTGTTTTCATGAATTTTAGTAGCTAAACTTTTAATTATCTAGCTAGGGATTAAGATTCGTTTTAAATATTGTGAGACCTAAACGTTTTAATCAATTCATGTTTATTTAGGCATTTATCTTATCTCCGCGTTTCGCCTTTATTGTGATTGATTTATTTAGTGATAGGGCCCGATCATCTAGATAGACTTAATTGCATATTGCCAATCTTGATGCTTGAAGTGTAGTAAAGTTGATTGATAATTAGTGGTAAATTAGTGACAGGGTTTTGGCGATAGAATTCCTCGTTCACTAAGGGATTTGATAATCTAATTTAAATCTTGCGTGTGTCACGACTTGGTTAATTAGGGTTGGTGTTTTTATGAATGTTAATGCTGCGAATTCATTAAATCCTGTCGAGTGTCTCTAGGGGTTGTGAATTTGTTAGGGAAGATAACTGTCGAGTGTCTCTAGGTTATCCGACTAATTAAGTAAAAACAAGGTTGAGTCGAGTGTCTCTATCAACTATAGCCAATCTGTCTAAATAACTTGAATTAATCTTTGAGTCAATGATCAGTACAATAAATCGAATCGAATATCCCTAGCTAGGTAATTCTCCCTCTGATTGATTTTATCCTACGTGATTTGTTTGATAGTTTTAATTAGTTTTAATTCTTGTTAGTTTATTTTAATTGTTTACCTTAGTTTTAATAATTTAAACCCCCCCCCCCTCTTTAATTGTTTCTTTTCGTGGATAACTTGGAATTATTAGAAATAAGTCAACCAGTCTCTGTGGACCGACCCTGTTTACGCTATACTCCGTGTTTAGTTGTTGAATAGGTTTTACATTTATTTTTGACGGATTCGACGCCTGTCAAATTTTGGCGCCGTTGCCGGGGACTGTGTTTTAATCGATTTTATTTCTTTTTATGAACAGAAGCATTCGCGGAAAGGACACCCCTCTTTACGATCCAGAAATCGAGAAAACTGCTAGGAAAAAGAGGAAAGAAACCCAATCACGCAAGAAACAAGGTGAGACATCAGATTTGGTCAAGGAAATAGAAAAGGGAACTGAAACGGACAGTTCAAGTGATCAGAAATACGACTTGACCGTTGAGCGTGACCACGCCCTAACTATGGCACTACCAGCAGAAGAACGTAGGACCATGGAAGATCTGGTGCGTCCCACTACCACACAGCAACCCCTATGTATCACTTTTCCAGAGGTTGCTGCTGGTTTCGAGCTGAAGACGGGCACAATTCACCTACTTCCCATTTTTCGAGGTCTGGAAAACGAGAACCCTCACCAACACCTTAGTAAGTTCCACACGGTTTGCTGCTCTACCAAGCCCCACGGAGTCACCGAAGATCAAATCAAGCTCCGTGCTTTTCCGTTCTCTTTGCAAGATGTAGCAGAAAAATGGTTGTACTCTTTACCATCAGCAACCATCACTACTTGGCAGCAGATGCACGATAAGTTTTTGGACAGATTTTTCCCAGCTGAGCGATATTTGGATCTCCTTCAGGAGATAATCACTATCAAGCGAAAGGAACATGAGAGTCTACATGAGTATTGGGAACGATACCGGAACTTACTTGCAATGTGCCCACATCACAACCTGCCGGGGAATTCAATTGTCCACAACTTTTATGTCTGATGCCTGCCGACAAAAGGCAGTTGGATGCTTCAAGTGGAGGTTCCATTATGATCAAAACACCTGCAGAATTGACGGACATGATTAGCAGAATCTCAAGAGTTTCACAAAAATACTATGCTAAGTCCGACATGACGAGACAGGTAAAAGAGGTGAGCTCTTCCCAATTTGATGAAATCAAGAATATGTTATCTGTTTTGGTTTCTAACATGAATGCAGGAACACCACAAGCGGCAACAATTTGCCAATTATGTGCTAGCTCCTCTCACCCGACCGATGCATGCCCGTCCCTACAAGAGGGCACACTCGAGGACGCGAACGCCGCAGGATTCCATCCACAAAATAACAACCCTTACTCTAACACGTATAACCCAGGATGGAAAAACCACCCTAGCCTCAGCTATTCCCAGAAACCGAAGCCACCCAATTTCCAGAATTTTGTGCCTAGACCTCCACAATCCCAACAAAACCAACAACCCAGTCAAACCCTCAACCCACAAGATATCCGATTCAATAACTTGGAAAATCAAGTCAAGAATTTGGAAAATCAACCCGTCCTCTCAAAACTATGAGCATGTAAATAATTTCAGTTTTATGATTAGTTTGTTTATCTTCGTTGATTTGAATGGGTGGAATCACAAATTGCCTTTGGGTTTTGGGAAAGGTATCGTTTTTCTGAAGTTGCAGGACACCCATAGCTACAAGACTAATAAGCAAAAGATAATCTGGATCGTGAGAAGTAGCAAGTGCCATCCTTTTGGGCAAGTATGGAACTATGTAATTGACGGGAATTTTGTACATAATGTCCGACAACAACCGAAGATCATGCATAGCCCTGTGGACGCGAGCGACATTGACGAGAATCCTTGCTGCCAAATGAACCTCACATTGAGGGGACTGGGCACCTCCGTAAGAGGCCAGCGAGTTTTCCTAAGGTTTTGGCTCGCATGAGGGGCGTGAATGCTGCCAACATTGCCGTGCAATGGCTGCACGATGTTTTTTACATGTACCTTAGTGGTGTAGGTGTTAGGAATAGTGCCCTAGAAAGCCGATTGTATATCCGCTTTGTGCTTTTCCTTATTGTAATCACAGACAATCTTTGAATGAAATAACGAATTGAGGCAACACTTCTTTATATGCTCTTGTTTGGTATGCGTTTACTTTTGCTGTGCATGTATGAGAACTCCCCTAATCCTGATGACTTTAGGACTCTACCATTTAGGTGAAATGGTTCATGAAACGAGCCCTATATCACATAAGTCATGATTAGTAAAATACTCCAAGCCGATGAGTCCTACAGACAGTGGGAGTGTCAACTTGACTCCTCTAAGGCTTGCTTGTGGGATCACGCCCTTAAGAAGGACCACCTTGTTTCATGGAGGTGCAAAGTGTATAGTTGATACGTGCGTGATACATGAGGGTGCTTACTTTAACAAGTAAGTTCACTGAGGTGCCCCGTGTGAGAACATTCCTAAATGGGAAAGGAAGTTTCTACAAATGGAAACTTCCAGATTAGGAAATATCTCACGAGTCATTGATGTGATTAATTGATCCTTAGACTTGAGGTTCCTTCTCACTTTATGAGTTAACTCTGTAGTCTTAGGTATAAGCTTTAAAGGGTGTCGCATTAGACAACTGATTCAAGGCTTATGCTGGGGCTGCACAAGTGATTCATGAAAGTGAATGAGAATCAAGAAAGGACCTACACTTGCATTTGCAAGGTGATCTCTTATTGTATAAGTCATTCATATGCCATATGGAGTCCTTGGCCAAGGCAGTAGATCAAGACATCAAGAAAAGGGTTTCTTGGATTGAGATCAAATGGATATGAAATGCACTTAGCTTTAAGACCAGATTATTAGGGTTCTGATTCTTCCCTTGCCCTAGATCTTGGTTGAGAGATAGTAAGTAGGAGGATTGTATCTCACATGAATCAATGACTTAAAGGTTCTGTCGAATCCGAACATTCCAATTCAGCTAGGGGTTAAACACCTGTTGCTAGACTATGGTCGTTTAATCTGTGGACTGATTAATTAATTAGTGAATTAATTAATTAGGGTCACTGCTAATTGAATTGAGAACCTAGAGGGTCACACACAACAACTTGGTTACATGAGTTGAGGCTTGAAAATGATTAAACGAGTTAATCGGGCCAAGAGGGTTCCACACGTGTGAAGTCACACGTGTGGCTCACGTGAGTGACACGTGTCACTGTGACACGTGTCACACACGTGTGTATATATATATATATATATTATATATTAAATAATTAATTAGTTAATTATTTAATAGACTTTGGTTTAATTTTGAATTAAAAAGAAAGTCTAATTTTGGAGAAAATAATCTAGTTAATTAATTATGAATTAATTAATTAGATAAAAATAAGTTATTTATTTTTATAATAAATAAAGTATAAAATTATCCAAAAATAGTTTGGATATTTTTAGCTCTCTTAAAAGTTGACTTGAATTAGAATTCAAAGTCAAAGTTGGAAATTACTTGAAGATCAAGTAATAGGAGAGAGGGACCAAAATCCTAGCCCATAAAGGACTAGGGATTTTCGGCACCCCCTTCCCTATAAATAGGAGAGCTCGAGCTCCTTATGGAGCGAATTGGCAATTCTTTTGGTTCATGTGTTGAACACCTTCCTTTCTCCAAGATTAAATTAAACCCTAGGTTAAGCCTAAACACTAACTAGAGAACTAGCATCCTTACTAGTTAGATTGTGATCAAGTTGGTGGACTTTCTCTAGAGACTTCAAGTTAGAAGTTTGAAGATTCGAGCTTTACCAAAGGAGAGGGGATCAAGCCGCGAGAAGAGCGTTCTTGGGTGGCTTGAAACGCTTCAAGAAAGAACAAAAGAAAAGTAAGTTTTCTATCTTTACGAATTTGGTTACACGATTGCGAGTTCAAGGTCCTTTTGTTGGGAAATTTTTTTTAAAATTCCGCTGCTTTCTGATTCGTGTTTTCCAACAAGTGGTATCAGAGCCACCTCGTTAATCGTGTTTCTGATTCGTCTCAATTATTTTGAATTTGGTAGAAATTCTTAGGCTTGATGCGATTGAGTATTTGTAATTGTTTTAGAAAACCTGAATTACGAAACTGTAATTTTTTCCTGAAAGTTTCTGAAAATTGGTTTTTGCAAAATTTAATTTTTGAGAACAATTTTAGATTTGAAACTGTAGAAACTGTTATTGGATTTCTTGGATTGTTTTTGCTTTTGAACGAAAACACGAAACGAAAACCGGATCACGACGAACACGCGAAACCCCGCGCGCGAAGGCGTAGCGCGCCACCGCCCGCCTGTCCTAGGCATGCGCAGGGCATCCGCCCAGCACCTCCCGCACGCCTGTGCGGAAGCCTTCCGGGCGCGCCTAGGCGGCCGAGAATGGCCGCCCATCGCCCACCGTCGCCCGACAGGGCGCGCGCGCAGTGCGCGCACTCGCCCGGCCTTGGCCGGGCGCTGTGCGCGCCTGCCGTGCGCGTCCGCACGCGCTTGCGACGCGTGTGCCCCGTTTCGCGTATGGGCCCCATTTTCCTGATCCGATTTTTCGTATTTCGTGCAATCCAGTCCCAATTTTTATTTTAATTTTAAAATTTTATTTTTTGAATATTTATTTTAATTTTGAATAAAACTTAAAATTGGGATTTTTTAAGAAATTGAAACGGTTTATATTTTGGGAAAATGCAATCTTTGATAAAATTATTAATTTTCAGAAATTAATTTGAATTTTATTTGTTTTGGTAATTTGGGATTTATTGAAAACTTTTATAAATAAGACTCGCATCAAGTCGTGTTTTAAGTCATTAGGACTTGAAACGAGAATTTTAATTTATTGGCTAAATTTAAATTCTCGCAAGAGCATGTTAGGTGATCATGGGTTTAGATCTATGTATGGTTTTAATTTATGCACATGGATGGTTTAAATTGGGGTTGGAGCCCTATAGTTGCGTTTTTCAATTGAGGTTGGAGCCTCACTTATGTGCGTACTGTTATGTGATTTATTATGTGGCTTTCCATATTACTGTTTTTGAGGCCGGGGTATGCCCCGTGTAATTGTCTAAGGCCAATATGAAGATTGAGCCTTATTACTTTATGTCTTTTTCTTTTTATTGTAATTTGAGAGTAGAGATAGGTGGTGAGGTTTTATTTTCATTTTGGAGACAATGCGCCCATGGAGTAAGATGGACCACATTCAAGTAACAAGGAGGCCATAAGTGAAGACCCCTCAAAATGTTAGGGAGGGGAATCTCAATTGTTAAATGTAATAGAGATAGGGCTCGTATTTTGTTACCGCTTTCCCTTATGTGATTTGAACTGTTTATGTGGCATGTATGTTAGAACTTGTGATTGTGGAGTGGCTCCCACATATCACGCATAAGATAGGTAGAACCCATGATCATTACATGTTAGTATCATGCTAGGACATGTTATCTGTTTATGTGCTTGTTTGATATGCATTTAAGTGTATTTGCATTAATCAAGACTAATAAAATTGGATAACATATATGTTGGTGAGGTCGCACCGGACAACTCTCCGGTTGATTCGAAAATTCCCATTAAATATTAAGTTAATTTCGAACAAATAGGTGTTTAGTTCGAGATGCAAATTTTGAATTAAATTCCTAGCATTCCATCAATAGGTTTTAAGTTTAGTAAGTGAAGCTAGTTATTGTCCGCGAGTCGTGGGATAGCTAGTGGAGCTTATTAGTTCTTAGTTACCTAATTGATCATTTTAAATGATCAATATTTCATGATCAATTTTAGCAAGGGCGATGTCCGTGAGTCGTGGGTCGTTCAAACTAAGTTTTGGTCATGATCTTATGATTGATGGGTCTAGCTTAACGCCTAAGTAAATATGGATGTCGCACGAGTCGTGGGTCCATATTGAAAGATAGGTGATGCAAAAACAATTACTAAGAGTTCTAAAGGTGTTAGAATTGGTAAGTTGTACCTACCTAGGGTTCTTACTTAGAATGTCCGCGAGTCGTGGGTTCGAGGTAAAATGCCTACGATCTTAGTACCCATTGGGAAACGTGTTCCTCTTAGATCTTTGGGAATTCTAGATCTTTGAAAAACAGTGGGAGCTACATTAGATTAAAGACCTTATCTTTTGTATATCGTTATAATTCAGCATGCTCACTAGTTCTCTGTTTTACCATTTAGGTCGTAGATTCTGTGATTCTCTACGTGTTTTGAAATGGCAACCAAAAACCCTCTTGTATCGATCCTCGAGTCAAACAAGGTGACTGGTCCCAACTATTCTGATTGGCTGAGGAATCTAAAAATCATTTTAGATTCTGAGAAGAGAACTTATGTTCTCTTCGAAGGGGAGCCTAGTCCCGAAGGGGAGGCTCCCACTCGGGCCGAGCGGGACGCGATTCAGAAGTGGAAGGATGATAATCTCCAAGCCCGTTGCCTTATGTTGGCCAACATGTCTCCGGACTTGCAAAGGCAACATGAGGCCATGGAATTTGCTTGGGAGATTTACGACCACTTAGAGCAACTTTACCGCCCTCATGAACGTGTTACAAGGTATAACACTTCAAAAGAATTGTTCCACTTGAGAATGAGGGAAGGTTCAAGTGTCCATGAATATGGACTCAAGTTTCTTGCCCTTACTGAGAAACTTGCTTCCATGGACATGCCGCTGAAAGATGAGCTTTCAGTGGACTTGTTGCTAGCTTCGCTCCCACCATCGTTCAACCCATTTGTCCTTAACTTCAACATGAATCATGCTGGTGCTACTGTAGCTGAGCTGATTAGTCAGCTTGTGACTGCTGAAAGCACGATCAAGAAGGACAATAAGGTTTTGATGGTGAATGCTCCATCTTCCTCTTCTGGGCCTTCTAAAGGTAAGGGCAAGAAAGCCCAAAAGAAGAAGAAGAAACCCCTTAGGCCCACTAGTGGCATTTCGAAGGGGAAGGCCCAAAAGAAGAAGCGTGATCAGAAAGAGGATGTTTGCTTCCATTGTGGCAAAGCGGGACATTGGAGGAGAAACTGCCCAGAGTACAAGGCTACTCTAAAGAAAGGTATCTTTCTCGTTGAAGTAAATCTTTCTATTAATTCTAGTTCTTGGGTACTTGATACCGGTTGTGGGACTCATATCTGTAATGATGTACAAATGCTAAGTGAAGTCCAACAACTCAAAGAAGGAGAATGTGTCTTGAAGATCGGCGATGGCTCAAACGTTGAAGCTCGAGCTTTAGGCACAATTAGATTAGATTTAGGTAGTTTTGAGTTAGTATTAAATAAAGTCCTTTATGTACCGAGCATTATTCGTAATATAATTTCAGTTCCAATATTAGATTGTGAAGGTTATGAAACTTATATTAAGAATGGTAAATACTTTATCAAACGGAACAACTCTTCCGTTCATATCGGTACTCTAAGTAATGGACTTTACCTAACTCAAAATATCAATATTATGAATATACAACGAGAAACAAAGCGTAAGAGAGATGACAAAGTTTCAGCTCCCTTATGGCACGCTAGATTAGGACACATTTCCAAGAACAGAATTAGCAAGATAAACACTTTAGGATCATTCTCTGAAAATGATCTCAAAGAGTTGACTTCTTGCTAATCCTGTCTCAAAGGAAAGATGTCCAAAGTTCCTTTTAAAGGAACTGTGGAACGTGCCACTGAGGTTTTGGATTTGATCCATACTGATGTTTGTGGACCGCTTAGTGTAAGCACTAGAAGCAATCATCAGTATTTCATAACCTTTACTGATGACTTTAGTTGGTATGGTTATGTATACTTAATGAAGTATAAATCTGAAGCTTTTGAGAAATTCTTAGAATTTCAAAAGGAGGTTGAGAACCAAACTGGTCACAAGATCAAAGCACTTCGATCTGATCGAGGAGGCGAGTATCTTAGTGAAGAATTCCTTAATCATCTCAAAGATAATGAGATTGTCTCTCAGTGGACTCCTCCGGGAACTCCTCAGCTTAATGGAGTTTCTGAGAGAAGGAATCGAACCCTACTTGATATGGTTCGTTCCATGATGAGTTTCACTGACTTACCACCTTCTTTCTGGGGTTATGCCCTAGAAAGTGCAGCAAAGATTCTGAATCTAGTTCCCTCTAAGTCAGTCCCCAAAACGCCCTATGAAATGTGGCATGGTAAAATCCCTAGTTATTCTTACTTAAGAATTTGGGGTTGTCCTGCTTACATGAAGAGGACAGTGGGAGATAAGTTAGAATCTCGTTCTAACTTATGCTACTTTGTAGGTTATCCTAAGGAATCCATAGGATACTATTTCTATGATCAATCTGAGCAAAAGGTGTTTGTTTCCAGAAATGCCACTTTTCTTGAGGAACCGTTCCTTAAAGAAAAGAAAGGAAAGATCATAGAATTAGAAGAAGTACAAAGTAATCCCATGCCACCTACTGAAGAAACGTCCCCTACTGATCAACCACAACCAATCACGAATCTCGATACACATGTAAATCCTCCTCTAAGGCGTTCTGAACGCACTCCTAGACAGCCGGAGAGATGGTATGGATTCTTCCATGAAATCTCTCAAAAGGATAATGATCCTTCAACATATGAGGAGGCACTTTCAGATTCTGACTCTGAACAGTGGATAGAAGCCATGAAATCCGAAATGGATTCCATGAACTCCAACCAAGTTTGGACCTTGGTAGATTTGCCTGATGGGGTCAAACCCATAGGTTGCAAATGGATCTTTAAGAGAAAGCTTGGAGTTGATGGAAGCATTGCAGCCTATAAAGCAAGACTGGTTGCAAAAGGATTCACTCAAAGACCCGGCGTGGACTTTGACGAAACCTTTTCACCAGTTGCAATGCAAAAGTCCATTCGAATCATGCTTGCCATTGCTGCATATTATGACTATGAGATATGGCAAATGGATGTGAAAACTGCCTTTCTCAATGGTGACATTGACAAAGACATTTATATGGAGCAACCCATAGGTTTCACATTCAGTGGGAGTGAGCAAAAGGTTTGCAAACTCCAAAGATCAATCTATGGATTGAAACAGGCTTCTAGGAATTGGAACATTCGATTTGATGAATCGGTCAAAGCGTTTGGCTTCATCCAAATTTCGAATGAATCATGTGTGTATAGAAAGGAATTGGAGACCTCAGTGCAATTCTTAGTACTTTATGTTGATGACATCCTTCTTATTGGGAATTCGAAGGATGACATGAAAGTGACTAAGTTATGGTTATCGAACCAATTCGAGATGAAAGATCTTGGTGATGCGTCCTATATCCTTGGAATTAAAATCTATAGAGATAGATCTAGAAGGTTAATAGGACTATCACAGTTGATGTACATTGACAAAGTATTGAAGAGATTCAATATGGAGTCAACAAAGGTTAAGAACCTTCCTATGAGTGTAGGAACATGTCTTTCAAAGAAGATGTGTCCTAAGACTAACCTTGAGAAGGAAAGAATGACTCATACACCTTATGCGTCAGCAATAGGTAGCATAATGTATGCAATGTTATGTACTCGACCGGATGTGGCTTATGCACTTAGTGTGACAAGTCGTTTCCAAACTGACCCTGGAGATGGTCACTGGGCTGCCGTAAAGATTTATTATTAGTTTACGGAGGTCAGAAAGATCTTACTGTCGAAGGATACTGCGATGCAAGCTTTGCATCTGACTTAGATGATTTTAAGTCAATGTCAGGATACATTTTCTGCCTAAACGGCGGAGCAGTGAGTTGGAAGAGTTCCAAACAAACTACCACTGCAGATTCGACCACTGAGGCCGAATACTTAGCTGCAAATGATGCAGCTAAGGAAGGTGTTTGGATTAGAAACTTCATTCAAGAGTTGAATGTTGTTCCTAGCATGAAAGACCCCATTACTGTGTTTTGTGACAACACTGGGGCGGTTGCTCAAGCAAGAGAACCAAGATCTCACCAACGGACCAAACACATTATGAGGAAGTATCACCTAATCCGTGATATTATCAAAAGAGGAGATGTGCTAATTGAGAGGGTCACATCAGCAGAGAACGTGGCAGATCCACTTACTAAACCCCTTAGTCGAGAAGCTTTCCAAAGTCATCTTCAGAAGATGGGACTTAGAGTAGCTTTAGAATGGCTTTGACGGGCAAGTGGGAGATTGTTAGGAATAGTGCCCTAGAAAGCCGATTGTATATCCGCTTTGTGCTTTTCCTTATTGTAATCACAGACAATCTTTGAATGAAATAACGAATTGAGGCAACACTTCTTTATATGCTCTTGTTTGGTATGCGTTTACTTTTGCTGTGCATGTATGAGAACTCCCCTAATCCTGATGACTTTAGGACTCTACCATTTAGGTGAAATGGTTCATGAAACGAGCCCTATATCACATAAGTCATGATTAGTAAAATACTCCAAGCCGATGAGTCCTACAGACAGTGGGAGTGTCAACTTGACTCCTCTAAGGCTTGCTTGTGGGATCACGCCCTTAAGAAGGACCACCTTGTTTCATGGAGGTGCAAAGTGTATAGTTGATACGTGCGTGATACATGAGGGTGCTTACTTTAACAAGTAAGTTCACTGAGGTGCCCCGTGTGAGAACATTCCTAAATGGGAAAGGAAGTTTCTACAAATGGAAACTTCCAGATTAGGAAATATCTCACGAGTCATTGATGTGATTAATTGATCCTTAGACTTGAGGTTCCTTCTCACTTTATGAGTTAACTCTGTAGTCTTAGGTATAAGCTTTAAAGGGTGTCGCATTAGACAACTGATTCAAGGCTTATGCTGGGGCTGCACATGTAACGCCCCAGTTTTTTGGTTTTAATAATGTGGCGTATTTATTTGTAAATTGCACGATTTAATTAGTTAATTATATGATTAATTGTTTATAAATGTTTATATTTGTTTTAAACTATAGACTATGGTTATCTTAATTAATTCATTTTATTTCACTTTGATAATTAGTGTTTAAATTCTTAATTAAGGTTTCGTGTTACCTTAACTATTTCGGTAATTTCGTTAATTAATTACAACATGTTATAAGTTGGCTTTAAATCTATTTAATATGGAATTTAAGTTTTAGTAATTAATTTATAACTATATGAATTCGTTCATGCGCTTGAGTGTTCTATTGCTACTTCGTTCTTATATGTAATGATATCGAATTGGCGTGAAAATTTAATATGTCGTAAATATGTGTGTTATGAACATGCCTTTATGCTCGGTTTATGTTTTCGGATTTATTTGACGAGCTTATGAATTTATTTTGATTTTTGGAACCAAGTCGGGGCTAACGAGCAATTAGCGCACCCTTGGTTCCGTGCGTGATATCTTGAGCTCGGGAATTCGGATTCTTAAGGATGTAGCACCCCGCACGTGAGGCACCACATCCCCCGCACTAAGGCTCAACACGAGTAACGAAATGGTAAACCCGCACCCGTATCAAACCCTAGCGAACGGGAGACAAACATAAAACCTTCCTAAGCCAGGCGGAGCTAGACCCTGTAGTGAAAACCGTACAACCAAATATAATGCATAGCAAAGCCAAAATCCAAGTATGTCAACCATAAGCAGAATTTGGGCTCTTCAGGCCTCTTTTAATTCAATAGAAAAACTCAGTAACAACAATTACATGAATATTCCAGTTCATGATGTAACAGGACGAATCATACATAATTCCACTACATGAATGAGTAAAGAGGCTCTCCTAATCTAACTCGACTCACAGAAAGACACCAGACACCTCCGCCTAGCTCGAACCTTCAAAGGACAACCTGCACACTAAAAGAATGGGGAGGGAGAGGGTCAGTCTCTAGAAGACTGAGTGAGCAGGAGCGATACATATATATAAAACATGCACATGCAAATCATAAATTCCGAACAAGGTTTTATTTACAATTAGTTCCCTAAAAGGGCAAGAGAATGAGTAATCAGTGCTCGGATTTTATGACTAATCATATTAATTCATTACATTCATAAATCATACATAAATATAAGGCTCGGCGAGTGAGCGTGCACAATCTCCAACCAAACTCCGACCGTGTACGACAAATATCATATATATATATTGATTAGGTGTTCATGCGATATATCATAATACATGCAGACCATATATCATAAATCATATTCGTTTGGGCAATCCGTGTCCCGGCCTTCCCGCACGGTGCATAATCATAACATAACATATATAAGAAAAGGCGTAAATCATAACCAACCTTCTTCCTCCGGGTGGTGGAAGGGTTAGCAAGACCCGACCACCTCATACATAGGCCAATGGGGTTTCATGACTCCCCCAAGGGCACTCAGCTCCCATTCCCCGCTAAACCTCCTAGCGAGGGCCGGTATCACCGTAGTTTGGTTGGGACTAGTATATGGGATCCCCGTCAGCCCTTGCTTCCTCGGTTAGCCACATATACCAAGTCCCGGGGCCCGTGAACATATCATATTTGCATAATCTCGCCAAAACATATCCATACATACATATGATACATACCATAAGAAATCATACCTTACCGTGTAATTCGGCATATGCTATATACGTACCTCTCCGTGTCATCCAAATCCGTAGCTAGCTTGAAGACACACGGTTTGGAGCATAGCCTTATTACAAAACCATTTTTAAGCTTATATACGCTCATACGTATAAGTCAGAAGAATTTACTCGATAACTTCATTTGAAAACCATATATATATAATCATAAGGTTTTGGCCAAAGCTTTTCACATAAGGGTTGTAGGGTTTGTTACATAGCTAGAACAAAACCACCCTCACCTTAACCGTGAAGAAACAAGGATCGAGCACCAAGTGCCTGACGATCAAAAGCTCTCCACCCTGGAGACAAACTGTACAAAAGACCACAAGACGTGTTCGTGAGACTCAAGACCCTAAATGAACCATATATGACGCACGGCAATGCTCAAGCATGATATGAAGACATAAAGATCACATTAAGTCATGAAAATCATATAACCAATTCATTCACTTGCTCAATCATAAATCATTCAATTCATATCTCCATTCAATTTATTCAAGAACTCAAATAGAAGCATAGAACATGTTCAAACTCTCCCAACATGCTACTACATACTTCATATTACATAACATAGTATATATTCAAGGTTGGGCAACAAGAAGAAGTGATAAGATATAGAAAATAAGTGATGCGATTCGTAAACGACATATAAACACACATAAACGGCATTCAATAAAAGCATGCCTAAAACACATCCAAATATCATGAAATTGCACCATAATACTCCTAACACATAGCCAAACAAGTTCATAGTTCAACACGAAAGGAGATAAAATCAATAAGGAGGGGAAACAAATCAAAAACCGAAGAGGAAGTAACGAAGACTGCGCATGGGAAGTGACACGGGGGTGTCACCAACCCTAGCCCAACTGAGCCACGGGCGTGGCTCAGTACAGAGCTTCCCAGAGGGTGTGACACGCCCGTGTCTCACTCTTATGAGTAAATGAGACACGGGGGTGTCACGGTACAGAACCAAATCACACGTAAAATTTTACCGGCAAAACTGAACTCATATAAATTCAATCCAAAGGCATACCAAATGAACTCCAAATGCTCTGAAACTTAATATGCAACATATTTGGCATGTTATGAACATTTTTCATTTAGAGTGAAAAAGCTAAATCACACGTTAAGATCATCGAAACCGTGAAACAAAACTGGGTCGCTACAATCGGACATATGAGCCCTAATGATTCTATCATGCCTTGATCAAGTACTTAGGGCTTGAATTTGGATCTGAAACTTTGGGGAATGCATGCTAACATACTAAACAACTAATATACATCATATATATGCAAAATGGTACAATTTAAAGCACATTAGGGTGACCAACAACCACACATAGGCAACAGCAACAAATCTGTCATGGAGCATGCATAAAACAGGCCATGTATTTCGGTTTTAAGGCTTCAAATGGATCCAAATACTTAAAGCATGAATGATAACATATATAACAATGAGTGTACATAAGATCCATGCAATTTCACACGAAATGGAGACCATTTGATCAAGCAACAACACCATACTTCACACAGCAGTTCAAAAACAGGGGAAGTAGTTTGATCATCAAGTTTGAAGCTCCATATCTCATAATTTTATAAAAGGAGCAAGAGATGAAATCCTCCTAACAACATATACTATCAGTTGGGAAAGAAATAGGTCAAGAAACAAGTTCATATGATCATATATAAGCAAGAAATTCAGCCACACAAACATATAGGTCACAAGAGCAAAAATCCCTAAAAGTTCATACCAATCTCATAATTCAAACCCTAATCAAATCTGATCCAAATCAGGTTTTAAATAGATGAAATCAAGTATAATTGAGTAGAGAAGACATAAATATTCATACCTTGAAGTTTTGGTGAAAGAGGGAAGAGATTTGAGCTCAAAATCACAAAGGATGGCCAAGGGTTTTCTCTCCTTCCTTCTCTCTTCTCTCTCGATCAGAAGCTGCAGCAAAGAGGGATGTTTTGGCTCGGTTTTTCAGAGGTAAAGGGGGTAGGAGAAGGCTTAACCCAAGGTACAAAGTCATGGTTAAGGTATGGTTAGGTTAAGGAGTGTTATGGGGTCCCACCATGAAGACTAGTCAACCAAAGAAGCTCTTCTTGCACGGGTTGCTCGTTACGGTTGGATTTCGGAGGTCTTAATGATTTCAAAAAGGCATGAGGCTTGTTCCATTGTCTCCGAATCGTCGATACGAAGGCAACGGAGGTGTCGGAATTCGAATCCGAATTCCCGAGCTCAAGATATCACGCACGGAACCAAGGGTGCGCTAATTGCTCGTTAGCCCCGACTTGGTTCCAAAAATCAAAATAAATTCATAAGCTCGTCAAATAAATCCGAAAACATAAACCGAGCATAAAGTCATGTTCATAACACACATATTTACGACATATTAAATTTTCACGCCAATTCGATATCATTACATATAAGAACGAAGTAGCAATAGAACACTCAAGCGCATGAACGAATTCATATAGTTATAAATTAATTACTAAAACTTAAATTCCATATTAAATAGATTTAAAGCCAACTTATAACATGTTGTAATTAATTAACGAAATTACCGAAATAGTTAAGGTAACACGAAACCTTAATTAAGAATTTAAACACTAATTATCAAAGTGAAATAAAATGAATTAATTAAGATAACCATAGTCTATAGTTTAAAACAAATATAAACATTTATAAACAATTAATCATATAATTAACTAATTAAATCGTGCAATTTACAAATAAATACGCCACATTATTAAAACCGAAAAACTGGGGCGTTACAGCACAAGTGATTCATGAAAGTGAATGAGAATCAAGAAAGGACCTACACTTGCATTTGCAAGGTGATCTCTTATTGTATAAGTCATTCATATGCCATATGGAGTCCTTGGCCAAGGCAGTAGATCAAGACATCAAGAAAAGGGTTTCTTGGATTGAGATCAAATGGATATGAAATGCACTTAGCTTTAAGACCAGATTATTAGGGTTCTGATTCTTCCCTTGCCCTAGATCTTGGTTGAGAGATAGTGAGTAGGAGGATTGTATCTCACATGAATCAATTACTTAAAGGTTCTGTCGAATCCGAACATTCCAATTCAGCTAGGGGTTAAACACCTGTTGCTAGACTATGGTCGTTTAATCTGTGGACTGATTAATTAATTAGTGAATTAATTAATTAGGGTCACTGCTAATTGAATTGAGAACCTAGAGGGTCACACACAACAACTTGGTTACATGAGTTGAGGCTTGAAAATGATTAAACGAGTTAATCGGGTCAAGAGGGTTCCACACGTGTGAAGTCACACGTGTGGCTCACGTGAGTGACACGTGTCACACACGTGTGTATATATATATATTATATATATATTAAATAATTAATTAGATAATTATTTAATAGACTTTGGTTTAATTTTGAATTAAAAAGAAAGTCTAATTTTGGAGAAAATAATCTAGTTAATTAATTATGAATTAATTAATTAGAGAAAAATAAGTAATTTATTTTTATAATAAATAAAGTATAAAATTATCCAAAAATAGTTTGGATATTTTTAGCTCTCTTAAAAGTTGACTTGAATTAGAATTCAAAGTCAAAGTTGGAAATTACTTGAAGATCAAGTAATAGGAGAGAGGGACCAAAATCCTAGCCCATAAAGGACTAGGGATTTTCGGCACCCCCTTCCCTATAAATAGGGGAGCTCGAGCTCCTTATGGAGCGAATTGACAATTCTTTTGGTTCATGTGTTGAACACCTTCCTTTCTCCAAGATTAAATTAAACCCTAGGTTAAGCCTAAACACTAACTAGAGAACTAGCATCCTTACTAGTTAGATTGTGATCAAGTTGATGGACTTTCTCTAGAGACTTCAAGTTAGAAGTTTGAAGATTCGAGCTTTACCAAAGGAGAGGGGATCAAGCCGCGAGAAGAGCGTTCTTGGGTGGCTTGAAACGATTCAAGAAAGAACAAAAGAAAAGTAAGTTTTCTATCTTTACGAATTTGGTTACACGATTGCGAGTTCAAGGTCCTTTTGTTGGGAAATTTTTTTAAAATTCCGCTGCTTTCTGATTCGTGTTTTCCAACAGTAGGCCTGTTGATTAATATGTATTTTCGTGGGCACCACAGTTTGAACAGCTTGGCTGATCCTTGGATCATGCACCTTTGTATTTTCTCTCTCCTCGGTTGTTTATATATGAGGTGGAGTCCTCGGTAAAAACTCTACGGCTCCTTGCCGGTAAAAAAAAAAAAAAAAAGATCATCACAACACACATAATTTTATTCAATTCCTGCAAAATCAACCAAGAAAAGGTCATGAACCCAATGATACTTAGTTGTAAGCATGAGGGTGTGCATGGAGGTGAGCCTCAACAGCCTTGAAGAGTGCCTTCGCCTTCTCTTTTCCTTCCCTGATCTTCTCCTCCGTGATGTGGTGATCGTACCACTTGGTGTGGTATGTGCTCGTCGTCTTGCAGACCGATCCCCTGTCCGGGCCCTCCTCGATCTTAACCACGTATGAGATGGACTCGAGAACTCCGGCCAGGGCATCCCCATCAATCACGCAGTACTTGAACATGTGGTTTTCCTTGTCGATCTCGTCAATGCGGTGCTTCGCGGTTTTATACTGGCTCCGTGCATGAATTCAGACGTCTACAATCAGCCCTAGTTAAATTCGGAAGCAATATATACACGTACGCAACTCGACCTAAACAAAATACGTACCTTCACCGAAAGTAATCAACTTCACAGTCCCGACTCCGCCATCGCCCTCGAGGATTTCAACACTCTTGATAGCCTGAGGCAAGACCTGTGGGATGAGGTTGTCGCCATCAAGGATGAAGGACTTGAATAGCCTCTTTGGTGGGATGGAGGAGACAACTTCTTGCTCGTAAGTGATAGCACCCATGATTGAATTAAGCTAGGATTTTCAGAAAATCAAGAAAAAGGGGGTTTAATGTAATATATAGAAGGTATGTAATTAAGCAAAAGTAATATATGTTTGTGTGCGAAATTATGAGAAACTGAGGGCTGTATTTATTGGTGAATAAGTGTGAAAACAGATTAGGTTGTTATAAACCAAATATTATACTTTGTTAAATGTCCCACATCGAATAATTAGTGATGTGGTGTTCAATATATAATAGCATGGCAAACCTCCCCTCAACAGCTAGCTTTTGGGGTGAGTAAGGCCAAAGCACATTATTCAATATGGTATCAGAGCGGGTTCACAGATGTTCGATTCCTGTGCCTGTCTCTTCTCTCCACCCGGCTTGCAGATGTTTCATTCCTGCGGCTTGCAGATGTTCATTCCTGCAATGTTCACGCACCAATTTGGGCGTGACGGGGGTGTGTTAAATGCAGATGTTCATTCCTGCAATGTTCACGCACCAATTTGGGCGTGACGGGGGTGTGTTAAATGTCCCACATCGAATAATTAGTGATGTGGTGTTCAATATATAATGGCATGGCAAACCTCCCCTCAACAGCTAGCTTTTGGGGGTGAGTAAGGCCAAAACTCATTATTCAATATATCCATGTTTTATTTATGTATTGTCTTCTTTTGTTGACAAAAAATGACAACTTTATATTGCTTTGTTATAAAGTAAATGGTTATCTAGTTTGAAGTTAAGCTTGGTAGCTTCCGTGAAAAAATGGGGTTAATCATCGATTAATTTTTGAAATTTTGAGGTATTTTTAGAAGTTAATTAATCTTTTGCAATGAATTCGATTCATTCTCATGTTTTTAATAAAATTTTCTTAGTTAATTCGCATTCCTGCTTAAAAACACTCGTAAAATAATACTTGAATATATAAATACAAGTCAAGAATCTAGTATAAATCGACTCAATTTTCAGTGATGGAGTCAGAAATATGAAAAGTGAGTTGTAATTTCAAAAAATTGAGAGGCTAAGAACCGGTCAAATATCTCTTAATTTTCCCTAATGATACTATACATACAAAGATTTTTTTTTGTTTTTGTTTAAAATTACCAATACTGATCACTCGTACGCGTTCATATGGTGGTCCACATTCATGCATCGCAATAATAATATAGTTTTTTTTTTTTTCGTTTTTTAATTTATTGAGTGTTAATAGGATAGATTATTCATTTGCCAATTGAATCCGGCCCCATTCAATCAATAATGAGATTCTTAGCAGATTGAAAGTTGTGGCTACTACCATAAGTGCCGGTGCAAACCTCGTTTTTAGCACGGACTTCGCTGATGAACTTCTCAATTTTCCATATTTTTTCTTAAAACCCCTTTTTACCATTAGTCCAATTTTGAAAATATCTTTTATTTGCACCTATATATATGTCGCGTCTATAGAATGAGTCAATTGAGTCATAAACGGATTAACTTGTTAGGCGAATTATTCAGTTTGATGTATAGATAAAGATTATTAGGAATTGTTCATACATATATATAACAATATAAGCTGCAAATTAAGCATGTGTGAATAGACTGAAAATTATTAGAAATTTAGGTTGAAGCCTGCATTATTTGACTTGGGAAAAATTATTGCAAGGAATATGTATATGGGGCCATCTTATGAGTAGACCTAGAAATTTAAGCTTGTGTTGTTATGATAATTGATACACGAACCCCTTGAATTTTTTTAAAATTTTATTATTATATATAAATTTTAATATATTTAATTATTTTGCCCCCTCAATTTATAAACTTGCCCCTTAATTATACACAATTATAACTCACCATTTATAATAATTTTGCTATTAATTTAGTTTAGTTTATTTTCTCAATTTAAATCCACTTTTTATTTTCTTTTTCCAATAAATCATTTTACTATTCTTTCCACCCTAATTTTTTAATATTTAAAAATTTACACTAGTTGAAAAAAAAAGTTCATTGTGGTTCAAGTTCAAATTAGTATCAAATAGAGCCAAAAGAAAAGGTGATATTAATTTATATCTAATTTTAGTTTTCTTTTATTTGAGGAAAAATATTTTTGTTGAGAATAAGTCAAAGATAATTGTGTTTGATTTTTGATCGTTTAGTGTTGCTATAATGTAATGAGTTCTTGAGTGTTTTTTTTTATTTTTTATGTTATTTTTTATATTTGATTTTATTATCTTATTTTAAATCATGTTAAATTGAGATTAATTGGTAATATTTTTTAATTTTTAATTATATTTTTTTAGTTTTTATACATAATATAGAAAGTGATTATTTTAAGTTTAAAGTTTTAAATTATGCTTATTTTATTCATATACTTTAAATAAAATAATACTTATATTTTAGATTATATATTTATATTTTTAATTTTTAATTTTCTTTTCCCATTTATTTAAAATCCTGATTTCATCCCAGCATATATATATTATTTGTTTATATCGTATTGTGTTAGATATTTATTACATGTTATTAAAATAAAATGGGTATGCCATTTGTCATAAGCCACATATTAATTCACAATTCCATCAATACATAGAAATATTACAAAATAAATACAACATAATGCATCACAAATATGCTTATTACAATTCCAATGCCCATTTAAAAGCCAAAAACAAAATCAAACACACCTCAAGATCATCACAACACACATAATTTTATTCAATTCCTGCAAAATCAATCAAGAAAAGTTCATGAAACCATTGATACTTAGTTGTAGGAATGAGGGTGTGCATGGAGGTGAGCCTCAACAGCCTTGAAGAGTGCCTTCGCCTTCTCTTTCCCTTCCCTGATCTTCTCCTCCGTGATGTGGTGATCGTCCCCCTTGGTGTGGTATGTGCTCGTCATCTTGCAGACCGATCCCCCATCCGGGCCCTCCTCAATCTTAACCACGTACGAGATGGAATCGAGAACTCCGACCAGGGCATCCCCGTCGATCACGCAGTACTTGAACACGTGGTTTTCCTCGTCAATCTCGTCAATGCGGTGCATCGCGGTTTTATACTGGCTCCCTGCACGAATTCAGACGTCTACAATCAACCCTAGTTAAACTTGGGAGCAATATATGCAACTCGTCCTAAACGAAATACATACCTTCACCGAAAGTAATCAACTTCACGGTCCCGACTCCGCCATCGCCCTCGAGGATCTCGACGCTCTTGATTGCCTGAGGCAAGACCTGTGGGATGAGGTTGTCGCTATCAAGGATGAAAGACTTGAATAGCCTCTTTGGTGGGATTGAGGAGACGACTTCTTGCTCGTAAGTGATAGCACCCATGATTGAATTAAGCTAGGATTTTCAGAAAATCGAGAAAAGGGGATAAATGTAATATAGAGAAGGTATGTAATTAAGCAAAGTAATGTATGTTTGTGTGCGAAATTGTGAGGAATGGAGGGCTCTATTTATAGGTACTGAATAAGTGTGAAAACAGATTAGGTTGTTGTGAAACTATATATTATACTTTTAGCCATGTTTTATTAATGTATTGTCTTCTTAATTTGTTGACAAAAAATGGCAACTTGATATTGCTTTGTTATAAAGCAAATGGTTATCTGGTTTGAAGTTAAGCTTATTGGTAGCTTCCGCGGAAAATTGGGGTTAATTATCAAATAATTTCTGAAATTTTGAGATATTTTTCGAAGTTCATTAATTTTTTGTAATGAATTCGATTTCTTCTCATGTTTTTAAATAAATTTTCTTAGTTAATTCGCATTCCTGCTTAAAAACACTCGTAAAATAATGCTTGGACATATAAATACAAGTCAAGAATCTAGTATGAATCGATTCAATTTTCAGCAATGGAGTTAGAAATCTAAAAAATGACATATAATTTAAAAAAATTGAGATGCTAATAATCAGCGGTTGAATATCCCTTAATTTTTCCCACTGATCCTATATATACAAATATTTTATTTATTTATTTATTTAAATTTAGAATCACCCGCACTGATAACTCATACACGTGCATATGATGGTTGACATTCCTACCTTGCAATAATAACATAGTTTTTTTTTTTTTTTCATTTTTTTTCATTTTTTAAATCTTAATCGGATAGATTTTTCATTGTCGATGAACTGGAGCCGCCCCAATTCAATCAATAATGGGATTTTTGTCTAGATTAAAAGTTGTGGCTACTAGCTCAAGTGTTGGTGCAAACCTCGTTTTCATGGAATGCACTGATAACTACTAGATTTTCTACATTTTTTCTCAAAACCTCTTCTTACTGTTAGCACAACTTCAAAACAACTTTTATTCACACATATATATCATGTTCATAGAAGGCGTCAACTGAGTCCTAAACGAATTACAGCTTGATGTATACATAATATATTATTAGGACTTGTTTATACATAAATATAATTATATAAGCTGCAAATTAAGCATGCATGAATGGATTGGAAATTATTAGGAATATAGGTTCAAGCCTGCATTATTTGACTTGGGATAATTATTGCAAGGAATATATATGGGGCCATCTTAGGGGTAGAACTAGAAATTTAAGCTTTTATTGTAATGGTACATGAACACTGATATACAAAACTTGTGGGGGAGTTGGCATGAAGCGGCTCCCGCCTCCTTAATTTTTAAAAAATATTATTATTATATGTAAATTTTAATATATTTATTATTTTGAACTTATATAAAATGACGATTCGCTATTTATAATAGACTAATAATTAGGATATATTTTTAGATTAATTTAAATTTTGCTATTAACTTTATTTTTTTTTTCTCAATTCAAATTTAATTTTTATTTATTTTCTAAAAAAAAAATCCTTTTACTGTTCTTTTCAAATACCAAAAAATATCATTTCAATCTTTTTTATTCTATCCACAAAACGTCTTTTTTTCTCAACTCAATCCTTTTCTATTCCTTCTATTTTTCTTCTTCTTAATGTAAAACCCTAATTTTTAATATTCAAAATTTACACTAGTTAGAAAAAAAAGTTAAATGTGGTCCAAGTTCAAATTAGTTACCAAGTAGAGCCAAAAGAAAGGTGATATTAATTTATATTTAATTTTAATTTTTTTTTTATTATGAATTATTATTTAGACAAAATTCATAATTAATTTATTAATTGTGAATTAGTTTAATATTTTGAGGAAAGATCACATCTTTGTTTCCATGACAATAAAGTCAAAGGTAATTGTATTTGATTTTAGATAATCTAGTTTTGCTACGATGTAATGATTTCTTGAGAGGAGAGAAAGAACTGAGTTTCTTGCGTCTCTTTTGACAAAGAAAGATGTAATTATTTCTTGAGTATTTCTATGTTAATTTGTTATTTAAATTTATTATTTTACTTTAAAAATCATGTTAAATTGAGATTAATCGATAATCTTATATATTCTTAATTATATTTTCTTAGTTTTTATACATAATATAGAAGGTGATTATTTTAAGTTTAAAATCTTAAATTATACTTGTTTTATTCTTATACATCAAATAAAATAATATTTATATATATTTTAAATTATATTATTTATATTTTCAATTTTTAATTTTTTCGTCTCCCATTATTTGAAATCCTGATTTCGTCCCTGCTTATATATATTATTTGTTTATGTCGCACTGTGTTGGATATTTATCACGTGTTATTAAAATAAAATGGGTATGTCATTTGCCATATATAGAAACTATATATATCGTAAACTAGTAGCTAACTAGAATATAAAAGCCACATATTAATTCACAGTTCCATCAATACATATAAATATTTCAATATAAATACAACGTAAATGCATCACAAATATGCTCATTACAAATCCAATTGCCAATTAAAGAGACAAAATCAAACACACCTCAAGATCATCACAACACACATAATTTTATTCAATTCCTGCAAAACCAACCAAGAAAAGGTCATGAAACCAATGATACTTAGTTGTAGGAATGAGGGTGTGCATGGAGGTGAGCCTCAACAGCCTTGAAGAGTGCCTTCGCCTTCTCTTTCCCTTCCCTGATCTTCTCCTCAGTGATGTGGTGATCGTCCCCCTTGGTGTGGTATGTGCTCGTCGTCTTGCAGGCCGATCCCCCGTCCGGGCCTTCCTCGATCTTAACCACGTACGAGATGGACTCGAGAACTCCGGTCAGGGCATCCCCATCGATAACGCAGTACTTGAACACGTGGTTTTCCTCGTCGATCTCGTCAATACGGTGCTTCGCGGTTTTATACTGGCTCCCTGCACGAATTCAGACGTCTACAATCAACCCAAGTTAAACTTGGGAGCAATATATGCAACTCGTCCTAAACGAAATACATACCTTCACCGAAAGTAATCAACTTCACGGTCCCGACTCCGCCATCGCCCTCGAGGATCTCGACGCTCTTGATTGCCTGAGGCAAGACCTGTGGGATGAGGTTGTCGCTATCAAGGATGAAAGACTTGAATAGCCTCTTTGGTGGGATTGAGGAGACGACTTCTTGCTCGTAAGTGATAGCACCCATGATTGAATTAAGCTAGGATTTTCAGAAAATCGAGAAAAGGGGATAAATGTAATATAGAGAAGGTATGTAATTAAGCAAAGTAATGTATGTTTGTGTGCGAAATTGTGAGGAATGGAGGGCTCTATTTATAGGTACTGAATAAGTGTGAAAACAGATTAGGTTGTTGTGAAACTATATATTATACTTTTAGCCATGTTTTATTAATGTATTGTCTTCTTAATTTGTTGACAAAAAATGGCAACTTGATATTGCTTTGTTATAAAGCAAATGGTTATCTGGTTTGAAGTTAAGCTTATTGGTAGCTTCCGCGGAAAATTGGGGTTAATTATCAAATAATTTCTGAAATTTTGAGATATTTTTCGAAGTTCATTAATTTTTTGTAATGAATTCGATTTCTTCTCATGTTTTTAAATAAATTTTCTTAGTTAATTCGCATTCCTGCTTAAAAACACTCGTAAAATAATGCTTGGACATATAAATACAAGTCAAGAATCTAGTATGAATCGATTCAATTTTCAGCAATGGAGTTAGAAATCTGAAAAATGACATATAATTTAAAAAAATTGAGATGCTAATAATCAGCGGTTGAATATCCCTTAATTTTTCCCACTGATCCTATATATACAAAGATTTTATTTATTTATTTGTTTAGAATCACCAGCACTGATAACTCATACGCGTGCATATGATGGTTGACATTCCTACGTCGCAATTATAACATAGTTTTTTTTTTCATTTTTTTTTTAAATTTGTTAAGTGTTAATCGGATAGATTTTTCATTTGTCAATGAACTGGAGCCGCCCCAATTCAATCGATAATGGGATTTTTGTCTAGATTGAAAGTTGAAGCTACTAGCTCAAGTGTCGGTGAAAACCTCATTTTCACGGAATTCACTGATAACTACTAGATTTTCTACATTTTTTCTTAAAACCTCTTCTTACTGTTAGAACAACTTCAAAAACATCTTTTATTCATATATATATATCATGTTCATAGAAGGAGTCAACTGAGTCCTAAACGAATTACACTTTGATGTATACATAAAGATTATTAGGAATCGTTTATACATATATATTATTATATATGCTGCAAATTACGCATGCATGAATGGATTGAAAATTATTAGGAATATAGGTTCAAGCCTGCAATATTTGAATTGGGATAATTATTGCAAGGAATATATATGGGGCCATCTTAGGAGTAGAACTAGAAATTTAAGCTTGTATTGTCATGGTACATGAACACTTATATACAAAAATTGTAGGGGAGTTGGTATGAAGTGGCTCCCGCCTTCTTAATTTTTTAAAAATATTATTATTATATATAAATTTTAATATGTTTATTATTTTGTACTTATATAAAATTACGATTCGCTATTTATAATAAATTAATAATTATGATATATTTTTAGATTAATTTAAATTTTGCTATTAACTTTATTTTTTTTTTCTCAATTCAAATTTAATTTATATTTCGTTTCTCAAAAAAATCCTTTTACTCTTCTTTTCAAATGCCAAAAAATATCAATTCAATCTTTTTTATTCTATCCAGAAAACGTCTTTTTTTTTTCAACTCAATCTTTTTCTATTCCTTCTATTTTTCTTATTCTTATTGTAAAATCCTAATTTTTAATATTCAAAATTTATACTAGTTAAAAAAAAAAGTTAAATTTGGTCCAAGTTCAAATTAGTTACCAAATAGAGCCAAAAGAAAGGTGATATTAATTTATATTTAATTTTAATTTTCTTTTTTTATGAATAATTATTTAGACAAAATTCGTAATTAATTTATTAATTGTGAATTAGGTTAATATTTTGAGGATAGATCATATCTTTGTTTCCATGAGAATAAAGTCAAAGGTGATTGTGTTTGATTTTAGATAATCTAGTTTTGCTACCATGTAATGATTTCTTGAGAGGAGAGAAAGAACTGAATTTCTTGCGTCTCTTTTGACAAAAAAAGATGTAATTATTTCTTGGGTATTTTTACGTTAATTTTTTATTTAAATTTATTATTTTACTTTAAAAATCATGTTAAATTGAGATTAATCGATAATCTATTATATTCTTAATTATATTTTCTTAGTTTTTATACATAATATAGAAGGTGATTATTTTAAGTTTAAAATCTTAAATTATACTTGTTTTATTTTTATACATCAAATAAAATAATATTTATACATTAAATTATATTATTTATATTTTCAATTTTTAATTTTTTCGCCTCCCATTATTTGAAATCCTGATTTCGTCCCTGCTTATATATATTATTTGTTTATGTCGCGCTGTGTTGGATATTTATGGCGTGTTATTAAAATAAAATGGGTATGTCATTTGCCATATATAGAAACTATATATATTGTAAACTAGTAGCTAGCTAGAATATAAAACCCACATATTAATTCACAGTTCCATCCGTACATATAAATATTTCAATATAAATACAACATAAATGCATCACAAATATGCTCATTACAAATTCAATTGCCAATTAAAGAGACAAAATCAAACACACCTCAAGATCATCACAACACACAAAATTTTATTCAATTCCTGCAAAATCAATCAAGAAAAGTTCATGAAACCATTGATACTTAGTTGTAGGAATGAGGGTGTGCATGGAGGTGAGCCTCAACAGCCTTGAAGAGTGCCTTCGCCTTCTCTTTCCCTTCCCTGATCTTCTCCTCCGTGATGTGGTGATCGTCCCCCTTGGTGTGGTATGTGCTCGTCGTCTTGCAGACCGATCCCCCGTCCGGGCCCTCCTCAATCTTAACCACGTACGAGATGGAATCGAGAACTCCGGCCAGGGCATCCCCGTCGATCACGCAGTACTTGAACACATGGTTTTCCTCGTCGATCTCGTCAATGCGGTGCTTCGCACTTTTATACTGGCTCCCTGCACGAATTCAGACGTCTACAATCAACCCTAGTTAAACTTGTGAGCAATATATGCAACTCGTCCTAAACGAAATACATACCTTCACCGAAAGTAATCAACTTCACGGTCCCGACTCCGCCAACGCCCTCGAGGATCTCGACGCTCTTGATTGCCTGAGGCAAGACCTGTGGGATGAGGTTGTCGCTATCAAGGATGAAAGACTTGAATAGCTTCTTTGGTGGGATTGAGGAGACGACTTCTTGCTCGTAAGTGATAGCACCCATGATTGAATTAAGCTAGGATTTTCAGAAAATAGAGAAAAGGGGATAAATGTAATATAGAAAAGGTATGTAATTAAGCAAAGCAATGTATGTTTGTGTGCGAAATTGTGAGGAATGGAGGGCTCTATTTATAGGTACTGAATAAGTGTGAAAACAGATTAGGTTGTTGTGAAACTATATATTATACTTTTAGCCATGTTTTATTAATGTATTGTCTTCTTTTGTTGACAAAAAAATTGCAACTTAATATTGCTTTGTTATAAAGCAAATGGTTATCTGGTTTGAAGTTGAGCTTGGTAGCTTCCGTGGAAAATTGGGTTTAGTTATCAATTAATTTCTGAAATTTAGAGTTATTTTTCGAAGTTAATTAAATTTTTTTTAATGAATTCGATTTCTTCTCATGTTTTTAATAAAATTTTCTTAGTTAATTCGTATTCCTGCTTAAAAACACTCATAAAATAATTCTTGGACATATAAATACAAGTCAAGAATCTTGTATGAATCGATTCAATTTTCGGCAATGGAGTAAGAAATCTGAAAATTGACATGTAATTTTAAAAAATTGAGATGCTAATCAGCGGTCGAATATCTTTTAATTTTTTCCACTGATCCTATATATACAAAGATTTTATTTATTTATTTAGTTATTTATTTAGAATCACCAACATTGATAACTCATACGCGTGCATATCATGGTTAACATTTCTGCGTTGCAATAATAACATAGTTTTTTTTTTTCATGTTTTTTAATTTTTTAAGTGTTAATCGGATAGATTTTTCATTTGTCAATGAACTGAAGCCGCCCCAATTCAATCAATAATGGGATTTTTGACCAGATTGAAAGTTGAAGCTACTAGCTCAAGTGTTGGTGGAAACCTCGTTTTCACGGAATTCACTGATAACTACTAGATTTTCTACATTTTTTTCTTAAAACCTCTTCTTACTGTTAGCACAACTTCGAAAACATCTTTTATTCATACATATATATATCATGTTCATAGAAGGAGTCAACGGAGTCCTAAACGAATTACAGTTTGATGTATACATAAAGATTATTAGGAATTGTTTATACATATATATAATTATATAAGCTGCAAATTAAGCATGCATGAATGGATTGAAAATTATTAGGAATAGAGGTTCAAGCCTGCATTATTTGACTTGGGATAATTATTGCAAGGAATTTATATGGGGCCATCTTAGGAGTCGAACAAGAATTTAAGCTTGTATTGTCATGGTACATGAACACTTATATACAAAAATTGTAGGGGAGTTGGTATGAATTGGCTTCCGCCTCCTAAATTTTTAAAAAATATTATTATTATATATAAATTTTAATATATTTATTATTTTGTACTTATATGAAATTACGATTCGCTATTTATAATAAATTAATAATTAGGATATATTTTTAGATTAATTTAAATTTTGCAATTAACTTTTTTTTTTTTTAACAATTCAAATTTAATTTTTATTTCTTTTCTCAAAAAATTCCTTTTATTCTTCTTTTCAAATACCAAAAAATATCAATTCAATCTTTTTTATTCTATCCAGAAAACGTCTTTTTTTTCTCAACTCAATCTTTTTCTATTCCTTCAATTTTTCTTCTTCTTAATGTAAAACCCTAATTTTTAATATTCAAAATTTATACTAGTTAGAAAAAAAAGTTAAATGTGGTCCAAGTTCAAATTAGTTACCAAATAGAGCCAAAAGAATTAAAGGTGATATTAATTTATATTTAATTTTACTTTTCTTTTATTATAAATAATTATTTAGACAAAATTCATATTTAATTTATTAATTGTGAATTAGGTTAATATTTTGAGGATAGATCATATCTTTGTTTTCATGAGAATAAAGTCAAAGGTGATTGTGTTTGATTTTAGATAATCTAGTTTTGCTACGATGTAATGATTTCTTGAGAGTGAGAGAAAGAACTGAGTTTCTTGCGTTTCTTTTGACAAAGAAAGATGTAATTATTTCTTGAGTATTTTTACGTTAATTTTTTATTTAAATTTATTATTTTACTTTAAAAATCATGTTAAATTGAGATTAATCGATAATCTATTATATTCTTAATTATATTTTCTTAGTTTTTATACATAATATAGAAGGTGATTATTTTAAGTTTAAAATCTTAAATTATACTTGTTTTATTCTTATACATCAAATAAAATAATATTTATACATTAAATTATATTATTTATATTTTCAATTTTTAATTTTTTCGCCTCCCATTATTTGAAATCCTGATTTCGTCCCTGCTTATATATATTATTTGTTTATGTCGCGCTGTGTTGGATATTTATGACGTGTTATTAAAATAAAATGGGTATGTCATTTGCCATATATAGAAACTATATATATTGTAAACTAGCACTACTAGAAAACATGGATTTAGCAACCGAAAATTTGCAACCGAAATATTCGGTTACAAATTTGACTGATTTCGCAACCAAATTTGCAACCGAAAACCAGAATTTTGCCCAGTTGGCTTTGCAACCGAATATTCGGTTGCCAAATCAGTTACAAAAATTTTACAACCGAACTTCGGTTGCAACTTTAGTTGCAAAAAAATATTGAAGGGTCAACATTTTCTAGTGTCTTTGCAACAGAAAACTAGGTGCTAATTCGGTTGAAAATAGTTTGCAACCGAATTTCGGTTGCTAATTCAGTTGAAAAAATAATGAAAACAGTCGAATTTGGTCAAGACATTTGCAACCGAAAATTTAGTTGCAAATTTGGTTGCGCAAAACTTGCAACCGAAATACAACCGAAATTTTAATGAGCAAAATCATTAAAAATAATTTCAAAAACATTTTTGCAACTGAAAATTTTCGAACTATGTTATTCATTTTTACTTAAATTTTGCAACATAAATTCGGTTGCAAAATTTTTATGCAACCGCTTTGCAACCGAATTTCGGTTGCAATAGTTTTTATATTTATTATTATTTATAAAAATAAAAAAAAATATAAATTTTTTAAAAAAATGTGTTGCTATTCGATTGCAAAATTGGTTGCAAAAGTATTTATACTTTATTTTATTTAATATATACATAATAACATTATAGTTATGACTTACTCGCCTCCTGTAATCTATTTGATGATAATATACATACTTTATAAGTATTATATATATATAATGTATTTTATATAGTGTCTAAATCATTTCAATATTGTATAAAGAGTTTTAAATCTTTTAATATAAGTTTTCAATTAAAATAATAATGAATGTTATAATATATTATATATCTAATTTTAAAGTAAAAATAAGTTAATTAATTATAATTACTTATATATCATGATATATTAATTATAGTAGTATTAATTAATCACTATTAGTATACTATTGTAATTACTGAAAATTATATGATAACTATAAGGTATTAATTAAAACTTATGCCTCATAACTATAAGGTACAATAGACATCATAAGTTATTATGATGTTGTATTTATATAGTGATATATTACTTTTATGTATACATACATATATGTTCGTATTCTATACTATATATAAATTATGTTATAATATAAGTTTCTTAAAATGAAGATATATGCTATATATATGATATAACATATATGTAATTGTAAAATGAAAACAGGCTACTTAATTGTAATTATTTATACATGATTATATTATAGCTAGCGATAGAGCAACATGGATTGGTCTAAGTGGCTAATGAGTTCATTCTCAAAAGCAAGATCCCGGATTCGAACTCCGCTTAGGTGTGCGTATGCTAACAATATATATATATATATACTAATTATAGCTAGTGATATTAATTAATAATTATTGATATATTTGTATTAAAGTTCGTTAATTATATGTTTCGTAAAATGTGATATACATACATAATAAATCATTAACATATACTGATACAATATTATATAACATATACGATATTTAAGAATGTGACATCACACGATAATATATATAATGTGCAAGCTAATTGTAATCGCAACAAGATTAGTCTAATTGATGTAAGCCAATTAAGATATAATATAACATGTGATATAATAGTTGCAAGTGATCCATTATTTTAAAATATAATATATATAATATATAATTACAAGTCTATTTTATTTTTCGGATCAAAAGTTACAAGTCTACTAAATGGTATTACAGATGGTTATGTTTGTTAATTTCTATAATATAGAGATATTTATATTTATGGTAGATATTATACATCATATGCTATTATAACGATATCTTACTCTCATTGTTAATGTAATACCTATAATATAGAGATATTTACTTTTATGGTAGATATATATTATATATCATATGCTATATCAATATCTTATTCTCATTGCTAATATAATACCATTAATTGTAGTAAATCATATAATATATATATATATATATATATATATATATATATATATATATATATATATATATATATATATATATATATATATAATTAAATGATAGACATAGCTATAAATTATATTAAATGATAGACATAGCTATAAATTATATTATATTGTGTTTGATACATTCAATTAATAAATTTAGTTGCATCTAATTTCACTTATTATCCTATTTGATATATATCTCATAAACTGAAATATTATTTAAAATAATAATTTTTTTTTTGGTGAAATATCAAATGCTCTCTATATCTATTAAATAATATAATAAATAAATATAATTTATATTTATAATAGATATTATAAATTATTTGATATAATAATGTCTAATAATATCTTACTCAATAGTACTATAAGTAGATATAAGTTATATCAAACAGTAGTACTATAAGTAGATATAAGTTATATCAAATGCTATAATTTTCAATTATAAATTTACTAAATAATATATAGATAACTATAGGCCTATTAAATTGAAAAGAAAAAAAAAAAAACTTAACATAATTTGGGGGAAAAAACGAGTAGATTGCCCCCTTTCAGGATATGAGCTCATTTCCCCCCATTTTCACCTAAGGTAAGAACCCTACCTCTCTTCTCCTTCAGCGCCGCCCAGCCATCGTTGCCTTCACCGGTCGCCGCCCAGCCCCTCACAACCCGCCACTCGCAAATCGGAACCCCTCAACCCCCCGCCATCCCCAACGCTTATCCCATTCCCCCGAACTTCCACCGTGACTCCGCCGGCCCAGCGCGACCCCGCCTCCAGCCCACCGCGACTCCCCCTCCAGCTCCCACCGCGACTTAGCCTCCAGCCCCTCTTTCCTCCACCTCCAGCTACCACGACCAATTCCAGCCCTTTTCCTAGTTTATTTTATTTTTTTTGTTATACGTATATATTTATTATAGTTAACATGTCTAATTTTATTGTTTATGTAGGGTTATTTTGGTGAATATTTGAGGGAAAGAGCTTGTTGAAGGGGCTCGTATATCTGGTTGAAGGGGATCATTAAAGAGGTGAGTTATTTTTTTGGAATACATTGAACTATTATGAATGTTTTATGTTTTTTGAAGTTTAAGAAAGATTTTGGCTGCTACTTGCATCTTGTTTTCATGAATGTTTTATTTTTTCTGAATGTTTATGTGTTAATCTTTTCTAAAAGGTGGCTGATAGAGCACTAGTAGAACTTTAGTTGGGTTTCTGAAATTTAAGCAAGACAAAAGGCAAGAATTACATGTTCTTTGTATGACTTATGTTTTTGATGTTATAACTTGTTTAATATGTTTAATATGAAATTTGCAGATTACATGTTCTTTGGGACATCTTGTGTAGCTCATTAGTTGGCATCTTGTAAATTGTGGCTCTTCAAACTTCATGTATTTGATATTGCTTTAGCTTTAAATCTTGAAATTCACAACTAGAGACAGCACATTGGGGCTAACTGAAGGAATTAAGTATCCTAGATCTGCTGATTGCAATTCAATTCTTGTTAAGGCATCTATGGGGCATCCTAAGATAAAGATAGTGGTTCTAGAGACTCAAAACTGGAATTAATAGGGATGTTACCTGCAATACACCCACCCATAACTCATAATAATGAAAATTATTTAATTCATGATTCTAAAACTAGTACTCTGTTCTCCATATTGAAGTTATAGTCAAGATATAGGAGATTGCAATTTAGGACAGAAGTAGATGTAAGAAGCTCTATAAGCCTGGAATTGTGATTTTATCCTCCACTAATGGTTGAGACTTCAGCTAGAGGTTGGCTATAATGAAAGATATACAGTCTCTATCTGCAACCAACACACATGGTTAGGGACTGTTATGAATGCTGACAGTGAGAAAGCTGGGCCAAGTTTTCAACAAGAAATGCATGAAATTTCTATATCAATGATAACTCAATGATACAAATATGTAGTTATATCAAGTCATTTTAATTATTTGTAAAATTTGCACAAATGATGCCTGTGTAAAACGAAATTTGTGAATCCTTTGAGGGCCTTTCAAACTCACTTGACTGGAAGTTAATGAAATTGAATGAGAATGAAAAAAAAAATAAAATTTTTTCCCCTGTTTTCAGTTGGTTAGTTTCTAATATGGTATCAGTTTAATTGAGGTGTGCTAGCATTTAATTGCATTCTTGTGAGATACAATGTGGCAATGATTTTATGATTCAATTTTGGTTTTGGGTTTTCTTGTGTCCTTTCTATGGTTTATAATTGTCTTTTGTCTTATTTTGAAGTTGAGGGGGTTGTTCATTTGTACGGGAGCTGGGATATATTTGTCGGCATATTCCTTCGTACTATGGTCTGTGGTGGCTTTGTGAAATTTCAAATCTGTCCCCTTACCCCAGTGTTGAGGTAAAGGTATGTTTGTTAACACTTATATCTGCTAGCTTCTTGCGGAACTTGGAAAAGGATTATCGCATATTAAATCGGTGAAAAATAAATATTACTTTCAGGTTAAGTTTGTTATTTATCAACTATGAGTTCTTTTTCTCCCCATAAAAATAGGCTTATACCTCATGGGATATTTGTAATCATCCTTATTTCATAAGATGTTTAGATAAACTGAGCCAGATATCCTCAAGTGAATTCCTATATGAATTTTATGTTTGTAATTTGTAATAATGCTTTAAGGGCTAAACCTGGATTTGGGTTTTGAAAACTTTGGGACATCCTTTCTAAGGAATCTCTATCAGGACATTTCCTTCCACAATGACTGTCCTAGTAATTGCAGGTATGTCTGTATATATGTGTTCCACTTTGAAAGCAAGTTATAAATGGCATGCATGTGAAAAGTAGAGGCTCTTTGTCACCTCTTTCACCAAAATAAGAACAAGAAAATCACTAACATCAGGAGCAGTGAAATGATTCAGTGGAACGCCCAAAAACAATCACAATGGCCCTCTACTTTGTTGGAATAATATGTATAACAACTACAGAATATTGAATAGCTCCAATTTTCAGCGCACATTGAGAATAAATAAAATTTACACATTTCCATCTTTCAATTCCTGTTTTACAGAATATGGATATACGTGAAGGTATGTTAACATGGTCCATCAGGAGTTATCATTGGCTTATCAGTTTAGTAAACTGAAGGTATGTAGTTTTGGATAGTGATATAGCTTTGAGTTTTGAGAATGGTCTCTTAGTTAATTGATGAATTAGCTGAGATTTCATAAGCTCAGTCTGCACGATAGGCATGGTCATCTAACTTCTGACGTATCTTGAGAAAATTATCCGCTGTTTACTCTAGTTATGTCTGTTAAGAAGTGAACTCTTTATTCTCAGAGTATATAGTATCGTATATAAGTATTAGCTTAAACATAATTGTTGCATTAGTTGATTTGGGAGATATATCTGTAGAATAATACTGTTTGGCTATGCTGTTGGTTCTTTTTGGCTTGTATGCTTTAGGCTGTGTTTCGCTTCTCTGATGCTTTCTGCATCTTAATGCTAAGGCTGAAATTTGTTACAATTCCAGATTCCTCATTAGTTGATTTGGGAGATATATCCGTAGAATAATATTGTTTGGCTATGCCGTTGGTTCCTTTTGGCTTGTATACTTTAGGCTGTGTTTCGCTTCTCTGATGCTTTCTGCATCTTAATGCTAAGGCTGAAATTTGTTACAATTCCAGATTCCTCCAAGCTCCGTGAGGAAATTCCTCACAGTTTTTCTCCCTTCAAAGTACAACATATTGGATCTTGAAGGATGACACTTCAGGTATAGTTTTCCTATTGAGTAACTATTGTAACCTTTCTTAAATAGTCTTGAATTTATTGGGGCCATTTTGTTTCTTTGTTATGGATTTTGTTGTAGGCTTTCTTGGCTAATGAATACACAACATCCATAAACCGTGTCATGTGGAGTCTAATGGGAAACTTTTTGGTATGTGATTGTATATTGTTTTTGTCTATTTCTTTAGTGATGGTTTCATGACGAAACATTTCTGACTTTTTGATGGTTGTTAAAGTAATTTCTTCTTTGGGATTAGATTCTCATGGATAAGTTGTGAGGTTTTTCTGTAAATGTTGTTCATTTTGATGTATTTGTAGATATTGTTAACTATTTGATGGTGTTTTATAATGGTGAATGATTTATGAATTATTGGTATATTTGTTTATGAATTTTAATTTGTTGTTGGTATATTCATTTATATTTTATTGTTTTTGTGGTGAATACAGGTTTAAAATTATAATTTTTTGTAAAAAATTCAGGCCATTTTTTTGTAATTGAATTTGCAAAATATTAAATTTTAATTTGTTTATATTTTTGCAACCAAATTTTGGTTGCAAAAAATAAAAAAAAAATTAAAAAAAATTCCTTTTGTAGCCGATTATCGGTTACAAAATCAAATAATTTTTTCTGACCTTTTTTGCAATAAAGAATTTGGTTGCAAATTAATTAAATAAAATCTAATAAATTGTTTTTTGCAACCGAATTTTAGTTGCAAAATTGGTAAACATTTTAAATCAACGTTGCAACAAAAAAGTTCGGTTGCAAATTTTAGTTGCGAAAATTATCTGTCACGTCAGCTTTGCAACCGAATTTTCGGTTACAAAAGTGACTTCAGTTTTGTAACCGAAAATTCGGTTGCAAAGTGACGTGGCTTACATGCCACGTCTGCGGCTTCTCGCAACCGGAATTCGGTTGCTATTTCGGTTGCAAAATTTCCGGTTGCAAAAATCGGTTACTAAAGTTTGCAACTAGGGTTTTCGCAACCGAAATTTTCGGTTGCAATTCTGTTGCTAAACACTATTTTCTGGTTGCAAAAGGCCCTTTTTCGGTTGCAACTTCGGTTGCTAAACGAGTGTTTTCTAGTAGTGTAGTAGCTAGCTAGAATATAAAACCCACATATTAATTCACAGTTCCATCCGTACATATAAATATTTCAATATAAATACAACATAAATGCATCACAAATATGCTCATTACAAATTCAATTGCCAATTAAAGAGACAAAATCAAACACACCTCCAGATCATCACAACACACATAATTTTATTCAATTCCTGCAAAATTAATCAAGAAAAGTTCATGAAACCATTGATACTTAGTTGTAGGAATGAGGGTGTGCATGGAGGTGAGCCTCAACAGCCTTGAAGAGTGCCTTCGCCTTCTCTTTCCCTTCCCTGATCTTCTCCTCCGTGATGTGGTGATCGTCCCCCTTGGTGTGGTATGTGCTCGTCGTCTTGCAGACCGATCCCCCGTCCGGGCCCTCCTCAATCTTAACCACGTACGAGATGGAATCGAGAACTCCGGCCAGGGCATCCCCGTCGATCACGCAGTACTTGAACACGTGGTTTTCCTCGTCGATCTCGTCAATGCGGTGCTTCGCACTTTTATACTGGCTCCCTGCACGAATTCAGACGTCTACAATCAACCCTAGTTAAACTTGGGAGCAATATATGCAACTCGTCCTAAACGAAATACATACCTTCACCGAAAGTAATCAACTTCACGGTCCCGACTCCGCCATCGCCCTCGAGGATCTCGACGCTCTTGATTGCCTGAGGCAAGACCTGTGGGATGAGGTTGTCGCTATCAAGGATGAAAGACTTGAATAGCCTCTTTGGTGGGATTGAGGAGACGACTTCTTGCTCGTAAGTGATAGCGCCCATGATTGAATTAAGCTAGGATTTTCAGAAAATAGAGAAAAGGGGATAAATGTAATATAGAGAAGGTATGTAATTAAGCAAAGTAATGTATGTTTGTGTGCGAAATTGTGAGGAATGGAGGGCTCTATTTATAGGTACTGCATAAGTGTGAAAACAGATTAGGTTGTTGTGAAACTATATATTATACTTTTAGCCATGTTTTATTAATGTATTGTCTTCTTTTGTTGACAAAAAAATTGCAACTTAATATTGCTTTGTTATAAAGCAAATGGTTATCTGGTTTGAAGTTGAGCTTGGTAGCTTCCGTGGAAAATTGGGTTTAATTATCAATTAATTTCTGAAATTTTGAGTTATTTTTTGAAGTTAATTAAATTTTTTTTAATGAATTCGATTTCTTCTCATGTTTTTAATAAAATTTTCTTAGTTAATTCGCATTCCTGCTTAAAAACACTCGTAAAATAATTCTTGGACATAAATACAAGTCAAGAATGTAGTATGAATCGATTCAATTTTCGGCAATGGAGTAAGAAATCTAAAAAATGACATGTAATTTAAAAAAATTGAGATGCTAATCAGCGGTCGAATATCCTTTAATTTTTTCCACTGATCCTATATATACAAAGATTTTATTTATTTATTTAGTTATTTATTTAGAATCACCAACACTGATAACTCATACGCGTGCATATCATGGTTAACATTCCTGCGTTGCAATAATAACATAGTTTTTTTTTTTCATGTTTTTTAATTTTTTAAGTGTTAATCGGATAGATTTTTCATTTGTCAATGAACTGAAGCCGCCCCAATTCAATCAATAATGGGATTTTTGTCCAGATTGAAAGTTGAAGCTACTAGCTCAAGTGTTGGTGAAAACCTCATTTTCACGGAATTCACTGATAACTACTAAATTTTCTATATTTTTTCTTAAAACCTCTTCTTACCGTTAGCACAACTTCAAAAACATCTTTTATTAATACATATATATATCATGTTCATAGAAGGAGTCAACGGAGTCCTAAATTACAGTTTGATGTATACATACAGATTATTAGGAATTGTTTATACATATATATAATTATATAAGATTCAAATTAAGCATGCATGAATGGATTGAAAATTATTAGGAATATAGGTTCAAGCCTGCATTATTTGACTTGGGATAATTATTGCAAGGAATATATATGGGGCCGTCTTAGGAGTCGAACAAGAATTTAAGCTTGTATTGTCATGGTACATGAACAGTTATATACAAAAATTGTAGGGGAGTTGGTGTGAATTGGCTTCCGCCTCCTTAATTTTTAAAAAATATTATTATTATATATAAATTTTAATATATTTATTATTTTGTACTTATATGAAATTACGATTCGCTATTTATAATAAATTAATAATTAGGATATATTTTTAGATTAATTTAAATTTTGCTATTAACTTTATTTTCTTTTCTCAATTCAAATTTAATTTTTATTTCTTTTCTCAAAAAAAATCCTTTTACTCTTCTTTTCAAATACCAAAAAATATCAATTCAATCTTTTTTATTCTATCCAGAAAATGTCTTTTTTTTCTCAACTCAATCTTTTTCTATTCCTTCAATTTTTCTTCTTCTTAATGTAAAACCTTAATTTTTAATATTCAAAATTTATACTAGTTAGAAAAAAAAGTTAAATGTGGGCCAAGTTCAAATTAGTTACCAAATTGAGCCAAAAGAAAGGTGATATTAATTTATATTTAATTTTACTTTTCTTTTATTATGAATAATTATTTAGACAAAATTCATATTTAATTTATTAATTGTGAATTAGGTGGATATTTTGAGGATAGATCATATCTTTGTTTCCATGAGAATAAAGTCAAAGGTGATTGTGTTTGATTTTAGATAATCTAGTTTTGCTACGATGTAATGATTTCTGGAGAGTGAGAGAAAGAACTGAGTTTCTTGCGTCTCTTTTGACAAAGAAAGATGTAATTATTTCTTGAGTATTTTTACGTTAATTTTTTATTTAAATTTATTATTTTACTTTAAAAATCATGTTAAATTAAGATTAATCGATAATCTATTATATTATTAATTATATTTTCTTAGTTTTTATACATAATATAGAAGCTGACGATTATTTTATGTTTAAAATCTTAAATTATACTTTTTAAAAATAAAAAAAAAAACGGTCCGAAGAGCCGTGGGGTTAGAACGAGGACCCCCCCTCATCCATAAAACACCAAAACACAAACAACCAAACAAAGTTACAGAGCCAGTCATCCCGAAGGAAGAACCAACAAAAATGCTCATGAAAAACAAAATGAGAGAGCACGCTAACTAAAAAACCAAAAACCCACCCCCACTTGGTCCCATTCAAGGACAACACACCAGTTAAATTATACTTGTTTTATTCTTATACATCAAATAAAATAATATTTATACTTTAAATTATATTATTTATATTTTCAATTTTTAATTTTTTCGCCTCCAATTATTTGAAATCCTGATTTCGTCCTTGCTTATATATATTATTTGTTTATGTCGCGCTGTGTTGGATATTTATCACGTGTTATTAAAATAAAATGGGTATGTCATTTGCCATATATAGAAACTATATATATTGTAAACTAGTAGCTAGCTAGAATATAAAACCCACATATTAATTCACAGTTCCATCAATACATATAAATATTTCAATATAAATACAACATAAATGCATCACAAATATGCTCATTACAAATTCAATTGCCAATTAAAGAGACAAAATCAAACACACCTCAAGATCATCACAACACACATAATTTTATTCAATTCCTGCAAAATCAATCAAGAAAAGTTCATGAAACCATTGATACTTAGTTGTAGGAATGAGGGTGTGCATGGAGGTGAGCCTCAACAGCCTTGAAGAGTGCCTTCGCCTTCTCTTTCCCTTCCCTGATCTTTTCCTCCGTGATGTGGTGATCGTCCCCCTTGGTGTGGTATGTGCTCGTCGTCTTGCAGACCGATCCCCTGTCCGGGCCCTCCTCGATCTTAACCACGTACGAGATGGAATCAAGAACTCCGGCCAGGGCATGTTGACAATAGGAAAGTGTATATTTGGGTGATTAGCAATAATCCCGTGATTAGCTGTTGATTTGTTTTTCCTTACTTAGCATGGTTCTGTATTATATGTATTAATGCTTGTACAGTGTCTTAGAGTACACATAATTACAGCAATAAAGAAAATATTCTTCCCACACCATGAATTTCTCTAAATCTAACATGGTATCATAGCGGGTGACGATCCGATAATTGGATCCGATCCTTGCTCATCATCTACCGTACATTTTTCCCGGCCATGGCAGACGACAGCAGCAGCAGCACGGGCAAGGAGCCGCAACAGCCTGGCGACTCCTTAGCCACCCAATTAGCCAGCATACTCAGTACCCTACAAACACAACCCGAAACCAATCAGAACCAAAGCCATATGCCTCATTCTGTTTCGATCAATATCAAATTGAATCAATTTAACTACTCCCTTTGGTCACGGCTAATGAAGATGGAGATTGGCGGGAGAGGGAGGCTGAACCACATAACCGGAAACCCACCACCTCCCTCAACCGATTCACCTGCCTACGCCAAATGGGAACAACAGGACCTCATCGTCTGTACGTGGTTGCTACACAACATGGAACCAAAGTTGGTGACCTTGTTCGCCGAATACCCATCGGCCAAAACAATGTGGGATAGCCTGAACTCCACGTATAGCCAAAGCAGCGATGGCCTCCAGATTTTTGACCTTACGGTCAGGGCCAACAATATGAGACAGGGTACCGATAGCATCGAGAAATACTACAGTAATCTCCAACGGATCTGGAGAGAGATCGAAATTCGACAGTCCAACCCGATGGCTTACGAACGAGATATTGCAGCCTTCAACCGCCTCAGAGCCGAGACCCAATTGTTCCAATTTCTAGCCGGAATTGATGAAAAATATGAGTCAGAACGAAGGGACCTGTTGAAGGAAGACCCATTGCCCACAGTTGAGAAGGCATACGCCACAATCCTGCGAGAAGGGAACCGGAGAGAAATCCTTGGGGGACGGCAATCATCATCGGCGACTGACACGAGGATTGGAGCAGGTTTGTTCACCGGAAAACAGGGCCCAGGACGCACGGGTCAGGGTCGCGGGAGGAGACCAGATGCGCGAGGAGGTAGGCCGCCTAGGCTCACGCCGGCGACTCCACGTTGGGCCGCACCTAGCAGCAGTAGCAACGCTAACAGCGGAGGTGGTAATAGCTCCGACGGGGGACAGACGACTTGCGGCCATTGCAGGAGAGTAGGGCACACGATTGAGGGGTGCTACGAATTGATCGGATGGCCTGAATGGTGGAAGAGCCGCCGCCGTGACAACACGACGCGGGCGTACGGTGCGGCGTCGGTCGCCGCCGGCGGAGGCGAGGTGGTGGAGACCGAAAACAGAAAAGGGGGAGAAGAGAGCTCTTCAGCAGCGGCGGATGCAAGGGAAGGAGAAAAGGGGGCTGCATTTCTAGGTATAGGGTTTGGGGAGGAATTACCATCCTACCCCTGCCCAAATTATGTTGTTAATTCTTCAACCCCTTGTAATTTAACCCCTAAATTTACAAAGTCTTTAAATTCAGTCCCAAATTGTATCTATAGTGAAAATAAGTACCTTAACTTTGGTAATTGCGAAAGGGACCCAAATGTAATTCAGACAAGTACAACACTCCAAACAGGAATGTCCCGAAACATGTCAAAATCCCGGTGGATATTTGATTGTGGTGCTACGGACACGATGACGTATGATCGCTCGGATCTAGAAGAGTGCACAAATCCACCAAAGGATGGGATTGTAAATGCTAGTGGTGGACTTTTGGATGTTCAGGGAGCTGGGACTGTGACAGTATCCCAAAATTTGAAATTAAAAAATTGCCTTTATGTTCCGAGCTTATCCTGCAAGTTGCTTTCTATAAGTCAAGTTACGAAACAGTTGAATTGCATGTTGCTGATGTTTCCCTCCTTTTGCCTATTACAGGATATTCGTTCGGGGAAGGTGATTGGGCGTGGTACTGAGGAACGTGGATTGTACTATGTCGATGAGGTAGCTCAACAAGGAACTGCAGCGCTTGCTCACGGGACAGTGAACCGTCAACAATGGTTGTGGCACCGTCGACTTGGACATGCCTCGTTAGGGTACCTTCAATTGTTACTTCCCCAGTTTTTCCCAAAAGATTGTCATTTTAATTGTGATACGTGTGCTTTAGCTAAGAGTCATAGACAGACCTACTCTGTGTCTAGCTCAAGGTCTGAAACAGTTTTCTCTTTAGTTCATTCTGATGTATGGGGTCCTGCCCCGAACACTGAGTCAACTCATGGTTTTAGATATTTTGTCTTGTTTATTGATGACTGTTCTCGGATGACATGGGTTTATTTCTTGAAAAATAAAGCTGAAGTTTCCTCAAAATTTATTGAGTTTTATCATATGGTACATAAGCAGTTTAAGACTCATATACAGGTACTTCGTTCTGATAATTTTTTTGGGGGGGGGGGGGTATACATTAATTCTACTCTTAAACAGTTCTTCAGTGATAATGGAATGATCCATCAAACTTCGTGTCCTCATACACCACAGCAAAATGGGGTAGCCGAACGTAGGAGCCTTCAGTTGCTCGAAATGACCAGATCCTTACTTATTGAGTCACATTGTCCCCAATCTATGTGGCCAGAAGCTGTTGCTTCCTTTGTGTACTTGGTTAATCGGTTACCTTCTAAACCTCTTAACTTTAGGACCCCCCTGCAGCATCTAGCTAGTCAAGTTCAGATACCTTCTACCTTGTCCCTACCTCCTCGGGTGTTCGGGTGTTCTGTCTTTGTTCACCTCCCTAAAACCACTCGTACCAAATTTGATCCGTGTTCGGTTAAGTGTGCCTTTGTCGGGTATGGTATTAGTCAGAAGGGGTATCGGTGTTATCATCCTGTCTCGGGTCACATGTACACCACTATGGACTGTGACTTCGTTGAAACAGAGTACTTCTTTACAGTCCCACTCAGCGGTCAGGGGGAAAGTCAACAGCAGGACCCACTGAGTGGAGTACCACACTTGCTTGGTCAACCACAGTCCTAACAGAGCAAGCAGGCGGAACCACCGAGCCACCTCCCATAGTACAATCTGCACGCCAATCTCCTGAGCCTATCACCCCGACGAATATTCCTGAGGTTAGTAGACAAACTTTTGATAGCGCCACTTCTAGTCCCTATGATCCTAACAGTGCAGGGAACAGTAACAAACAGGGGGAGATCGAGAATAGCAAAGGCAGTACAGACAGAGCTATTGAGAGATATGTGTTACCTCCACGGTCGACAAGGGGTGTTCCACCCAAACGGTATGAACCAGAACATACTGGCAGAACCCCGAAGTATCCGACAACCAACTTGATCAGGAAAAATATGGCACCACATGCCCGTGCCTATACTGCAGCTGTTCACTCCATCAGAATTCCGAACAGAGTAGAGGAAGCTCTTGGGGACGAAAGATGGGTTAAAACAATGAAAGAAGAAATGGGTGCACTGGAAAAGAATGGGACATGGGAAAAGTGCACAATTCCCAATGGAAAGAAGGCAGTGGGGTGCCGTTGGGTCTTCATAGTGAAGTACAGGGCAGATGGAAGTATTGAAAGGTACAAGGCGAGATTGGTGGCGAAAGGGTACACACAGACATACGGGATTGACTACTCCGAGACTTTCTCTCCCGTGGAAAAGATTGACACCATCCGAGTTCTATTCTCGATAGCAGCCAATCGAGATTGGGGACTCCATCAGTTCGATGTCAAAAATGCATTCTTGCATGGAGATCTCCAAGAGGAGGTATACATGGAACCACCACTGGGATTCACAGAAGAATTTAGCAGCAAGGAAGTGTGCAGGTTGAGGAAGGCTCTGTACGGGTTGAAACAGTCACCCCGAGCTTGGTTTGGAAGATTTTCGGCTGCAATGAAGAAATACGGCTATTGTCAGAGCAATTCAGATCATACACTATTCATTAAGAGACGAGGGGGATTAGTGACCTGCCTAATCATCTACGTGGACGACATGATCATTACAGGGGACGATCAAGAGGAAATAGCCCGTCTGAAAGGGAGTCTGTTTCAGGAGTTTGAAATGAAAGATCTAGGGCCACTTAAGTATTTCATCGGGATAGAGGTACTGCGGCCGAAGAAAGGAATCTACATCTCGCAGCGGAAGTTTGTTCTAGACTTACTAGCCGAAACAGGGTTGTTGGAGTGTAAACCAGCAGAAACTCCTATGGTTGTCAATCATGGTTTGAGAATAGTAGAAGGAGAGGAGGAGGCAGAGAGGTCCCAGTATCAACATCTGGTGGGAAAGTTGATCTACCTATCCCACACTAGGCCGGACATAGCTTATGCAGTGGGAGTGCTTAGCCAGTTTATGCATCGTCCGCAGAAAGCACACATGGAAGCAGCACTCAGGGTATGTAGATATCTAAAAGGGTGTCCGGGAAGAGGAGTTGTTTTTTGGAAACATGGGCACTTAGAGATTGAAGCCTATACAGATGCAGACTGGGCAGGTAGCCCGAGTGACCGGAGATCGACTTCTGGTTATTTCACACTAGTCGGAGGAAATATCGTGACTTGGAAGAGTAAAAAGCAGAAGGTTGTAGCACACTCCAGCGCAGAGGCGGAATTTCGGGGGGTGGCTCGTGGAGTGGCAGAAGTCCTTTGGTTAAGGAAGCTGCTTACAGAGATTGGCATGGCTCCTACTAGGAAGTGCAGATTGATGTGTGATAATCGGGCGGCCATTAGTATATCTGAGAACCCCGTACAACATGATCGCACGAAACATGTGGAAGTGGATAGACATTTCATCAAAGAAAAGATAGAGGAAGGGATCGTTGAACTTCCGTTTGTTAGATCAGAAGATCAGCTCGCAGATATATTGACCAAGGCGGTAAATGGAAGGATATTTGGAGAAGTCTTAGGCAAGTTGCAAATCGGGGATCCGACTTTACAACTTGAGGGGGAGTGTTGACAATAGGAAAGTGTATATTTGGGAGATTAGCAATAATCTCGTGATTAGCTGTTGATTTGTTTTTCCTTACTTAGCATGGTTCTGTATTATATTTATTAATGCTTGTACAGTGTCTTAGAGTACACAAAATTACAGCAATAAAGAAAATATTCTTCCCACACCATGAATTTCTCTAAATCTAACAGGGCATCCCCGTCGATCACGCAGTACTTGAACACGTGGATTTCCTCGTCGATCTCGTCAATGCGGTGCTTCGCGCTTTTATACTGGCTCCCTGCACGAATTCAAACGTCTACAATCAACCCTAGTTAAACTTGGGAGCAATATATGCAACTCGTCCTAAACGAAATACATACCTTCACCGAAAGTAATCAACTTCATGGTCCCGACTCCGCCATCGCCCTCAAGGATCTCGACGCTCTTGATTGCCTGAGGCAAGACCTGTGGGATGAGGTTGTCGCCATCAAGGATGAAGGACTTGAATAGCCTCTTTGGTGGGATTGAGGAGACGACTTCTTGCTCGTAAGTGATAGCACCCATGATTGAATTAAGCTAGGATTTTCAGAAAATCGAGAAAAGGGGATAAATGTAATATAGAGAAGGTATGTAATTAAGCAAAGTAATGTATGTTTGTGTGCGAAATTGTGAGGAATGGAGGGCTCTATTTATAGGTACTGAATAAGTGTGAAAACAGATTAGGTTGTTGTGAAACTATATATTATACTTTTAGCCATGTTTTATTAATGTATTGTCTTCTTAATTTGTTGACAAAAAATGACAACTTGATATTGCTTTGTTATAAAGCAAATGGTTATCTGGTTTGAAGTTAAGCTTATTGGTAGCTTCAGTGGAAAATTGGGGTTAATTATCAATTAATTTCTGAAATTTTGAGATATTTTTCGAAGTTAATTAATTTTTTGTAATGAATTCGATTTCTTCTCATGTTTTTTAAATAAATTTTCTTAGTTAATTCGCATTCCTGCTTAAAAACACTCGTAAAACAATGCTTGGACATATAAATACAAGTCAAGAATCTAGTATGAATCGGTTCAATTTTCGGCAATGGAGTTAGAAATTTGAAAAATGACATATAATTTAAAAAAATTGAGATGCTAATCAGCGGTTGAATATCCCTTAATTTTTCCCACTGATCCTATATATACAAAGATTTTATTTATTTATTTATTTATTTATATTTAGAATCACCCGCACTGATAACTCATACGTGTGCATATGATGGTTGACATTCCTGCGTTGCAATAATAACATAGTTTTTTTTTTTCATTTTTTTTGATTTTTTAAATCTTAATCGGATAGATTTTTCATTGTCAATGAACCGGAGCCGCCCCAATTCAATCAATAATGGGATTTTTGTCTAGATTGAAAGTTGTGGCTACTAGCTCAAGTGTTGGTGCAAACCTCGTTTTCACATAATGCACTAGATTTCCAAGGACTATTAAATGTGATCCACATATTCCTTCTAATTTTTCGATCCACAGAATTATTTCCCGAGTCTGCTTATATAGGCTCTTAGAAATAAGCATGCATACTTCTTCATCCATTCCCTTCAGTCAGAATGACCATTCCAGAAAACCCACCTCATTTTGTTCTCTTTCCTTTCATGGCCCAAGGTCATATGATTCCCATGGTAGATATTGCCAGATTGCTTGCCAAACAGGGTGTTATCAGCACAATTTTAATCACTCCCTACAATTACAACAGATTTAAAACAGTGATTACTCGCGCCATCGATTCAGGGCTGAACATTCGTGTGTTCCACCTCAGACTTCCTTGTGCAGAAGCAGGGCTGCCCGAAGAGTACCAAAATTTCGATATGCTTCCTTCCTTTGATTATGGACTCCACTTCTTCAAAGCTACTTCCCTCTTAGAAGATCAGGTCCTAGAATTTCTCCAACAAGTTAAACCCAAACCGAGCTGCTTACTTTCGGATATGTGTTATCCATGGACCACAAACGTTGCTGTAAGATTGGGTATTCCTAGAATTTTATTTCAAGGGATGAGTTGTTTTTCTTTGATATGTTTTCTAATTCTAGGGACTTCAAAGGATTTAGAAGCTATAGCTTCTGATAAAGAGTATTTTGTGGTGCCTAATTTGCCTGATCGAATCGAAATCACCAAGGCTCAGCTCAAGGGCGCAGCAGATGAAATCCCGCCTGATTGGATTAAAATACAAGAAGAAATGGAAGAGGCTGGGAAAGGAGCGATTGGGACCGTGGCCAATACTTGCCAGGAGCTGGAACCTGAATATGTGAAAAAATACAAAACCATGAAAGAGAAGAGGCTATGGTGTGTTGGCCCGGTTTCTTTGTGCAATAAAGATGAGTTAGATAAGGCTGAAAGAGGTAACAAGGCCGCAATTAATGAACAAGACTGTCTGAAATGGCTTGATTCACAAGAATCAAGCTCTGTTCTCTATGTTTGCCTTGGAAGTTTATCCCGGGTAGCTTCTGCACAGCTTATACAGCTAGGGTTAGGGTTAGAAGCATCGAATCAACCCTTTATATGGGTCATAAGAAACCCATCGGATGAGTTCAAGAAATGGCTGTCAGAGGAAAATTTTGAGGAGAGGATTAAGAAAAAGGGGCTTTTGATCCACGGGTGGGCCCCTCAAGTGCTTATACTTTCTCATCCGTCAGTTGGGGCGTTTTTGACGCACTGTGGATGGAATTCGACTCTGGAAGGCATAAGCACTGGTGTAGCAATGATAACATGGCCTGTATTTGGAGATCAATTTTTCAATGAGAAGTTTGTTGTTAATGTGATCAAGACAGGAGTAAGAGTGGGAGTTGAAGAGCCCGTTAAATTTGGAGAAGAAGAAAAAGTGGGAGTGCAAGTGAAAAGTGATGATATAAAGGTTGCAATTGATGAGTTACTGGATGGAGGTGAAGAAGGGAGGGAGAGAAGAGAGAGGGCGAGAAAGCTTGGGGAAATGGCCAAAAGGGCAATGGAGGAAGGTGGTTCGTCTTACAACAACATGAAAATGCTTATAGAAGATGTCATCAAGCTACAAGCTGAAAAGAATGAGGACCAATCTGTGAATGACGGAAAATTGGTGGGCTAGAATGAGAATTCTTCTGAAATTGCCGTCTAGTAAGATATGTATCTTTTGTTGCTTTCGTAATTGTAACATTGTATACAATCAAGATTTGAGTTTTCCTCGCCAACAGGGGTTGGTCCAAGTTGTTCGAGGGTTGTTTCTCGAAAGTAATATCTCGAGCTACAAATCCCTCTTGTCACTTGAGGTGTGTTTTAAAAAAAAAAAAAAAAAAAGGTGTGAAAACAGATTAGGTTTTTATAAACCAAATATTATACTTGTATCCTTGTTTTATTAATGTATTGTCTTCTTTTGTTGACAAAAAATGACAACTTTATATTGCTTTGTTATAAAGTAAATGGTTATCTAGTTTGAAGTGAAGCTTGGTAGCTTAATCATCAACTAATTTTTGAAATTTGGAAGTATTTTTCGATATTAATTAATTTTTTGCAATGAATTCGATTCCTTCTCATGTTTTTAATAAAATTTTCTTAGTAATTAATTCGCATTCCTGCTTAAAAACACTCGTGAAATAATACTTGGACATATAAATACAAGTGAAGAATCTAGTATAAATCGACTCAATTTTCAGCGATAGGAGTCAGAAATCTGAAAAGTGAATTGCAATTTTGAAAAATTAAGAGGCTAATAAGCGGTCGAATATCACTTAATTTTCCTCAATGATACTATATATACAAAGATTATTTTTTTTTGTTTAAAATTACCAACACTGCACACTTGTACGCGTTCATATGGTGGTTCGTCACATTCATGCATTGTAATAATAATATTGCTTTTTTTGGTTTTTTTATTTATTTATTGAGTGTTAATAGGATAGATTATTCATTTGCCAATTGGATCCGGCCCTATGATGCACGGACACTTCTAAAAATATCATTTTGCCGTGTCGTGTGTGTCCGACACCGTGTCCGACACTCCCTACGTGGGAAATTCAAGAAAAAATCCGTGTCGCCGTATCCGTGTCGTATCGTGTCCGTATCGCCGTGTCCGTGTCCATGCATCATAGATCCGGCCCCATTCAATCAATAATGAGATTTTTGGCTAGATTGAAAGTTGTGGCTACTAGCAGTACAAGTGTTGGTGCAAACCTCATTTTTAGCACGAAATTCGCTGATAAACTTCTCGATTTTCCACATTTTTTCTTAAAAACGCTTTTTACCATTAGACCAACTTCGAAAATATCTTTTATTTGCACCTATATATATGTCGTGTCTATAGAAGGGATCAATTGAGTTATAAACGGTGTTAGGCGAATTATTCAGTTTGATGTTATAGATAAAGATTATTAGGAATTGTTCATACATATATATAACTATATTAGCTGCAAATTAAGCATGTGTGAATAGATTGAAAATTATTACAAATTTAGGTTGAAGCCTGCATTATTTGACTTGGGAAAATTATTGCAAGGAATATATATATTGGGCCATCAGCCATCTTATGAGTAGACCTAGAAATTTAAGCTTGTATTGTTATGATGATTGATACACGAACCCCTTGAATTTTTTAAAAATTTTATTACTATATATAAATTTTAATATATTTAATTATTTTGCCCCCTCAATTGATAAACTTGCCCCTTTTTTTTTTTTTTTTTGGGGGGAAACCGGTCAGGAAGACCGTGGGATATTTAACGAGGCTCCCAACTCATTTATTCAACCGGAACCAAGGAATCGTACAAGCCATAATCCACTCGTCATTGAGGGAAAATAAACAGAAATGCCCTATCCAAACAATGACTATACGACTCGAGGGCTTATGCTTAAAGAAACAACACCTAGAACCCTCAAAGGGCACATCAAGCTCAGGCTTCTTCTTAAAAAACAGGTCCCTGTTACAGTCCGAAAAGGGGAGAGCAATCACTGGCCACTTTTGGTGGCGCCCAGGCTCCTGGGCTTCAAAGCAAAGCTCATCACAGTAAGAGCTCGAATCATCGGCAGCGTCCTCAGGACGTTTCATGGTTTCCGGGAAGGTATGCGCGGAGAAAAAAAAAGAATTCCGGCTGTTCACAGGTGTAACCGTCAATTGCATAAGTAAGAGCTGGCCTCACAAAGCGACTATCCTCCGTAGTGTTGCTGGGAGCGTATGTATGCCTGTTATAAATCTGCGCCACAAAAACAAAGCCACCCTTCTCACGCCAATCAAGAAACCAAAAATAATTACAAAGACTGAGATTAGTTAGATAGATAAGATTACCACTCCTCTTATTAGCCTCAAACTTATTAAATCTCTTACAATTGTTGGGAACCGTAGCTCTGCCTCGCCTATTTAAACTGCTGTAGCTCCAGCTGCTTTCCTGCACACCGAAACACGCACTACCCTCCTCAAAGCCGGAATTGAAGAAAAACTTATGAGCGAGCGAAATTAAACCATCAAAATTGTTATGAAAAACAGGGGGCTCACTATATTTATGCAGACTCTTATGCTCCTTCCTCCCAATTTGCTTTTCCATGGATTCATTGGTATAAACGTCCCTCATCCCAAGATTGAATTCGCAGAAAACCATCCCTTATTTTTTACCCTGAAGTTCGGCAGCCCCCACTTGTCCACACGCATGAATCCCTTAACCTCTCGCATCAACGGTGAGTTCGGAAACGACCAGCTCTGTTGTTCCTCTGCTCCTTTAGCTGCCAAGAAATCCGCCAATCCATTTCCTTCCCGGAAAATGTGAGTCATTTTCACTCTCATCTGTCTTGTCTGATGTAAAACCTTTTGATCAACATATTAAGTTCAACATTTCCAGATTGTCTTCTACGAACAATCGCCAAGACAACCCACCATTTATAATAATTAGGATATATTCTTTGATTAATTTAAAATTTGCTATTAATTTAACTTAGTTTTTTTTTCTCTCAATCCAAATCCGCTTTTTATTTTCTTTTTCCAATAAATCATTTTACTCTTCTTTCCACCCTAATTTTTTAATATTTAAAAATTTACAATAGTTGAAAAAAAAGTTCATTGTGGTTCAAGTTCAAATTAGTTATCAAATAGAGCCAAGAGAAAAGGTGATATAAATTTATATCTAATTTTAGTTTTCTTTTATTATGGATAGATTATTTAGATAAAACATATATATGACTAATTTGTTAATTATGAATTAGTTCAATATTTTAAGGAAAAATATTTTTATTGAGAATAAGTACTCAAAGATAATTGTGTTTCATTTTAGATAGTTTAGTGGTGCTATAATCTAATGAGTTCTTGAGTTTTTTTTATGTTATTTGATTTTATTATTTTATTTTAAATCATGTTAAATTGAGATTAATCGGTAATATTTTTTAATTTTTATTTATATTTTTTTAGTTTTTATACATAATATAAAAAGTGATTATTTTAAGTTTAAAGTTTTAAATTATACTTATTTTATTCATATACTTTAAATAAAATAATATTTATATTTTAAATTATATATTTATATTTTAAATTTTAAATTTTCTCTCCCAATTTATTTAAAATCCTGTTTTCGTCCTTGCTTATTTATATTATTTGTTTATTTCGCGTTGTGTTAGATATTTATTATGTGTTATTAAAATAAAATCGGTATGCCATTTGTCATATATATTTGTTTTTTGTCCAGTTTCTTCCTACTGTCTTTTCGGCCAATAATATCATGGGTGATCTCGGACTTCTAGAACTCCTAGCTTCCTTTATTTTAATTTTCTTCTCTTTTCGGTCAATAATATCATGGGTGATCTCGGACTTCTAGAACTCCTAGCTTCCTTTATTTTAATTTTCTTCTTTCGGGGTCACCATTGTATGCATAGCATCCATGATCCTTCATGAACATTTGTATGGTGTTTGGTTTGGTCCGGTTATATATGAGATGGGGGCCTCGCTAAAACCCCACGGCACCCATGCCGGTTTTATTTAATATATATATATATATATATATTGAATAATGAGTTTTGGCCTTACTCACCCCCAAAAGCTAGTTGTTGAGGGGAGGTTTGTCATGCCATTATATATTGAACACCACATCACTAATTATTCGATGTGGGACATTTAACACACCCCCGTCACGCCCAAATTGGTGCGTGAACATTGCAAGAATGAACATCTGCAAGCCGGGTGGAGAGAAGAGACAGGCACAGAAATCGAACATCTGTGAACCCGCTCTGATAGCATATTGAATAATGTGCTTTGGCCTTACTCACCCCCAAAAGCTAGCTGTTGAGGGGAAGGTTGCCAAGCCATTATATATTGAACACCACATCATTAATTATTCGATGTGGGACATTTAACAATATATATATATAGAAACTATATATATTACAAACTAGTAGCTAGCTAGAATATAAAAGCCACACATTAATTCGCAATTCCATCAATACATATAAATATTACAAAATAAATACAGCATAATGCATCACAAATATGCTTATTACAATTCCAATGCCCATTTAAAAGCCAAAAACAAAATCACACACCCCTCAAGATCATCACAACACACATAATTTTATTCAATTCCTACAAAATCAACCAAGAAAAGGTCATGAACCCAATGATACTTAGTTGTAGGAATGAGGGTGAGCATGGAGGTGAGCCTCAACAGCCTTGAAGAGTGCCTTCGCCTTCTCTTTCCCTTCCCTGATCTTCTTATTAGTTGAAAGAATTGGCTTATAGCTTAAACACCAAGTGTAATGCGTTAGTTATAAAAGTCAACACAGCATAACTATATCGGGTTGAGGGTTAATCCTCCCAAGACACGTGTAGCACTACTATTGGCTGCACAACTATATAAAACATACTTGTATATACGGAACAACTCATATTATTGAATACATCTTTACAATTTATCTCTCTCTGCTTCTTCTACGCTCTATGATAGCTTTCAGATTCATCATGGTATCAGTTGATTTTTCCGCTTGATTTCATCTTCGATTTCGTTTTCTTTACTGTAATTTCTCTATCCATGGCGACGGCTGAAGCAATTGCCGCCGCTGAGTCGAAACTTACCGCCTCCAGTCCTCTGTTTCTTCACGCCAATGAGAGTCCTGGTCTTGTTCTGGTTTCTCCTCCGTTGGATGGAGCAAATTACCACACCTGGGCGAGAGGCATGAAGATGGCGTTGCTTTACCTAATGGAAACACTGTGCAATCAAGTATTCCTTTACCTAACTCTCCTGTGTTACAATATTCAGCTGATTCACCTTCAATTTCACAGGTTTCCATACCTGCTCCAGATATTTCTTCACAACTTAGTGTTGATATTTCAATTCCAGCTATCTCTGTTCCTTTGGATACAGGTGTCACAGTGCCTTCCTCAGCTCCTGTACCTTCCTCCACAGTTGTTAGGCCCCCAAGAACCAGAACAGCACCTCAATATTTGAGAGATTACCACTGCAATCTTGCAGGTGTTCCAGTTGACATCAACAACTCAGGTGTATCACCTTCCTATCCCATATCAGATGTTCTTAACTATGATAAATTAGCATCGTCACACAAACATTATCTCATGAATATCTCCACTCAATCTGAGCCTAAGACATACAAACAGGCTATCAAACATAAAGTCTGGCAAGATGCTATGAATAAAGAGATTGAAGCTCTGCAACTCACTAAAACTTGGGAAATTGTTGACCTTCCACCTGGAAAAAATCCCATTGGTTGCAAATGGGTGTATAAAATTAAACATAAAGCTGATGGTAGCATAGAACGTTATAAAGCTAGACTTGTAGCCAAAGGTTATACACAAACTGAAGGACTTGATTATTTTGACACCTTTAGTCCTGTTGCTAAAATCACAACAATCAGATTGCTCCTTGCTTTAGCTGCTCAGAATGGTTGGATATTGCAACAGCTAGATGTTAACAATGCCTTCCTTCATGGAGAACTTGATGAAGAAGTCTATATGACTCTGCCTCAAGGATTTACAGCTGAAGGAACAAATAAAGTCTGCAAACTTACAAAATCTCTATATGGCCTTAAGCAAGCTTCAAGGCAATGGTTTTCCAAGCTTTCCACTTCTTTAATCTCATTGGGTTATACTCAGTCTTTATCTGATTACAGTCTGTTCATTAAACAAACAAATGGTTCATTTACTACTTTACTTGTGTATGTAGATGACATCATTCTTGCAGGCAACAATCAGGTTGAAATTGACAGTGTTAAAGCATTCCTTGATCAATCTTTCAAGATCAAAGATCTAGGATCTCTCAAATTCTTCTTAGGTTTGGAAATTGTAAGAACAAAGGATGGCATATCTATGAATCAAAGAAAATATGCTCTGGACTTACTTGCTGAAACAGGCCTTTTAGCTGCTAAACCAGCCTCCACTCCTATGGAATCTAACATTCAGATCACTTCTCAGGGCACCAAATTTGAAGACATTGCATCTTATAGAAAGATCATTGGAAAACTACTCTATTTATGCACTACAAGACCTGATATTTCTTTTAGTGTTCAACAGCTCAGTCAATTTCTTTCTTGTCCAACAGATCAACATCATCAAGCAGCACTAAGGATTCTCAGATACATAAAGAATGCACCAGGTCAAGGTCTTTTCTGCCCTGCAACAAAGAATTCAGCACTCAAGGCTTTTAGTGATTCTGACTGGGCTGGCTGTAAGGACTCAAGACGAAGCATCACTGGATTTTGTGTATTCCTTGGTGATTCACTCATAAGTTGGAAGTCAAAGAAGCAGACTACGGTCTCAAGATCTTCCTCTGAAGCTGAGTACAGGGCATTGGCTGCCACTACTTGTGAGCTGCAATGGATCAAGTACCTTCTAAAAGACCTCTGCATTCCAGACTCCGAACCAGCCCTGATCTACTGTGATAACAAATCCGCTCTACATATCGCTGCAAATCCTATTTTTCAAGAAAGAACCAAACACATCGAGATTGATTGCCACGTGGTTCGAGAGAAATTGCAAAAAAGAGTCATCCACCTACTGCCAATACATACTACAGCTCAAACCGCTGACATATTCACCAAGCCGCTGGGAAATATTCCATTCCGCAATCACCTGACCAAACTTGGCTTAATCAATATCCACGCCTGCGTTTGAGGGGGGGTATTAGTTGAAAGAATTGGCTTATAGCTTAAACACCAAGTGTAATGCGTTAGTTATAAAAGTCAACACAGCATAACTATATCGGGTTGAGGGTTAATCCTCCCAAGACACGTGTAGCACTACTATTGGCTGCACAACTATATAAAACATACTTGTATATACGGAACAGCTCATATTATTGAATACAGCTTTACAGTTTATCTCTCTCTGCTTCTTCTACGCTCTATGATAGCTTTCAGATTCATCACTTCTCCTCCGTGATGTGGTGATCGTCCCCCTTGGTGTGGTACGTGCTCGTCGTCTTGCAGACCGAACCCCCATCCGGGCCCTCCTCGATCTTAACCACATACGAGATGGAATCAAGAACTCCGGCCAGGGCATCCCCGTCGATCACGCAGTACTTGAACACGTGGTTTTCCTCGTCGATCTCATCAATGCGGTGCTTCGCGGTTTTATACTGGCTCCCTGCATGAATTCAGACGTCTACAATCAGCCCTAGTTATACTCGGGAGCAATATACACATGCGTAACTCGCCCTAAATGAAATACATACCTTCACCGAAAGTAATCAACTTCACGGTCCCAACTCCGCCATCGCCCTCGAGGATCTCGACTCTCTTGATTGCCTGAGGCAAGACCTGTGGGATGAGGTTGTCGCTATCAAGGATGAAAGACTTGAATAGCCTCTTTGGTGGGATTGAGGAGACGACTTCTTGCTCGTAAGTGATAGCACCCATGATTCAATTAAGCTACGATTTTCAGAAAAGAAAGAAAATGGGGTTTAATGTAATATAGTGAAGGTTGTAATTAAGCAAAGGATTGTGTGTTTGTGTGCAAAATTATTGAAATGGAGGGCTCTATTTATAGGTGAATAAGTGTGAAAAGAGCGTAGGTTGTTATGAAACTATATATTATACTTTTAGCCATGTTTTATTAATGTATTGTCTTCTTTTGTTGACAAAAAATGACAACTTGATATTGCTTTGTTATAAAGCAAATGGTAATCTAGTTTGAAGTTAAGCTTGGTAGCTTAATCATCAATTAATTTTTGAAATTTTGAGGTATTTTTCGAAGTTAATTAATTTTTTGCAATGAATTCGATTTGTTCTTATGTTTTTAATAAAATTTTCTTAGTTAGTTCGCATTGCTGCTTAAAAACACTCGTAAAATAATGCTTAGACATATAAATACAAGTCAAGAATCTAGCATAAATCGACTCAATTTTCAGCGATGGAGTCAGAAATCTAAAAAGTGAGTTGCAATTTTTAAAAAATTAAGAGGCTAATAAGCAGTCGAATATCCCTTAATTTTCCTTAATGATACTACACATACAAATATTTTTATTTTTATTTTTGGTTTAAAATTACCAGCACTGCTCACTTGTACTCGTTCATATGGTGGTTCACATTCATGCATCGCAATAATAATATAGTTTTTTTTTGTTATTTATTTATTTATTGAGTTTTAATAGGATAGATTATTCATTTGCCAATTGGATCCGGCCCCATTCAATCAATAATGAGATTCTTGGATAGATTGAAAGTTGTGGCTACTAGCCGTACAAGTGTTGGTGCAAACCTCATTTTTAGCACGAAATTCGCTGATAAACTCCTCGATTTTTCATATTTTTTCTTAAAATCGCTTTTTACCATTAGACCAACTTCGAAAATATCTTTTATTTGCACCTATCTTTATGTTGTGTCTATAGAAGGAATCAATTGAGTTATAAACGGATTAACTTGTTAGGCGAATTATTCAGTTTGATGTATAGATAAAGATTATTAGGAATTGTTCATAAATATATATAACTATATAAGCTGCAAATTAAGTGATACGGTTTCGTATCACAAGAGAGACTTTAGAGTAGTCTCGAGCTCGTAAGAAATTAGGGGAGAAGAGAAGGATAATCCGGAGGACCGTCCGGCCGGAGGAAATTGAGGAGAGAAGAGATTTAAGAGATAGATTTAGGAACTTGATAATATTATTTCTGATGCGTAAAATAATCCAAGAAGAACAATATATAATAAAAGACTTCTACCAACTATGGAAAGCAAATAAACAACGTAAGGAAATAAATAACCTAGACTAAAATAAACCAACTAATATATATCTTAAATATTGATATTGATCCTATCCGATTCCAACTCGTCTCTCTTGATACACCATATCTCCTACTCTTATCTCTTGATACACCATATCTTCGTCCATATCATTCTCCCGCCCTTCACAAACCACCTTGTCCTCAAGGTGTAATTCCGGAACACCCCGAACATTGCCCATCGGTTCCCAGGAGATGACATCACTTGCAACCGTGTCCTTGGAGATAGAAAGGACTTCCTCGAAATTATCTTTTTCAATTACTTCTTCATCGGTTGGGCTAGCCATTTCGTCTTCTTCAGCAACCGTTACTCCGACCGATGTCGTAGGCATCTCAGGCGTTCCCAAATTGTTTTCGCAAGGTCTAGTCGCAATCGCCGTTTCAGGGTTGGCAAACGTGACAGCGGTTCCCCCCAGCCCTAGGCACAATCGTCGTTTCAGGCTTTTCACGCGGGTTTTCTGTCTTAGCCACGAAGGAACGAAAATTTTGTTGCATCTTTTGCATGGTCTGTCTCATGGCCTGCATTGAGGTCATTATGATTTCAATTTATTTCTGGGCTTCCTTTAAATGCATGTCAATTCGCTGCAAACTGGACACACTAACTGTTTCGGCCATCTTCACAAACTCTCTCAACGAAAGCACCAATGATACGGTTTCGTATCGTAAGAGACTTTAGAGCAGTCTCAGGCTCGTTAGAAAAAATAGGGGAGAAGAGAAGGATAATCCGGAGGACCGTCCGGCCGGGGGAAATTGAGGGGCGAGAGAGAGATTTCAGAGATAAGAGATTGGGAATTGAAAAGTTTGTTTATTGCTTGAATGTTTGAATGTTTTAATCGTAACAGGAACTAACAATATATAAAGGTAAACATATCCTAAACCTAGTAAAACTCTCAAAATAAAGTGCTGAAATAAATAACGTAATACAACTAGAAATATTAAATAATATAATATAAATCCTAAATATTGAAGCTTATCCAATTCCTATTCTCTCTTGATATCTCACGTGATATTTTGCATCTCCATCTTCATCTCTCTCTTGATACACCATTCCATGATACACCATATCTCCATCCATATCACTCTCCCGCCCTTCACAAACCACCTTGTCCTGAAGGTGTAACTCAGGAACAACCCGTCGAACAGTGCCCACCGGTTCCCAAGAGGCGGCAGCAAGAGACCCACCAAGATTTGTTTCGGAAATCACAAAAGTTGGGTCTTGCGAAGTTGACTGCACCGGAATTGCCTCTGAAATTGACTATTTTACAATTGACTGTTCGGAACTTGGTTGGGAAATGACAATTGATACGGGATCTTGAGTGACCGATTTTTCCACAGAGTCATTGTTGTCCGAATTTTCTTTACACTGATCGACAACCATTGTAGGACCGACTGGGTTATTAGCAAACATGGCAGCAGTTTCCCCAACTGTAGGAGCAATTGTCGTTTCAGGCTTTGCACGCGGTTTTTCTGTCTTAGCCACGAAGGGAGGAAAATTTTGCACGGTCTGTCTCATGGCCTGTATCGAGGTCATTATGATTTCAATCTGGTTGAGAGCTTCCTTCAAATTCGTGTCGATTCGCTGCAAACTGGACACACTAACCGTTTCAGCCATCCTCTCAATTAAAGCACCAATGATACGGTTTCGTATCGTAAGAGAGACTTTAGAGCAGTCTCGAGCTCGTAAGAAATTAGGGGAGAAGAGAAGGATAATCCGGAGGACCGTCCGGCCGGGGGAAATTGAGGAGAGAAGAGATTTAAGAGATAGATTTAGGAACTTGATAATATTATTTCTGATGCGTAAAATAATCCAAGAAGAACAATATATAATAAAAGACTTCTACCAACTATGGAAAGCAAATAAACAACGTAAGGAAATAAATAACCTAGACTAAAATAAACCAACTAATATATATCTTAAATATTGATATTGATCCTATCCGATTCCAACTCGTCTGTCTTGATACACCATATCTCCTACTCTTATCTCTTGATACACCATATCTTCGTCCATATCATTAAGCATGTGTGAATAGATTGAAAATTATTAGAAATTTAGGTTGAAGCCTGCATTATTTGACTTGGGAAAATTATTGCAAGGAATATATATATGGGGCCATCAGCCAACCTAGAAATTTAAGCTGGTGTTGTTATGATAATTGATACACGAACCCCTTGAATTTTTTAAAAAATTTATTATTATATATAAATTTTAATATATTTAATTATTTTGCCCCCTCAACTTATAAATTTGCCCCTTACTTTTACACAATTATAACTCACCATTTATAATAATTAGGATATATTTTTTGATTATTTTAAAATTTTCAATTAATTTAATTTAGTTTTTTGTCTCAATCCAAATTCACTTTTTATTTCCTTTTCCAATAAATCATTTTACTCTTCTTTCCACCATAATTTTTTAATATTTAAAAATTTACACTAGTTGAAAAAAAAATTCATTGTGGTTCAAGTTCAAATTAGTTATCAAATAGAGCCAAAAGAAATGGTGATATTAATTTATATCTAATTTTAGTTTTCTTTTATTACAGATAGATTATTTAGATAAAACATATTAATTTGTTAATTATGAATTAGTTTAATATTTTAAAAAAATATTTTTGTTGAGAATAAGTCAAAGATAATTGTGTTTCATTTTAGATAGTTTAGTGTTGCTATGATATAATGAGTTCCTGAGTTTTTTGTTTTTTTAATGTTATTTTGTTATTTGATTTTATTATTTTATTTTAAATCATGTTAAATTGAGATTAATCGATAATATTTATTAATTTTTAATTTTATTTTTTTAGTTTTTATACATAATATAAAAAGTGATTATTTTAAGTTTAAAGTTTTAAATTATACTTATTTTATTCATGTACTTCAAATAAAATAATATTTATATTTTAAATTATATATTTATATTTTTAATTTTTAATTTTCTCTCCCCATTTATTTAAAATCCTATTTTCGTCCTTGCTTATATATATTATTTTTTTATATCGCGTTGTGTTAGATATTTATCAGGTGTTATTAAAATAAAATTGCTATGCCATTTGCCATATGTAGAAACTATATATTTTATAAACTAGTAGTTAGCTAGAATATAAAATCCACACATTAATTCACAATTCCATCAATACATATAAATATTACAAAATAAATACAACATAATGCCACTCCAATAAATACTACTGAATGGTCCTTCAGTAGTGGTATTGGAGTGGAGACAAACATGGTGGCTGAATTGAAAGCTATAGTTCGAGGTGTTCAAGCCGCTGCTGAAATGGGCTGCTCTCAGCTCTGGATAGAAATGGATGCTAAAGCTGTTATGGCGATTATTAAGAGGGGCCAATCCGGAGATTTCACCATGAACCAACTTATCATAAAGCTCCGGTTACAAGTAAGCGACATGACGGTTTCCTTAACCCACATTTATCGTGAAGGAAATGGTCTTGCCGATCGTCTAGCTACGATGGGAGCAGATAATCAAGCTAACTGGTCCTATCCAGAGTCCAACATGTTGACTGAGGTGAAAGGTTTCATAAATGTTGATAAGTGGGAATTGCCGAATTTTCGTTTTCATTAATTATGATTTATCTCTGGAACCCACTTCTGATGAATAGTCTTTCTATTCCTTTTACTAAACATCTTGATTTGAATAATTTCCTTGCTGCTAGCTTGTTCATTTTTAATAGCAGAAAGAGATGGAAGGATAATGGAGGCTCAAGCCTCATGTCGGAGTTCACAACAAAGCTTGCTCTCTCAGGGAAGAATCAATTGCTTACCTTTTGTTTACCTTTATGTTGTACTGATACCTACTCTACTCATTTGAGCTACGGGAATATTGTGATGCAGATCAACTTTGGGAGGAGCAGCACGCTAACGGAGGACAACAGTAGCTTATACCTTGAGCTACCAGATAGAAACTTTAATGACATTGACGGTTTTCTTGTACATGATGTCCGTAATCACCCGAGAACAAGCGGGAAACGAGAATTTAGGATTGAGTTTTACAACTGTCCCGAGGATGACACCGCTTTAACTGCGTGCAATGGTTGTGAGGTTTGGAATCGCTTTTATGTCCTAACCCAAGTCCGGAAGACTGGACGCCATAATGGGCCAACGATTGCTCCGATGTGTGCGGTGTGTAATAGGGACCAGACTTTTAATGTTGCCATTAAGAACTACTCGGGTCATATCCCTCTATGGTGCCTTATTTGTAATAGTCTCTCTGATGTTTGGATTATGGCTCATTGTTTGTACAATTGGTTCTCGTTGTTTAATGATATGAGGGGGGGTCCTCCGCTCTAACCCCAGGGTCCTCCGACCGATTTTCCAAAAAAAAAAAAAAAATACAACATAATGCATGACAAATATGGCTTATTACAATTCCAATGCCCATTTTGTTAAATGTCCCATATCGAATAATTAGTGATGTGGTGTTCAATATATAATGGCATGGCAAACCTCCCCTCAACAGCTAGCTTTTGGGGGTGAGTAAGGCCAAAGCTCATTATTCAATATGGTATCAGAGCGGGTTCACAGATGTTCGATTCCTGTGCTTGTCTCTTCTCTCCACCCGGCTTGCAGATGTTTCATTCATGCGGCTTGCAGATGTTCATTCCTGCAATGTTCACGCACCAATTTGGGCGTGACGGGGGTGTGTTAAATGTCCCACATCGAATAATTAGTGATGTGGTGTTCAATATATAATGGCATGACAAACCTCCCCTCAATAGCTAGCTTTTGGGGGTGAGTAAGGCCAAAGTTCATTATTCAATACATTTCAAAGCCAAAAACAAAATCAAACACACCTCAAGATCATCACAACACATATAATTTTATTCAATTCCTGCAAAATCAACCAAGAAAAGGTCATGAACCCAATGATACTTAGTTGTAGGAATGAGGGTGAGCATGGAGGTGAGCCTCAACAGCCTTGAAGAGTGCCTTCGCCTTCTCTTTCCCTTCCCTGATCTTCTCCTCCGTGATGTGGTGATCGTCCCCCTTGGTGTGCTACGTGCTCCTCGTCTTGCAGACCGAACCCCCGTCCGGGGGGCCCTCCTCGATCTTAACCACGTACGAGATGCAATCGAAAACTCCGGCCAGGGCATCCCCATCGATCATGCAGTACTTGAACACGTGGTTTTCCTCGTCGATCTCATCAATGCGGTGCTTCGCGGTTTTATACGGGCTCCCTGCATGAATTCAGACGTCTACAATCAGCCCTAGTTATACCCGGGAGCAATATACAAGTGCGTAACTCGCCCTAAATGAAATACATACCCTCACCGAAAGTAATCAACTTCACGGTCCCGACTCCGCCATCGCCCTCGAGGCTCTCGACGCTCTTGAATCTTGATTGCCTGAGGCAAGACCTGTGGGATGAGGTTGTCGCTATCAAGGATGAAAGACTTGAATAGCCTCTTTGGTGGGATTGAGGAGACGACTTCTTGCTCATAAGTGATAGCACCCATGATTGAATTAAGCTAGGATTTTCAGAAAATCGAGAAAAGGGGATAAATGTAATATAGAGAAGGTATGTAATTAAGCAAAGCAAAGTAATGTATGTTTGTGTGCGAAATTGTGAGGAATGGAGGGCTCTACTTATAGTTACTGAATAAGTGTGAAAACAGATTAGGTTGTTGTGAAACTATATATTATACTTTTAGCCATGTTTTATTAATGTATTGTCTTCTTTTGTTGACAAAAAATGACAACTTGATATTGCTTTGTTATAAAGCAAATGGTTATCTGGTTTCAAGTTAAGCTTGGTCGCTTCCGCGGAAAATTGGGGTTAATTATCAATTAATTTCTGAAATTTTGAGTTATTTTTCGAAGTTAATTAATTTTTTTTTTGTAATGAATTCGATTTCTTCTCTTGTTTTTAATAAAATTGTCTTAGTTAATTTTCATTCTTGCTTAAAAGCACTCGTAAAATAATGCTTGGACATATAAATACAAGTCAAGAATTTAATATAAATCGACTCAATTTTCAGCGATGGAGTAAGAAATTTGAAAAATGACATACAATTTCAAAAAATTGAGAGATTAATCAGCAGTCGAATATCCCTTACTCTGGAAAGCACGGACATGCCTAAAATTGTGTCCGTGCAGTGTCCGACACGGACACACCTCAGACGTGTCCGAACTTAAAAAAAAAAAAAAAGGACACGGTGTCGGACACTGCGGGGTGAAGTGTCCGACACGGCTAGGACACGGCGGGGCAAATTTTATAATTATATAAAGTTTTTTATGTATTTTTTAATATTTTAAGAATTTTTTGGGAAGAAAACTGAAATAACAAAACTTATTCTAGTTTTTTAATTATACATACTTTTTAAAAATATTGGTTTTACATAGATTATACTTATAAAATAATTTAATTTTTATATAAAATATTTTTATTTATATAAAATATAGTCGTGTCGGAGCCTAAAATTTTTAAAAAATCCGTGTCGCTGTGTCCGTATCGTGTCGTATCCGTGTCGCCGTGTACGTGTCCGTGCAACATAACCCTTAGTTTTCCCCACTGATATTATATATATACGAAGATTATTATTATTGTTGTTGTTTTAGAATCATCAGTACTGCTGATTCACATGCGTTCCTAATGCGGTTCACATTCATGCATTGCAACAATGATATAGTTCTTTTTTCAATTTTTGTTCTTTATAGTATTAACACAATAGATTTTTCATCTGCTAGTAGTTGGATCCGCCCTGATTCCATCAATAATGGGATTCTTAACTAGATTGAAAACTGGCAAACAAAAATATTATCTCAAGCTCTATCTTTTAAGCCAACAAACAAACTAGCCGAAAGCCCAATCTAAGAGAAGTTGTGGCTACTAGCTCGCAACCCTCATATTTTTAGCACTGAATTCGCTGATAAACCCCTTGATTTCCCTTTTTTTTTTTTTTCTTAAAAAACCTATTCTTACCATTACCAGAGCTTTGAAAATATCTTTTATTGGCACCTATATATATGTCATGTAACAAAATAAAAAAAAAATAAAAAAAAAAAAGACAACTCGATCGAAGGAAAAACTCGATTTTCTCGTTAGTCACAACTCGCAACTCTTGTTTGTTGATTTGCGGTCTGTCCATTTCAGTGGTTTAGGATCTGTATTGGTCTTGGATGCAGTTTCTCCTCTCTTGTTTTTCCAAGAGATCGATGATGAGCCAAGGAAAAAGAAACCACCGCTTGGGTAAGCGTTAGCGAAGTTAGATTCTCATAGCGAGGCGCTTTGAGTTAGCGAGGCGTTGTAGTAGCGCTGAAGCCCTTTGTGCTATAATGCTGACCAAGGTGGCTCCACTTTATCCATAAAAAGGAGTCAATTGAGTTCTAAACGAATTAGCTAGTTAGACTAATTATTAAGTTTGATGTATACATAAAGATTATTAGGAATTGTTTATACATATATATAACTATATAAGCAGCAAATTAAGCATGTGTGAATGGATTAAAAATTATTAGGAATTCAGGTTAAGCCTGCATTATTTGACTGGGGAAAATTATGGCAAGGAATATATATGGGTCATCTTCAAGGCGGTGCTAGGGGGCATGGGGACCTGGGGTGGCCGGGTGGCCCCGCCCCCTAAATTTTTAAAATTTTTTATTATTAAAAATTTAATTTCGTCCTTGCTTATATATATTATTTGTTTATGTCGCGTTGTGTTGGATATTTATCACATGTTATTAAAATAAAATTGCTATGCCATTTGCCATATGTAGAAACTATATATTTTATAAACTAGTAGCTAGCTAGAATATAAAAGCCACACATTAACTCACAATTCCATCAATACATATAAATATTACAAAATAAATACAACATAATGCATCACAAATATGGCTTATTACAATTCCAATGCCCATTTAAAAGCCAAAAACAAAATCAAACACACCTCAAGATCATCACAACACATATAATTTTATTCAATTCCTGCAAAATCAACCAAGAAAAGGTCATGAACCCAATGATACTTAGTTGTAGGAATGAGGGTGAGCATGGAGGTGAGCCTCAACAGCCTTGAAGAGTGCCTTCGCCTTCTCTTTCCCTTCCCTGATCTTCTCCTCAGTGATGTGGTGATCGTCCCCCTTGGAGTGGTATGTGCTCGTCGTCTTGCAGACCGAACCCCCGTCCGGGCCCTCCTCGATCTTAACCACGTACGAGATGGAATCGAGAACTCCGGCCAGGGCATCCCCATCGATCACGCAGTACTTGAACACGTGGTTTTCCTCGTCGATCTCATCAATGCGGTGCTTCGCGGTTTTATACTGGCTCCCTGCATGAATTCAGACGTCTACAATCAGCCCTAGTTATACCCGGGAGCAATATACAAGTGCGTAACTCGCCCTAAATGAAATACATACCCTCACCGAAAGTAATCAACTTCACGGTCCCGACTCCGCCATCGCCCTCGAGGCTCTCGACGCTCTTGAATCTTGATTGCCTGAGGCAAGACCTGTGGGATGAGGTTGTCGCTATCAAGGATGAAAGACTTGAATAGCCTCTTTGGTGGGATTGAGGAGACGACTTCTTGCTCGTAAGTGATAGCACCCATGATTGAATTAAGCTAGGATTTTCAGAAAATCGAGAAAAGGGGATAAATGTAATATAGAGAAGGTATGTAATTAAGCAAAGCAAAGTAATGTATGTTTGTGTGCGAAATTGTGAGGAATGGAGGGCTCTATTTATAGGTACTGAATAAGTGTGAAAACAGATTAGGTTGTTGTGAAACTATATATTATACTTTTAGCCATGTTTTATTAATGTATTGACTTCTTTTGTTGACAAAAAATGACAACTTGATATTGCTTTGTTATAAAGCAAATGGTTATCTGGTTTGAAGTTAAGCTTGGTCGCTTCCGTGGAAAATTGGGTTTAATTATCAATTAATTTCTGAAATTTTGAGTTATTTTTCGAAGTTAATTAATTTTTTTTGTACTGAATTCGATTTCTTCTCTTGTTTTTAATAAAATTGTCTTAGTTAATTTTCATTCTTGCTTAAAAGCACTCGTAAAATAATGCTTGGACATATAAATACAAGTCAAGAATTTAATATAAATCGACTCAATTTTCAGCGATGGAGTAAGAAATTTGAAAAATGACATACAATTTCAAAAAATTGAGAGATTAATCAGCAGTCGAATATCCCTTACTCTGGAAAGCACGGACATGCCTAAAATTGTGTCCGTGCAGTGTCCGACACGGACACACCTCAGACGTGTCCGAACTTAAAAAAAAAAAAAAAGGACACGGTGTCGGACACTGCGGGGTGAAGTGTCCGACACGGCTAGGACACGGCGGGGCAAATTTTATAATTATATAAAGTTTTTTATGTATTTTTTAATATTTTAAGAATTTTTTGGGAAGAAAACTGAAATAACAAAACTTATTCTAGTTTTTTAATTATACATACTTTTTAAAAATATTGGTTTTACATAGATTATACTTATAAAATAATTTAATTTTTATATAAAATATTTTTATTTATATAAAATATAGTCGTGTCGGAGCCTAAAATTTTTAAAAAATCCGTGTCGCTGTGTCCGTATCGTGTCGTATCCGTGTCGCCGTGTACGTGTCCGTGCAACATAACCCTTAGTTTTCCCCACTGATATTATATATATACGAAGATTATTATTATTGTTGTTTTAGAATCATCAGTACTGCTGATTCATATGCGTTCCTAATGCGGTTCACATTCATGCATTGCAATAATGATATAGTTCTTTTTTCAATTTTTGTTCTTTATTGTATTAATACAATAGATTTTTCATCTGCTAGTGGTTGGATCCGCCCTGATTCCATCAATAATGGGATTCTTAACTAGATTGAAAACTGGCAAACAAAAATCTTATCTCAAGCTCGATCTTTTAAGCCAACAAACAAACTAGCCGAAAGACCAATCTAAGAGAAGTTGTGGCTACTAGCTCGCAAACCTCATATTTTTAGCACTGAATTCGCTGATAAACCACTTGATTTCCCTTTTTTTTTTCTTAAAAAACCTATTCTTACCATTACCAGAGCTTTGAAAATATCTTTTATTGGCACCTATATATATGTCATGTGACAAAATAAAAAAAAAGACAACTCGATCGAAGGAAAAACTCGATTTTCTCATTAGTCGCAACTCGCAACTCTTGTTTGTTGATTTGCGGTCTGTCTGTTGAACTTAAGAGAATTCATGATTTTGGGAGAAACTGTATTATTGCTATATCAACTGTATGCAAAGGACTTTGTACAAGGACCCATAAATACAACATACGACTATGCTACAAAAGGAAACAAAAAATAAATACACCAAGCACGGGATTACAAAGATCCCCTAATATCTACTTCCCTAATGTCGACACTCCCCCTCAAGTTGTAAAGTCGGATCACCGATTTGCAACTTGCCTAGAACTTCTGCAAATATCCTCCCATTCACTGCCTTCGTTAATATATCTGCAAGCTGATCTTCTGACCTGACGAATACTCCTGAGGTAAGTACAACAGTTAATAGTTCGGTTTCTGCTATTCCATATGATGATAACAGTGCAGGGAATAGTGAGGAACAGGGGGAGTATGGGGATAGTGAAAGTGATGCTCGCAGAGATACAGAAAGATATGTGCTACCTCCACAGGTGACTCGGGGTATTCCTCCAAAAAGATACGAACCAGATTCGTAAGGTCAGAATTGGAGTGATCGGGGCTCGTTGATTGTACCACGGGAGGCGGTGACTCGGTGGTTCCGCCTACTTGCTCTGTTGGGACTGTGTCTGGCCAACTAAGTGGTGGCAACCCACTGAGTGGATCCTGCTGCTGACTCTCCCCCTGACCACTAAGTGGGGTGGTAAAGTAGTACTCGGTTTCAACAAAGTTACAATCCATAGTGGTGTAAAGTTGTCCAGAAGTAGGATGAAAACACCGATACCCTTTCTGATGAACCCCATAACCCACAAAGACACACTTGACTGAGCACGGATCAAGTTTGGTACGAGAACTTTTAGGGAGATGGACAAACACAGAGCACCCAAACACCCGAGGGGGAAGAGATAGAACGGAGGGAATTCGAACCTGTTTGGCTAGACACTGTAAAGGGGTTTCGAAGTTGAGTGGTTTTGAGGGAAGACGGTTAACCAAATAGACTGAGGAGGTAATAACTTCGGGCCACAGGGATTGGGGACAATGTGACTCAATGAGTAAAGATCTAGTCATCTCGAGTAACTGACGATTCCTACGTTCGGCTACCCCATTTTGCTGTGGAGTGTGTGGACACGAAGTCTGATGGATTAACCCGTTGTCCCGAAAAAACTGCTTAAGATTAGAATTGATGTATTCCCCCCCATTATCAGATCGGAGAACTTGTATGTGAGCTTTGAACTGCCTATAAACCATATGATAAAATTCAATAAATTTTGACGGCACTTCGGCTTCATTTTTCAGAAAATACACCCACGTCATCCGAGAACAATCATCAATAAATGAAATGAAATACTTAAAACCATGAGTGGATTCAGTGTTCGGGGCAGGCCCCCATACATCAGAGTGGACTAAAAAAAACACAGTTTCAGACTTCGAACTAGACACGGAGTAGGACTGTTTATGACTCTTAGCTAAGACACAAGTATCACAATTAAACTGACAATCTTTTGGAAAAAACTTAGGAAATAACAGCTGAAGGTACCCTAACGAGGCATGTCCGAGTCGACGGTTCCATAACCACTGTTGACGGTTCACTGTCCCATGAGCAAGCGTTGCGGTTCCGTGTTGAGCTACCTCGTCAACGTAGTACAAGCCACGTTCCTCAGTACCACGCCCAATCACCTTCCCCGAACGAATATCCTGCAGTAGGCAAAACGAGGGAAACATTACTAACATGCAGTTTAATTGCTTCGTGACTTGACTTATAGAAAGCAATTTGCAGGACAAATTGGGGATATAAAGGCAATTCTGTAATTTTAAATTTGGAGCCACTGTGACGGTGCCTGCTCCCTGCACACCCAAGATACTACCACTGGCTGTTACAATGCCGTCTCTAGACGCATTACTGTAATCTGTGAAATCAGATCGATCATAGGTCATTGTATCTGTGGCCCCACAATCGAAAATCCAACGGGACTTTCGGGACGGTGGAGATGTACTTGCTTGAAGTGCGGTACCTGTCTCAATTACATTTAAAGTGGGATCCTTTGTACAATTATTCAAATTAAAGGTCCCATTGCTACTACCCCAATCTATAGGGGCTGAATTGAAAAAATCCGAAAATGCAGGGATGTAATTACATATGGGGGCAGAATTTAAGGAATAAATATTAGGGGGGCAGGATGGTAAATTCCATCCTTGCCCAATACCTAAGAGTGCCGCCCCTCTCTCCTGGTTTCCATCCGCAGCATTCCCTTCTTCTCCATTTCTGGATTTCGTCGCTGTCTCTCCTCTACCGCCTGTGGCAACCGCCGCCGCGCCATATGCTGGTGGCGCGTGGTCACAGCGCCGGCTCTTCCATCCTTCAGGCCATCCAATGAGTTCAAAGCATCCCTCAGCGGTGTGACCCGTCCGCTTACAGTGACCGCATTCCGGCGATTCTCTGGTGCCGGGAAAGTTTGTGCCGCCTCCACTTGTGGTTCGCCCGCCGCTGCTGGTGGTGTTCCACCTTGGAGTCGCCAGATTTAACCTTGGCGGCCCGGTGGAGCGTGAGTCGGGTTTTCTGCCGTGACCAGTTCCTGTACGCCATTGTCCCTGTTTTCCGGCCATCAAGCAGGCTCCGATGCCCGTGTCCGACGCCAATGATGAGTGCCAGCCCACCAATATTTCTCTACGATTTCCTTCTCGCCGTATGGTAGCGTATGCCCTTTCGACTGAAGGCAAAGGGTCTTCTTTCAACAGATCTCGCCTCTCTGGTTCATACCTATCATCGATTCCGGCAAGAAATTGGAATAATTGGGTTTCGGATCTGAGGCGGTTATAGGCTGCAATATCCCGTTCACACGCCATCGGGTTAGATTGTCTGATTTCGATTTCTCTCCATATTCGTTGAAGATTACTGTAGTATTTTTCAATACTATCAGTTCCCTGCCTCATGTTGTTTGCCCTGACCGTGAGATCGAAGATTTGAAGGCCATCACTGCTTTGGCTATATGTGGAATTCAGGCCGTCCCACAGCGTTTTCGCCGACGGGTATTCGGTGAACAAAGTCACTAATTCTGGTTCCATATTGCGTAACAGCCATGTACAGACGATGAGATCCGTCTGTTCCCACTTGGCATACGCCGGAGATCCGATTGCGGAAGGTGCTGGATTCCCGGTGATATGGTGCAATTTCCCTCTCCCTCGATCTCCATCTTCATCAATCGTGACCAAAGGGAGTAATTGAATTGGTTTAGTTTGATGTCGATTGAGACGGATTGCTGCATGTTATTGTGTTGTTGACTGGTTTCGGGTTGTGTCTGTAGGTGGCTGAGTATACTGGCTAATTGATTGGCTAGGGATTCGCTGGGCTCCTGCGTTCCCTTGCCGGTGCTGCTGCTATTGCTGTCTTCGGCCATGGCCGAGAAAGGTTAGGGTACGTGATGAGCAAGGTTCGGATCCAATTATTGGACCGTCGCCCGCTCTGATACCATGTTGAACTTAAGAGAATTCATGATTTTAGGAGAAATTGTATTATTGCTGTATTAACTGTATGTAAAGGACTTTGTACAAGGACCCATAAATACAACATACGACTATGCTACAAAAGGAAACAAAAAATAAATACACCAAATCACGGGATTACAAAGATCCCCTAATATCTACTTCCCTAATGTCGACACTGTCCATTTCAGTGGTTTAGGATCTGTATTGGTCTTGGATACAGTTTCTCCTTTCTTGTTTTTCCAAGAGATCGATGATGAGCCAAGGAAAAAGAAACCACCGCTTGGGTAAGCGTTAGCGAAGTTAGATTCTCATAGCGAGGCGCTTTGAGTTAGCGAGGCATTGTAGTAGCGCTGAAGCCCTTTGTGCTATAATGCTGACCAAGGTGGCTCCACTTTATCCATAAAAAGGAGTCAATTGAGTTCTAAACGAATTAGCTAGTTAGACTAATTATTAAGTTTGATGTATACATAAAGATTATTAGGAATTGTTTATACATATATATAACTATATAAGCAGCAAATTAAGCATGTGTGAATTGATTAAAAATTATTAGGAATTCAGGTTAAGCCTGCATTATTTGACTGGGGAAAATTATGGCAAGGAATATATATGGGTCATCTCCCCGTCCTAAGGCTTCTATCGCTTCTCTAACACTGCCCTATAGCACAACCATAACTGTCGTAATATTTTTTAAAAGAAAAGGATAGAACTGATAGGATTTTGAATTAGAAACCGGCCCTCCCCCTAAATTTTTAAATTTTTTTATTATTAAATTTTTATTATTTAAAAATCTGATTTCGTCCTTGCTTATATATATTATTTATTTATGTCGCGTTGTGTTGGATATTTATCACATGTTATTAAAATAAAATTGCTATGCCATTTGCCATATGTAGAAACTATATATTTTATAAACTAGTAGCTAGCTAGAATATAAAAGCCACACATTAATTCACAATTCCATCAATACATATAAATGTTACAAAATAAATACAACATATATAATGCATCACAAATATGACTTATTACAATTCCGATGCCCATTTAAAAGCCAAAAACAAAATCAAACACACCTCAAGATCATCACAACACATATAATTTTATTCAATTCCTCCAAAATCAACCAAGAAAAGGTCATGAACCCAATGATACTTAGTTGTAGGAATGAGGGTGAGCATGGAGGTGAGCCTCAACAGCCTTGAAGAGTGCCTTCGCCTTCTCTTTCCCTTCCCTAATCTTCTCCTCCGTGATGTGGTGATCGTCCCCCTTGGTGTGGTATGTGCTCGACGTCTTGCAGACTGACCCCCCGTCCGGGCCCTCCTCGATCTTAACCACGTACGAGATGGAATCGAGAACTCCGGCCAGGGCATCCCCATCGATCACGCAATACTTGAACACGTGGTTTTGCTCGTCGATCTCATCAATGCGGTGCTTCGCGGTTTTGTACTGGCTCCCTGCATGAATTCAGACTTCTACAATCAGCCCTAGTTAAATTCAGGTGCAATATACGCGTACGTAACTCCCCCTAAACGAAATACCTACCTTCACCGAAAGTAATCAACTTCACGGTCCCGACTCCGCCATCGCCCTCGAGGATCTCGACGCTCTTGATTGCCTGAGGCAAGACCTGTGGGATGAGGTTGTCGCTATCAAGGATGAAAGACTTGAATAGCCTCTTTGGTGGGATTGAGGAGACGACTTCTTGCTCGTAAGTGATAACACCCATGATTGAATTAAGCTAGGATTTTCAGAAAATCAAGAAAAGGGGATAGATGTAATATAGAGAAGATATGTAATTAAGCAAAAGCAATGTATGTTTGTGTGCGAAATTATGAGAAACGGAGGGCTGTATTTATAGGTGAATAAGTGTGAAAACAGATTAGGTTGTTATAAACCAAATATTATACTTTTATCCATGTCTTATTAATGTATTGTCTTCTTTTGTTGACAAAAAATGACAACTTTATATTGCTTTGTTATAAAGTAAATGGTTATCTAGTTTGAAGTTAAGCTTGGTAGCTTAATCATCAATTAATTTTTGAAATTTTGAGGTATTTGTCGAAATTAATTAATTTTTTGCAATGAATTCGATTCGTTCTCATGTTTTTAATAAAATTTTCTTAGTTAATTTGCATTCCTGCTTAAAAACACTGGTAAAATAATGCTTGGACATATAAATACAAGTCAAAAATCTAGTATAAATCGACTCAATTTTCAGTGATGGAGTCAAAAACTTAAAAAGTGAATTGCAATTTTAAAAAATTAAAAGGCTAATAAGCGGTCGAATATCCCTTAATTTTCCTTAATGATACTATACATACAAAGATTTTTTTTTTTTTTTTTTTTTTTTGTTTCACATTACCAACAGTACTCACTTGCACGCGTTCATATGGTGGTTCACATTCATGCATCGCAATAAATAATATAGTTTTTTTTTTCATTTATTGAATGTTAATAGGATAGATTATTCATTTGCCAATTGGATCCGGCCCCATTCAATCAATAATGAGATTCTTGGCTAGATTGAAAGTTGTGGCTACTAGCGGTAAGTGTTGGTGCAAACCTCATTTTTAGCACGAAATTCGCTGATAAACATCTCGATTTTCCACATTTTTTCTTAAAAACGCTTTTTACCATTAGACCAACTTCGAAAATATCTTTTATTTGCACCTATATATATGTCGTGTCTATAGAAGGAATCAATTGAGTTATAAACGGATTAACTTGTTAGGCGAATTATTCAGTTTGATGTATAGATAAAGATTATTAGGAATTGTTCATACATATATATAACTATGTAAGCTGCAAATTAAGCATTTGTGAATAGATTGAAAATTACCAGAAATTTAGGTTGAAGCCTGCATTATTTGACTTGGGAAAATTATTGCAAAGAATATATACATTGGGCCAGCAGCCATCTTATGAGTAGACCTAGAAATTTAAGCTTGTGTTGTTATAATAATTGATACACGAACCCCTTGAATTTTTTTAAAATTTTATTACTATATATAAATTTTAATATATTTAATTATTTTGCCCCCTCAATTTATAAACTTGCCCCTTACTTATACACAATTATAACTCACCATTTATAATAATCTATATATATATATAATTCAGAACCCTCGAGTCTATCCACGTGTACACTAACGTGGATAGTCTCAATAAATTTTATTATATTAAGTAAATAAATAATAATTTTAAAATATTTAATGTTTATCTAAAATTTTTGTTTATTAGTTTTATCTAAAATTTAAAACTCCTTAAATTAGAATTATACCGTTGAAATATCAAAATTTGTTATCTTAGAAATCTCAAATTTAGTTAGATAGAAATATCATAGAATTTGAATTTTATTATATTAAATAAATAAATAATAATTTTAAAATATTTAAGGTTTATCTAAATTTTTTGTTTATTGTGTTTATCTAAAATTTAAAACTCCTTAAATTAGAATTATATCATTGAAATATCAAATTTTGTTATCTTATAAATCTCAAAATCAGGAAATCTCATATAATTTTATTGTATTACGTAAATAACTAATACTTTTAAATATTTAATTATCTAAAACTTTAAAACTCTTAAATTCAAAGTATCGTAAAAAATCTCTAAATCTGTTGGTAATATCAAATTTTAAATTTAAATTAGTAGTTTGATAAAACATTCAAATTCAAAAATATTTTGATATCTAGAACCCATATGCATTTGGTAATCCCAAAAAAAAAAATAGTTATAAACTTTGTTAGTAATCGCGCCGTAAATACGTTTTCCAAAAGTTCTACATTCATTTTCTAAACATCCCAAATTAAAAGTTCTACATCCATTTTCTAAACATCCCAAATTATTCTTCGTCCTGCATTCCATTTGTTTATGGGTAAGTTATCCATTCTATATTTTTATTCATCAAAATTTCTATGTGTTTGTTTGTATTTCGAGTATCTTCGTTATACTTCAAGTATCTCGGTTATTATATTTTTATTTTTGCATCATATTTATTATGTTTTTCTTATTTAATTTTTGACAACACTTTTGATATATTTTTAATGTCTTTTTTATATTTTATTTTTGGCTTACATTATATTTATATAAATATACCACTATTTTTATATATTACCCGTTCATTACGTTATTATGATTTTATACATATTTTTGAGTTTGCAGATCATATATAAATTTTTCGGGATTTTTTAATATCTACAAAATTTGTTTCAGCAATTACGTTAGAAAGTTTTAATTTCTTTATTTATATGATTTTTCACATTTATAATTCAATATCTTTTAAAATGATTGACATATGAATTTGTAGTATATGTGTTTTTGAGTTTTTTATTTGATTTTTACGAATGAATACATAAACACAATATTTAAATATGTTTTTAAAGATAATCTTATATGTAATTTTAATTAATTGTATCCCGTGCCTTGGCACGGGTTTGTAACTAGTTAGGATATATTCTTTCATTAATTTAAATTTTTCTATTAATTTAGTTTAGTTTTTTTTCTCAATCCAAATCCACTTTTTATTTTCTTTTTCCAATAAATCATTTTACTCTTCTTTCCACCCTAATTTTTTAATTTTTAAAAATTTACACTAGTTGAAAAAAAAGTTCATTGTGGTTCAAGTTCAAATTAGTTATCAAATAGAGTAAAAGGAAAAGGTGAAATAAATTTATATCTAATTTTAGTTTTCTTTTATTATGGATAGATTATTTAGATAAAACATATGATTAATTTGTTAATTATGAAATAGTTCAATATTTTAAGGAAAAATATTTTTGTTGAGAATAAGTCAAAGATAATTGTGTTTCATTTTAGATAGTTTAGTGTTGATATAATCTAATAAGTTCTTGAGTTTTTTTTTACGTTATTTTGTTATTTGATTTTATTATTTTATTTTAAATCATGTTAAATTGAGATTAATCGGTAATATTTTTTAATTTTTAATTATATTGTTTTAGTTTTTATACATAATATAAAAAATGATTATTTTAAGTTTAAAGTTTTAAATTATACTTATTTTATTCATATACTTTAAATAAAATAATATTTATATTTTACATTATATATTTATATTTTTAATTTTTAATTTTATCTCCCAATTTATTTAAAATCCTGTTTTCGTCCTTACTATATATATTATTTGTTTATATCTCGTTGTGTTAGATATTTATTATGTGTTATTAATATAAAATGGGTATGCCATTTGTCATATATAGAAACTATATATATTATAAACTAATAGCTAGCTAGAATATAAAAGCCACACATTAATTCACAATTCCATCAATACATATAAATATTACAAAATAAATACAACATAATGCATCACAAATATGCTTATTACATTTCCAATGCCCATTTAAAAACCAAAAACAAAATCAAACACACCTCAAGATCATCACAACACACATAATTTTATTCAATTCCTGCAAAATCAACCAAGAAAAGGTCATGAACCCAATGATACTTAGTTGTAGGAATGAGGGTGAGCATGGAGGTGAGCCTCAACAGCGTTGAAGAGTGCCTTCGCCTTCTCTTCCCTTCCCTGATCTTCTCCTCCGTGATGTGGTGATCGTCAGGGGCGACGCTATGTAGGAGAAAGTGGGGTTAATTGACCCCACTGAGAAAAAAAAATACTTAGATATTTATACATTTTTTATATGTTATCATATTTTTTATTCTAAAAATAGCTTTTTTGACCCCACATAAAAATAAAAAAATTTGTATTGACCCTCTTAAATTTAAAACTAGATAAGTGATTAGATTTGTATTGATCCTCTTAAATTTAAAACTAGATAAGTGATTATCTCTAATAGTTTCGTAATATTTGGAAAACTAATTTGTGCTTAAATTAAGAAGAAATAAGTTAGAATCAGATTATAAATTATACGGTTTTTCCTATATTTATTTAAAATTCTATTTTGATAATAATATCCTGATTAAAACAATAATGTTCTTCAATTAACCTTTTTATATACAAATACAACTGGTTTATATGTTAATTACGTTCTTTTCCTTTTCTATTCTTTATATCTTTTTTTTTTTTTCTCTTCTCATTGTAATTTCAAAAAGTCTCATAACTAAAAAAATCTACAATTACAAGGTAAATTTTCTCATTTCTTAATTTTTATAAATTTATAAATAAAGGTACATATAGAATAATTCTATGTCTGATTAATTGCAAATAATCTTATACAAAATTATAATAATTTTTATATTAATATAATACTTAATTATATTATAATACCCATAGATGTTTCAAAATATTTTAAGGTAAATTAGCAACTTCATAATTAAAAGTGATTATCCACTTTTATTTTCACTTATTATTTTTCAACTTATCTTTTTTTGTTTTTTCAAACACTCGTTCTGTTTTAATTTCTAGTTATGGAATGAGTTTGCAAAATATCCCCTTAAATATGGATGAATTTAGTATAAATAAAATATCATAGAGAATAATTGGAAAATAAATATTTTAAGTAAAATATTTTATTTTTTAATAATTTTTTTTTTTTATTAGTAGTTAAAATTTTAAGATAATTTGAAAATAAATATTTTAAATAAAATATTTTATTTTTTAATAAATTTTTTTTTTTATTAGTAGTTAAATTATTTTGACCCCACTATCCCACAATCCTGGAGTCGCCCTGATGATCGTCCCCCCTGGTGTGGTACGTGCTCGTCGTCGTGCAGACTGACCCCCTGTCCGGGCCCTCCTCGATCTTAACCACATATGAGATGGAATCAAGAACTCAGTGTTAGGAATAATGCCCTAGAAAACCGATTGTATATCCGCTTTGTGCTTTTCCTTATTGTAATCACAGGCAATCTTTGAATGATATAACGAATTGTGGCAACACTTCTTTATATGCTCTTATTTGGTATGCGTTTACTTTATCTGTGCATGTATGAGAACTCCCCTAATCCTGATGACTTTAGGACTCTACCATTTAGGTGAAATGGTTCATGAAACGAGCCCTATATCACATAAGTCATGATTAGTAAAATGCTCCAAGCCGATGAGTCCTACAGACAGTGGGAGTCTTAACCTGACTCCTCTAAGGCTTGCTTGTGGGATCACGCCCTTAAGAAGGACCACCTTGTTTCATGGGGGTGCAAAGTGTATAGTTGATACGTGCGTGATACATGAGGGTGCTTCCTTTAATAAGTAAGTTCACTGAGGTGCCCCGTGTGCCGTGTGAGAATATTCCTAAATGGGAAAGGAAGTTTCTATTTCAGGAAATGGAAACTTCCAGATTAGGAAATATCTCACGAGTCATTGATGTGATTAATTGATCCTTAGACTTGAGGTTCCTTGTCACTTTATGAGTTAACTCTGTAGTCTTAGGTATAAGCTTTAAAGGGTGTCGCCTTAGACAACTGATTCAAGGCTTATGCTGGGGCTGCACAAGTGATTCATGAAAGTGAATGAGAATCAAGAAAGGACCTACACTTGCATTTGCAAGGTGATCTCTTATTGTGTAAGCTATGTTGCACGGACACGGACACGGCGACACGGACACGACACGACACGGACACGGCGACACGGATTTTTTCAAAATCTTAGGACACGACACGGCTCCGACACGGCTATATTTTATATAAATAAATATATTTTATATATAAATAAAGATATTTTATATAAAAATAAAAATATTTTATAAGTATAATCTATGTAACATAAAATATTTATATAAATATATAATATTAAAAACTAAAATAAGTTTTGTTATTTCAATTTTCTCTCCAAAAAATTCAAAAAATATTAAAAAAAGCATAAAAAAATGATCAAATTTGCTCCGCCGTGTCCGAGCCGTGTCGGACACTCCACCTCGCCGTGTCCGACACCGTGTCCCAATTTTTTTTTTTTTTTTTTTTTCGGACACTCCTTCAGCCGTGTCCGACACGTGTCCGAGCCGTGTCCGGGCCGTGTCCGTGTCTGACACGTGTCGGACACTGCACGGGCCATTTTTTAGGCGTGTCCGTGCTTTAGAGTGTGTAAGTCATTCATATGCCATATGGAGTCCTTGGCCAAGGCAGTAGATCAAGACATCAAGAAAAGGGTTTCTTGGATTGAGATCAAATGGATATGAAATGCACTTAGCTTTAAGACCGGATTATTAGGGTTCTGATTATTCCCTTGCCCTAGATCTTGGTTTAGAGATAGTAAGTAGGAGGATTGTATCTCACATGAATCAATGACTTAAAGGTTCTGTCGAATCCGAACATTCCAATTCAGCTAGGGGTTAAGCACCTGTTGCTAGACTATGGTCGTTTAATCTGTGGACTGATTAATTAATTAGTGAATTAATTAATTAGGGTCACTGCTAATTGAATTGAGAACCTAGAGGGTCACACACAACAACTTGGTTACATGAGTTGAGGCTTTAAAACGATTAAACGAGTTAATCGAGCCTAGAGGGTTCCACACGTGTGAAGGCACACGTGTGGGTCACGTGAGTGACACGTTTAATATATATATACAATATATATATTCACACGTGAGTGACACGTGTCACAACACGTGTCACTCACGTGTGAATATATATATTGTATATATATATTAAATAATTAAATGTGTTAATTATTTAATAGACTTTGGTTTAATTTTGAATTAAAAAGAAAGTCTTATTTTGGAGAAAAATAATCTAGTTAATTAATTATGAATTAATTAATTAGATAAAATAAGTTATTTATTTTAAATAAATAAAGTATAAAATTATCCAAAAATAGTTTGGATATTTTAGCTCTCTTGAAAGTTGATTTGAATTAGAATTCAAAGTCAAAGTTGGAAATTACTTGATGATCAAGTAATAGGAGAGAGAGGGACCAAATCCTTGCCCAACAAGGAATAGGTTCGGCCGTCCCTCTCCCTTACCTATATATAGGGGAGCTCATGCTCCCCTTTAGAGCTAATTGACAATTCTTTTGGTTCATGTGTTGAACACCTTCCTTTCTCCAAGATTAAATAAAACCCTAGGTTAAGCCTAAACACTAACTAGAGAACTAGCATCCTTACTAGTTAGATTGTGATCAAGTTGGTGGGCTTTCTCTAGAGACTTCAAGTTAGAAGTTTGAAGATTCGAGCTTTACCAAGGAGAGGGGATCAAGCCGCGAGAAGAGCGTTCTTGGGTGGCTTGAAACGCTTCAAGAAAGAATAAAAGAAAAGTAAGTTTTCTATCTCTACGAATTTGGTTACACGATTGCGAGTCCAAGGTCCTTTTGTTGGGAAATTTTTTTTTTAAATTCCGCTGCTTTCTGATTCGTGTTTTCCAACAAGTGGTATCAAAGCCACCTCGTTAATCGTGTTTCTGATTCGTCTCAATTATACTGAATTTGGTAGAAATTCTTAGGCTTGATGCGATTGAGTATTTGTAATTGTTTTAGAAAGCCTGACTTACGAAACTTTATTTTTTCCTGAAAGTTTCTGAAAATTAGTTTTTACAAAATTTAATTTTTGAAAACTATTTTAGATTTGAAACTGTATAAATTATTATTGGATTTCTTGGATTGGTTTTGCTTTTGAACGAAAACCCGGATTACGACGAACACGCGAAACCCCGCGCGCGAATGCTTCGCGCGCAGCCGCCCGCCTGCCCAGGCGCGCGCTTGGGCGACGCCGCCCAGCACCCTCCCGCAACCGCGCGGGAGGCCTAGGCGTGCCCGCCCACACACGCCCGCACTCGGCCGGGAGGAGCCACGTGCAGCAGCGCGCAGCGTGCGCGAGCAGCGAGAGCACTCGCGCGGCCTTGGCCGCGCGCTGTGCGCACCTGTCGCGCGCGCCCCTGCATCGCGCACGGCTCTTCTCGCGTACGGGCCCCGTTTTTCCGTAATCCGTGTTTTTCGTGTTTTGTGCAATCCAGTCCCAATTTTTATTTTAATTTTAAAATTTTATTTTTTGAATATTTATTTTAATTTTTGAATAAAACTTAAAATTGGGATTTTTGAGAAATTGAAACGGTTTATATTTTGGGAAAATACAATCTTTGATAAAATTATTAATTTTCAGAAATTAATTGGAATTTTATTTGTTTTAGTAGATTGGGATTTATTGAAAACTTTTATGAATAAGGCTCGCATCAAGTCGTGTTTTAAGTCATTAGGACTTGAGACGAGAATTTTAATTTATTGGCTAAATTTAAATTCTCGCGAAAGTATGTTAGGTGATCATGGGTTTAGATCTATGTATGGTTTTAATTTATGCACATGGATGGTTTAAATTGGGGTTGGAGCCCTATAGTTGCGTTTTTTCAATTGAGGTTGGAGCCTCACTTATGTGCGTACTGTTATGTGATTTATTATGTGGTTTTCCATATTACTGTTTTGAGGCAGGGGTATGCCCCGTGTAATTGTCTAAGGCCAATATGAAGATTGAGCCTTATTACTTTATGTCTTTTTTTTCTTTTTATTGTAATTTGAGAGTAGAGATAGGTGGTGAGGTTTTATTTTCATTTTGGAGACAATGCACCCATGGAGTAAGATGGACCACATTCAAGTAACAAGGAGGCCATAAGTGAAGACCCCTCAAAATGTTAGGGAGGGGAATCTCAATTATTAAATGTAATAGAGATAGGGCTCGTATTTTGTTATCGCTTTCCCTTACGTGATTTAAACTGTTTATGTGGCATGTATGTTAGAACTTGTGATTGTGGAGTGGCTCCCACATATCACGCATAAGATAGGTAGAACCCATGATCATTACATGTTAGTATCATGCTAGGACATGTTATTTGTTTATGTGCTTGTTTGAAATGCATTTAAGTGTACTTGCATTAATCAAGACTAATAAAATTGGATAACATATATGTTGGTGAGGTCGAACCGGATAACTCTCCGGTTGATTCGAAAATTCCCATTAAATATTAAGCTAATTTCGATCAAATAGGTATTTAAATTCGAGATGCAAATTTTGAATTAAATTCCTAGCATTCCATCAATAGGTTTTGAGTTTAGTAAGTGAAGCTAGTTATTGTCCGCGAGTCGTGGGATAGCTAGTGGAGCTTATTAGTTCTTAGTTACCTAATTGATCATTTTAAATGATCAATATTTCATGGTCAATTTTAGCAAGGGCGATGTCCGCGAGTCGTGGGTCGTTCGAACTAAGTTTTGATCATGATCTTATGATTGATGGGTCTAGCTTAACGCCTAAGTAAATATGGATGTCGCACGAGTCGTGGGTCCATATTGAAAGATAGGTGATGCAAAAACAATTACTAAGAGTTCTAAAGGTGTTAGAATTGGTAAGTTGTACCTACCTAGGGTTCTTACTTAGAATGTCCGCGAGTCGTGGGTTCGAGGTAAAATGCCTAGGATCTTAGTACCCATTGGGAAACGTGTTCCTCTTAGATCTTTGGGAATTATAGATCTTTGAAAAACAGTGGGAGCTACATTAGATTAAAGACCTTATCTTTTGTATATCGTTATAATTCAACATGCTCACTAGTTCTCTGTTTTACCATTTAGGTCGTAGATTCTGTGATTCTCTACGTGTTTTGAAATGGCAACCAAAAACCCTCTTGTATCAATCCTCGAGTCAAACAAGTTGACTGGTCCCAACTATTCTGATTGGCTGAGAAATCTAAAAATCATTTTAGATTCTGAGAAGAGAACTTATGTTCTCTTCGAAGGGGAGCCTAGTCCCGAAGGGGAGGCTCCCACTCGGGCCGAGCGGGATGCGATTCAGAAGTCGAAGGATGATAATCTCCAATCCCGTTGCCTTATGTTGGCTAACATGTCTCCGGACTTGCAAAGGCAACATGAGGCCATGGAATTTGCTTGGGAGATTTACGACCACTTAGAGCAACTTTACCGCCCTCATGAACGTGTTACAAGGTATAACACTTCAAAGGAATTGTTCCACTTGAGAATGAGGGAAGGTTCAAGTGTCCATGAATATGGACTCAAGTTTCTTGCCCTTACTGAGAAACTTGCTTCCATGGACATGCCACTGAAAGATGAGCTTTCAGTGGATTTGTTGCTAGCTTCGCTCCCACCATCATTCAACCCATTTGTCCTTAACTTCAACATGAATCATGCTGGTGCTACTGTAGTTGAGCTGATTAGTCAGCTTGTGACTGCTGAAAGCACGATCAAGAAGGACAATAAGGTTTTGATGGTGAATGCTCCATCTTCCTCTTCTGGGCCTTCTAAAGGTAAGGGCAAGAAAGCCCAAAAGAAGAAGAAGAAACCCCTTAGGCCCACTGGTGGCATTTCGAAGGGGAAGGCCCAAAAGAAGAAGCGTGATCAGAAAGAGGATGTTTGCTTCCATTGTGGCAAAGCGGGACATTGGAGGAGAAACTGCCCAGAGTACAAGGCTACTCTAAAGAAAGGTATCTTTCTCGTTGAAGTAAATCTTTCTATTAATTCTAGTTCTTGGGTACTTGATACCGGTTGTGGAACTCATATCTGTAATGATGTACAGATGCTAAGTGAAGTCCAACAACTCAAAGAAGGAGAATGTGTCTTGAAGATCGGCGATGGCTCAAACGTTGAAGCTCGAGCTTTAGGCACAATTAGATTAGATTTAGGTAGTTTTGAGTTAGTCTTGAATAAAGTCCTTTATGTACCGAGCATTATCCGTAATATAATTTCAGTTCCAATATTAGATTGTGAAGGTTATGAAACTTATATTAAGAATGGTAAATATTTTATCAAACGGAACAACTCTTCCGTTCACATCGGTACTCTAAGTAATGGACTTTACCTAACTCAAAATATCAATATTATGAATATACAACGAGAAACGAAGCGTAAGAGAGATGACAAAGTTTCAGCTCCCTTATGGCACGCTAGATTAGGACACATTTCCAAGAACAGAATTAGCAAGATAAACACTTTAGGATCATTCTCTGAAAATGATCTTAAGGAGTTAACTTCTTGCGAATCATGTCTCAAAGGAAAAATGTCCAAAGTCCCTTTTAAAGGAACTGTGGAACGTGCCACTAAGGTTTTGGATTTGATCCATACTGATGTTTGTGGACCGCTTAGTGTAAGCACTAGAAACAATCATCAGTATTTCATAACCTTTACTGATGACTTTAGTCGGTATGGTTATGTATACTTAATGAAGTATAAATCTGAAGCTTTTGAGAAATTCTTAGAATTTCAAAAGGAGGTTGAGAACCAAACTGGTCACCAGATCAAAGCACTTCGATCTGATCGAGGAGGCGAGTATCTTAGTGAAGAATTCCTTAATCATCTCAAAGATAATGGGATTATCTCTCAGTGGACTCCTTCGGGAACTCCTCAGCTTAATGGAGTTTCTGAGAGAAGGAATCGAACCCTACTTGATATGGTTCGTTCCATGATGAGTTTCACTGACTTACCACCTTCTTTCTGGGGTTATGCCCTAGAAAGTGCAGCAAAGATTTTCAATCTAGTTCCCTCTAAGTCAGTCCCTAAAACGCCCTATGAAATGTGGCATGGTAAAATCCCTAGCTATTCTTACTTAAGAATTTGGGGTTGTCCTGCTTACGTGAAGAGGACAGTGGGAGATAAGTTAGAATCTCTTTCTAACTTATGCTACTTTGTAGGTTACCCTAAGGAATCCATAGGATATTACTTCTATGATCAATCTGAGCAAAAGGTGTTTGTTTCCAGAAATGCCACTTTTCTTGAGGAACTGTTCCTTAAAGAAAAGAAAGGCAAGATCATAGAATTAGAGAAAGTACAAAGTGACCCCACGCCACCCACTGAAGAAACGTCCCCTACTGATCAACCACAACCAATCACGAATTTCGATACACACGAAAATCCTCCTCTAAGGCGTTCTGAACGCACTCCTAGACAACCAGAGAGATGGTATGGATTCTTCCATGAAATCTCTCAAAAGGATAATGATCCTTTAACATATGAGGAGGCATTTTCAGATTCTGACTCTGAACAGTGGATAGAAGCCATGAAATCCGAAATGGACTCCATGAACTCCAACCAAGTTTGGACCTTGGTAGATTTGCCTGATGGGGTCAAACCCATAGGTTGCAAATGGATCTTTAAGAGAAAGCTTGGAGTTGATGGAAGCATTGCAGCCTACAAAGCAAGACTGGTTGCAAAAGGATTCACTCAAAGACCCGGCGTGGACTTTGATGAAACTTTTTCGCCAGTTGCAATGCAAAAGTCTATTCGGATCATGCTTGCCATTGCTGCATATTATGACTATGAGATATGGCAAATGGATGTGAAAACTGTCTTTCTCAATGGTGACATTGACAAAGACATTTATATGGAGCAAACCCATAGGTTTCACATTTAGTGGGAGTGAGCAAAAGGTTTGCAAACTCCAAAGATCAATCTATGGATTGAAACAGGCTTCTAGGAATTGGAACATTCGATTTGATGAATCAGTCAAAGCATTTGGCTTCATTCAAATTTCGAATGAATCCTGTGTGTACAGAAAGGAATTGGAGACCTCAGTGCAATTCTTAGTACTTTATGTTGATGACATCCTTCTTATTGGGAATTCGAAGGATGACATGAAAGTAACTAAGTTATGGTTATCGAACCAATTCGAGATGAAAGATCTTGGTGATGCGTCCTATATCCTTGGAATTAAAATCTATAGAGATAGATCTAGAAGGTTAATAGGACTATCACAGTCGATGTACATTGACAAAGTATTGAAGAGATTCAATATGGAGTTAGCAAAGGTTAAGAACCTTCCTATGAGTGTAGGAACATGTCTTTCAAAGAAGATGTGTCCTCAGACTAACCTTGAGAAGGAAAGAATTGTTGGAAAACACGAATCAGAAAGCAGCGGAATTTAAAAAAAATTTCCCAACAAAAGGACCTTGAACTCGTAATCGTGTAACCAAATTCGTAAAGATAGAAAACTTACTTTTCTTTTGTTCTTTCTTGAAGCGTTTCAAGCCACCCAAGAACGCTCTTCTCGCGGCTTGATCCCCTCTCCTTGGTAAAGCTCGAATCTTCAAACTTCTAACTTGAAGTCTCTAGAGAAAGTCCACCAACTTGATCACAATCTAACTAGTAAGGATGCTAGTTCTCTAGTTAGTGTTTAGGCTTAACCTAGGGTTTAATTTAATCTTGGAGAAAGGAAGGTGTTCAACACATGAACAAAGAATTGTCAATTAGCCCTAAAGGGGAGCATGAGCTCCCCTATATATAGGAAAGGGGAGGGGCGGCCGAACCTAGTCCTAATGGACAAAGGATTTGGTCCCTCTCTCTCCTATTACTTGATCATCAAGTATTTTCCAACTTTGACTTTGAATTCTAATTCTAGTCAACTTTTAAGAGAGCTACAAATATCCAAACTATTTTTGGATAATTTTATACTTTATTTATTATAAAATAAATAACTTATTTTTATCTAATTAATTAATTCGTAATTAATTAACTAGATTATTTTCTCCAAAATTAGACTTTCTTTTTAATTCAAAATTAAACCAAAGTCTATTAAATAATTAACACATTAATTATTTAACATCACATAATCACGTGTGGCACACGTGTCTTAATGACACGTGTCCAATCACGTGAGCCACACGTGTGATTTCACACGTGTGGTACCCCTTAGGCTCGATTAACTCGTTTAATCATTTTTAAGCCTCAACTCATGTAACCAAGTTGTTGTGTGTGACCCTCTAGGTTCTCAATTCAATTAGCAGTGACCCTAATTAATTAATTCCCTAATTAATTAATCAGTCCACAGATTAAACGACCATAGTCTAGCAACAGGTGTTTAACCCCTAGCTGAATTGGAATGTTCGGATTCGACAGAACCTTTAAGTCATTGATTCATGTGAGATACAATCCTCCTACTTACTATCTCTCAACCAAGATCTAGGGCAAGGGAATAATCAGAACCCTAATAATCTGGTCTTAAAGCTAAGTGCATTTCATATCCATTTGATCTCAATCCAAGAAACCCTTTTCTTGATGTCTTGATCTACTGCCTTGGCCAAGGACTCCATATGGCATATGAATGACTTATACAATAAGAGATCACCTTGCAAATGCAAGTGTAGGTCCTATCTTGATTCTCATTCACTTTCATGAATCACTTGTGCAGCCCCAGCATAAGCCTTGAATCAGTTGTCTAAGGCGACACCCTTTAAAGCTTATACCTAAGACTACAGAGTTAACTCATAAAGTGAGAAGGAACCTCAAGTCTAAGGATCAATTAATCACATCAATGACTCGTGAGATATTTCCTAATCTGGAAGTTTCCATTTCCTGAAATAGAAACTTCCTTTCCCATTTAGGAATGTTCTCACACGGGGCACCTCAGTGAACTTACTTATTAAAGTAAGCACCCTCATGTATCACGCACGTATCAACTATACACTTTGCACCTCCATGAAACAAGGTGGTCCTTCTTAAGGGCGTGATCCCACAAGCAAGCCTTAGAGGAGTCAGGTTGACACTCCCACTGTCTGTAGGACTCATCGGCTTGGAGTATTTTACTAATCATGACTTATGTGATATAGGGCTCGTTTCATGAACCATTTCACCTAAATGGTAGAGTCCTAAAGTCATCAGGATTAGGGGAGTTCTCATACATGCACAGCTAAAGTAAACGCATACCAAACAAGAGCATATAAAGAAGTGTTGCCTCAATTCGTTATTTTATTCAAAGATTGTCTGTGATTACAATAAGGAAAAGCACAAAGCGGATATACAATCGGCTTTCTAGGGCACTATTCCTAACAATCTCCCACTTGCCCGTCAAAGCCATTCTAAAGCTACTCTAAGTCCCATCTTCTGAAGATGACCTTGGAAAGCTTCTCGACTAAGGGGTTTAGTAAGTGGATCTGCCACGTTCTCTGCTGATGTGACCCTCTCAATTTGCACATCTCCTCTTTTGATAATATCACGGATTAGGTGATACTTCCTCATAATGTGCTTGGTCCGTTGGTGAGATCTTGGTTCTCTTGCTTGAGCAACCGCCCCAGTGTTGTCACAAAACACAGTAATGGGGTCTTTCATGCTAGGAACAACATTCAACTCTTGAATGAAGTTTCTTATCCAAACACCTTCCTTAGCTGCATCATTTGCAGCTAAGTATTCGGCCTCAGTGGTCGAATCTGCAGTGGTTGTTTGCTTGGAACTCTTCCAACTCACTGCTCCGCCGTTTAGGCAGAAAATGTATCCTGACATTGACTTAAAGTCATCTAAGTCAGATGCAAAGCTTGCATCGCAGTATCCTTCGACAGTAAGATCTTTCTGACCTCCGTAAACTAAGAATAAATCTTTAGTACTTTTCAAGTACTTAAGAATATTCTTCACGGCAGCCCAGTGACCATCTCCAGGGTCAGATTGGAAACGACTTGTTACACTAAGTGCATAAGCCACATCCGGTCGAGTACATAAGATTGCATACATTATGCTACCTATTGCTGATGCATAAGGTGTATGAGTCATTCTTTCCTTCTCAAGGTTAGTCTTAGGACACATCTTCTTTGAAAGACATGTTCCTACACTCATAGGAAGGTTCTTAACCTTTGCCGACTCCATATTGAATCTCTTCAATACTTTGTCAATGTACATCGACTGTGATAGTCCTATTAACCTTCTAGATCTATCTCTATAGATTTTAATTCCAAGGATATAGGACGCATCACCAAGATCTTTCATCTCGAATTGGTTCGATAACCATAACTTAGTTACTTTCATGTCATCCTTCGAATTCCCAATAAGAAGAATGTCATCAACATAAAGTACTAAGAATTGCACTGAGGTCTCCAATTCTTTTCTATACACACATGATTCATTCGAAATTTGGATGAAGCCAAAAGCTTTGACCGATTCATCAAATCGAATGTTCCAATTCCTAGAAGTCTGTTTCAATCCATAGATTGATCTTTGGAGTTTGCAAACCTTTTGCTCACTCCCACTGAATGTGAAACCTATGGGTTGCTCCATATAAATGTCTTTGTCAATGTCACCATTGAGAAAGGCAGTTTTCACATCCATTTGCCATATCTCATAGTCATAATATGCAGCAATGGCAAGCATGATCCGAATAGACTTTTGCATTGCAACTGGTGAAAAGGTTTCGTCAAAGTCCATGCCGGGTCTTTGAGTGAATCCTTTTGCAACCAGTCTTGCTTTGTAGGCTGCAATGCTTCCATCAACTCCAAGCTTTCTCTTAAAGATCCATTTGCAACCTATGGGTTTGACCCCATCAGGCAAATCTACCAAGGTCCAAACTTGGTTGGAGTTCATGGAATCCATTTCGGATTTCATGGCTTCTATCCACTGTTCAGAGTCAGAATCTGAAAGTGCCTCCTCATACGTTAAAGGATCATTATCCTTTTGAGAGATTTCATGGAAGAATCCATACCATCTCTCCGGCTGTCTAGGAGTGCGTTCAGAACGCCTTAGAGGAGGATTTTCGTGTGTATCGAAATTCGTGATTGGTTGTAGTTGATCAGAGTGGGACGTTTCTTCAGTGGATGATGTGGGGTCATTTTGTACTTCTTCTAATTCTATGATCTTGCCTTTCTTTTCTTTAAGGAACGGTTCCTCAAGAAAAATGGCATTTCTGGAAACAAACACCTTTTGCTCAGATTGATCATAGAAGTAGTATCCTATGGATTCCTTAGGATAACCTACAAAGTAGCATAAGTTAGAACGAGATTCTAACTTATCTCCCACTGTCCTCTTCACGTAAGCAGGACAACCCCAAATTCTTAAGTAAGAATAACTAGGGATTTTACCATGCCACATTTCATAGGGCGTTTTAGGGACTGACTTAGAGGGAACTAGATTCAAAACCTTTGCTGCACTTTCTAGGGCATAACCCCAGAAAGAAGGTGGTACGTCAGTGAAACTCATCATGGAACGAACCATATCAAGTAGGGTTCGATTCCTTCTCTCAGAAACTCCATTAAGCTGAGGAGTTCCCGGAGGAGTCCACTGAGAGATAATCCCATTATCTTTGAGATGATTAAGGAATTCTTCACTAAGATATTCGCCTCCTCGATCAGATCGAAGTGCTTTGATCTTGTGACCAGTTTGGTTCTCAACCTCCTTTTGAAACTCTAAGAATTTCTCAAAAGCTTCAGATTTATACTTCATTAAGTATACATAACCATATCGACTAAAGTCATCAGTAAAGGTTATGAAGTACTGATGATTGTTTCTAGTGCTTACACTAAGCGGTCCACAAACATCAGTATGGATCAAATCCAAAACCTTAGTGGCACGTTCCACAGTTCCTTTAAAAGGAACTTTGGACATCTTTCCTTTGAGACAGGATTCGCAAGAAGTCAACTCTTTGAGATCATTTTCAGAGAATGATCCTAAAGTGTTTATCTTGCTAATTCTGTTCTTGGAAATGTGTCCTAATCTAGCATGCCATAAGGAAGCTGAAACTTTGTCATCTCTCTTACGCTTCGTTTCTCGTTGTATATTCATAATATTGATATTTTGAGTTAGGTAAACTCCATTACTTAGAGTACCGATGTGAACGGAAGAGTTGTTCCGTTTGATAAAATATTTACCATTCTTAATATAAGTTTCATAACCTTCACAATCTAATATTGGAACTGAAATTATATTACGAATAATGCTCGGTACATAAAGGACTTTATTTAATACTAACTCAAAACTACCTAAATCTAATCTAATTGTGCCTAAAGCTCGAGCTTCAACGTTTGAGCCATCGCCGATCTTCAAGACACATTCTCCTTCTTTGAGTTGTTGGACTTCACTTAGCATCTGTACATCATTACAGATATGAGTTCCACAACCGGTATCAAGTACCCAAGAACTAGAATTAATAGAAAGATTTATTTCAACGAGAAAGATACCTTTCTTTAGAGTAGCCTTGTACTCTGGGCAGTTTCTCCTCCAATGTCCCGCTTTGCCACAATGGAAGCAAACATCCTCTTTCTGATCAAGCTTCTTCTTTTGGGCTTTCCCCTTCGAAATGCCACCAGTGGGCCTAAGGGGTTTTTTCTTCTTCTTTTGGGCTTTCTTGCCCTTACCTTTAGAAGGCCCAGAAGAGGAAGATGGAGCATTCACCATCAAAACCTTATTGTCCTTCTTGATCGTGCTTTCAGCAGTCACAAGCTGACTAATCAGCTCAGCTACAGTAGCACCAGCATGATTCATGTTGAAGTTAAGGACAAATGGGTTGAATGATGGTGGGAGCGAAGCTAGCAACAAATCCACTGAAAGCTCATCTTTCAGTGGCATGTCCATGGAAGCAAGTTTCTCAGTAAGGGCAAGAAACTTGAGTCCATATTCATGGACACTTGAACCTTCCCTCATTCTCAAGTGGAACAATTCTTTTGAAGTGTTATACCTTGTAACACGTTCATGAGGGCGGTAAAGTTGCTCTAAGTGGTCGTAAATCTCCCAAGCAAATTCCATGGCCTCATGTTGCCTTTGCAAGTCCGGAGACATGTTAGCCAACATAAGGCAACGGGCTTGGAGATTATCATCCTTCGACTTCTGAATCGCGTCCCGCTCGGCCCGAGTGGGAGCCTCCCCTTCGGGACTAGGCTCCCCTTCGAAGAGAACATAAGTTCTCTTCTCAGAATCTAAAATGATTTTTAGATTCCTCAGCCAATCAGAATAGTTGGGACCAGTCAACTTGTTTGACTCGAGGATCGATACAAGAGGGTTTTTGGTTGCCATTTCAAAACACGTAGAGAATCACAGAATCTACGACCTAAATGGTAAAACAGAGAACTAGTGAGCATGCTGAATTATAACGATATACAAAAGACAAGGTCTTTAATCTAATGTAGCTCCCACTGTTTTTCAAAGATCTAGAATTCCCAAAGATCTAAGAGGAACACGTTTCCCAATGGGTACTAAGATCCTAGGCATTTTACCTCGAACCCACGACTCGCGGACATTCTTAGTAAGAACCCTAGGTAGGTACAACTTACCAATTCTAACACCTTTAGAACTCTTAGTAATTGTTTTTGCATCACCTATCTTTCAATATGGACCCACGACTCGTGCGACATCCATATTTACTTAGGCGTTAAGCTAGACCCATCAATCATAAGATCATGACCAAAACTTAGTTCGAACGACCCACGACTCGCGGACATCGCCCTTGCTAAAATTGACCACGAAATATTGATCATTTAAAATGATTAATTAGGTAACTAAGAACTAATAAGCTCCACTAGCTATCCCACGACTCGCGGACAATAACTAGCTTTACTTACTAAACTTAAAACCTATTGATGGAATGCTAGGAATTTAATTCAAAATTTGCATCTCGAATTAAACACCTATTTGTTCGAAATTAGCTTAATATTTAATGGGAATTTTCGAATCAACCGGAGAGTTGTCCGGTTCGACCTCACCAACATATATGTTATCCAATTTTATTAGTCTTGATTAATGCAAGTACACTTAAATGCATTTCAAACAAGCACATAAACAGATAACATGTCCTAGCATGATACTAACATGTAATGATCATGGGTTCTACCTATCTTATGCGTGATATGTGGGAGCCACTCCACAATCACAAGTTCTAACATACATGCCACATAAACAGTTCAAATCACATAAGGGAAAGCAGTAACAAAATACGAGCCCTATCTCTATTACATTTAACAATTGAGATTCCCCTCCCTAACATTTTGAGGGGTCTTCACTTATGGCCTCCTTGTTACTTGAATGTGGTTCATCTTACTCCATGGGTGCATTGTCTCCAAAATGAAAATAAAACCTCACCACCTATCTCTACTCTCAAATTACAATAAAAGGAAAAAGACATAAAGTAATAAGGCTCAATCTTCATATTGGCCTTAGACAATTACACGGGGCATACCCCGGCCTCAAAAACAGTAATATGGAAAGCCACATAATAAATCACATAACAGTACGCACATAAGTGAGGCTCCAACCTCAATTGAAAAACGCAACTATAGGGCTCCAACCCCAATTTAAACCATCCATGTGCATAAATTAAAACCATACATAGATCTAAACCCATGATCACCTAACATGCTTTTGCGAGAATTTAAATTTAACCAATAAATTAAAATTCTCGCTTTAAGCTCTAATAGCTTAAAACACGACTTGATGCGAGTCTTATTTATAAAAGTTTTCAATAAATCCCAAATTACCAAAACAAATAAAATTCCAATTAATTTCTGAAAATTAATAATTTTATCAAAGATGTATTTTCCCAAAATGTAAACCGTTTCAATTTCTCAAAAATCCCAATTTTAAGTTTTATTCAAAAATTAAAAATAAATATTCAAAAATAAAATTTTTAAAATTAAAATAAAAAATTGGGACTGGATTGCACGAAACACAAAAGGGGCCGGATCACGAAAACGGGGCCCGTGCGCGAAACGGGGCACAGCGTCGCAAGCGCGCGCGGACGCGCACGGCAGGCGCGCACAACGCCCGGCCAAGGCCAGGCGAGTGCGCGCACTACGCGCGCGCCCTGCTGGGCGGTGGGCGGCCAGTCTCGGCCGCCCTGGGCGCGCCCGGGAGGCTCCCGCACAGGCGTGCGGGAGGAGCTGGGCGGCTGGCCGGTCTGTCCCGGCCAGGCCTGGGCGGCGACGGGCGGACGGCGTGCGGGAGGGCCTCCCGCGCGGTTGCGGGAGGGAGGCGCGCGAAGCCCGCGCGCGCGACTCCTTCGCGCGCGGGGTTTCGCGTGTTCATCGTGATCCGGGCTTTTGTTTCGTGTTTTCGTTCAAAAGCAAAACCAATCCAAGAAATCCAAAAACAGTTTATACAGTTTCAAATCTAAAATTGTTTTTCAAAAATTAAATTTTATAAAACCAATTTTCAGAAACTTTCAGGAAAAAATACAGTTTCGTAATTCAGGCTTTCTAAAACAATTACAAATACTCAATCGCATCAAGCCTAAGAATTTCTACCAAATTCAGTATAATTGAGACGAATCAGAAACACGATTAACGAGGTTGCTCTGATACCACTTGTTGGAAAACACGAATCAGAGAGCAGCGGAATTTAAAAAAAATTTCCCAACAAAAGGACCTTGAACTCGTAATCGTGTAACCAAATTCGTAAAGATAGAAAACTTACTTTTCTTTTGTTCTTTCTTGAAGCGTTTCAAGCCACCCAAGAACGCTCTTCTCGCGGCTTGATCCCCTCTCCTTGGTAAAGCTCGAATCTTCAAACTTCTAACTTGAAGTCTCTAGAGAAAGTCCACCAACTTGATCACAATCTAACTAGTAAGGAGAGTTGTCCGGTTCGACCTCACCAACATATATGTTATCTAATTTTATTAGTCTTGATTAATGCAAGTACACTTAAATGCATTTCAAACAAGCACATAAACAGATAACATGTCCTAGCATGATACTAACATGTAATGATCATGGGTTCTACCTATCTTATGCGTGATATGTGGGAGCCACTCCACAATCACAAGTTCTAACATACATGCCACATAAACAGTTTAAATCACATAAGGGAAAGCGGTAACAAAATACGAGCCCTATCTCTATTACATTTAACAATTGAGATTCCCCTCCCTAACATTTTGAGGGGTCTTCACTTATGACCTCCTTGTTACTTGAATGTGGTCCATCTTACTCCATGGGTGCATTGTCTCTAGAGACTTCAAGTTAGAAGTTTGAAGATTCGAGCTTTACCAAGGAGAGGGGATCAAGCCGCGAGAAGAGCGTTCTTGGGTGGCTTGAAACGCTTCAAGAAAGAATAAAAGAAAAGTAAGTTTTCTATCTCTACGAATTTGGTTACACGATTGCGAGTCCAAGGTCCTTTTGTTGGGAATTTTTTTTTTTAAATTCCACTGCTCTCTGATTCGTGTTTTCCAACAAGTGGTATCAAAGCCACCTCGTTAATCGTGTTTCTGATTCGTCTCAATTATACTGAATTTGGTAGAAATTCTTAGGCTTGATGCGATTGAGTATTTGTAATTGTTTTAGAAAGCCTGAATTACGAAACTGTATTTTTTCCTGAAAGTTTCTGAAAATTAGTTTTTACAAAATTTAATTTTTGAAAACTATTTTAGATTTGAAACTGTATAAACTGTTTTTGGATTTCTTGGATTAGTTTTGCTTTTGAACGAAAACACGAAACGAAAACCCGGATTACGACGAACACGCGAAACCCAGCGCGCGAAGGCGTCGCTCGCGCGGGCTTCGCGCGCAGCCGCCCGCCTGCCCAGGCGCGCGCTTGGGCGACGCCGCCCAGCACCCTCCCGCAACCGCGCGGGAGGACTTCCGGGCACGCCGCCCACACACGCCCGCACTCGGCCGGGAGGAGCCGCGCGCAGCGAGCGCACTCGGGCGGCCTTGGCCGCGCGCTGTGCGCACCTGTCACGCGCGCGCCTGCATCGCGCACGGCTCTTCTCGCGAACGGGCCCCGTTTTTCCGTAATCCGTGTTTTTCGTGTTTTGTGCAATCCAGTCCCAATTTTTATTTTAATTTTAAAATTTTATTTTTTGAATATTTATTTTAATTTTTGAATAAAACTTAAAATTGGGATTTTTGAGAAATCTAAACGGTTTATATTTTGGGAAAATACAATCTTTGATAAAATTATTAATTTTCAGAAATTAATTGGAATTTTATTTGTTTTAGTAGATTGGGATTTATTGAAAACTTTTATGAATAAGACTCGCATCAAGTCGTGTTTTAAGTCATTAGGACTTGAGACGAGAATTTTAATTTATTGGCTAAATTTAAATTCTCGCAAAAGCATGTTAGGTGATAATGGGTTTAGATCTATGTATGGTTTTAATTTATGCACATGGATGGTTTAAATTGGGGTTGGAGCCCTATAGTTGCGTTTTTTCAATTGAGGTTGGAGCCTCACTTATGTGCGTACTGTTATGTGATTTATTATGTGGCTTTCCATATTACTGTTTTGAGGTCGGGGTATGCCCCGTGTAATTGTCTAAGGCCAATATGAAGATTGAGCCTTATTACTTTATGTCTTTTTTTCTTTTTATTGTAATTTGAGAGTAGAGATAGGTGGTGAGGTTTTATTTTCATTTTGGAGACAATGCACCCATGGAGTAAGATGGACCACATTCAAGTAACAAGGAGGTCATAAGTGAAGACCCCTCAAAATGTTAGGGAGGGGAATCTCAATTGTTAAATGTAATAGAGATAGGGCTCGTATTTTGTTACCGCTTTCCCTTATGTGATTTAAACTGTTTATGTGGCATGTATGTTAGAACTTGTGATTGTGGAGTGGCTCCCACATATCACGCATAAGATAGGTAGAACCCATGATCATTACATGTTAGTATCATGCTAGGACATGTTATCTGTTTATGTGCTTGTTTGAAATGCATTTAAGTGTACTTGCATTAATCAAGACTAATAAAATTAGATAACATATATGTTGGTGAGGTCGAACCGGACAACTCTCCGGTTGAGATCCCCTGTTACTCAAGCCTGTTAATATCTCCTATTTTAAGCTTTAGATTTATGCCACGTGGCAATCAAAATGAAAGGCATTTAATATTGAATACAATCTTGAATTTTCAATTAACGTCAGTTACTCATCGTTTCTCTCTCGACTTTCACAATTCTTCCGTTTCAAAGCATCCATTGAAAAAAAAGAACAGGTTTCTCTCCCATATTCCACCGAAATCTCACGAACAGATAAATCTGTTCTAGAAATTTTTTCGTTAATCTCAAAAGAACTCAAGAAATCATCTTCCCTAACCTCACAATTCCGACAAACGGAATAAATCTTTTCCTTAATCTCAGAATTCTTTCTCTAAACACACATCGAAAAGAGGCAGCGGAGGGTTTGAATTCGATTATTGGTTACGCGATTAAGGCTAATAATAATCTCAAGATCTTGGAGCATTTGCATATGTTGGGATGTGGTGCTGTTCTGGTTACGGGGAATGACCGCAAGCTAGCTCTCCAAGCTGGGTTTGATCATACAAGGTGTTCATTATTGAATTTTTGGTTGAATGCTATAGAAATTATTGTTGTTCTTTACCTTTTTAGTTTATAATATTGGAGTCAGGATTGCATTTCATGTTTTTCTAGATAACACTGAGCTTGAGAACATGAGCTCCAAGTGTTTTGTCATTTTGCCCCAAACAGATTTCCACAAGTATTGTTCTGTTGTAAATTTTTCCTGCTGCAATGGCAGTTTTAGTAGATTGCAGAAATACCTGCCCTTTCCGTCCACCTTTGTAAGTCTTACTTGGCAACAAGAAAGAAGACATGTACAACCTAGTTTGTAAATTCCATCCGTAATTTGTTTGAATAATAAGTCAGATTAAGCTAAGGACATTGAATGCAATACTATTCCATCAGGTGAGTGCTTCATTAACTGTACTATTCCATCCGTAATTTGTTAGAATACTGTCACTCGTTATACACTCTACTTGATGTTTAATTTTGACTTGTTTCTGTTATTACCATTTGAAGTTCGTTTAATCTGATATTGTTACTCCCTAAGTACCTTGCTTGAAATGGTGGTGTTCTTAAATGTTTTCTCCATGTGTTTGTTACATATTTGTTAAATAATAAAGGGATGTAGCTCAAATGGTAGAGCGCTCACTTTGCAAGTGAGAGGCACGGGGTTCGATTCCCCGCATCTCTATTCAATTTATACATGTTCATCGTATAATTGAGATGCAAAAACTAGTTAAGATCAGAAAATACTCATTTGCAAAGATAAGCAATTTGCCAAGTCTCTATTCAATTTATACATGATGCAAAAACTAGTTAAGATTAGAAAATACTCTTTCGCAAAGATAAGCAAAGTCTAATCTATTTGAATTTTCTCTGCTACTATCCTTGTGTTTTTCTGAAAATTCTCTGCTCTCAGTTTTAACTTGTCTATCTGTTTATTGTGTTTTAGTGAATTTTGTTTTTGATAGTGTGTGTATGGAGAATTCTGATAGTTTCGTAAGTTTTTTAGATTAAGGAAAAGAATTCTTCCATTCCAGAGTTTAGTGGGGTTAGGGAAATTGATTTTTATGTACGAGAGTTTTGTGAAATAGAGCAAAATAGATTTGTGTTCGTGAGGCTAGGGAAGATGATTTCTATGTTGAAAGTTTTGTGAAATAGGGAAAATAGATAATGTGTTCGTGATATTTTTGTGAAATAGGGGAAGAGAAATCTTTTTGAATTGTGAGAAGCAGAGAGAGAAACAGTGAGATAACGGGCGTTAGTTAAAAATTCAGAGTTTTATTCAATATTAAATGCGTGTTGTTTTAGATCAAAAAAAAAAAAAAGTGTGTTGTTTTGATTGCCACATGGCATAATTCAAAGCTAAAAACAGGAGATATAACAGGTTTCAATAACAGGGGATCCTGTGCCTCTATTTATAAGTGAATAAGTGTGAAAACAGATTAGGTTGTTGTGAAACTATATATTATACTTTTCTCCATGTTTTACTAATGTATTGTCTTCTTTTGTTGACAAATGACAACTTGATATTGCTTTGTTATAAAGTAAATGGTTATCTAGTTTGAAGTTAAGCTTGGTAACTTCGTGGAAAATTGGGGTTAATTATCAATTAATTTCTAAAATTTTGTGTTATTTTTGGAAGCTAATTAATTTTTTGTAATGAATATTTCGATTTCTTCTCATGTTTTTGATAAAATTTTCTTAGTTAATTCTCATTTCTGCTCAAAAACACTCGTAAAATAATGCTTGGATATATAAATATAAGTCAAGAATCTAGTATAAAACGACTCAAAAAATCTGAAAAATGACATATAATTTCAAAACATCGAGAGGCTAATCAGCAGTCGAATGTCCCTTAATCCTTCCCACTGATACTATATATACAAAGATTTATTATTATTTTTTTGTTTAGAATCACCAACACTGATAAATCATATGCGTTCATATGATGGTTCACATATTCATGTGTTGCAATAATAACATAGTTTTTTTTTTTTTTCATTTTTTTAATTTATTAAGTGTTAATAGGATAGATTTTTCATTTGTCAATGAATTGGAGCCGCCCCCATTCAACCAATAAAGGGATTTTTGGCTAGATTGAAAGTTGTGGCTACTAGGCTAGTTCTCTAGTTAGTGTTTAGGCTTAACCTAGGGTTTAATTTAATCTTGGAGAAAGGAAGGTGTTCAACACATGAACCAAGAATTGTCAATTAGCCCTAAAGGGGAGCATGAGCTCCCCTATATATAGGAAAGGGGAGGGGCGGCCGAACCTAGTCCTAATGGACAAAGGATTTGGTCCCTCTCTCTCCTATTACTTGATCATCAAGTATTTTCCAACTTTGACTTTGAATTCTAATTCTAGTCAACTTTTAAGAGAGCTACAAATATCCAAACTATTTTTGGATAATTTTATACTTTATTTATTATAAAATAAATAACTTATTTTTATCTAATTAATGAATTCGTAATTAATTAACTAGATTATTTTCTCCAAAATTAGACTTTCTTTTTAATTCAAAATTAAACCAAAGTCTATTAAATAATTAACACATTAATTATTTAACATCACATAATCACGTGTGGCACACGTGTCTTAATGACACGTGTCCAATCACGTGAGCCACACGTGTGATTTCACACGTGTGGTACCCCTTAGGCTCGATTAACTCGTTTAATCATTTTTAAGCCTCAACTCATGTAACCAAGTTGTTGTGTGTGACCCTCTAGGTTCTCAATTCAATTAGCAGTGACCCTAATTAATTAATTCCCTAATTAATTAATCAGTCCACAGATTAAACGACCATAATCTAGCAACAGGTGTTTAACCCCTAGCTGAATTGGAATGTTCGGATTCGACAGAACCTTTAAGTCATTGATTCATGTGAGATACAATCCTCCTACTTACTATCTCTCAACCAAGATCTAGGGCAAGGGAATAATCAGAACCCTAATAATCTGGTCTTAAAGCTAAGTTCATTTCATATCCATTTGATCTCAATCCAAGAAACCCTTTTCTTGATGTCTTGATCTACTGCCTTGGCCAAGGACTCCATATGGCATATGAATGACTTATACAATAAGAGATCACCTTGCAAATGCAAGTGTAGGTCCTATCTTGATTCTCATTCACTTTCATGAATCACTTGTGCAGCCCCAGCATAAGCCTTGAATCAGTTGTCTAAGGCGACACCCTTTAAAGCTTATACCTAAGACTACAGAGTTAACTCATAAAGTGAGAAGGAACCTCAAGTCTAAGGATCAATTAATCACATCAATGACTCGTGAGATATTTCCTAATCTGGAAGTTTCCATTTCCTGAAATAGAAACTTCCTTTCCCATTTAGGAATGTTCTCACACGGGGCACCTCAGTGAACTTACTTATTAAAGTAAGCACCCTCATGTATCACGCACGTATCAACTATACACTTTGCACCTCCATGAAACAAGGTGGTCCTTCTTAAGGGCGTGATCCCACAAGCAAGCCTTAGAGGAGTCAGGTTGACACTCCCACTGTCTGTAGGACTCATCGGCTTGGAGTATTTTACTAATCATGACTTATGTGATATAGGGCTCGTTTCATGAACCATTTCACCTAAATGGTAGAGTCCTAAAGTCATCAGGATTAGGGGAGTTCTCATACATGCACAGCTAAAGTAAACGCATACCAAACAAGAGCATATAAAGAAGTGTTGCCTCAATTCGTTATTTTATTCAAAGATTGTCTGTGATTACAATAAGGAAAAGCACAAAGCGGATATACAATCGGCTTTCTAGGGCACTATTCCTAACAAGAATGACTCATACACCTTATGCATCAGCAATAGGTAGCATAATGTATGCAATGTTATGTACTCGACCGGATGTGGCTTATGCACTTAGTGTAACAAGTCGTTTCCAATCTGACCCTGGAGATGGTCACTGGGCTGCCGTGAAGAATATTCTTAAATACTTGAAAAGTACTAAAGATTTATTCTTGGTTTACGGAGGTCAGAAAGATCTTACTGTCGAAGGATACTGCGATGCAAGCTTTGCATCAGACTTAGATGATTTTAAGTCAATGTCAGGATACATTTTCTGCCTAAACGGCGGAGCAGTGAGTTGGAAGAGTTCCAAGCAAACTACCACTGCAGATTCGACCACTGAGGCCGAATACTTAGTTGCAAATGATGCAGCTAAGGAAGGTGTTTGGATTAGAAACTTCATTCAAGATTTGAATGTTGTTCCTAGCATGAAAGACCCCATTACTGTGTTTTGTGACAACACTGGGGCGGTTGCACAAGCAAGAGAACCAAGATCTCACCAACGGACCAAGCACATTATGAGGAAGTATCACCTAATCCGTGATATTATCAAAAGAGGAGATGTGCAAATTGAGAGGGTCACATCAGCAGAGAACGTGGCAGATCCACTTACTAAACCCCTTAGTCGAGAAGCTTTCCAAGGTCATCTTCAGAAGATGGGACTTAGAGTAGCTTTAGAATGGTTTTGATGGGCAAGTGGGAGATTGTTAGGAATAATGCCCTAGAAAGCCGATTGTATATCCGCTTTGTGCTTTTCCTTATTGTAATCACAGGCAATCTTTGAATGATATAACGAATTGTGGCAACACTTCTTTATATGCTCTTGTTTGGTATGCGTTTACTTTATCTGTGCATGTATGAGAACTCCCCTAATCCTGATGACTTTAGGACTCTACCATTTAGGTGAAATGGTTCATGAAACGAGCCCTAAATCACATAAGTCATGATTAGTAAAATGCTCCAAGCCGATGAGTCCTACAGACAGTGGGAGTCTCAACCTGACTCCTCTAAGGCTTGCTTGTGGGATCACGCCCTTAAGAAGGACCACCTTGTTTCATGGAGGTGCAAAGTATATAGTTGATACGTGCGTGATACATGAGGGTGCTTACTTTAATAAGTAAGTTCACTGAGGTGCCCCGTGTGCCGTGTGAGAATATTCCTAAATGGGAAAGGAAGTTTCTATTTCAGGAAATGGAAACTTCCAGATTAGGAAATATCTCACGAGTCATTGATGTGATTAATTGATCCTTAGACTTGAGGTTCCTTGTCACTTTATGAGTTAACTCTGTAGTCTTAGGTATAAGCTTTAAAGGGTGTCGCCTTAGACAACTGATTCAAGGCTTACGCTGGGGCTGCACAAGTGATTCATGAAAGTGAATGAGAATCAAGAAAGGACCTACACTTGCATTTGCAAGGTGATCTCTTATTGTGTAAGTCATTCATATGCCATATGGAGTCCTTGGCCAAGGCAGTAGATCAAGACATCAAGAAAAGGGTTTCTGGGATTGAGATCAAATGGATATGAAATGCACTTAGCTTTAAGACCGGATTATTTGAGTTCTGATTATTCCCTTGCCCTAGATCTTGGTTGAGAGATAGTAAGTAGGAGGATTGTATCTCACATGAATCAATGACTTAAAGGTTCTGTCGAATCCGAACATTCCAATTCAGCTAGGGGTTAAGCACCTGTTGCTAGACTATGGTCGTTTAATCTGTGGACTGATTAATTAATTAGTGAATTAATTAATTAGGGTCACTGCTAATTGAATTGAGAACCTAGAGGGTCACACACAACAACTTGGTTACATGAGTTGAGGCTTTAAAATGATTAAACGAGTTAATCGAGCCTAGAGGGTTCCACACGTGTGAAGGCACACGTGTGGGTCACGTGAGTGACACGTGTCCTTGTGACACGTGTCCCACACGTGTGAATATATATATTGTATATATATATTAAATAATTAAATGTGTTAATTATTTAATAGACTTTGGTTTAATTTTGAATTAAAAAGAAAGTCTTATTTTGGAGAAAAATAATCTAGTTAATTAATTATGAATTAATTAATTAGATAAAATAAGTTATTTATTTTAAATAAATAAAGTATAAAATTATCCAAAAATAGTTTGGATATTTTAGCTCTCTTGAAAGTTGATTTGAATTAGAATTCAAAGTCAAAGTTGGAAATTACTTGATGATCAAGTAATAGGAGAGAGAGGGACCAAATCCTTGCCCAACAAGGAATAGGTTCGGCCGTCCCTCTCCCTTACCTATATATAGGGGAGCTCATGCTCCCCTTTAGAGCTAATTGACAATTCTTTTGGTTCATGTGTTGAACACCTTCCTTTCTCCAAGATTAAATAAAACCTAGGTTAAGCCTAAACACTAACTAGAGAACTAGCATCCTTACTAGTTAGATTGTGATCAAGTTGGTGGACTTTCTCTAGAGACTTCAAGTTAGAAGTTTGAAGATTCGAGCTTTACCAAGGAGAGGGGATCAAGCCGCGAGAAGAGCGTTCTTGGGTGGCTTGAAACGCTTCAAGAAAGAATAAAAGAAAAGTAAGTTTTCTATCTCTACGAATTTGGTTACACGATTGCGAGTCCAAGGTCCTTTTGTTGGGAATTTTTTTTTTTAAATTCCACTGCTTTGTGATTCGTGTTTTCCAACAAGTGGTATCAAAGCCACCTCGTTAATCGTGTTTCTGATTCGTCTCAATTATACTGAATTTGGTAGAAATTCTTAGGCTTGATGCGATTGAGTATTTGTAATTGTTTTAGAAAGCCTGAATTACGAAACTGTATTTTTTCCTGAAAGTTTCTGAAAATTAGTTTTTACAAAATTTAATTTTTGAAAACTATTTTAGATTTGAAACTGTATAAACTGTTTTTGGATTTCTTGGATTAGTTTTGCTTTTGAACGAAAACACGAAACGAAAACCCGGATTACGACGAACACGCGAAACCCAGCGCGCGAAGGCGTCGCTCGAGCGGGCTTCGCGCGCAGCCGCCCGCCTGCCCAGGCGCGCGCTTGGGCGACGCCGCCCAGCACCCTCCCGCAACCGCGCGGGAGGACTTCCGGGCACGCCGCCCACACACGCCCGCACTCGGCCGGGAGGAGCCGCGCGCAGCGAGCGCACTCGGGCGGCCTTGGCCGCGCGCTGTGCGCACCTGTCGCGCGCGCGCCTGCATCGCGCACGGCTCTTCTCGCGTACGGGCCCCGTTTTTCCGTAATCCGTGTTTTTCGTGTTTTGTGCAATCCAGTCCCAATTTTTATTTTAATTTTAAAATTTTATTTTTTGAATATTTATTTTAATTTTTGAATAAAACTTAAAATTGGGATTTTTGAGAAATCTAAACGGTTTATATTTTGGGAAAATACAATCTTTGATAAAATTATTAATTTTCAGAAATTAATTGGAATTTTATTTGTTTTAGTAGATTGGGATTTATTGAAAACTTTTATGAATAAGACTCGCATCAAGTCGTGTTTTAAGTCATTAGGACTTGAGACGAGAATTTTAATTTATTGGCTAAATTTAAATTCTCGCAAAAGCATGTTAGGTGATAATGGGTTTAGATCTATGTATGGTTTTAATTTATGCACATGGATGGTTTAAATTGGGGTTGGAGCCCTATAGTTGCGTTTTTTCAATTGAGGTTGGAGCCTCACTTATGTGCGTACTGTTATGTGATTTATTATGTGGCTTTCCATATTACTGTTTTGAGGTCGGGGTATGCCCCGTGTAATTGTCTAAGGCCAATATGAAGATTGAGCCTTATTACTTTATGTCTTTTTTTCTTTTTATTGTAATTTGAGAGTAGAGATAGGTGGTGAGGTTTTATTTTCATTTTGGAGACAATGCACCCATGGAGTAAGATGGACCACATTCAAGTAACAAGGAGGTCATAAGTGAAGACCCCTCAAAATGTTAGGGAGGGGAATCTCAATTGTTAAATGTAATAGAGATAGGGCTCGTATTTTGTTACCGCTTTCCCTTATGTGATTTAAACTGTTTATGTGGCATGTATGTTAGAACTTGTGATTGTGGAGTGGCTCCCACATATCACGCATAAGATAGGTAGAACCCATGATCATTACATGTTAGTATCATGCTAGGACATGTTATCTGTTTATGTGCTTGTTTGAAATGCATTTAAGTGTACTTGCATTAATCAAGACTAATAAAATTAGATAACATATATGTTGGTGAGGTCGAACCGGACAACTCTCCGGTTGAGATCCCCTGTTACTCAAGCCTGTTAATATCTCCTATTTTAAGCTTTAGATTTATGCCACGTGGCAATCAAAATGAAAGGCATTTAATATTGAATACAATCTTGAATTTTCAATTAACGTCAGTTACTCATCGTTTCTCTCTCGACTTTCACAATTCTTCCGTTTCAAAGCATCCATTGAAAAAAAAGAACAGGTTTCTCTCCCATATTCCACCGAAATCTCACGAACAGATAAATCTGTTCTAGAAATTTTTTCGTTAATCTCAAAAGAACTCAAGAAATCATCTTCCCTAACCTCACAATTCCGACAAACGGAATAAATCTTTTCCTTAATCTCAGAATTCTTTCTCTAAACACACATCGAAAAGAGGCAGCGGAGGGTTTGAATTCGATTATTGGTTACGCGATTAAGGCTAATAATAATCTCAAGATCTTGGAGCATTTGCATATGTTGGGATGTGGTGCTGTTCTGGTTACGGGGAATGACCGCAAGCTAGCTCTCCAAGCTGGGTTTGATCATACAAGGTGTTCATTATTGAATTTTTGGTTGAATGCTATAGAAATTATTGTTGTTCTTTACCTTTTTAGTTTATAATATTGGAGTCAGGATTGCATTTCATGTTTTTCTAGATAACACTGAGCTTGAGAACATGAGCTCCAAGTGTTTTGTCATTTTGCCCCAAACAGATTTCCACAAGTATTGTTCTGTTGTAAATTTTTCCTGCTGCAATGGCAGTTTTAGTAGATTGCAGAAATACCTGCCCTTTCCGTCCACCTTTGTAAGTCTTACTTGGCAACAAGAAAGAAGACATGTACAACCTAGTTTGTAAATTCCATCCGTAATTTGTTTGAATAATAAGTCAGATTAAGCTAAGGACATTGAATGCAATACTATTCCATCAGGTGAGTGCTTCATTAACTGTACTATTCCATCCGTAATTTGTTAGAATACTGTCACTCGTTATACACTCTACTTGATGTTTAATTTTGACTTGTTTCTGTTATTACCATTTGAAGTTCGTTTAATCTGATATTGTTACTCCCTAAGTACCTTGCTTGAAATGGTGGTGTTCTTAAATGTTTTCTCCATGTGTTTGTTACATATTTGTTAAATAATAAAGGGATGTAGCTCAAATGGTAGAGCGCTCACTTTGCAAGTGAGAGGCACGGGGTTCGATTCCCCGCATCTCTATTCAATTTATACATGTTCATCGTATAATTGAGATGCAAAAACTAGTTAAGATCAGAAAATACTCATTTGCAAAGATAAGCAATTTGCCAAGTCTCTATTCAATTTATACATGATGCAAAAACTAGTTAAGATTAGAAAATACTCTTTCGCAAAGATAAGCAAAGTCTAATCTATTTGAATTTTCTCTGCTACTATCCTTGTGTTTTTCTGAAAATTCTCTGCTCTCAGTTTTAACTTGTCTATCTGTTTATTGTGTTTTAGTGAATTTTGTTTTTGATAGTGTGTGTATGGAGAATTCTGATAGTTTCGTAAGTTTTTTAGATTAAGGAAAAGAATTCTTCCATTCCAGAGTTTAGTGGGGTTAGGGAAATTGATTTTTATGTACGAGAGTTTTGTGAAATAGAGCAAAATAGATTTGTGTTCGTGAGGCTAGGGAAGATGATTTCTATGTTGAAAGTTTTGTGAAATAGGGAAAATAGATAATGTGTTCGTGATATTTTTGTGAAATAGGGGAAGAGAAATCTTTTTGAATTGTGAGAAGCAGAGAGAGAAACAGTGAGATAACGGGCGTTAGTTAAAAATTCAGAGTTTTATTCAATATTAAATGCGTGTTGTTTTAGATCAAAAAAAAAAAAAAGTGTGTTGTTTTGATTGCCACATGGCATAATTCAAAGCTAAAAACAGGAGATATAACAGGTTTCAATAACAGGGGATCCTGTGCCTCTATTTATAAGTGAATAAGTGTGAAAACAGATTAGGTTGTTGTGAAACTATATATTATACTTTTCTCCATGTTTTACTAATGTATTGTCTTCTTTTGTTGACAAATGACAACTTGATATTGCTTTGTTATAAAGTAAATGGTTATCTAGTTTGAAGTTAAGCTTGGTAACTTCGTGGAAAATTGGGGTTAATTATCAATTAATTTCTAAAATTTTGTGTTATTTTTGGAAGCTAATTAATTTTTTGTAATGAATATTTCGATTTCTTCTCATGTTTTTGATAAAATTTTCTTAGTTAATTCTCATTTCTGCTAAAAAACACTCGTAAAATAATGCTTGGATATATAAATATAAGTCAAGAATCTAGTATAAAACGACTCAAAAAATCTGAAAAATGACATATAATTTCAAAACATCGAGAGGCTAATCAGCAGTCGAATGTCCCTTAATCCTTCCCACTGATACTATATATACAAAGATTTATTATTATTTTTTTGTTTAGAATCACCAACACTGATAAATCATATGCGTTCATATGATGGTTCACATATTCATGTGTTGCAATAATAACATAGTTTTTTTTTTTTTTTTCATTTTTTTAATTTATTAAGTGTTAATAGGATAGATTTTTCATTTGTCAATGAATTGGAGCCGCCCCCATTCAACCAATAAAGGGATTTTTGGCTAGATTGAAAGTTGTGGCTACTAGCTCAAGTGTTGGTGCAAACCTTGTTTTTAGCACGGAATTCAGTGATAACTCCTAGATTTTTCATATTTTTTCTTAAAACCTCTTCTTACTACTAGTATACAAAGATTTATTATTATTTTTTGTTTAGAATCACCAGCACTGATAACTCATACGCGTTCATATGTTGGTTCACATTCATGTGTTGCAAAAATAACATAGTTTTTTTTTTTTCATTTTTTTAATTTATTAATTGCTAATCGGATAGAAATTTGTCAATGAATTGGAGCCACCCCGATTCAATCAATAATGGGATTTTTGGCTAGATTGAAAGTTGTGGCTACTAGCTCAAGTGCTCGTGCAAACCTCGTTTTTAGCACGCAATTCACTGATAACTCCTAGATTTTTCATATTTTTTTTTAAAACCTCTTTTCACTATTAGAAAAACTTCGAAAATATCTTTTATTCACACGTATATGATGTCCATAGAAGGAGTCAACTGATTCTAAAGGAATGACAGTTTGATGTATACATAAAGATTATTAGGAATTGTTTATACATATATATAACTATATAAGCTGCAAATTAAGCATGTGTGAATGGATCGAAAATAATTTGGAATTTAGGTTGGAGCCTGCATTATTTGACATGGGAAAATTATTGTAAGGAATATATATGGGCCCATCTTAGAAGTAGAATTAGAAATTTAAGATTGTGCTGTCATGATACACCAATACTTATATACAAAACCTGAGGGGCCAGGCATGAAGTGACCTCCGTCTCCTTAATTTTTTTTAAAATATTATTGTTATGTATAAATTTTAATATATTTATTATTTTGTACTTATATAGAATTACGATTCACTGTTTATAATAATTAGGATATATTTTTAGATTAATTCAAATTTTGCTATTAACTTTAATTTCTTTTTCTCAATTCAACTCTATTTTTTATTTCTTTTCCCAAAAAAATCCTTTTTCTCTTCTTTACAAATACAAAAAAATATCAATTCAATCTTTTTTATTCTCTTTAGACGACATCTTTTTTTTCTCAGCTCAATTTTTTTTGTTCCCTCTTTTTTTATTACTTCTATTTTTCTTCTTCTCGATGTAAAACGCCAATTCTTAATATTCAAATTTTACACTAGTCGGAAAAGGAAATTAATCGTGGTCCAAGTTCAAATTAGTTACCAAATAGAGCCAAAAAAAAGATGATATTAATTTATATTTAATTTTAATTTTCTTTTATTATGGACAATTATTTAGACAAAATTTATGATTAATTTATTCATTGTGAATTAGTTCAATGTTTTGAGGAAATATCGTATCTTTGTCTCTAGAGGAATAAGTCAAAGGTAATTGTCTTTGATTTTAGATAATCTAGTGGTGCTATGATGTAATGATTTCTTGAGTATTTTTATGTGGTATTTGTTATTTAACTTTGTTATTTTATTTTAAAGCAGGTTAAATTCAGACTAATTGATAATTTTTTTAGTTTTTAACTATATCTTTTTTAGTTGTTATAGATTGTTATTAAAAAATAAAATGGGTATGCCATTTGCCATATATAGAAACTATATATATTATAAAATAGTAGCTAGCTAGAATACAAAAGCCACACATTAATTCACAATTCCATCAGTACATATAAATATTACAAAATAAATACAACATAATGCATCACAAATATGCTTATTACAATTCCAATGCCCATTTAAAAGCCAAAAACAAAATCAAACACACCTCAAGATCATCACAACACACATAATTTTATTCAATTCCTGCAAAATCAACCAAGAAAAGGTCATGAACCCAATGATACTTAGTTGTAGGAATGAGGGTGAGCATGGAGGTGAGCCTCAACAGCCTTGAAGAGTGCCTTCGCCTTCTCTTTCCCTTCCCTGATCTTCTCCTCCGTGATGTGGTGATCGTCCCCCTTGGTGTGGTACGTGCTCGTCGTCTTGCAGACCGAACCCCCGTCCGGGCCCTCCTCGATCTTAACCACGTACGAGATGGAATCGAGAACTCCGGCCAGGGCATCCCCGTCGATCACACAGTACTTGAACACGTGGTTTTCCTCGTCGATCTCGTCAATGCGGTGCTTCGCAGTTTTATACTGGCTCCCTGCATGAATTCAGACGTCTACAATCAGCCCTAGTTAAACTTAGGAGCGGTATATATACATAGCTCGCCCTGAACGAAATACGTACCTTCGCCGAAAGTAATCAACTTCACGGTCCCGACTCCGCCATCGCCCTCGAGGATCTCGACACTCTTGATTGCCTGAGGCAAGACCTGCGGGATGAGGTTGTCGCCATCAAGGATGAAAGACTTGAACAGCCTCTTTGGTGGGATTGAGGAGACGACTTCTTGCTCGTAAGTGATAGCACCCATGATTGAATGAAGCGGGGATTTTCAGAAAATCAAGAAAAGGGGAATGTAATATAGAGAAGGTATGTAATTAAGCAAAGTAATGTATGTTTGTGTGTGAAATTATGAGGAATGGAGGGCTCTATTTATAGGTGAAAAGGTGTGAAAATAGATTAGGTTGTTATAGAACTATATATTATACTTTTCTCCATGTTGTATTAATGTATTGTCTTCTTTTGTTGACAAAAAATGACAACTTGATATTGCTTTGTGATAAAGTAAATGGTTACCTAGTTTGAAGTTAAGCTTGGTAGCTTGTCAACCGGGATTAGTTCAGGTGGTTAATGAATTCATTATCAAGGCAAGGTTTTTGGTTCAAATCTCGCTTGAATCTGCATGTGTTAAAATAAATTTTAAAAAAAGTTAAGCTTGGTAGCTTCCATTCTTTTTACAGAGCAATAATCTGGGTTCGAATTCCCCAAACTATTTGAGGATGTATATTAAAAAACAAAAAAACAAAACTTGGTAGATGAAAAAATGGGGTTAATTATTAATTAATTTCTAAAATTTTGAGTTATTTTTCGAAGTTAATTAATCTTTTGCAATGAATTCGATTTGTTCTCATGTTTTTAATAAGATTTCCTTAATTAATTCACATTCTTGCTTAAAAACAATGATAAAATAATGTTCGAACCTACAAACATAAGTCATGAATCTAGTATGAATTGATTCAATTTTTAGCAACTGAGTCAAAAATCCAAAAAATAACATGCAATTTCAAAAAATCAGAGAGGCCAACCAAGAACATCCCTTAATTTTCCTAACAAATATTATGTATACAGAGAATTTTTTTTAATGGGAATTGGGGATTTTGCATATTTCTAATTTTTCTAAGGGATTTGGGATTTTTCTTACTATTTATTGAATTATTCTTTATTCTGGGATATCTCAATGCTTTCTTTGTTTCTTAGATGGGATTATTCACTCTTTCGCATTTTATATATGTACATGATGAATTGCTCACTCTTTTGCCTTTTCTTGAATGGGATTTCTCAATGATCTTTCCCCTTGTATATATGTACATGATGAATTGCTCACTCTTTTGCTTTTTCTTGAATGGAATTTCTCAACTATCTTTCGTCTTTTATTCATGTACATGATGAACAGCTAGCTAATCTCCTTGTCATTCCTTGTCAATAGTGGATTTTGTTACTTGTCATTCCTTGTGAATCATTGTGAACTTAAATTTAAGGATTTTGTTCCTCTGTTTCTTGTCAGTAGTGAATTTTGTTCCTTGTCCTTCCTTGTAAATCATTGTGGACTTAAGATTAAGTCTCTGTTCCTTTTCATTGATTTAAGGATTCTGTTCCTTGTCATATCCTTGGATTTTGTTCCTTGTGAAGCCTTGCATTGGATTCTGTTCTTTGTTATTCCTTGTGAATCGTTGTGCACTTAATTGAAGATTTAAGGGACTTAATTGATGCATCTTTAAGGATTTTGTTCCTCTATTCCTTGTCATTTCTTGTGAATCCTTGAGTTTTGTTCCTTGTCATTCCTATTCTATTTTACTTGTGACTCGTGAATCATTGTGTGTTATTTTTCTTATAAATCCTTAGATCCTGTGGCTTGTTATTTGTTAGAAATTATTGTGAACTTAATTATTATATAGAGAGAAATTTTATTTTTTAAATCATCAGCTCCACTAACTTATAGACATTATTATTGTGGTTCACATTCATGCATACATAAATATAAATATATATAATGATAAAAGTCGGTTACCACTTTCCATGCAATGCCAAGAAAAAACAATCATTTTAGTGTTAAATTAAGTCAAATTGTGGAGTAGGTACAAATTAAATAAATTAAATAACTTGATAATTATCCAAACTTTATTGTCACAAGCCGCCTCAATCATAATTCCTTTTCACGGAATAAAACGTACCAATTAAAATTAAGCGAATCGGGTCCATCACACGTTTAGCCACATGGTAACACAAAGAATTTTCCTCGAATATCCTTAAATAATTTATAAAATATCTAAATTGATGTCCCCACAATGAGACCGTGATATTTTTGGACTTTATTAATTGTTATCTTATTGCAACTTTATGGAAAAATCTTATATTATAAGATTTATTTTTGTATATTTATTCACTATGTTGCACGGACACGACACGATACGAACGCGGCGACACGGATTTTTTTAAAATTTTAGGACACGACACGGCTCCGACACGGCTATATTTTATATATAAATAAAAATACTTTATAAGTATAATCTATGTAACATAAAATATTTATAAAAATATATAATATTAAAAACTAAAATAAGTTTTGTTATTTCAATTTTCTCTCCAAAAAATTCAAATAATATTAAAAAAAGCATAAAAAAATGATTAAATTTGCCCCGCCGTGTCGAACACTCCACCTCGCCGTGTCCGACACCGTGTCCCTTTTTTTTTTTTTTTTTTTTCCGGACACTCCTTCAGCCGTATCCGACACGTGTCGGACACTGCACGGACCATTTTTTAGGCGTGTCCGTGCTTTAGAGTTTATTCATAATACAAGTGGTTTGACAAATAAATTTTGACCACCTAACCCGAAATTTGGTAGGTGGGAATATTATCAAACCAAATTATATTATATTCTCTCAATTTAATATAATTCAATATCCAGCCATAATTATATATCTAGCGATTCTTGCATAAAATTATTGTATTTATTGAGATTTTATGTCGAGAATTAAAATTAAATTGCAGGGATTTATTTCCATGAAGGAATTTGATAGTTAAAATAAAGATTAAAGATAAAATAAAGAAAATCATTTTGTACAATGTGACTAGTTCAAAGACATCATTATTCAAAGAATGACCTTAATTTTTTCCCCGGACAATTCCTCAAAAATCCCCAAGTGTAAACTGAATTTCCTTTTTACTCCCCCATTTTGAAAAAGTTCCTGTTCACTCCCCAATTCAAAAACAAAATTTTTTTTCACTCCCCAAGGTTGTATAATAATTCAGGAATTGCGTACAATTTTTAGGGAATTGCGTATAAAAATCCCGGAATCTCGTATATATTGCGTATAAAAATCGTATATACGAGATTCCGGGATTTTTATACGCAATTCCCTCAAAAATGTACGCAATTCCTAAAGACAATGTATGAACATGTACTATTTGTGGGGACCTAAAAGGAATTTTGTTTTTCAATTGGGGATTGAATGGGAACTTTTTCAAAACTGGGGACCTAAAAGGAATTTTTTCAACTTTTTGGTACTATTCAAATATTTTCCCTTTTTTCCCCTGCATCACGTGCATATTGATGGGGTCAAAATACGATCGTCACACGTTAGGACACGTGGCATCGCCGAGATGATGACATCTGTCTCCCCAAGGTTGCCCCTATCAGCACCCGAGCGTTAGGCCCCACGATCGCTGGGCTCAACAAGCGCAATCCATCTTCAGGAGTTAAGCCCAACGAGCGCTGTCTCCCACGAGCGTCCTACAACTAAACAGTTGGTACGCCCACGTGCCAAGGGAGCCCTCTTCGAGCGTCACACTCCCTCAGAGGGGCCTTTCCTTTGGTTCGTCACCTGAACTGAAGCCTCCGTTCCCCTCAGCGGATGTTTTGGCTTCCAGTACTCTAGGTTGTCACGAGCGCGCTCTCAAGCCCTCGTTACCAACCACCCACATGGCTCTCTGACACAACGTACATGCCCGCGCACCTGCCACTGTTGCCAGCACTAACCTTTAGCCGCTTTTGCAGAAGATTCCTCCTAGGTTTCTCTCTCACAGCGCCACGTGTTAGGGCAACATTCGGCCAGGACCACTTGAGGCAACTTACCAAAGGGCCCTTGACCCTCAACTATAAATAGCTAAGGTCATCTTCTACCTTGTTAAGTTTTCTTCACTTCTGCAACTGTGACTGAACTTACTCTTCTTCATACATTGAACTGACTTGAGCGTCGGAGAGCCAAACTGGGTATCACCCCCAGTTCCCCCAGCTTGGCCTTCTGACCTATTTTGTGCTTGTCCCAACAGGTAGAACCCACTCTCACTTTTTCGGCGAAGCTCCGGTGGTTTCCTCCACAAATATAAATTGTAAAGTGATCGGATTCGGACCCATACATTCCAGAACCCATCACATATATACATGCATCTCTTATATAATAATAGGCTATTTATCATGTCAAAAAAAAACAAAAAGAAGGCGATTTATGTCTAATTATCTTATATTTAAAGTCTAATTATAACACAACCCATTTAAAATAGAAATTACATTTTAGTTTACGTAAGTCTTATTTAGTCTAAGTTTCTTAACGGAATTTATAAAATTATACTTATGCCCTTAGATATTTGTATGAATGTTACATTGAATATATGATCAAAATTACAAAATTATCCCTAAATTTTACAAATATATATAAACAAAACGATCCTTACAAATTATGGGTTTGACAATACAATCTCTCAAATCACAAAACAAATTAAAAAATCGAGAGTATTTTTGGAGTTGACATAATGGAACCCTAATAGATGTCGGGGACCACAGGCGATTCTTAAAAATTAGAGATTAAAATGTAATTTCTCGATTTAGATGGATTGCATTATAATTAGAGCTAAATAAAGGGTAGATAATATAATTATCTGATAATAATATTGGCTAATTATACTTTAATTATTACTAATTATAATATATATATATATATATATCAATTTATTTATTTATTTTTATTTAAAATGAAGAGGATAATATTAATAACACCATCAAGGGTATTTCCGTCATTTCACAAAGGAGTTATCTGGATCATGCGCACATGATTGCTACGGTGCACCTTCTTTCTCGAGTCTTGGCATCACAATCCAATTCTTTTTGGCTTTACCAAGAATTACACCAAAACCCACTCTTCAAAACCCTAATTAAACAAATCCCCAATTTCTCTCAAAAACCCTTCTAAACCCTAAATCCATTTTGTAAGCAAAACCCATTAATTTGAATAATTTCGTTCATAGATCAAGCACATACAGTCCCGTATAGTTGGATACAGGAATCAATTATTTGGTGGGGTTTTTTAATTTGACTGGAAAATGTCGGCGAGGAGGAGGGCCGGGGAGGAAAGATTGTACTACAGTCCTCCGGCGATGAGGAGGCAAAACCAGCAACAGCAGCAATTGAAGCAAAAATCTGCAGCTACGTCATTGCCCGAGAAGAGAGGATTTGGGTCGGATTCGTATTTGGATCGGTTCTTGGAGCATACAACTCCAGCTGTTGCTGCTCAACATTTTCCCAGGGTAATTGTTTCTGTGTTGGCAATGATAGGTGGCTTGTTGTTTTCTACTGTTTTTTGAACTTTTGAGGGAGTTTGGTATGTGGTTGACCCCTCAATTTGATGTTTTTATGCAACTTTAATTAAGTAGGTTGAATAAAGATGGAGCTTATTTGGGCAATGAGATTGATTTGTCTAGAAGCTGTTGAAAACTAGAATTGAATCTCTGTTTAGCTATGTCTTGATTAATTTCTCTAGACTTGTGCAGAAATGGCATTTATTACTTTTGATAGTTTATTTTGAATAATTTATGAATTGGCTTTTCTGTTTAGTGTAACTTTGATTTGGCATTGGATTTAGCTTTGTTGAAACTTTAGTTGCTGATAAAGTTTACTACATTATGGATGCTACCTTTGAGATCTAATTTAAGACGTGTGACAATGTGCAGACAAGTATGAGGTCTTGGAGAAACCGTGGTACTGAGTTCCATCCATTCTTCATTCTTGGAGATCTTTGGGAATCTTTCAGGGAGTGGAGTGTTTATGGAGTTGGAGTTCCTCTTCTTTGGAACGGGAGCGATTCTGTTGTACAATACTATGTACCATCCCTCTCTGGTATTCAACTGTATATAGATCCCGCAAGCCGTGTCATGGAACAAAGGTGAGTGTTCTGATCGTCCTTTTTCCTCGTCGTCAGTGGCGGAGCCAGAAATATAATTCAGGGGGGTCGACCAAAGCATAACACTATATTGACTCTTACTAGTATTAATTTTAACTTTGGTGAGGGGGGTCAAAAATAATTTTTTTTTGTAAAATTACAAATGCATTTAATCATTTATCTATATAACTATATAATAAATTTAAAAAAAAAAAATTTGAGGGGGGTCAATTGTCCCCCCTAAATTGCATGTGGCTCCGCCACTGCTCGTCGTTCTTTTTCTTTTAGATCTTCAACTCAGTTTCTTGTATTGGTAAAATTTAATCAGGAGACCTGGTGAGGAGAGTGATAGTAATTCATCCCGGGAGATGAGTAGTGATGGGGACAGTGAATGTGGGACTGATAGAGGAGCCAGTAATAGTCGGGATATTAGCAACCCTCCTGGCTTACTTATTTTTGAGTATTTCGAGAGGGAGCTTCCTTTTCATCGAGAGCCATTAGCTGATAAAGTAAGCAATATCCTCTTCTAGCAAAATAGAATGTCTTAAGATGTTTTGTCATCAATGTAGAAGTTTTATGGTTTGTTTGTGTTCACCAGATGTCGATTCTTGCTTCTCGTTTTCCTGAGCTAAAAACTTATAGAAGCTGTGATCTGACACCATCAAGTTGGATTTCTGTGGCTTGGTAAGCTTTTCCAATGACACGAATATTTCTTGGCTCTGATATTTTTCAAACGTAACTGATAGCTCATAGAAGCTGACGGTGTGTTATTATGTAGGTACCCGATATACAGGATACCTGTAGGGCCCACTCTGCAAAATGTTGATGCTTGTTTCTTAACTTTCCATTCGCTTGCAAAACCTGTTAGAAGTACGTTTGCTTGCTTGCTTGTTTTTCTTTTCTCATGCAATTTGGTGACATTCCCGACTCAATTTGAGGTTCATTATCAAGATGGCAAAATGAATATTTGCGTGTAAAATCAGTCTGACAACAATTTCATCTGTACAGGCGGCGAAGGGGTGCATGATGTCAGCAGCAAGCTCTCACTACAGACATTTGGACTCGTCTCATACAAGTTTAAAGTCTCGGACTGGAACAGCAGCGGGGTTTATGAGGGCCAGAAGGTTAACTCTCTCCTACGAGCTGCTGACAACTGGCTCCGGTCATTGCAAGTCAACCACCCCGATTACAATTTCTTTACATCCCACAACACATTCTGGTCATAGAAAGGCTACATTCTCTTCCAACATTTCATCCTTACTGCATTGTGAGGCATGCGAATGCGAAATGTTGATTTGGCAGAATGACAACGGGCAGCCTAGTAAGTAGCTCCGGTGCGGGCCCCACAGGAGAAATGGAGATGTGGGGCGAGTTTTGTGGAACTTTCGTGTGATGAATGTGTTGTCTGATTGACTCTTTTTAGGATGAGTCGAGGCATAACTACTGTGACTAGTTCTCGAGATGATGACGAATAGTATAACTTGTATACAACACTTTTGGCTTTCGTGTAACCTTATAGAGTGTATGTCTATAACTGTGGTGCCATGACTATGAGGTTGTTTTGTGAATTAGAAGCTCTGCTTCTTGAGACCAGCTCTGCAGGAACAGGTGTGTTTACTGCATTCTCATTCTGCCGGGGTGACTATGTACTGTTATATGGAGCAATGAACCGTTTTGCCATGTTATGCTACCAACTTTTGTATATATATGTATATTTGAATGAGTTGCAAGTTAGATTATATATTATGCTATCAAGATCTTTCCAATGTTATTATACCTTTATTCAGCAATGTACATAGATATAACCGAGCCATTAGATCATGAAAAGAATAACAATATTATCTTCATATCTTACTCGGGAATTTGAACTCGAGATCTCTTTTCTATCTTGCACAAAATCGAACCATTGGCTCGGATTCAATGTTGATAAGTTGGTGCAAAACTTCTCAAGAGAGGAAAGAGCTTACCACTTTAACCTGAGAGCATCAACCTTTGCTGCTTTTATCTGGCAATGGAAGTTTGAACTAATCTCTAAAAGCAAATGCATAGCATATAATTACATACATAGTTTTACTTATGACGGTAGATACGTTTTGCATACATAAGGCCTCGGCCGGGGTACAACATAAGTGGATTTTTATTCTCCTCATTTTACTAATAACCCCCAAAACTAGATCTCCATTCCTAAACTAGGGTGAGCGCTACGAGAGCTACATACGGCATCGCTTGCTCATAAGCTACCATCAAGAAAAGTAGACAGCACAAGCCCATGGACAAATTCGCATCTTCGAGTTTTCTCTTTGATGTCTTCATCCGAAAGGGGCGACTGTTGAGTAACTCTGCTGTAAGAAGCAACAAAGATCAACATTACACCGTAATATACATGAATGTATGCAAACTCTGAGTGTATGCGAACTCTAAATTAAGCCGTTCTGTTTTAGCTTGAAAAGGCAGAAATTGAGTTTAGCTGCCACTAGTTCAGGTAAGCTAGGAGCTAAAAGCACCTCCACTTTTTACCAAGTGCTTTCTCTAACATCATAAGCAAAAGTTTTAGTTGTTTAATAACTCAAAGACACATGCCATACGCACGACAATAAATAATGAGTTAATAAATTGTTTGTACCTCTCCATGGAACCATCAACAGATCTCTTCGCCTTTGAGCTAGCCTCAATTGACGATAAAGGGTGAAGGTTAGAAGATTCATCAACCACAGGCGAATTGTACATAAATGAGGTTAATAGTGGATCAGGTTCTGTATGTGATGAAGAAACTGGAAATGAAGATCCACCAAGAAAAGAGTGCAAATTCCCTTCCCTCAACTCTTTTCGTAGCGTGGAAAATGACAAATTAGACCCCCCTCTACGGAATCTTCTCCTTCGCTGCACGTAATACTCTGGTAAAGGAGAAACATGATACGATTTGAAAAATAGCAGATAATCTGATAGCAAGGATAGAAAAGCTACAAATACTAAGAATTGTTTGACGAAAAAGGATATTTTAAGAAGATTTCCATGCTGCGTTGTTAAATGGCGAATTAAATCCGACCCCACTCTTTTGGAGCAAACAGGGCACACCTACATAGATGAAAAATCCATTGAAATGTTAACCAAATAGTAAAATAAGGAACTCTTTAGCAACAAATGCATTATTAGATACGGAAAAGAAGGAAAATTAGTGATGAAATACCCCATTCTTGGCTTCGACTGCATGTTCATCATCAATGTGACAACAAAGCCCAACCGTATCAAACTCATCAGCACAAAATGGGCATAGATACTCAGGCCTCTGCTCCTCTACCTCGTCGTATTCTTCTCCATGATATACATCTGCACCGTACTCTCCAAATGAAACAAAAGCCATCAGGTTCACTCTTCAAACTTATAGATCAAAAATATGAATCCTTACAGATAAGGACAGTCTGAAACGCCTTTGTGTATCATTACGAGAATAATCTAAGAAAACAAGTTCTTGTATCATAATTTACATCTTGCACGACAAACAAGAATTCTAAATTCTGTGATATATACAGGTTTTCTTCCCATTTCTTTAACAAAAGCTGAAACTTTGCAATTAAGAAGTAAGAACCCTAATCGAGCTCCACCAAAAGAAGAACCAAACAAGCATTCCATCAGGTCGAAAGTTCACAACTGCAAATTCACAAGGATGCAAAATAAACACATAATTCCGAATTAATTAAAGGAAACATACATACCCAGGTTTCTCTCTACAGCCACAAGAACTTAAAGGGATTACCAAAGAAAAATTTTCAAACTTCCATCCATATCATACATCCAATTTTTCGAAAAACGAAGAACCCTTTTCATAAAATCATGATTTCATCAAATTACCTCCTGAAAATCACATCTTTCCCTAAATTCTCCCCAATTCATAAACCAAAAATGAAAAAAAACCCATCTTTTTCCACAGGGCAAACGTGAAATTACTTGGTAATACAAACAAACCTGATCGAGATTGATATCGCCTCGCATAATTCGAAACGCGGGTCCACGAATCTGAGTCCATTCTCCGTTCAAATTCAAAATTCCGTCAAAAATTCCAAGCTTTCGCACTCAGAATTCTGCAAAACCCTCTCCCACACACACACACACAAATTCCTCACACTGTGTGAGAAATGAAGACGTGCACCTACATATGTATGTAAATCAATCACGAAAGTTGGAGAAAACAGAAGAGAGGGCTCGGAGAAATTATTGATTTGAGAAAAAGAGCCAAATATGAAGCCCTCCCTACCAAAATTTCGGACAATGTGAGAGACTCTCAGATTTATATACTATTTCGGTTTTGCAGGACAGGGCCTGCGTTTGCATTAATTTGCAATAGTGCCACCACCTACCTAAGCTGTACAAATTATGCTCCATAATGTACAACTTTTCGTTTCTTGCATTTTATAGGTGGATTAGACTTTAGAAAAGACGGGAAATTCTAGTTCAAATCCAACCGTTCTAACCCAACTAATTATAATGATAAATATATTATATTTGTCATGTGATTTATTATTCTATCTAAATTTTTCATCAATTTCACGAGAAATATAAGACACTCGCTCCCTCAATAGACTAGTTTGATCGAACCAGGTTCCCACTAAAATTAGCAATATTCTTACATTTTCTTGTAGATAGATAGTCCATAGTTTAAGAAAGTTTTAAATATGACTGATTAGACATTTTTGTCTAATATAATTTTGTCTAGTGTCGCGTAAGTTATTCGAGTTTGAACCACTTTATTTTTCGGCCCATGTTAAAACCGTTATTATTAGTTGATTAACCTCTATTATGAATTAAGGAAGGAGAGCGTGATTACTGAGATTAAAATTAGGTGAAACTATAATTTATTCAGAATAAATATAATGCACCACCAAGTGATGTATCTTAACAATTTGGCGCTATGTTAGCAAAAAAGAATAAATGTAATGTAATATATCAAACGCAATATTAACTACAATTTTATTGAAACTTTTTCTATAATTTTTGTCCTATCGTTCTAAAAGAAAATTTTAATTTGAACTAATAAACCCGATCGAAATTAGTCCCAAAAATTAATCTTGAATAACTATCCCTTAAGATTATATGTATTTTGACAAAGAAAATAAAGGTATTATGTAATGTCACATATTTCACATTTCAAATTCAATAAAAATAAACACATGAAATTACATGACGTAGGCACTGGCGGAGCCACGTTCAGAAGAGGGGGTGCAATTGACCCCCTCAACTTCAATTTTTTTTTTTTTATATATATTATTATTATATATATATATATAAATATATAGATATATGTATGTAATTTTATGCGATTTTTCATTATTGACCCCCCTCATCAAAGTTAAGATTAATACTAGTTAGGGTCAATATAGTAAAATATTGATAATTGAGACCACACAAATAATATATGAGTTATATGCACCAAACTTTAGAAATGGACATAAAAAAACCTCATGTTATACAAAATATCATAGAAAACCTTGTGTTTTTCTTAATTTTGTACAGAAAACCTTATGACTCGGATTCAACGAATTTTCTTTACAAAAATATAGTTTTTGTACCAATTTTGCCTCAATATTTAAAAATTTTCTAAAATAGATTGTAAAATAATTTATTTTAATGTGTAAATGTTTACCCATTAATTTTTCTTTAATGTATGTTTTCTACCAACTTTTGATTTATGTCTTTCCTTTCATGTTTTACTTCCCGATAAAAAATTTTGTGGTATTTATATTCTTCATTTATTTCCTGTATATACCGTTTTCAATATTTTCTATTATATTCTATTATATTTCTTTGTAATTTTCTATTTACAAATATTTTTTGTCTAATTTTTGCTTTTATTTTCGTGGGCAACACGTATGACTCAAACAACGTGTAAGAATTTTTTATGTTTATTTTTATAAAACATATAATTTTTTATGCTAATTTTTGAAACATAGGGTTTATCTTGCATTTTCGATATTTGACAAGGTTTTCTATATATATATATATATATGTGGGGGGGGGGGGGGGGGGGGGAGGGAGCCTAATATGACCCCCCTGAATTAAATTTCTGGCTCCGCCACTGGACGTAGGCATGAAAGAAAATTTGTATCACAAATCAAATTCAAAATCAACTATATAAGTTTATCATATTTGTTTTTAAATAGCCTGATTTGAATGGATGAGATTAGGGATGTATACGAACCGAGCCGGTTCGCGAGCTTATCGAACCGAGCTGGTTAAAGTTCGAATTCGAATTCGAAAAGTTCGAGCCGAGGTCGAACCGAGCCAAGGTTCGAACCGAACTCAAACTCGAACCCGAACCTTTTTACTCTTGTTCGTGGCTCGCGAGTCGGTTCGCGAGCCGACCTATTATATTTAAAAAAAATTAATATATATATATATATATATATAATATTTTATTTTTGATTTTTTTTATAAAGATTATATCTTGGGTTCGAATTCGTGACCGAGCCGAACCGAACTCGAACCAGTGGACGAACCGAACCTCGAATCAAAAAAATAGAGTTCGTCGAACTCGAACACGAGCCCGAACCTAGCAAAATAAGTTCGAGCCAAACCTCGAGCCAGAAAAAAACAGCAAAGTTCGGTTCGCTTCGGTTCGTATACATCCCTAGATGAGATAAGAGAAAAGAAAATCTTTTGTCCTGATCACGCAAATTGGGCCATTATCAATAAAGGAGGGGAAATGGATCATTATAATATAATTTAGACCTAATAGACCACGAAGGTTCAAAAAGTAATTATCTATTTAATTCATTAAGCTATAAAATAAAATAACAAAGTAAAAATGACCAGAAAATAAGATAAAATAGCAACGGCCCAATACAGAAAAGTAAAAGGAAGGTTTGGATTATATATTTGAGCCCAATAACAATAAGATGGATTTTCTTATTACTTGGGCTTGGAATATTTCAATTTATAAAGAAAAAACTTAAATTCGAACTTAAATTATTTAAAAGTTCAATTTATGCGTGCCATCTCCTCAAGTGAGAGTTATGCTAATCTTCTCTGTATTGTGCTATATATAATAGTATAGATAATGCATTTTAAATAAATTAATTAATCGTGATTTTTTTAATTAATTAAAAGAATTTTAAATCACATGTTATGATACACGATACTTCCAAAAATAGTATTTTACTGTGTCGGATATTCGTATCGAATAACATGTCCGATACTCCGTATGTAAAAAATTTAAGAAAAAATCCGATATCACTGTATTATATTATGTTATATTCGTATCCTCATATCCATATCCGTGCATGATAGATCATTTGAAATAATTTTTCAAACAAAAAATAAAATAGTATTAAATTCAAATTCTATAATTCAATATATAAAAAATTTAATTCATATGATTTTATTATCCTGAGTTGGAATAACCATTTATAATGTTTTCTTTTCCTTTTTTAAATAATTTATGCAAAATTTAAGAAATTAATTATATTAATACAATTTGTTTTTTAAACATTCACACCCTCAGAGTTGTTAGAGAAATTCGAACCCTTAATTATTGTCTTGATGAAAGAGTTCTTAACCACTTGAATCAACGATTGTTGGAAATTATATTAAAACCAATTGAAGGCTATTGAATGCATTTATAGACTATAGTGAATGATTAGTGATGCTAGAGGAAAATTTTATACTAGTGCCCAATAGTATTATGTATGACCCAATCCATTTAAGAAGCAGTTGGGACTTGGGAGTCATGGATAGCCGTTGGACGCAGCAAGAGGTTTCGACCCACCTAATAGATGGGCTGACCAGCAGATCGTGGCCCATCGGGAGAGCCCAAAAGGTTACGTATAGCCCTAACAGTTCCCTTTGATTCTAGGGGATTGTTCTAGTTAGTGAATACCTGACAAAACTTTCGGATAGATGTTGGAATTCAAACAGTTCGGCCTCACCTTCGGGGGTTGTTCTAGTTAGTGAAAACATGATAAAACTTTCGGATAGATGTTGGGATTCAAACAGTTCCGCCTCCCCCAAAAGGCGATACATACTATCTGGTGCTTCTCAACTGCTCACCTGAACAGTTACCACTTTCTCTGATCCGTGACTTCCTGCTCCCTTTTATTATAAAGGGATTCCTAGTAGCTTCATTATTCCACTTTTGACATACCAAAAGTTCACATACACTCACAACATCCGGTAATACTTTCTGCTCAAGCTCTTAGCATCCCAAAAACTCTCTACTCAGCATTTCTTTACGTTGATTATAGTTCGTTTCATTATTTTTACAGTTTTTCCTATTACTCTTGTGTATTGATCATCTATTCAATAATTAGTGATACTAAAAACGGCAAGTATCACTTGGCGCCGTGTGTGAGAACATTTGAGAGTCTACATGGCCAATAGATATTAGACAAAAAGGTAAAATGCAACTAAAAAATTTGCCACTTAATCAATCATGCGGCATTATATATATAGGGAAAATTACATTATACTACCTTGAGGTTTGCCATAATTACAAATAGATCCCTATTCTTTGCGTAATTACATTAAAGACCCTAAAATTTCACATCCGTTTGAGGTCCATAACGGACGTTATTGTTCCGTCAGGGTCAACGGTTGACCGGTCCGAAATACAGGGACTTATTTGTTATTGAATAAACTAAAGGGATTGTTTTGTTGGTAAATTCAAACATCAAGGACCTATTTGTAATAATAATTTAATATTCAGGGGTATTTCGGGCCGGTCAACCGTTGACCCTGACGGAACAGTAACGTCCGTTATGGACCTCAAACGGAAGATAAAGTTCAGGGACTTCAATGTAATTAAGCAAAGAATAGGAACCTATTTGTAATTATGGCAAACCTCAGGTAGTACAATATAATTTTCCCTATATATATATATATCCCCAACAAAAAAGGGGGAGTGGGTAATTTTCTAAAATCACAAGTTACAGATATATCTGAGACGGGATGATAAGTTATCGCCACATAAGAATTAATAAGAAATATAAGACTTGTCAACAAGTACATATAATATATCATCTAACAATTGATAAATCACTGCTTTTGAGCTGCTGCATGCGCTCTAATAGGACGACTAGCCAAAGGCTAAATGATTGAAATTAATGATAAAACAGATTTCATCTGATATAATAGTTGCTTCAAGAACAAGATGTTTATTTTATGCCACACGTACAGTAGAACCTGATCAACACAATCTTGGCACAAAAAATACAATTTTTACTAGTTTCAAAGTTTCCACGAAATGCATGTAAATTGCACTTCGATACAGCCAAAAAATGTCCACGGAATACAATCAATGAATCAAACAATACTGCAATGTTCAGAAAAAAAAAAAAACAGAATTCTTGTTCTAGAAAAAAGAAACAGAAAAGAGTTCAAATGCAATGTTCAGAAAAGAAATAGAATTCTCGTTCTGGAAAAAAGAAACAGAAATGAGTTCCAATGCGTGCTCAAGAACGGATGTTCCTCAATCTTCAGAATCTCTCCATGGCGTTCCTCCGCTGCCTAATCACCTTACGCCGCCGCGCCGTGCTCTGCCGCTCCTTCCGCCGCCGCGCCGTGCTCCGCCGATCCTTCCGCCGCCACCACGCGTTCCTCCTCCGGCGGGAAGTCTTGTCCGTCACAGTTCGGAAAGTCTTGTCCGTCACAGTTCGGAAGCAGATGTAGCACCGACTACAACTATAGTCGTAGTCCCTGTGACGATCTCCATTGTGGGATATTAGAGCGTTTTTGGAGGTGAAAACTTTTGTTGAGTTATGGTGGGGGCATCTGTAAATCTTGGAGTTGGATTTGTTGTTTTTCGCCATTGTTGATCGATGAAAGTGGGGTCTGATGTGATGTGATGGGATATTGTGCTTACTGTCAACTGTGTAGCTATCTATATATAGACCTGAGGATTCAAGAATGTCCAGAAGTCTTGCTCCGTTACCGTCAAGAAGTCTTGCTACTTGCTCCTTCACTGTCAAGAAGTTTTGCTCCGTTACTCAAGTCACCGTTTATAGTCGTTAGTCGTTTATTCGTTTTTTTGGTTTAAATTTAATGTTTTCTTTTCTCTCTCTCTCTCTCTCTCTCTTTTTTTTTTTATGTGTCATATTTATGAATTCATGTTTTATATAAAGTTTATCACACTTATTTAACTCAAAGGAAAATTCATATCTTATAAAGAAAAAATTACATTTTTTGGCCTATAAAATTTAGATCGATTTTTTTTTTTAATTCTATAAATTTTTTGGTAATTCTACTCATTTTAATTTCGACGGAATTGGTCCTAAAGTACAAAAGGTTCCATTTTAGTTCATATTCCGTAAGGTTCCGATAGAGATTTCAAATTAATTATTTTTTTCATTTCTTTAGCTATATACATATTAAAAATTAAAAGATAATACAGATATGATTATATGTTATATTATTATAATATATTTTAACTTTGAGTTTTTTAATTCTAATTAAATAAGATATTGTTCAAATTACTTTCGAATTTTAGTTAGATACTATACTGGTGAATAAAAAATTGCAAGCTCCAAAATATATTAATTATTTTTAAAATATAAATATTAAATAAAAAGTATGATATGTTTCAAAATATTCTAATTAAATATTATATTGATGAATAAAATATATATATAAATCCAAAATAGTATAGGTATTTTAAAATATAAATATACATATCAAAATTTACTATAATCATTGATATGGGTAAATCCCGGATTAAAATATCTATATAAATCCAAAATAGTATAGGAATTCCCTCGCTTAAGACAACACATATACCAATAGTCTTGAAAGTCTTATCTACTTATTTTGCTTAGTCCCACATATCTCGACCCAGTGAGGTCCTCGACCCAAAGGCATTATCAAGACAAGTGTGTTCTCGATACAGGGTGCACGAGTAGAGGTGCATTAATGCGGACGTCTCTCTCTAATTAAGTGCATTAAATGCTCTCCTTACCTTGTACTTTTTCTGCAATCATCCTGACAAGGCATGTACGGGAGGTGGGAGGCCAGACTGTGAATGACTTGCGCCATGCTCCCCATATTTAGCAGACTTTATCTTTGACTGTGTGTACCTTCACATACAAGTCTCCCAACTATAAATATTCCTTTATTTATTACTAAGGTACGTTACTATTCAAACATTAAATACTTTCACACCAACTTTGCTCTTTCGACCCTGTTCGATCCAATTGTCTGACTTCAACGTTGGAGTGCCAAAACTTTTGGATACCCTATTTTATTTTATAATTTGGATAACCTATTTTATAATTTGAAAACTTTATAATACTCTATTTTATAATTTGGATACTCTATTTTATAATTTCAATACTTTGTTTTATAATTTGGATACTTTCTAATTAATATTTCAAAATATAAATCAACAATTAATTTTTACCCCACCATCCACCTATACAATATATATATATATATATATATATATATATATATATGTATATGGGGTATTATGTTAATAAAATGGTTTGTGTGAGATGAAAGAGTAATATGTTATGTCATTTTAGGTTTCTTCAAGACTATTTTTGTAATTTAGTCAAAAATAAAAAATCAAATTATTATAAATTTAAATTAGGGAGTTATATTAATATTTTTTCCATAAAGAAGTGAAGTAAAATTTATCTCCGAGCAGTATTGCCACATCCCCCTTCTATCATCTTATATATATGGTTTAAGCAAATTGAAGTTTGGGGGTAGGATCGTATGTGGGTTGACCAAATCCAATTGGGTCCCAAACATAGTCCTACAAATTTAACCTGGCATCCTCTCCTAAGTCCTAACTGAGTTAACTTTCTTTGGTCTTCCTGTCCACAACTAACATAACCAACGCCCCCTTTGCCGGCCACCGCCACCAGCCGCCGCCGATGGATCCCCACCGCCCAGATTGTCTTAGCCGCCCGCCTCCGCCGTCACCGGAGCCTGGTATCCCTCTCTCTCTATGTACATATACACACACATACAATCCAAATTATGTTTGACACTGGACTAAATTATTTTAAGTTGATATCGAACTAAACTGTTTTACTCTTTCACAAGAAAGTTCAAAATTATTGTATACTCTATAATGTATGCTTATTGCGATATGATTTTTAACCATCTGAGTTTTGTTAAATTACATTACTTTGTAGTTACGAGAAGTTGAATTAGAACATAAGGTGTTGATGTTTTTGACCTAACATATATCTAAATATCTGTGATTGGCAGATTGGGGTGAGCTTCACTATGACATTCTTTCTCTGATCTTGAAAAAGATGAAGCAGATAGAAGACTTTGTGGTTTTTGGTTCGGTTTGTAAATCATGAAGGGTTGTTGCCTGCGATAATAAGAGGTACTTACCCCCTCAAATACCATGGCTTATGCTCCAAGAGAATCCGGAGGCGGAGACTGAATACCATCGGCAAATTTACAGTCTCCAAAGAAGATATACTAACAAGTAACAAAGAGTCTTTATACCCCTGAATTGAATGATAAAAGGTGCATCGGATTAAACTACGGATGGGTCCTCACGGTAACGCGATTGGGTGGTGAGATGAATTTAGTCCATCCAATGTCGCGCAAGCAGATTGAGCTTCCTTCTCATACCACCATCGAGGGCTACAAAGATAAAGCAAATTGGCCGAGTTATATATTCTTGGGTAGTGTGGCATTGCGTGGCAACCCGTCAGAATCATCAGATTTTATTTATAAGATTAATTGTTAAAAATGTTTCCTTATTCGTATGGGATTAGGATCGTATGTGGGTTGACCAAATCCAATTGGGTTACAAACATAGTCCTATAAATTTAACCTGGGATAAACTCTCTCTGGGTCTTCCTGGCCACAGCCAACACATACCAACGCCCCCTTTGCCGGCCACCGCCGCCGCCTGATGGATCCCCACCGCCCAGATTGTCTGAGCCGTCCGCCTCCTCCGTCACCGGAGCCTGGTATCCCTCTCTCTCCATATATATACACACATACACTCCAAATTATATTTTTGACATACGACTACATTCTTTTAATTTGATATCGAACTAAATTGTTTTACTCTTTCACAAGAAAGTTGATTTAAAATTATTATATGTTCTATAAGGTATGTTTATTTCGGTATGATTTTTAACCATCTGAGTTTTGTTAAAAATTACATTAATTTATAGTTAGAGAAGTTGAATTAGATCATAAGGTTTGAATGTTCTTGAACTAACATATATGTATATTTATGTGATTGGCAGATTGGGGTGGGCTTCGCTATGATATTCTTGCTGTGATCTTGAAAAGGCTGAAGCTGATAGAAGAATTTGTGGTTTTTGGTTCGGTTTGCAAATCATGGAGGATTGTTGCCGTCGATAATAAGAGGAACTTAGCCCCTCAAATACCATGGCTTATGCTCCAAGAGGATCCGGAGAATGAACACCATCGCCAAATTTACAGTCTCTCCAGAGAAGATATACCAACAAAGAATCTTTATATCCCTGAATTGAATGGTAAAAGGTGCATCGGATTGAACTATGGATGGGTCCTCACGGTAACGCGATTGGGTGGTAAGATGAATTTAGTCCATCCAATTTCGCACAAGCAGATTGAGCTTCCTCCTCATACCTCCCTCAAGGGCTACTATGGTAAAGAACCTAATACCTCCATCGAGGGCTACAAAGGTAAAGAAGCTTGTCCGAGTTATTTGTTCTTTAGTAGGGTGGCATTGTGTGGCAACCCATCAGAATCATCAGATTTTATGGTGATGGCCGTTCATGGAACTGGCAACCATCTTTACTATTGGAGACCTGGGTGCAAATATTGGAATTTGGTTACATACCGTACCGGAACTGTAGAGGACCTGACTTGTTATGGGGATCAGTTTTATGTGGTCAGGAACGATGGTAAAGTTTTTGTTTTGAAAAAAGATCATGAAGGATCCATTGTTCCTCACTTGATTGGGAAGGTAGACTCCGAGGGATTATGTATTGACTCCCTGTATATTGTGGGTATATTGTGGGATCAACACATGGATTGTTAGTTGTAGCTCGAGAACGCCATAGCGAAGAAGAGGGAGGGGAGGGTTTTCGAGGGGTGGCCCCACGAAAAATTCAATCACAAGAAGATTCAGAAGATGAGGAAGAGGAAGTAGATTCAGAAGACGAGGAAGATGAAGGAGATGCAGAAGACAAGGAAGAGGAGGAAGAGGGAGTTTTATTAGATGTGCCACAGGAGGTACGAGATGAGACAATTTATGAATGGGACCGTTGGGGTGGTTCGGGAGAGGTACCAGAGGAGTTCCCAGATGAGGAGATTGAATGGGAAAGTTGGAGATATGCTTCCATTAAGTTTCGTGTGTTTGAATTGGATTTGATCAACTGTAGGTACAAGAAGACTAGAGATTTGGGTGATAGAGCTATTTTTGTGGGTCATAACTGCTCGATATGTTTCGAGTGTGTTTCTGAATTGCCGGGAATCAAATCGAATCATATATATTTTACGGATGATGATATTGAACAATATGTCCATTACTCTAAAGGAGGTGGAAGGGACATGGGCATTTACAGCTTGAAAGATGGACTAATTACACAATTTAAGATGGATGAATTATCACAACGAAGTAGAATTTCTCCCCCATTTTGGTTCATACCATCCCTTTGATTATTTCACAGACTTGTGTTTGTTATTTGTTTTTATGTTCGCTTTGAAACATGTAATATATATCCCACATCTCTATTGAAAACATATGTATAAGAAAGATTCCATTGCCCCGTGCACATTATCGATCAAACTTTGTATACTATCTGTTAGGGAGCATTGTAATACTTAGTGTCACTTGTTTTAAAAATCCAAAAAATGTTTCATACTTTAAAAAATCGTTGCGATAATAATCCAGTACGTTGCAACAATAGTCTCTTACATTGCAATAATAGTCCCGTCTTTAACTAAATAATGGAACTCTAGGTTAGAAATTCTTTTGAGATATTTTTTATATTTTATTAATGAAAAACTAACTAATTATAATTAAAAAAAACACATATATCTATTATTTTACTAATTTTACTTCAATTTATTTCCATTTCAATATCAATCGACATGTTAATTAATACTTATATCAAATTTTTACGTATTTAGTGTTTTTAATATTGTTACTTTTTGCGGAACATAATACGGAAAAGTGACGTTAGGAATTTAATATATTTATAGGCTTTTTTAAGTCTAAATCTAGATATTTACAGTGGATTAGACACTATAATGCATGGTCACGAATAGGACACGATACAAATACAACTTCATGGATTTTTTTTTAAATTTAGGACACGATACGACTATATTATATATATATAAATATATATATATATTAAATAATTTAAAATAAGATATCTATAAGAGTAATTGATATTACAAATTTAAATAAAATACATGCATATCAAACTCAATATTTAAAATCATTATAAATAACATGATTATAATTTGTGTGTCACGATGTTATGAAAAAAATTCAATATAAAAATGATAATAAAAAACAATATATTTTTTAATAAATCTATACAACTCTTTTTAGAAAAAATATATATAATCCTGAAAATATATATATTATTATTAACATGTTAATTGATATTGAAATGTAATTAAATTGAAGTAAAATTAGTAAAATAATGGATATCACTGGGTTTTTTTTTAATTATAATTAGATAGTTTTCAATTAAAAAAATATCGGAGAAATCCCGAAAACTCCCCAATGGAAACTCAAATTCCTCTTTGCTTCTCACTTTAAAAAATGTTCCTCTGAACTCCCCAGATAAAAATCAAACTTCCTTTTTACTCCCCATTTTTTTGACATGTATAAAAACTCAAGAATCGCGTACCCAATCCCCAAATCACGTAACTAAATCCCCAAATGATGTATTTGCCCCCAAATACATCATTTGGGGATTTAGTTACGTGATTTGGGGATTGGGTACGCGATTCTTAAATTTTTATACAACAATGGGGAGTTAAAGAGAATTTGGCCTGTCATCTCGGAGCAAACTGGAACTTTTTTGAAAGTGGGGAGTTAAAGGGAATTTTTTCAACTTATGGATACTATTCAAAGAAAACCCCAAAAAATATTTCAAAAGAATTTCTAATGGTATACAAGAACTATGCGTGATTTTTGTATTACTTGGTTAATAGTTCTGTTATCTAGTTAACGGCGGGACTATTATTGCAACGTATCAGACTATTAATACAACACACGTCCACATACTTCCACGCTTATCACAATGATTTTTTAAAGTATGAAACCTTTTTTATATTTTTGAAACAAGTAGGATTAATACTACAACGCTCTAAATCGAATGGGAACAAAAATGTAATTTTTTGCGGTATGCTATTTTCACGTTGTCAGTTTATTTCCCCACTTGTGGCTTCAACTTTAGAAAGAAAACACATTTCCTTGTTTAGTTCCAACGAGTTATTTAAGAATATTACCATTATTTTGTGGTCATTTTTTCAAGTAAATTGCATTTGTATCTCATATAAAGTTTAGAAAATTTGTATTTATTATGAGATGGAAAATAATATATCTATTTCTTTGTTCACTAGATTATTTTTGAGTTCGGATACTCTGAAAGTCCGAATAGAATAATTTTAAGAATTTAATTGTTCTATCCACAGGATAAAAGAAAATATAACCATTAATCTTCCCAACTTAGTTGTTCTATCTACAAGACAAGAAAAATATGGTCATCAACTAACATGGTTTAATAGTTCAACGTTACATTAATACTGAGGGCTAATCCCAGACATCCTTCTATTCTTTGGGGCTTAGTGTGCTTTATCCCCTAATCTTTGAATTGGTGTGATTGTCCCCCTAACTTTTGAAAAATATCATACTTAACCCATTTAGTAAAGTAGATCCGTACAAAGTAGATTTCGAATGTGTTAATAATATATATCAAATTGAAACTCTCGACACAAGGAACAAAACAATGGTTTCGAAACCAAAATTCGATAACTAACGAAGCAGAAATCACCAGTGAAAGACGATACATGACAGACGAAGCATTGTAACGGTTTTCGACGGCTAATAAGGTTGACCGGGGTATGGACTTTGTTCGCCTTGAAGAGAGAAACACGATGACAGTGGTCTTGTAGCTTGGGTGGCTGTGGGGGAAGGGAAATCGACGGTCAAAGTTTGTTAAAAGGGATTAAGTGTGATATTTTTCAAAAGTTAGGGGGGAAAATCGCATTAATTCAAAAATTAGGGGGCAAAGCGCATTAAACCCCAAAGGACAGAGGGTGTCTGGAATTAGCCCTAATACTAATATAACCGGATAACTCGTTTTAATATGTAATAATAGTTATACATCATTCATTCGAGGGATATACAATTAAAATTTTATGTAAGGATATATAGTTTTTTTTTCTGTAAAAGGCACACCCCCCCAAGTGGCCATAGAGATTTGAACCCGCATCATTGCCTTCGAGAAACAACCCTCGAACCACTTGAACCAATCCCTGTTGGCTTGTGTAAGGATATATAGTTGAAATCTTGTGTAAGGAATATTTAGATCGAGAGAGGGGGCTATTTAATGAATTTTATATATTAAATTTATTAGGAAAAATAATAAAAAGCTGTCACGCTATTAAATAAAAGGATTAATTATATTTAACGCATTTTGAAATTTCAAATATTATAATTGGATCCCTATAATTCATTTTATTACATTTTGATTCCTTATAAACTTGGTATTAAATAGAGTATCCAAATTATAAAACAGAATATTCAGATTTAAAAGTAGAGTATTATTTGCTAAAATTTGTGCGTGCGGTGGAGGGTGAAGGGGGTGGTGAAGCGTGTTGTTGGTAATGGTGGTGTTGCCGGTGGTAGTGGTGGTGGTGGAGTGGTGCATTGACAGTGGTGGTGATGGTGGTGCGATATTGCAGCTGGTGGTGGTGATCGTGTAAAAAACCAAACGTAAACAGAAAAATGTATAAAAATTATGTATGATTTGTGGGGAACAAAAAGAATATACAAATATTACTAATTATTTTAAGTTTTTAATGTTCTAAAATATCTCAGCCTTTAATTTTCAATTTTCAATATAATAGATCTAACTGTCCATATTTTAAGGGTATATATTGTATTAATCACAATATTAGAGGTATAATTGTATTTTCACAAACATTTATGATTAAAAATAGCAATCCTAGTTGCAGTTTGGGCGTGTGAGACCCCAATCATGACTTCAGGGTTTTCGGATAGGGTTTTTTGTGAAATATTTTACATGAAAGGGTCTAATTGACTTGATCTTTAAGCGTGCCCAAAACAAAAGGCCTTGATTAATCTAACTAAAATTTCTAAATCTAGACGTCCCTTTCATGCTGAACTGATTCGAGGAAGTCCAAAAGTCCATTTAATCATAACGATAGTGTTCTCAACCAAATATATCGCATTAAATGAAAACAACACTTACATGCGCTCCAAGCCCATGATTAATGAAAAGCCCGTCATGTTTTATGTTTTGACTCATCAACCTGGATATAATCATCCTGCACAGAACATCAATTTCATTTAATAACAAACCATGCAAATATATACATAATAAAAAGAAAAGAATAAGTAAAGTTTCACAGTGCAATGCAACTAGTCAATTAAAAAGCACAGCCTACCACCTTCGCCTCATCAATGAACGAATCATCCGTATCATACTCATCGTCATCTAGAAAAACATAAACTAAATTAGTTCAGCCAACAGAGAATTGTAGACATTATATCACCAATTAGGAACGTAGGCAGTAATCACCAATTAGGAACCCTAGACAGTAATCAGCACACCACACAGACATGGAATTCAGCCTGTTTCTGCCGTGTTCTATTAAGGGTCACCTCTAAACCGAAAAACCAAATGGAATAAATATACACCTAACTGTTAGAGGGTACAAAGACAGTCACCTTTTGGCTACGGAAAGGATGGCTCCTACACCAAATCCTTCGGCAGGATCAGCTTGGATTCCCCGAAGTTGTTCATTTGTTTCACGAGCAACCTGAAATTGACAGAACAATATAAGCATTTTGGAATAGAAACAATCATGAGGGAAGGGCCAAAGAAGACATAGGTTGATAAAGTCCAAAGGAGAAGTTACAGCAAATAATGGTATCATCAAGAGGGGGACTTACAACTCTTATTTTCTCTTCTTTGTCTGATATGCAAGGTAGTATACTAGTATTGCACCAAGAATATCAGCATAATGAGGAACAAGTTGGTCCCTTCCAAGTTTTACGAACTCATTGATCTGCAGCGGAGAGCATCTGAAGCTCAATCTGGACAAATCCAAACAACTCAACCTAATATTTCACTCTAAACTGGAACTGGGAAACCACTCAGTGCCTGGAAGCATGTGTATAAACACACTTACCCAGGTAATAGCAGTCAGTCGGGTAAATTCATCCGGGGGAAAATTACATCCAACTACCCTGAGGTTTGCCCTAATTACGAATCAGTCCCTCTTTTTTCGTTTATTACATATTAACCCCTAAAAATACTGTTTCAATTACATTTTAACCCCTAAAGAGGGACTGATTTGTAATTGAAACAGTGTTTTTAGGGGTTGATATGTAATAAATGAAAAAAGAGGGACTGAATCATAATTAGGGCAAACCTCAGGGTAGTTGGATGTAATTTGCCCATTCATCCGGTGAAGCTGCTCTTTGTACCAATATCTCCTCCATGCGACCGTAATCTACAGACTTCAAGGTTACGACTGCTTAATCAAAAGATTGAAATGAGCCATAGAATTTCATCGTAAACAAAGTAACAATAAAGCAAGCAATAAGGCCTATGATAATCCAAATATTAACATGGGATTCACAAAACTATCTCAAGCTCCAAAAAATGAAACAGCAATATATTACTGTCATCTTCAATTGGCAGTCCATAACATCTTAGACAGAGATGTTATCCTGGTTAAACACCATCTAACTCTGCTATTAGATGTTGCCTTACACCAATTAGTCGTACTGGTACAAAGATATGCGCATCTAGAAGTTGGTATTAAAAAAGGCAGGGTAATAGATGAATTACGTAGATATCATTACATGACTTATCAAAGGATATAAGCAAAAACTTCAAAGAGAATCCATCAATGAACCCGACAAATAGGACACACGGAAGTTTAACTTTCAAGCACCCCCAATGCCTAATTGAGGCAGTAATTTGAGCATCCTACTGGGGAACAGGATAGTCCCTTCAGATACAACTCACTATAACAAACGAAAACAAACAAAAAAAGCAGTATCACATATTTTTTAGTAGAATATAGGCATGCTCGACACAAGCAAAAGTCTAACTGGAGAGTTCTTATTTTTTGAAGAAATTCAGAAAGTGCTGAATCGGCTTGTTGGCGTATTTCATGGCTATGTTGAATAAGCCTGTGAGTTCATCATTAATGGGTCAAATGTATCAGGGAAAGAACACTAGAGCAAAGAAATTTCAGTCAAAGACACCTACCATCAAGAAAATCAGGAAGAAACCCCCAGCATATCAATATCAGGAACACTATCTAGAACAGTAATCCATCCAACCAAAAACTGGCGGCCATAAGGATTTAGGACATTCATTCTTTCTCTCAATAAAGGTATAAATTCTACGATGCCGCATCAGGTCAAAAGAGAGTAGCAGTTTAAACAAGTTGCTTAGTTTGGAAATCAATTTAAAAGCTATTTCCAGGGACCAGGTACTGAGAAAGGAACAAAAGAGCAAGACCTGAATTGATCTCTCTCAGTGACGATGTCCTGCATTCAAACAAACGATTAAAAGAAGCAACAAATTACTCTTCAATACTATCTAATATAATCTTGCAGATGAACCTTAGGTATTTATGGATAAAAGAACATTATACCTTCACAAGCCTATCTAGGGCATCATTCTTTACATTGGCATCTGAATCTGCTGAGAGCTTACATAGCGCATCAAATATTTGGTTGAAGAACACTATGAAATCACCTCTCACAACCTACAAATTAACAACAATGAGCTAAAATGCATACAGGGAATAGGAATATAATACAATTTTTTTACTTGTGCCCAAAAAAGAAGTTATTTACTCACCTTTGCAATGTTATATAGAGCTTCACACGCATAATAACGAACTCCGCTATCTTGATCAGAAAAGGGAAAAATGCAAAATCGGGACAATAACTGACCCCTACTAGCAATTTTAGGACACCAATTTCTCCGGCGACAAAAGTGTCCAATAACTCCCAAAATGTGTCAATTTGAGGACAATGCTCGCCGGAGTTCGCTGACAAGGCATCGGAATGCTGATATGGACATCTACAGTGTACACGTGGAAATGAGTCAGCAGCCACGTGTACACTGTAGATGTCCATATCAGCATTCCGTGCCTTGTCAGCGAACTCCGGCGAGCATTGTCCTGAAATTTACAAATTTTGGGACTTACTGGCACACTTTTGTCACCAGAGAAATTACTGTCCCGGAATTGCTAGTAGGGGTCACTTAGTGTCCCGATTTTGTCATTTTCTTTATCATACATTAATCCACTCCGTGAATAACACTTTTCATGACAAACATGAAGGAGAGTAGTTCAAGTAGTGCAAAACCTCAATTCAGATGATGAAAATAAAGGCTATCTTATCTCTCTACTACAAAAACCAGTAGCTAGTCACTACAGACCTATCTTCAAGCTGCCGGAGGGTAATCGTACGTCCCATCATCATTTTGATCATCATCTCCATCCCCCTCAAGTGGTACAGTAATATGCCTTAAAGTATGGAAACAGGGGAATTAATAATTAGTGATACACTTGATAGTAATATATTTTATTGAATTTTTTATGGACGCCATAGCAAGTGAAGACCCTAGACACTTATATAAGCTCAAGAAAGCTCGAAATTCAGTCGAACGTGAGGTAGCTTAGGGTTTGAACGTGAAAGGCTATGCTCATTGTGTCTCAATTATGTGGACGAGCCGATGTCGTCTCGCGTATTGTGTCGTGATTCATCCACATGGAAGCTCTACTTGACATGGATGCAAGATTTTTTTTGTTAATTTGGATATTGAAGTATTGCATTTTTCAGTACTAAAATTCACATGGGGTCTTTGCTTTCATAATTTGTGTTTCATCTCATATTTCACTCATATACATAGAGATACATAAACTACATAGAGCTATATAAAGTTAAAATAGTGAAACTTCGAAGGTTCCTAGTTAACCTATGCCGAACTATAAGTCTATAACATTACAAAGCTACATTTCTTATATTAATCTACTACGTAAAGAACACTTTCGTGACATACCTGAAGGTGGTCTCTCGCAGGGCAATCTTCAAGCAGCCGGCGTGTAATCGTATGTCCCATCGTCATTTTGATCATCATCTCCATCCCTTTCAATCAGGTTATGAGTCATTGGCGTAGGGTAACTGTACCCTTCGTCGCCGAAGCTTTGACTACCATTTGTCGGAAAAAAGCACAAATTCCTCTTGAATTATAGTAGTCTCAAATGAAATGTAGTTCGATTTCCAATTACAAAGCTACATTTCTTATATTAATCTACTACGTAAAGAACACTTTCGTGACATACCTGAAGGTGGTCTCTCGCAGGGCAATCTTCAAGCAGCCGGCGCGTAATCGTATGTCCCATCATCATTTTGATCATCATCTCCATCCCTTTCAATCAGGTTGTGAGTCATTGGCGTAGGGTAACTGTACCCTTCGTCGTCGAAGCTTTGACTACCATTTCTCGGAAAAAAGCACAAATTCCTCTTGAATTATAGTAGTCTCAAATGAAATGTAGTTCGATTTCCAAACACTAATCCTTCATGTTTGTAACGGAAGTGTTCTTTACGTAGTAGATTAATATAAGAAATGTAGCTTTGTAATGTTATAGACTTATAGTTCGGCATAGGTCAACTAGGAACCTTCGAAGTTTCACTATTTTAACTTTATATAGCTCTATGTAGTTTATGTATCTCTATGTATATGAGTGAAATATGAGATGAAACACAAATTATGAAAGCAAAGACCCCATTTGAATTTTAGTACTGAAAAATGCAATACTTCCATCTCCAAATTAACAAAAAAAACCTTGCATCCATGTTAAGTGGAGCTTCCATGTGGATGAATCACGACACAATATGCGAGACGGCATCGGCTCGTCCACATAATTGAGGCACAATGAGCATACCCTTTCACGTTCAAACCCTAAGCTACCTCACGCTCGGCTGAATTTCAAGCTTTCTTGAGCTTATATAAGTGTCTATGGTCTTCACTTGCTATGGCGTCCATAAAAAATTCAATAAAATATATTACTACCAAGTGTATCACTAATTATTAATTCCCCCGTTTCCATACTTTAAGGTATATTACTGTACCGCTTGAGGGGGATGGAGATGATGATCAAAATGATGATGGGACGTACGATTACGCTCCGGCAGCTTGAAGATAGGTCTGTAGTGACTAGCTACTGGTTTTTGTAGTAGAGAGATAAGATAGCCTTTATTTTCATCATCTGAATTGGGGTTTTGCACTACTTGAACTACTCTCCTACATGTTTGTCATGAAAAGTGTTATTCACGGAGTGGATTAATATATGATAAAGAAAATGACAAAATCGGGACACTAAGTGACCCCTACTAGCAATTCCGGGACAGTAATTTCTCTGGTGACAAAAGTGTGCCAGTAAGTCCCAAAATTTGTAAATTTCAGGACAATGCTCGCCGGAGTTCGCTGACAAGGCACGGAATGCTGATATGGACATCTACAGTATACACGTGGCTGCTGACTCATTTCCACGTGTACACTGTAGATGTCCATATCAGGATTCCGGTGCCTTGTCAGCGAACTCCGGCGAGCATTGTCCTCAAATTGACACATTTTGGGAGTTATTGGACACTTTTGTCACCGGAAAAATTGGTGTCCTAAAATTGCTAGTAGGGGCCAGTTATTGTCCCGATTTTGCATTTTTCCCATCAGAAAAGGAATTCAAGCCTGGTGGAACAATTTGCTGGAAGCCCCAAAAGGAAAGGAATAGGAATCAAACAAAGTACAAGTTTTCTTGGATAATCCCCAAAAAACAACAACAATGGTAAGCAAACTACACGCAGTAGTTGCTCGACAGTTTTATAGAAACAGTACTCAAAATAATGTCAGAAAAAGCATTAGAGTGATCTCAAGGATTTTCAGAGACCAGATTTAATAAATAAGAAAATTCAGATGTAGAACATACATGAATGAGAAGTTAATTGTACTACAGTAGATGGACCACATCTTCCACTAATTACAAAACAAGTGAGGTGGATATACTGTCATATTAGTCACCAAGAAACAGTATCCTTTCATTCGAGCCTGCATATGCAAATTTAACGTTATCGGCATAATCAGTGTCATGATGCCATCATGACTCTCGAAAGATTTTGGAATGGCGAGAATGATAACCTGTTCAACACAATCATTAAAACATATACGGTGACATCTATATTTCCATTTGTTATACTCGAATGTCAACCAAGTATCACAATCTTACAATCTGAACTTTCGCACTCAAGGAATCATTTTTATCACTTTGCCAAAGTCATATTCCAATACCATAGTGACGACCTTTAACCAGCTCTTGAGAAAATTAATTCAAGTCATGCCAGCTCAATTACATTACCTGCTAATATATTCTGGCAAGAAATTCTCATTCGTCAGCCTAAATGTTCTTAATATATAAAGATTTGCACCAAAATGTTCATATTTAAAGTATTCCAAGGGAATATTGTAAAAATGGTATACCAACTGCGGTCATTTTGCAGTTTTGGTACAATATCTTTTCCGGTAACAAATTTAACCCACAACTCGAAAAAAGTTGCAAAATAATGCAAATTTTGGCCGGAGCCCATAAAAGTCGCTGGGAATCTGACCTGTAATCTGACGTGGCAAGATTCCTAATTGTGTGGCAAAACCGCTACTGCCACATCAGATACCACCATACAGGGAAAATTGCAAAAATGGTATACCAACTCTACCGTTTCAGCGAATTTGGTACAATAAGTTTTCCGGTGGTAAATGTAACTCATATCTGTCAAAAAGTTATACTTTTAATGCAAATTTTCGCCGGAGACCCGAAAATCCACCGGAGACCAAACCCATAATAATTCCATAAATCCAAACACGTAAATAAGAAAAACAAAATAAAAATTTGAAAACCCAACAGGCTCATCTCATCCGAACATACACAGATATTTCTTTGAAAAAAAAGGAAGATGAATTGAAGAACCCTAGAATACCTCAAGCGCCACCCTCCACCTGCCCCTCTGCCTCCAATCTCTTCCCCTTCTCTCCCTCTCTCTCACCATTCTCTTCTTCCACTGTACCAAGGCCTAAGGGCCGCCGCTCGCCCTTTCCCCTTAGATTTGCTCATGCCTCCTATGCCTCTGCCTCAGCATCAGACCCATTCTTGCGTGTAAATGTTTTTGTGGTGGCAAGGATTTTGGTGTGATGGTGGTGGATTTGGTGGTCGTGAGCGAGTTTGGTGGTGGAGGTGGAGGTGGACTAACAAGGATTTTGGTGTGATGGTGGTGGATTTGGTGGTCGTGAGCGAATTTGGTGGTGGAGGTGGAGGTGGACTATCCTCGTGGTGGCAGATCTAGGTGGAGGGCGACTTGAAGCTACCTATGGTAGTGGTGCCGGCGTCGATTTCTTGGTGGCCGCTGATTTGGTGGTGGTGCGCTATGTTAGAGGTGAGGGATCTGGTTGGAGAACAACTAAAAGCAGTCGGAGATGGTAATGATCAGCGTTCTCCGTCGATGAAATTCTTGCAATTGTGAAAAATTCCCCATCACCATCACAATCCATCGTTCAATTATCAAAGACTAAGACTAATTATTATTATTATTTTTTTTTTTTTGAAAGGAGATTAATTATTTTCTTAATATTCTTATGTTTTATGTGTGTATATTTCCGTTCATTCTCCATCTATATTTTTTGTGTTGTATGCTAATTTTTTATGTATTTTCAATATAAATAATCTGTATTAATTCTAAAAAAAATTATATTAACGATTAGTACCATATATATATATATATATATTATATTTCCCCTAAATACAAAATATATATTGCACCGTAAGAACAAATATTTATTAAAAAATTGAGTACTTTCTATGAATATTAACAAATATTATTATTTATTAAATTAATAAATAATTAATTGGAAATATATATTAAATGTTATATAAAACAAGAATAAAATCTATTGATTATACACATAAATTAAAACTAATAAATTTTTTAATGTAATTTAAACATAAAAATATTCATAATAATTCCTTGAATCTATAAATATTTACAAAATAAAAATATTAACGAAATAATTTAAAATGTGGAGGGGTAATTACTCTACCAAATTTGTATTTTTCCTTTTCTAAAAATAAAATTTTAAATATTATTTTAATGATTATGTTATTCTATATGAATTTTTAATATATTTTTATTTTATAATTTTAATATAATACTTATATTTTAAAATTAACAATTTATTCTTTAATTTTTTAAAATTTTTTTTGTAAGAGTTATTTATTTTATAATTATAGTATAATATTTATATTTTAAAATATAACAATTATTATTTATTATAAATAAAATTCAATCCATTTAGTTGGCATTTTATTAGATTCCGTATTACTTATATGATTTTTTAAAATATATAATATGAATTTTTTAAGAGAATTTTTTTTTTATAAATATGCATTTTTCAAAATAAGAAAAAAAAAAAAAACTTTTTGACAGATATAGGTTACATTTGCCACCGGAAAACTTATTGTACCAAATTCGCTGAAACGGTAGAGTTGGTATACCATTTTTGCAATTTTTCCTGTATGGTGGCGTCTGATGTGGCAGTAACGGTTTTGCCCACAATTAAGAATCTTGCCACGTCAGATTACAAGTCAGATTTCCGGCGACTTTTATGGGCTCCGGCCAAAATTTGTATTATTTTGTAACTTTTTTCGAGTTGTGGGCTAGATTTGTTGCCGGAAAAGATATTGTACCAAAACTGCAAAATGGCCGCAGTTGGTATACCATTTTTGCAATATTCCCAGTATTCCAACTTTATATAAATTCCTTTTAGCACCCAGTTATGAAGAATATATATTTATTTAATAAGTTATGATTTATATATTTTAACATAACGCATAAAGCATAAAAAGTTTATTGGTCACAATACTATCTACACTGGCTGCATATCCAACGTTTACCGATACTTAAAGGTGGTTATTTTCCATTTCTGATAAACATAGAAACAGGAATATTGAAAAGATTGTTCCTTGTTTTCTCCTGATAGTGAGTTAAAGAGTATTTACATCAACCAAAGCACATCAAGATTCAAATGACACAGAGTCAATGAGATTAGTGATTCTTAGCTCTATAGATCTTCAAAGAGATATTTACATCCATATACAAAAACAGCAATCACAGTCAGTATCAGTTTGTCCCCAAAGACGCTAAACGAACTTCCGCGGATTTTTTCTGTTTCGTTTTGAGCACAATTTGGGACCCTGCAAAAGAATATAAAGATTATTAGATTCTGCTTATAGCATAAACTGAGCCAAGTAGTATTTACCATCACAGGAGAAAGATTTTGTAAACTTGGACAAACAAGATACAGAAATTCATGCAAAAGGAGCTCATGGACACCTTTCATTAATGTTGATTATTTGAAAATTTTGTAGTCAAATTGATATGAATAATATCCCAAGTGGTGAGGGCGATGTAGCAGGTTCACAAGACCCAGAGGAAGAAGTTGCTGAGGTTGCTGATGTTGAAGAAGTTGCTGAGGTTGCTGTTCCAGAAGAGGAAAATGCGGAGGTTGAGGAAAGCATATCCCAAGTGAGGAGAAGTAAAAGAACACCCAAGGCTCCAAGTTGGCAAGCTGATTATGTCAAGAAATAGAGTCAGTAGTAGAGTCGCTATTTCCTTTCCAGTAGTGGTAATTTAGAATTCTGTTGGGTTATTTCCTTTCCAGTAATTGTTAAGTTACGAGTTCTTATGCTAGTAGGAGTCTGTCTTATATATTCGGTAAACTATTGGTTTTGGGATTAAGCAATAATAATTCAATTCCTCCAAACATAATTTCTCAAGTCTCTCTTTGCCTCGCAAAATTCACTGGCCGGTCGGCTCTTAACCGGACTATCTCTCTTCCCTCCCCGATTCTGAAGAGCCCGAGACTGCTCTAAAGTCTTCCCCGATACGTATACGTATCACAAATAATGGGTTGTTATTGGTTTAGGGGTTTTAATCTTGCAATGGCATCTACATGAACTGTATGGCCAATAAATCTCGAACAATTGAACCGGCTAGCCTTGCTTTGTCAGTTTTTTTTAACCAAATCTATCTTAATATACCTCTTTAGCAAAAACCCATTGCCCTTTAATCCAATCTTGATGAGGTCTCAATTCGGAATGCTGAAATTCAAATATCTCGTTCGTGGTAATGAAATAGACCGAGTATTTTCTTCCTTCAAGGGCTTTGCGGGCCTGACCAACCCACCACCCATCATTATACCAAGCATCAACTTCTTCAAATGGCTTGTATGGATCTTTTCTTTGAACCACAGAAGGGCAAGGCCTTATGCATGGATCATCAGCTTCTTCTTTGTGCAGTTGGGTTCCATCATCAGTTTCTAGAGTCTGATACTCTACCAAATACTTGCTGCCTCCTAATGACTCCACAATAGCAGCTGGATACCAAGATCCATGTAACCCTGTTCATCACTTTTTACCTCGACCTTCATTCCATTCGCAAAATATGGTTCAACTGGCATTCCGTCGGTCTGTCCATTACACTTTCCTAGCTTGTTCTTCACTTGCAACTTCTTCGACTTTTTCTGTGTTTCAAGAAAATCAGAAGTGAACACAAATACAAAACAAAGATCATGTAGACAATACTAGAGCTGAAACTGTTTGTGCATGTGTTCGTCAATCCATACATGAACCAAAGCTATAGTGATGGGAGATAATAAAAAATAAAAAACAACAATAGCTAGGCGGGACTAACCCCAAACCAAACAATCAATTCAGAGCAATAAAAGCGGAAGCATAATTTTCATTAACATATACCAAGTATTCAAAAAACATGTCATCTACTCCATATACATATCAATACAATATCATCTCCAAAATATTCTATAAGACATGCCAAAATAACATAAGTATCCATACATGAACATAAAGTGAAGGTGAAGTGTGCTAGACCCAAATTAAAGACAGGACTCGGCTCTAATTCCCGCCTAGCAAGCACTTGCAAAACTGAAAGGTTGAGGCGTCAGTCTACCACGAACTGAGTGAGGGGTTTAAATAAATATATGCGCACATACATGCAAGTTATAATTTCGGGTAATATTTTTGTAAAAGAACAATACAAGTCAAGAAATAAAATATAATATCGCCCGAGGTTACAACTATCAAGTTTAATAATTATTTCAATTTCAATCAATCAGTGGCCCGGCGAGTGGAGCAATTCTCCAACCTTACTCCGACTGTGTACAATAATTAGGTTATTAATGATTTAAGTGATCAAACAAGTTATACAGTGCAGTACATTCAGTAGTAGTTTCAGTCCCTTCTTCCTCCGGGTGATGGTGGGTTTGCAAGGCCCAACCATCCAGTCAGTGTGAGCAGAGGGTACATGAATCCCTAAGCCCGGAACTCCTTCCTCCACTAATCTCCTTGTGAATTCAGGGGTCATCCCAAAATGGTGAGGATAGCGCTAGAGTTACCCGTCAGCCTATGCTTTCCCGGTTGGCTCAAGCCACTACCCTCGGGCCCACAGTGCAATACAATATACTCGCCAAAATACGGTCAGTTCAGTACAGTAACTCGGTGGATTTTGAAATCATTTGAGATTTATAAAAATCTATAGATATATCAATACACTTTTGGCTAAAAACCACATAAGGGTTGTAAAGGTTCTATATATCTAGAAATTAAACCTCACCCGTGTGACCAAAATAAACAAGGAAACAGCTCACGGGGCCTGCTCCTCGTCACCAGGAAGCTAGTCTGTGCAAGAAAGACAATTGACCGTGAGACACGACTCAAATGTACCAATTAGGACGAACGGCGTGATCCCAATCATTGTAACGTGCATTGACAAATTATGGAATGATATGATCAAATTCATGCATAAAATGAACATATAATAACACGTATAGATCAATTATGGCATTAGAAACGGGTTTGGAAAGTTAAATTTAATGCAAAAAATTCACTGAACTCTCTGGAGCATGGGAGTGGCCGTTCCGGTTTTGAACTGGAAATGGGAAGGGCCGTTCCCGGCTCCCTGAACAATAAGGAAAATCAATAGTCTAATAGGAACACCCACATAAAAAGGAAACAAAAATTTTCACGCATAAACAACCTGAAGAAACTAATACGAAAAATTCAGGGAGAATAAAAGTGCATACAATAATAGATATTAGAAAATAATGAAATTAAACAATTTTAGAATAAATAAATTTATAAAAATTAAAAAAAAAACACCTGATAATTGCAAAATTTTGAACTATCACGATTATGCAATTTTAATTGAAAATAGAATGAAACAGAAAAAGAAAAGATACAAGGAATTAATAAGAAAAGATATAAAGAACTTATGAACTCTAGACTTGTATACATATGCAAAAGGTTAATTTAGAATTATTAATATTTTATGAGAATATTATTGTCAACTAGAATTTTAACTAATAGTATAATTTATAAATTGAATCAAAAGCATGTCCTGGCCTTCTTCTGAATTCTGACTTATAAGTAGAAGTGGAGTTTTCATACACTCCAAAATCATTAAAAATAAGCTTCTATCACATGAGTGTTTATTTTTAGAGTTTATAAATACTTGCTAAGGATCTTCCATTTAATATAATAGTATAGATATTGAAATATATATATATGCACACACAACCGTGTTTATCTATAATATTTTTATTAGTGTTAAAGTAAAGTTCTTAGTATAGTTATTATTGAATTTTTTTGGCTTTAACGGTGGCCGTATATCTATTTAAACATTTATAAGTAGATAATATAAGTGATATGTAATATTAATAAATTTATAATTATATTTCAAATCAGTTGCTAACAAAATATATAATTCCACTCTATTTATATATTTTACCAAAAAATGAAAAAATATATATATTTTTCTAAGGGAAAAAGATTTTTTGACATCCGAACTATGACCGTTTTTGCAATTTACCATCCAAACAATTTTTCATTGCAAACCACCATCCAACCTTTGCATTTTTTACAAAACGCCATCTGAAGGTGGTTTGGTCCGACGTGTATATTTTAGAAAAATGCCACGTGTCAATTTTTTCCCCCAAAACCACCAAAAAAAATGGTTTAGATGGCGTTTTGTAAAAAATGCAAAGGTTGGATGGCGGTTTGCAATGAAAAATAGTTTGGATGGTAAATTGCAAAAACGGGCATAGTTCGGATGCCAAAAAATATTTATCCCATTTTTCTAAAATACATACATCTAAGTTATACAATTATTAAATAACTTCGGTTATAAATGAATAATAGGAAATTCGATTAAAAATTCAAAATTATATAATCAAATAATTTATGTTAAATAAATGGTTGAAAATCGGCTTGAAATTCTATATTCATCCAAATTTCCTATATGTATTTTGTTTAAAGTGAATATTATCCGAATCAATTTCATAAGAATATTATTTATAACCGTTGGAAATATTTAATTAATATCCATTTATACCCCCAGTTGAAAGTGAAGGAAAGATCGCGATTTGAAACTATTTGATCAATTCCAGGTAAGATATGAATTGAGTTTCGGGCTTTCGTTGTTGTTGTTGTTTTTTTTTTTTTTTTTTTTTTCTTTTGAGTTAAAATTCAAATAAGACTCTATAACTAAAGTATCCGTATTTTATTTATAAAATTAATTACTTTAATAAAAATATAAAATTTGATAACCAATAATATCTAAAATTGTATGCGTATTTGTATCAACCCAAAACGATCTAATTTTCCCTCTTAATATGTGAACTAATCGAAAAAGATGAAAGAAAATAACTGAATTGTAATATACACATATAAATACAGCAACATGAACATCACATGATATGATTTTTTTTTTTTTGTTAATTTCATGTAAGAAATATCGGATACAACAAAATGATATTTTTAGAAGTGTCCTTACATCGGAATAACCCAAGAATGTAAATTGGTCAGAAAAACAAGTGTTCCGATATAATTAGGATTTATGTTTTTCTTTTATTAGACTAAAATTCTTCTTCTAGACAATGAGTGTTAAGTATTTAGTAGTGAGAAAAAGTTTAGTTTGCTTTCCAATACTAAAAGCTTTTAGTACTAATTTCTCATTTTCAAATTATAATTTTTATTTGTTCCCTATTTTGTGTAAAAATACTCAACTATCCTTCACAAAAAAAGAAATAACCGACAAACAATTTTGTTAACATAATTTTGCGTGGGCTCAGCCCTTACACACGGGCTTTAGCCCACGCAAAGTAATGAGAAATTATGCATGACAAAGCCCGCTAACTTGCCTAAAAATAAAATGCAAACGAGCTCTAATAGTCTAACCCATTCTTTTCAGTCCAAATAATTTTTTTCCAAAAGGATTTGCATTTTATTTATAAAACTAATTCGTTACTAACTCTAATGAATATAAGATTTAATAATATATTAGTAAATTTCCCACGTTTGTTGCGTGTGTAAATAATAAATTATAATTATTTAAATATATTAAATATAAAATTTTATAACCTATAATATCTAAAATTGTATTCGTATTTGTATCAACCCAAAACGATCTAATTTCCCGTCTTAATATGTGAACTAATCGAAGAAAATAACTGAATTGTAATGTACGCATATAAAGTACGTGGATAAATTTTTTAGATATATTGCTTAATTTTTATTGCACTAATCCCTGTCTTTGGCTCTTTATTACACACTAGTAATTCCTGCATACTCTATGCGTGTGTAAATAAAGCTAGATTATACGGTTTACACACTAGACTCGAGATCCTTGAACAAAGTTTCCAAGAATTAAAGCAACGATTGACATCTGCTCCAGTACTAACCTTACCTGAAGGAAAAGAAGGTTATACGGTTTATACTGATGCCTCTAAGGAAGGGCTAGGCTGTGTATTGATGCAACAAAGAAAAGTTATAGCTTATGCCTCGAGAAAGCTCAAACCTCACGAAGAGAATTATCCTACTCATGACTTGGAATTAGTAGCAATTGTATTTGCTCTCACCAAGTGGAGACATTATCTCTACGGGGTTACTTTTGAAGTTTTCATTGATCACAAGAGCCTACGGTACCTTTTTACTCAAAAGGAGTTGAATATGAGGCAAAGAAGATGGATGGAATTTCGGGAAGATTACGACCGTGTAATCCAGTACCATCCAGGAAAGGCTAACGTGGTGGCTGACGCTTTAAGTCGAAAGTCAAGCCTAACATTACTTTCAGGAAAGCCTTCAAGTAACCTACGAAAATCTGTGAAAGTAGTCTCCAAAGCTCGATTAGCAAACTTAGTGGTACTACCACCACTAAAGGAGAAGATAAAAGAAACCCAAGTTCAGGATGAGTGGATTCAGAAATGCCTCAAATCCAAGGAAAGGAATCTTGAGGAAAAATTCAAAACCGATGATCAAGGGATTTTGAGATACAAGGATCGGGTTTGCGTGCCTAGTGTTATTCGAAAAGAAATATTGGACGAGGCACACAAAACTCGTTATTCGATACATCCTGGAGGAACTAAGATGTATCAAGACCTCAAGAGACATTTTTGGTGGAACGGTATGAAAAGAGACATAGCCAATTACATCAAGAAATGTCTAACTTGTCAACGAGTTAAAGCAGAACATCAGAGACCTAGAGGATTGTTGCAACCACTACCTATCCCTACCTGGAAATGGGATCAGGTAACCATGGATTTTGTTTACGGATTGCCCAAGGTTAAAGGAGGATTTGATGGTATTTGGGTTATCATCGATAGATTAACAAAATCCGCACATTTCTTACCTATCAAAGCAACCGATAAAGTTAACTCACTAGCCAAGCTCTATCAAAAGGAAATTATTCGGTTGCATGGAGTACCTCTTGGAATAGTTTCAGACAGGGACCCAAAATTCACCTCACAACTTTGGCAAAACATTCAAGAAATGATGGGTACCAAGCTGAACTTCAGCACAGCAACACATCCTCAAACCGATGGACAATCTGAAATAACCATCCGATATTTGGAACACATGTTAAGGGCTTGTGCCTTAGATTTCCAAGATAATTGGAAAGATTGCTTACCCCTTGTGGAGTTTGCATACAACAACAACTATCAAGCTTCTATCCAAGTTGCACCTTACGAGGCTTTATATGGAAGAAAATGCAGATCCCCATTATACTGGGATATGGACGAAACCAAAGGAGTTAAAAGGAAAACCCATGGGAATGCTGCTAAAAGTTGGATAGAAGAAGCGACAGAAAAAGTTGAAATCATCAGGCAAAGAATGAAAGCTGCCCAAGATAGGCAGAAAAGCTATGCTGATAATCGAAGAAGGGACAAAGAATTTGCAGTAGGCGAAAAGGTATTCCTAAAAGCGTCTCCAAGAAAAGGATTTATACGAATTGGGAAAGGAGGAAAGTTAAGTCATTGATATATTGGACCTTTTGAGATTTTAGAACGTATCGACCCAACAGCCTATCGCCTAGACTTGCCAGCAAGTCTTACTGGAATACATAACGTATTCCATGTGTCCCAACTCCGAAAATACTTTGCTGATGATTCCCACATTCTACCAATTGAGGAAGTACCGTTAGAACCTGACCTTACCTATGAAGTAAAACCAGTCAGAATCTTGGATAGGAAATTCCAAAAATTGAGAAACCGAAGAATTCCTCTCGTCAGAGTCCTATGGAAAAGAAATGGTACAGAAGAACAGACTTGGGAAACAGAGGAAAAGATGTTGAAACATTATCCAGGACTGTTCAAGGACAGTAATAGAATCTGAGGACAGATTCTTTTAAAGGGGGGAAAATTGTAACAGCCCTACTCAGGGCCAAGTCGAGAAAGGTAAGTAAAGGGTAATTCAGGAAGCGTTTATAACCTCGATCCTTATTAATTCTCTTCATGCATTGCATTTTATGTGACTTATGTGCTCTTATGTGTTACAATTTGATTAAATGTTCGTAGATTTAATTACTTTCTCTATTTAACTCGTACCTTGAAACTCTTTTCATAGAATCCTAGAATTCTAGTATTCATTCTCTTCTAGCACCTAAAACCCTTTCATATGCTTCAAAACCCATTCCTACAGTTTTAGGTTAAAAATTACGAAAATACGCCTACAGCTCAAAAATATTCCTACATCTCCCGAAGTACTTTCACTATCCAATATTATAACCAAAAGAATCCTCACATTATTTCGAGGATCGTGATACTCTCCGTGAACCATAATTCCCATCCTAACTCCAGTAGTATCAAAAACCGGTGAAAACCCTAGCTTATGATTCGATCATAAATAAATCTTTACTCACTTACTTTTTGATATTCAATATTATAACCAAAACGATCCTTGAATTATTTTATGAATTTTCATGCATTTACCAAAAACTCGATTTCACCCATAGCATATTTATAAATATTTCCTATTTAAAAATTATCATTTTATTTTAAACATATTAGTTTTATTCAATATTTGAAATTATACTTAAAACGATTCTTGAATTTTTCTCTACATTATAATGATTTTTCTAAACTCTAAACTTTATCATAGCTTCGTTTATATAATTTTCTCATGATTTTCATCAACTTTAGTGTTTATAATTTATAAACAAAAACTCTAAATATTCCACATTTATAACCAAAACGAAGCTCATTTTTCACTCGTTCTTTCATTAATTCACTACTTCAAGGTTTTACCTCTCGACTTTTGAACAAATTTTATAATATTTTTACATTTGTTTTTATTCAAAATGACATCATCCATGACCACATACTCTTCTAGAAGGATTAATTAAATGAATGTAATTTCTCCACATTACTTAGTTAATTACCTAACATTTGTTTAACATTTAATTTAACCACATCTCCTAATTAATTACCAAGCATTTGTTGAAATCATAAGCAACCACATCTCCCATAAACTCTCATAAATTGCTTAAAGACCCTTCATGACTACCTATAAATACCCCCCTCAAGCCTCATTTATACCTCACAAATCAACACACAAAAATCACTCTCTTCTCTCTCATTCTCACGCCACTCCCACTCTCTCTCTCTCTAAGGTATGTTTTTCTTTTATTATTTCATGCTTTATATAATGTTCTTAGTATAATAATAATAGTAGTATGTCTAGGATTAATTAAATTATGCTTTAGGAATTTATTTTATGAAATATGTGCATAGTTGTTAATTTAAATACAATGTGTGTACATTATGGATTCTATTTAATTAAATGCATGAATTATGATATGATATAATGTGGTTATGTATTTGAATGTTTATGATCTTGTTCATGCCTAGAGTAATTTATTTAGAATTATTTTTCATAGAAAGTTCATATATTTTGCTATATTATGCTTCAATCTTATGTTATGAGTATGAATGTGATAGAACATGTTACACACCCTCTTTGAATATTCAAATAAGCTCAAGAACATGTTCATAATGTTCTTGGATGTGTGTGTGTGCATGTGTGTGCCGTGATCAATGTGTGTGTGTGTATGAATTTGATTTTGTGTTATAAAGTGTTTAATTCATATGAAAATTGAATAGTAAATGTTTTCAATAGTAATTTTGACTTTTGGGTCAAAATTAATCAATTAATTTCGAAATTATTTTAAAAATAATTATAAAATAGGTTTTGAAATTTTTAAAGAAAGATTTTTCCCGAATTTTCCAAAAAAATCGATAAACTATGTAATATTTTCAAACGATAACCTACATTGTCAAATTAAACCTTGAATTTCATTTCAAATCTTACAAATTAGAATTATAATATGGTTAATAAATATTTAATTAGTTAAAGATCCCATAAACCCTGAATTTATTAATTGAACGGGTAAATTTAGGGTTTACCGGGAAATCTTTAACACATTACATGATATGTACCTTCTATAATTACTTTACTATGATATATTATGTGCAATTAGTTAGTCAGGAACTAAGGATCTAGTTCTAAGTCAGTAGCAGTTACTACTTACAGGTGACAATAGGATCGAAGAGTGGAATCCTCACAATTCCACTTAAACCTTGGTACTCGGTGAGGGTTAAATCCTTTCAACTGAAATCATGATAAAATATTTTATTTTATTTCCTTGAATTTCCTTTCAAACTATTATTCCCTTTATGGGCAAATAATTCTTGTTAATTATTCCAAAACATATATTTACCCGAAAGTAATTAATACTTTCTTACCGGTAAATATTCTCGTCTTGCAACTAAAATTATTGTTTTTCCTATGGGCCCGGTGGTCTTGGTAGAAGTAGTAGTCCGGGAGGCACGGCCCGAGGTCTACTATTATACCAACCGCCAACTAGATCTTGATGATGGTCTAACTGGAGGATAGTTATTCCACATCAAGTGACGGGAAAAGGTACGTCCCTCCCACAATCTTGTTCATCGTCACTAGGGCTTGCAACCCTACGTGACACCGGAGGAAGAAGTATGGTATTCTCGTATCTGTTTTATTAAGTACCGACACCTTGATCAGTGTCGTTACTATTTTTTCTCGGATTTCAAGGAGTTAAGGTTTGGAGAAGCCTAGCTTGCGGGCATCAAAATCATTTTCCCAAAACGGTTCATAAGTTTTCTAAAGTATAGCCTATATTCCCCCTACTCCTATTCCAAACAAATATGAACCGGATATTATTGTCATATATTTATTTGTTATTATATAGTATATATCTTTCAAACCAAGACTTTCTTGGTCAAAACATTTTCAAATATCTTACTTATAATCCTAAATCTCAAAACCCCCGTCACTTAGTCATTTTGACTAACCCTCCTACTCTTTTAATTCATGATTTCAGGAATCTACACAGCGACGCCTTAGAGGTATCTTGAAGCTTTAAGGTGTCACATTTCAGCTATCTAGAGTGATCACGAGTGCATGTACATCTTTTAATAAGCACTCTTCTGTGAAGATAAACCTATCGTTGTAATTACTTATCCAACTTAATAACATGTGTCTCGTTATATATTGTCCCCTTTTATTGTTCAAGTTTATTTTCCGTTGCATTTAAATTTCATACTCTGGTATTGTATAGTCTTGTCCGTTCGCCGGAGTATTTCTCGAGTGCTAGGTCTCACATCCACTCGGGAAGTACAACGGTGCGGGGTTGTAGTGTTAAGGGGCGCTACAAAAATGATTCTCAACTTTTCTCTGCAAACACTGATTATTTTTCTGTTTTTTCGCCTTTTTTTTCTTTTTCCAAACACTGCTTTTACTACTGCAAATTTCAACAACTTTCACTTCTGCTTTTACTTCTAATTATGCAGAAGAGTTTGCAAACACGCCCAGGAAAAAAAATATTTGGCATGATCAATGGTTTTCCCGGTAATATTCTTTCAATCCGATCATTCCCTGTCCCCACAATTCCAGCCTTTTGTTTGTCAATAACCTAATATATGTTGATACTAACACTTGGAATTTGGAGCTAATCCGCATCCTTTTCTCCCTCGGACGTGGAGCTCATTCTTGCACAACATTTGGGATCCCGCTCTAATCATGATAAACTGATTTGACATTTCAACAAATCTAGGATTTTCTCCGTTCGTAATGCTTACCTTGTAGCGAGATCTCACTTCGCCCCTTCTTCCTCGATGATAGCTCATTTCACTTTATTGATTGGAATTTTATATGGAATTCTCGTGTTGCGTCAAAGATCATAGTATTTATTTGGCGTCTTTGCAGAATGCCCTAACCACTAATGTTAATTTGTACCGTAAGAAGTGTGATGTTAATACTTCTTGCCAGCTTTGTGGTCTTTTTGAGGACATTTTCCATCTATTCGTGATTTTGTTAGACAAGTATGAACCTTTTCTAACCTCCCATGGTAGTAACCCATTTTTGTAGGGGATTCTATTGTTTTTTGGATTCGTTCTGCTCTCGAACTAGATTTTGTTGTTGGCCCCTTTCTTGTCACAACTCTCTGGGCACTTTGGAGTTTGGTGGCATAGAAATAAGACTTGTGTAAATATAACAATGGATCCTGTCCTAACCTAGATAATTTTTATGTGGTTTTCGTGTCCACAACCAACAGATACAAACTCTCCTTTTGCAGGCCACCGCCATCAATGGATCCCCACCGCCCAGATTGTCTTCGCCGCCCGCTTCCGCCGCCGCCCGAGCTTGGTATCTCTCTAAACTATATTTGTTATCAAATTAATTTTTGCTGCTGATTTAAAATTATTATATATTCTATACTACAGGTTTATCACGGTATGATTTTGTCTTGGTGGTCCTGTGTTAAATTAATTTCCTAGTTGATCTCAAATCTAACTATGAGTTAGGAAGTTTGAATTAGATCACAAGGACAATTAGGTTTTTCTTATATGTCTGTATGTTCTTGAGCTAACATATATATCTGATTGGCAGATTGGGGTGGGTGGGCTTCACTATGATATTCTTGCTCTGATCTTGAAAAGTCTGAAACTGATAGAAGATTTTGTGGTTTTTGGTTCGGTTTGCGAATCCTGGAGGATTTTTGTCCGTGATAATAAGAGGTACTTACCCCCTCAAACACCGTGGCTTATGCTCCAAGAGAATCCGGAGAATGAGTACCATCGCCAAATTTAAAGTCTCTCCAAAGAAGATATACTAACAAAGAATCTTTATATCCCTGAACTGAATGGTAAAAGGTGCATCGGATTAAACTATGGATGGGTCCTCACGGTAACGCAATTGGGTGGTGAGATGAATTTAGTCCATCCAATTTCTCGAGCTCGGATTGAGCTACCACCTCATACCTCCCTCAAGGGTTACTACGGTAAAGAACCTAATTCCTTCATTGAGGGCTACTATGGTAAAGAAGCTTGTCCAAGTTATTTGTTCTTTAGTAGGGTGGCATTGTGTGGCAACCCGTCAGAGTCATCATATTTTATGGTGATGGGCATTCATATAACCGGCAACCATATGTACTATTGGAGACCTTGGTGCAAATGTTGGAATTTGGTTGCGTACCAGGCCGGAACTGTAGGGGACCTAACTTGTTATCAAGATCAATTTAATGTGGTCAGGAACGATGGTGAAGTTTTTGTTTTAAAAGAAGATCATGAAGGATCCATTGTTCCTCACTTGATTGGGAAGGTATACGTCAAGGGAGTATTGCACCCCTGTATATTGTGGGATCAACACGTGGATTGCTGGTTGTAGCCCGAGAACGTCATGTTGAAGAAGATGGAGGGGAGGGTTTCCGAGAGGTGGCCCCACGAACAAGGCAATCACTAGAAGATTCAGAAGATGAGGAAGAGGAAGTAGATTCAGAAGAAGAGGAAGAGGAAGGCTCAGAAGACGAGGAAGAGGAAGAGGATTCAGAAGACGAGGGAGTTTTATTAGATGTGCCGAAGGAGGTACGAGACGAGACAATTTATAGATGGGAACATTGGGGTGATTGGGGAGAGGCACCAGAGGAGGTGCCAGATGAGGAGATTGAATGGGAAGGTTGGAGGTATGCTTCCATTAAGTTTCGTGTGTTTGAATTGGATTTGATCAACTGTAGGTATAAGAAGATTAGAGATTTGGGTGATAGAGCTATTTTTTTGGGTCATAACACCTCCATATGTTTCGATCGTGTTTCGGAGTTGCCGGGATCAAGTCGAATCATATATATTTTACAGATGATCATTATGATAAGTATGTCCGTTTGTCTAAAGGGGTTGGAAGGGACATGGGTGTTTACAGCTTGGAAGATGAACAAGTTACACAATTTAAGATTGAAGAATCATCCCAACGGAGTAGAATTTCTCCCCCATTTTGGTTCATACCGTCCTTGTGATTATTTCACGGACTTTTTTTTTTTTTTTTTTTATAAAATTGTAACCTTTTCTAAATTCTCCGTGCTAAAATTTTGCCAAATGTGAGGTCTATCCGACTTACACTTAAATATATTTGTACTTTTCGACTCAAGAATGTTAGAAATAAGGGTGCATTTCGAGCCGAATTGAATTGAGTTTGACAAAAAAAAAATTCAGCTTGAGTTTGTGCTTAAAAATTACTTGCATGATTTGAGATTGAGCTTTAATTTGACTTGTCCAAACATCAAGCTCGACTCGGCGAGCCAACTGATTTTTATTGGACATTTTTTATCTCTCATTCAAAAATGATATTAAACAATAACAATAATATTAAGATACATAATACATATGGTATTCTAATATTTTTAAGTTTTATATCATTATTAATAAATTATAATTATATATATATATACTTGATATTTTAGATTATGTATGAAAATTATTAATTATATTATAATAAACTATAAATCATGTAATTATACAAAATAAATTATTAACTAATATTTTATTAAGATATATACTTATGTTATTAATTTGTTATTATAGTATATGATATTTATTATTTTATTACATTAAGTATTGGAGTGAATATTTTATGAATATATTTTTATATTAGTAATATTATATGGTTTAATGTGTCATTGCAAAATAATATATTATTAAGACATTATGCTACAAAATTTACTAAGGATCATACATGTATTATAGATAATATCACTACAAAAAATTAGTCGAATTCTAACGGGAAAATTTCGTCAGCAACCCATCGAAATTTCCAACGGCAATACAATGGCTTTCCGACGGAAATCTTACAAGTACCACAAACTACATTTCGACGGGTAGTCCGTGGGATATCTGTAGAAAATCCGTCAGAATATTTGACGAATGTAGGAAAAAAATTGCGCCAAAATATGCCTACGGACAATCCGTTGGATATCCGTACATAGGGTTCCTTCCTCACCAACCTATGTTGGTCTAGTCGGTAGAACTCACACCAACGTTCTCTACCGGAAGGCTGGCCCTCACATTACAAATCCCAAATGGTGGTCGTGTGACACCTCCGATCACGCCCTATCAATTTTATCCTTTTATTTTGTGAGGAATAATATTAAAAATATTATTTACATTAAAAACAAAAGAAAATTTCTAAGGCAAATAATATGTAAACATATTGTAATATATTTCTATATGTATTATATTATAACCTTAATACTTTATGCATCTATGGCAGTTTTTCTAATATTCTTTTATATATAGTTTGTGTATGTAGATCATTTACTATTTTCATGCATTATAATACATTTTCGATATATTTTAAAGGGATAAATATTTTTTCCTATCCGAACTATGCCCGTTTTTGCAATTTACCATCCAAACAAATTTTCATTGCAAACTGCCAGCCAACCTTTGCATTTGTGACAAAACGCAAAGGATACGAATCTATCAGTTCGACCTCCTCAAAAAAAAGAAAAAAAAAAAAGGATACGAATCTATTCAAACGTTTTACAGAGGTAAACTCACAGTTGCTTACTAATCTAGTTTGCTTGAGTCCCATTGATTTATTTGTCTCGTTCAACAAAGAACGTCGAATTCAGTTAACCAAATTTTATCTAGTAGAGTTCTCTAATGTCCAAGTATCAATACTTGAAAATCAACTTGAGAACTATATTATTAATATGAGATCAGATGAAGTCTTCTCTGAATTGAAGGAGATTGATGATTTTGCTCGCAAATGATGTATATTCACTTGTATACTTGCTTCTAAGATTGACTTTAATCCTACCCGGTTGCAACAATTACAATGGAAAGAGCATTTTCTACAATGAAATATATCAAAAATCGAAAAATAGGATAGACAACGAATGGTTGAATGATTGTTTGATTATATATATATATGTATAATAAGTATAATATAATATATTATATTATAAAATATTATATATACAAATATTATATATATATATTGTTGGGAATAGTGCCCTAAAAATTCAATTTGTTGAATTAATTAAACTGAATTTACAACAAGTTATGAGTATTTCACATATTAATAATTAATAACGTGTGGTGGTATTCTCATACGAAATGTGTTTCATAGGAAAAGACTTTGAATACCGAAATCACGTGTCATTAAAGTTCTAGTCGGTAAGATAAGAATATGTTCTTATCAAGACTATAACGTGGTTATATAAGATGATTAGTCTTTCGTCATAGGGAATGGTGATTCCAATTATAACACGTTGATGATTTTCAATAGGATTGAAAACATGGAACTGGACCACTGAGATTATTCATTTTTATACTGCTATCAATAATGAATAAAATCTCAGGAAGCATTGTACTCTTAATCCTGATAATATTTCGGCTTTAGGCATGTAGTGTTAGTCACTGTAACATACTCGAAGTGAGGTCTCGGTAACGGGTGGCCAAAATACTTTGTATGATTCGGTGACAGCATGAAGTGTGCTAAAGAGTTATATTGATCGAGGAATCTGTGGCCTTGCTGGAAGGTAAAAGATATCCTTGAAATAGATTTGCAAAAGTTCGAATTAAGACTTTGGCCAAAGCACTTCGTGTGATGCGTCACCGAAGTTGTATGTTGAATGTGTTTCACATACAGAGTGTTGGAAAACAGAATCAGAAAGCAGCGGAATTTAAAAAATTTTCCCAACAAAAGGACCATGGACTCGCAATCGTGTAACCAAATTCGTAAAGATAGAAAACTTACTTTTCTTTTATTCTTTCTTGAAGCGTTTCAAGCCACCCAAGAACGCTCTTCTCGCGGCTTGATCCCCTCTCCTTGGTAAAGCTCGAATCTTCAAACTTCTAACTTGAAGCCTCTAGAGAAAGTCCACCAACTTGATCACAATCTAACTAGTAAGGATGCTAGTTCTCTAGTTAGTGTTTAGGCTTAACCTAGGGTTTAATATAATCTTGGAGAAAGGTAGGTGTTCAACACATGAACCAAGAATTGTCAATTAGCTCTAAAGGGGAGCATGAGCTCCCCTATATATAGGAAAGGGGAGGGACGGCCGAACCTAGTCCTTATTGGACTAGGATTTGGTTCCTCTCTCTCCTATTACTTGATCATCAAGTATTTTCCAACTTTGACTTTGAATTCTATTTCTAGTCAACTTTTAAGAGAGCTTAAAAATATCCAAACTATTTTTGGATAATTTTATACTTTATTTATTATAAAATAAATAACTTATTTTTATCTAATTAATTAATTCGTAATTAATTAACTAGATTATTTTCTCCAAAATTAGACTTTCTTTTTAATTCAAAATTAAACCAAAGTCTATTAAATAATTAACTAATTAATTATTTAATATATATATATATACACGTGTGTGACACGTGTCACAGTGACACGTGTCACTCACGTGAGCCACACGTGTGAATTCACACGTGTGGAACCCTCTTGGTCCGATTAACTCGTTTAATCATTTTCAAGCCTCAACTCATGTAACCAAGTTGTTGTGTGTGACCCTCTAGGTTCTCAATTCAATTAGCAGTGACCCCAATTAATTAATTCACTAATTAATTAATCAGTCCACAGATTAAACGACCATAGTCTAGCAACAGGTGTTTAACCCCTAGCTGAATTGGAATGTTCGGATTCGACAGAACCTTTAAGTCATTGATTCATGTGAGATACAATCCTCCTACTTACTATCTCTCAACCAAGATCTAGGGCAAGGGAATAATCAGAACCCTAATAATCCGGTCTTAAAGCTAAGTGCATTTCATATCCATTTGATCTCAATCCAAGAAACACTTTTCTTGATGTCTTGATCTACTGCCTTGGCCAAGGACTCCATATGGCATATGAATGACTTACACAATAAGAGATCACCTTGCAAATGCAAGTGTAGGTCCTTTCTTGATTCTCATTCACTTTCATGAATCACTTGTGCAGCCCCAGCATAAGCCTTGAATCAGTTGTCTAAGGCGACCCCCTTTAAAGCTTATACCTAAGACTACAGAGTTAACTCATAAAGTGACAAGGAACCTCAAGTCTAAGGATCAATTAATCACATCAATGACTCGTGAGATATTTCCTAATCTGGAAGTTTCCATTTCCTGAAATAGAAACTTCCTTTCCCATTTAGGAATGTTCTCACACGGGGCACCTCAGTGAACTTACTTATTAAAGTAAGCACCCTCATGTATCACGCACGTATCAACTATACACTTTGCACCTCCATGAAACAAGGTGGTCCTTCTTAAGGGCGTGATCCCACAAGCAAGCCTTAGAGGAGTCAGGTTGACACTCCCACTGTCTGTAGGACTCATCGGCTTGGAGTATTTTACTAATCATGACTCATGTGATATAGGGCTCGTTTCATGAACCATTTCACCTAAATGGTAGAGTCCTAAAGTCATCAGGATTAGGGGAGTTCTCATACATGCACAGCTAAAGTAAACGCATACCAAACAAGAGCATATAAAGAAGTGTTTGCCTCAATTCGTTATTTTATTCAAAGATTGTCTGTGATTACAATAAGGAAAAGCACAAAGCGGATATACAATCGGCTTTCTAGGGCACTATTCCTAACAATCTCCCACTTGCCCGTCAAAGCCATTCTAAAGCTACTCTAAGTCCCATCTTCTGAAGATGACCTTGGAAAGCTTCTCGACTAAGGGGTTTAGTAAGTGGATCTGCCACGTTCTCTGCTGATGTGACCCTCTCAATTTGCACATCTCCTCTTTTGATAATATCACGGATTAGGTGATACTTCCTCATAATGTGCTTGGTCCGTTGGTGAGATCTTGGTTCTCTTGCTTGAGCAACCGCCCCAGTGTTGTCACAAAACACAGTAATGGGGTCTTTCATGCTAGGAACAACATTCAACTCTTGAATGAAGTTTCTAATCCAAACACCTTCCTTAGCTGCATCATTTGCAGCTAAGTATTCGGCCTCAGTGGTCGAATCTGCAGTGGTTGTTTGCTTGGAACTCTTCCAACTCACTGCTCCGCCGTTCAGGCAGAAAATGTATCCTGACATTGACTTAAAATCATCTAAGTCAGATGCAAAGCTTGCATCGCAGTATCCTTCGACAGTAAGATCTTTCTGACCTCCGTAAACTAAGAATAAATCTTTAGTACTTTTCAAGTACTTAAGAATATTCTTCACGGCAGCCCAGTGACCATCTCCAGGGTCAGATTGGAAACGACTTGTCACACTAAGTGCATAAGCCACATCCGGTCGAGTACATAACATTGCATACATTATGCTACCTATTGCTGATGCATAAGGTGTATGAGTCATTCTTTCCTTCTCAAGGTTAGTCTTAGGACACATCTTCTTTGAAAGACATGTTCCTACACTCATAGGAAGGTTCTTAACCTTTGCAGACTCCATATTGAATCTCTTCAATACTTTGTCAATGTACATCGACTGTGATAGTCCTATTAACCTTCTAGATCTATCTCTATAGATTTTAATTCCAAGGATATAGGACGCATCACCAAGATCTTTCATCTCGAATTGGTTCGATAACCATAACTTAGTCACTTTCATGTCATCCTTCGAATTCCCAATAAGAAGGATGTCATCAACATAAAGTACTAAGAATTGCACTGAGGTCTCCAATTCCTTTCTATACACACATGATTCATTCGAAATTTGGATGAAGCCAAACGCTTTGACTGATTCATCAAATCGAATGTTCCAATTCCTAGAAGCCTGTTTCAATCCATAGATTGATCTTTGGAGTTTGCAAACCTTTTGCTCACTCCCACTGAATGTGAAACCTATGGGTTGCTCCATATAAATGTCTTTGTCAATGTCACCATTGAGAAAGGCAGTTTTCACATCCATTTGCCATATCTCATAGTCATAATATGCAGCAATGGCAAGCATGATCCGAATAGACTTTTGCATTGCAACTGGTGAAAAGGTTTCATCAAAATCCACGCCGGGTCTCTGAGTGAATCCTTTTGCAACCAGTCTTGCTTTGTAGGCTGCAATGCTTCCATCAACTCCAAGCTTTCTCTTAAAGATCCATTTGCAACCTATGGGTTTGACCCCATCAGGCAAATCTACCAAGGTCCAAACTTGGTTGGAGTTCATGGAATCCATTTCGGATTTCATGGCTTCTATCCACTGTTCAGAGTCAGAATCTGAAAGTGCCTCCTCATATGTTAAAGGATCATTATCCTTTTGAGAGATTTCATGGAAGAATCCATACCATCTCTCCAGCTGTCTAGGAGTACGTTCAGAACGCCTTAGAGGAGGATTTTCGTGTGTATCGAAATTCGTGATTGGTTGTGGTTGATCAGAGTGGGACGTTTCTTCAGTGGGTGGTGTGGGGTCATTTTGTACTTCTTCTAATTCTATGATCTTGCCCTTCTTTTCTTTAAGGAACGGTTCCTCAAGAAAAGTGGCATTTCTAGAAACAAACACCTTTTGTTCAGATTGATCATAGAAGTAGTATCCTATGGATTCCTTAGGATAACCTACAAAGTAGCATAAGTTAGAACGAGATTCTAACTTATCTCCCACTGTCCTCTTCACGTAAGCAGGACAACCCCAAATTCTTAAGTAAGAATAACTAGGGATTTTACCATGCCACATTTCATAGGGCGTTTTGGGGACTGACTTAGAGGGAACTAGATTCAGAATCTTTGCTGCACTTTCTAGGGCATAACCCCAGAAAGAAGGTGGTAAGTCAGTGAAACTCATCATGGAACGAACCATATCAAGTAGGGTTCGATTCCTTCTCTCAGAAACTCCATTGAGTTGAGGAGTTCCCGGAGGAGTCCACTGAGAGATAATCCCATTATCTTTGAGATGATTAAGGAATTCTTCACTAAGATACTCGCCTCCTCGATCAGATCGAAGTGTTTTGATCTTGTGACCAGTTTGGTTCTCAACCTCCTTTTGAAATTCTAAGAATTTCTCAAAAGCTTCAGATTTATACTTCATTAAGTATACATAACCATACCGACTAAAGTCATCAGTAAAGGTTATGAAATACTGATGATTGCTTCTAGTGCTTACACTAAGCGGTCCACAAACATCAGTATGGATCAAATCCAGAACCTTAGTGGCACGTTCCACAGTTCCTTTAAAAGGAACTTTGGACATTTTTCCTTTGAGACAGGATTCGCAAGAAGTCAACTCTTTGAGATCATTTTCAGAGAATGATCCTAAAGTGTTTATCTTGCTAATTCTGTTCTTGGAAATGTGTCCTAATCTAGCGTGCCATAAGGGAGCTGAAACTTTGTCATCTCTCTTACGCTTTGTTTCTCGTTGTATATTCATAATATTGATATTTTGAGTTAGGTAAAGTCCATTACTTAGAGTACCGATATGAACGGAAGAGTTGTTCCGTTTGATAAAGTATTTACCATTCTTAATATAAGTTTCATAACCTTCACAATCTAATATTGGAACTGAAATTATATTACGAATAATTTTCGGTACATAAAGGACTTTGTTTAATACTAACTCAAAACTACCTAAATCTAATCTAATTGTGCCTAAAGCTCGAGCTTCAACGTTTGAGCCATCGCCGATCTTCAAGACACATTCTCCTTCTTTGAGTTGTTGGACTTCACTTAGCATCTGTACATCATTACAGATATGAGTCCCACAACCGATATCAAGTACCCAAGAACTAGAATTAATAGAAAGATTTACTTCAACGAGAAAAATACCTTTCTTTAGAGTAGCCTTGTACTCTGGGCAGTTTCTCCTCCAATGTCCCGCTTTGCCACAATGGAAGCAAACATCCTCTTTCTGATCACGCTTCTTCTTTTGGGCCTTCCCCTTCGAAATGCCACCAGTGGGCCTAAGGGGTTTCTTCTTCTTCTTTTGGGCTTTCTTGCCCTTACCTTTAGAAGGCCCAGAAGAGGAAGATGGAGCATTCACCATCAAAACCTTATTGTCCTTCTTGATCGTGCTTTCAGCAGTCACAAGCTGACTAATCAGCTCAGCTACAGTAGCACCAGCATGATTCATGTTGAAGTTAAGGACAAATGGGTTGAATGATGGTGGGAGCGAAGCTAGCAACAAATCCACTGAAAGCTCATCTTTCAGCGGCATGTCCATGGAAGCAAGTTTCTCAGTAAGGGCAAGAAACTTGAGTCCATATTCATGGACACTAGAACCTTCCCTCATTCTCAAGTGGAATAATTCCTTTGAAGTGTTATACCTTGTAACACGTTCATGAGGGCGGTAAAGTTGCTCTAAGTGGTCGTAAATCTCCCAAGCAAATTCCATGGCCTCATGTTGTCTTTGCAAGCCCGGAGACATGTTAGCCAACATAAGGCAACGGGCTTGGAGATTATCATCCTTCCACTTCTGAATCGCATCCCGCTCGGCCCGAGTGGGAGCCTCCCCTTCAGGAGTAGGCTCCCCTTCGAAGAGAACATAAGTTCTCTTCTCAGAATCTAAAATGATTTTTAGATTCCTCAGCCAATCAGAATAGTTGGGACCAGTCAACTTGTTTGACTCGAGGATCGATACAAGAGGGTTTTTGGTTGCCATTTCAAAACACGTAGAGAATCACAGAATCTACGACCTAAATGGTAAAACAGAGAACTAGTGAGCATGCTGAATTATAACGATATACAAAAGATAAGGTCTTTAATCTATTGTAGCTCCCACTGTTTTTCAAAGATCTAGAATTCCCAAAGATCTAAGAGGAACACGTTTCCCAATGGGTACTAAGATCCTAGGCATTTTACCTCGAACCCACGACTCGCGGACATTCTTAGTAAGAACCCTAAGTAGGTATAACTTACCAATTCTAACACCTTTAGAACTCTTAGTAATTGTTTTTGCATCACCTTTCTTTCAATATGGACCCACGACTCGTGCGACATCCATATTTACTTAGGCGTTAAGCTAGACCCATCAATCATAAGATCATGACCAAAACTTAGTTTGAACGACCCACGACTCGCGGACATCGCCCTCGCCAAAATTGACCACGAAATATTGATCATTTAAAATGATTAATTAGGTAACTAAGAACTAATAAGCTCCACTAGCTATCCCACGACTCGCGGACAATAACTAGCTTTACTTACTAAACTTAAAACCTATTGATGGAATGCTAGGAATTTAATTCAAAACTTGCATCTCGAATTAAACACCTATTTGTTCGAAATTAGCTTAATATTTAATGGGAATTTTCGAATCAACCGGAGAGTTGTCCGGTTCGACCTCACCAACATATATGTTATCCAATTTTATTAGTCTTGATTAATGCAAGTACACTTAAATGCATTTCAAACAAGCACATAAACAGATAACATGTCCTAGCATGATACTAACATGTAATGATCATGGGTTCTACCTATCTTATGCGTGATATGTGGGAGCCACTCCACAATCACAAGTTCTAACATACATGCCACATAAACAGTTCAAATCACATAAGGGAAAGCAGTAACAAAATACGAGCCCTATCTCTATTACATTTAACAATTGAGATTCCCCTCCCTAACATTTTGAGGGGTCTTCACTTATGGCCTCCTTGTTACTTGAATGTGGTCCATCTTACTCCATGGGTGCATTGTCTCCAAAATGAAAATAAAACCTCACCACCTATCTCTACTCTCAAATTACAATAATAGGAAAAAGACATAAAGTAATAAGGCTCAATCTTCATATTGGCCTTAGACAATTACACGGGGCATACCCCGGCCTCAAAAACAGTAATATGGAAAGCCACATAATAAATCACATAACAGTACGCACATAAGTGAGGCTCCAACCTCAATTGAAAAACGCAACTATAGGGCTCCAACCCCAATTTAAACCATTCATGTGCATAAATTAAAACCATACATAGATCTAAACCCATGATCACCTAACATGCTTTTGCAAGAATTTAAATTTACCAATAAATTAAAATTCTCGTTTCAAGTCCTAATGACTCAAAACACGACTTAGATGCAATTCTTGTTCAAGAGCCTTTTCAATAAAACCCGAAAAACATTAAACTAATAAAATTCCAATTAATTTCCAAAATTAATAATTTTATTCTTTCATTATTTTCAGAAAATAATATCCATAATTTTTCAAAAACAAAATCGCTTTAATTTCTCAAAAATCCCAATTTAATCAAAATTTTAAAATAATTTTATTTTAACAAAACTGATTTTAAAAAGATAAAATTAAAATAAAATTAAATCGGGATTTTATGGACCGAAAAACACGAAACACGAAAACACGAAAACGAGCCCCGAAAAAGGGCCCAGCCGCGCGAGGCACCGCGCGCGCAGCTGCGCGCGCAGACGCGCGCCAGCGGCGCGCACAGCGGGCGGGACGTTCCGCTCGCGTGCGCGCGCTGGGCGTGCATCGTGCGCGCGCCTGCGCGCAGCAGCGCCCGGCACAGCCTGGGCAGGCGTCCCGCGCGGTTGCGGGACGGACTGGGCGGGCGCGCGGGACGGCTCCCGCGCTGTTGCGGGAAGTGCTGGGCGGTCGGCGACGGGCCTGGGCGTGCGACGTGCTAGCACGCCTAGGCTCGTTGCTTTTCGTGTTTGTTTCGTATTTCCGGGTTTCTCCAAAACCCGGTTCAATCCAAAAATTAAAAATTCGATTATGATAAATTTCAACTAAAACAATTTTTCAAAACAGTTTTAGAAATTCAGGAAAAATTACAGTTTCGTATTTCAGGCTTTCTAAAAGAACTCATGAATACCTAATTCGCGTCTAAGCCTAAGAATTTCTACCAAATTCAGAATAATTGAGACGAATCAGAAACACGATTAACGAGGTGGCTCTGATACCACTTGTTGGAAAACAGAATCAGAAAGCAGCGGAATTTAAAAAATTTTCCCAACAAAAGGACCATGGACTCGCAATCGTGTAACCAAATTCGTAAAGATAGAAAACTTACTTTTCTTTTATTCTTTCTTGAAGCGTTTCAAGCCACCCAAGAACGCTCTTCTCGCGGCTTGATCCCCTCTCCTTGGTAAAGCTCGAATCTTCAAACTTCTAACTTGAAGCCTCTAGAGAAAGTCCACCAACTTGATCACAATCTAACTAGTAAGGATGCTAGTTCTCTAGTTAGTGTTTAGGCTTAACCTAGGGTTTAATATAATCTTGGAGAAAGGTAGGTGTTCAACACATGAACCAAGAATTGTCAATTAGCTCTAAAGGGGAGCATGAGCTCCCCTATATATAGGAAAGGGGAGGGACGGCCGAACCTAGTCCTTATTGGACTAGGATTTGGTTCCTCTCTCTCCTATTACTTGATCATCAAGTATTTTCCAACTTTGACTTTGAATTCTATTTCTAGTCAACTTTTAAGAGAGCTTAAAAATATCCAAACTATTTTTGGATAATTTTATACTTTATTTATTATAAAATAAATAACTTATTTTTATCTAATTAATTAATTCGTAATTAATTAACTAGATTATTTTCTCCAAAATTAGACTTTCTTTTTAATTCAAAATTAAACCAAAGTCTATTAAATAATTAACTAATTAATTATTTAATATATATATATACACGTGTGTGACACGTGTCACAGTGACACGTGTCACTCACGTGAGCCACACGTGTGAATTCACACGTGTGGAACCCTCTTGGTCCGATTAACTCGTTTAATCATTTTCAAGCCTCAACTCATGTAACCAAGTTGTTGTGTGTGACCCTCTAGGTTCTCAATTCAATTAGCAGTGACCCCAATTAATTAATTCACTAATTAATTAATCAGTCCACAGATTAAACGACCATAGTCTAGCAACAGGTGTTTAACCCCTAGCTGAATTGGAATGTTCGGATTCGACAGAACCTTTAAGTCATTGATTCATGTGAGATACAATCCTCCTACTTACTATCTCTCAACCAAGATCTAGGGCAAGGGAATAATCAAAACCCTAATAATCCGGTCTTAAAGCTAAGTGCATTTCATATCCATTTGATCTCAATCCAAGAAACACTTTTCTTGATGTCTTGATCTACTGCCTTGGCCAAGGACTCCATATGGCATATGAATGACTTACACAATAAGAGATCACCTTGCAAATGCAAGTGTAGGTCCTTTCTTGATTCTCATTCACTTTCATGAATCACTTGTGCAGCCCCAGCATAAGCCTTGAATCAGTTGTCTAAGGCGACACCCTTTAAAGCTTATACCTAAGACTACAGAGTTAACTCATAAAGTGACAAGGAACCTCAAGTCTAAGGATCAATTAATCACATCAATGACTCGTGAGATATTTCCTAATCTGGAAGTTTCCATTTCCTGAAATAGAAACTTCCTTTCCCATTTAGGAATGTTCTCACACGGGGCACCTCAGTGAACTTACTTATTAAAGTAAGCACCCTCATGTATCACGCACGTATCAACTATACACTTTGCACCTCCATGAAACAAGGTGGTCCTTCTTAAGGGCGTGATCCCACAAGCAAGCCTTAGAGGAGTCAGGTTGACACTCCCACTGTCTGTAGGACTCATCGGCTTGGAGTATTTTACTAATCATGACTCATGTGATATAGGGCTCGTTTCATGAACCATTTCACCTAAATGGTAGAGTCCTAAAGTCATCAGGATTAGGGGAGTTCTCATACATGCACAGCTAAAGTAAACGCATACCAAACAAGAGCATATAAAGAAGTGTTTGCCTCAATTCGTTATTTTATTCAAAGATTGTCTATGATTACAATAAGGAAAAGCACAAAGCGGATATACAATCGGCTTTCTAGGGCACTATTCCTAACACAGAGAATTTGAACTTAAGGCGAATCAATAAATTTCAAATTGGAAATGAAAAATAAATGATAGTAGTTATAATTTATTTTTCATGGATATCTACGCGGAGGAGTAAAATGCGAAATTATTCTAGATCGAGAAATTCGTGAATAATTTAATTAATTTTAGAGTGCAACAATATTTATTTAGTGGAATTAAATATTGTTAAACGGTAATTAATTATTGTCATGAGATGATAATATATTAATCCGTTTGGAGCTAAAATTAATTAGTCCTGCAGGTCCCCCTGCAAGCCCCAACTGAAAACCCAAAGAGAAAATATTAAAAGGAGAAAGAGAAATGAATTTTCAAAGTGTTTGAAAATAGCCAATGGATTTATTTTAAGAAAATAAATCAAAGTTCCAAAGAGTTGGAAATGCCCGGAATTTTATTTTGGAGAAAATAAAATTTTAAAATTTTTTTTTTTTTAAAAAAATATATATATATTATGACGTGGCATTTTGCTGACGTGGCAGGTGACGTGGCACCTGGCGTGCCACGCCACGTCAGCAGACGGGTCCCAGTTGGTGCTGACACAGCGGCCGCGTGGCGCGCCACGCGTAAGGCGCAGATCGCGCCGCGTCAGCGAAAGGGGTGGCCCAGATTGATTGTTGACCGGGCGGGTCAACCGGCAATCGGGTCGGGTCATAGCCGGGTCAAAAGGGTAGGGTCGCGGATAGGGTCGGCCAGGCCGGGTCCGGTTCGGACCGACCCGGCCACGTGTCAAAATCTGGTAGCCTCAGCGTGTGTGAACACGCGCCAACCACCTGGCACCGTTCCGACGGCGCGTGCCGGCGCGTGGAGACACGTGTCGGCGCGTGGTTGGTGGCGTTGGATCCGCGGCGGAGAGTTCTACAACGTGGTGCAATTTGATTGGCCGGAGTAGACACGGTTTGTACGCGGTTGTGCAAAATGTCTGTTTTGCCCTTCATTTTATGTTTAAAATGACCAAAATGCCCTCATATATTTGGCTATAAATAGGGGTTGAATGCCTCATTTCATTTCAATCTTTTTTGGCAGCTATCTCGGTCCTTCATGCTGAGAATGCTCCCTTCCCATTTTTGTTTAATTAATCCTTAATTAAAGGATTAATTAATATATAATTAGGTGGTTATATAATTAATATATAATCCACTTAATTATTAGAAAATTAGGGAATTTTCTAGTCTAGAAAATTGAGTTTTTCTAGAAAATATTTTCTCGAGTATTTAGGGAAATACTCGCGGAGCCCACACTCCGAGGGTCGAGTCGGGGATATTGCGGGGAAGCTCTGCCGGTCTCACGAGTGGGAAAGGAGCTGGAAAAATGCCGTTAGATAGCCATGTTTGCAGTACGGTAATATTTTACAGTTATATTATTTTAAGCATGATAAATTATGTGCTCTTAAGTGTTAATTGCATGTTAGATATTTATTTGCTTAACTGATTTAAAATTTATTATCAATTGCATGTATATACTTGAGTAGATCCGGCTAAGTCTTCCGCTTTGTATTAAAATGTTTTAGAAATATTTTAATACTTTTATTATAATAAAATTTTAAAATGTGGTCCCGGACCGCTACTGTTCTGGGCCCGCCTCCCAGCATATATACACATATATATATGTATAATACGTATAATATAATATATAGTATATAGTATGTATATATATGTGTATAATACGTATAATATAATATACTATAATATAATATATATACAATATAATATATGTATATATACGTATAATAGAATATTATATATATATAATATGTTTTAACAGTAAAAGTAATTTTTTTAATGGAGTAAAAAGTAATTTTTTAAGAAAATAGGGTAAAAAGTAACTTTTTTAACTGTCAAACCGTTATCTTGGACGGAAATGGGTCAATGAGACAAAAAATGAGACAAATGCCACTTTATGGGACCAAAAGTGAGACACCGACCACTCTTGGGACCAAAACCGTATATAACTCACTTTACGGGACGTTTTTGATAATTTGCTCAAAATGATATATTTAACCGTGTTTCCAATAATTTAATTTATATGCATCGTTTTTAAAATATGGGTAACAAACATGAACATTTGTGAGATACAAACTTGTTAGGCCACGTTTACTTTCATAAATTAGGCATGTTATCATGATGTAGCATGAGTTTTGATTTGTTTACTTTGGATGGATCAAAGCCCGTGTCAGAGGGCCAAGCCCATGTGACTGACATGAAATAGCGTGACCCACAAACACGCCAAAATTGCGTGTTTAAAACTGAGGCAAATAAACACGCTCTGGAAATTACAAATCTGTCCAAGATTGACCCCTTATTTATAAAGGAATGCCACTCATAACATGAAGAAAATTCTGTTGGATCCAACATTCCAACTCTACCATCACCACCGCCACCCGTCACCACTCACCACCTATGAAGATCCGCTGCTGCGGCCACAACGACCACCACGATTTGAGGCCCCTCTCCCCACCGCCCTCCTTCCAAATCCGCACTCCACAGCCCCAAAAATCAGATCCATACCCCTCCATCACATATCAGATCTGCAGGTGTGAATGGGCATGCATATCAGGAATGTTTATTCAATAATTTGTATTGTGATCTGACTTAATTTAAACTGCACTCTTGATTTATTGAAAATTAGAAAATAAAGCCTAAATTATCCAGCTAATTGTGCTTGATCTGTGGCTAGATCCAACCATTTTGAGGTTAATATATCATATTTGTCTGATAATCGAATCATTATCTTTGAGTGACTGTTGATGAAGTAAAGTTGATAATAGGCTTTGAGTGACTGGGTTCGTTGAGGAAGTACAGTTGATAATAGTTTCAGTTTTTTGTTAGAAATGGAAATCAATGGTAAAATCTAATTATCTATGAAGGCTGTATAGGCTCTCAAAAAACAAGGCTCCATTTAAGACAAGATAAATTATCTATTGAAGCAACCTCATGAGGGAACAATTTTAGGGATAACTTGGCAAAAAAATATGTTTGCAAATTGGTGACAACTGGCTTTAATTCTTTTTGAACTTTGTCACATACTCAACTGTCATCGTTTTGTATTACTTATATGCCAACTACAATGTGTGAATAGGTGATTGATAGTTTGAGATGTGCATTTGTAAACTCTGTTTTGTGCTTATAAAGTTGATTGTTGTGTTAAAGTTGTTCTTTCTATTAGATATAGGGTAGCTATGGATTTTCATGCGTTTTGAAGTATATTTAGATCAAAAAAATAGGAAACATGAATTTTGTAAATTACTAATTGGTTGTTCAGGAGGGTGCTTGTACTTTGATGTTTGGTTGTTGTTATGTTGGTCATACTTTATGCACGAAACATGTTATTGGACAAGTGCATTATTTCTGGTAGGGTTGTTGCATTTCCAACTACACAAGTTTTGATCACTGTCTTTCTTATGCATGAGAATGAATATGTGTTCCTCGGTTAGGTTGCAGTCTTAAACATTTTTAGATTCTCATTTTACTTACCCCTTCAATCAAAGTGTTGTTGATTGTTCCAAGTATCCAACTGTGTGTATTATTTTCGCTCACATTTTTGGCATTCACTTATGGTGGTTCTAATGTTGACTTGAAGTGATTTTGATTTGGAGGTCTGGTTTGCAATGAATTACTGGAGAAATCAAATCATTCTCGACAGATGGCTTAGTTGCTCCCAAACTTCTCTAGACAAATGACAATGGATAGGTCTTTGACCGTAAGTGACGGTGTGTTTAATTCCTTTGCTATAATTATTGGATATGAATAGATAGAGTTCTTTTCAATAGTTTTCTTCCTAGAATTTTCTGTTTTCCGATCATTTTATCTAGAGATGCATTTTTTACCTCTTCTTATTGTTCATGTTTTTTTTTTTTTTTTTTCATTTAGGCAGGTTCTTATTAATGCAATTGAAGCTCTATGGATCTCATATAGAAAGATGAATTCATTTTTATCATACTAGTCTTTAATTGATACAATGACGGGTCTTATTTTTGACAGGAATGCGGCAGCCATCAGATTATTCATTCTCATCCGATTGATCCCACAAATTAGCATTATCAGGAAGATTTATAGATATGATCCCACCAATTTATGTGATGATAAAGAATAAAGATGATCTGAACATGGAGTCTACCTTTGCTGATATTCAGAAGGAAGAAAAACAAAGTGCCAAAATTGCAAAGAAAGAAGCTTAGGAAGAAGAGAGAAGACTGAGTTGTGGAGAGGGATATTTTTTAAATTTTAAGTTAGGGGTAAATCAGTAAATTACCATAAACATGCATGTTCTACTCAAAATGTAAACACAAAAAAATGATTGAACATGGAGGCTAAAATCTCTCCAACATGCAAACTAACCCACTCAAACATTACATGCATAATCATATTCAGAAAAGTAAATGTGGCCTAAGTGTTTTAAAAAAAATAGTTGAATTTAACTTTTTTTTTTTTTAGAGTATTATGCTTTAGTCGACCCCCCTCAATAAAATTTTTGGCTCCGCCATTATCGGTGATCGCGTTCAATGACGAGAACGTTTGAACCCCGAGGGGGTGTGGCGGGGCAAGTGAAAATCTTCTTCTTGGATGAATTTTTTCCCTTTCCCATGCTGATCAATGGATGGAAAATAACGAGCGATAAATTGTGATGTTGGAGTTCAGGGAAGTGTGGTTGTGCCTGTATATATAGGTCATGCCTGCGGTCAAGAACACCGTCAAAATTCAAGAAGATGCTCCTGTTAGTTAAATATGATATTTTTTTTCTTTTAGGTTTAAGTGAATTTAATTAATTATGTGATAAAAATGGAAAAGGAAAGTGACGCCAAGTATATATGATCAATACCGTTGAAGGGGATGGCCTTCTTAGTGATTATCTCAATTGTTCAAGAACTAATGTAACAAAAATTATTGCGTGCAAATTTATTCTCAAATTGATATCATTCCCTCGATAACATAAAATAATATCCCTATTTCAAAATATTTTATAATATAATACTAGAATAGAATACATGTAATACTATTTTCAAAATATTTTATAATATAATACATCATCTATTTATACGTTTTGACTCTTAAAATTATCAATAGAAATTGAGAATATCCCAAGCTGAAAAAATAAGTTTTAAAATCATCTAAAAAGTTTTTATGTTCTTTTACCGGTTAATGTCATATAGACCCCAACTAAATATAGAGAACTACAATTTAGTACTACTTAGTCAAATAGTTACATTTACACCCCTCATGAATTTAATAATTACATTTATACACCCTCATGAATTTAGTAATTACATTTACACCCCCTCGTGAATTTAAAAATATCTCAAAAAAATGACTTCTTTTGGATGTGTAATGTAATTATTAAATTGATGAGGGGGGTATAAATGTAATTATTTGACAAGTTGGCACCAAATTGTAGTTTTCAATATTCCTTTGAGGTCTAAATTTAAAGGACTCTTTTTTTAGAGTATTTTACAAAATACAGTTTATTTTAAGTCTTGAGTCACAATCTTTTACATTATTTAAAATTTTTGAAAAGTATTTTATTATTGTTACCCGATATGAAAATAAACTTATTTATATTTTTGATTTCCATCGATAATTCCAAGAGGTAAAATATAATAGATGGTATAGCATGTTTTAGTTAAATTATAAAATATTTTAATTAATATTACACTTGAAATTTGAAAACATATGCACGCCATTCTAGTTACGTTAATTGGGCCCAAAGCCCAGAAGTCATTCATGAAACCACAGTCGACTAATGTAGACAACGGATCCGTCTAAAATAATTGGGCCAGTGTGTTTGAGCCCAACAATAATGAGATGGATTTTCTTATTATTTGAGCTTAGACTTCAAATAATAAGAAAATGCCTTCGAGTATTTCATAAATTTCTTTTAAAAAAATTTAAATTATCTCAAGAGCTTGATTTATGCATGTCATCGTCACATGCGGTCATGCAATCTTCTATGTATCGTTTTAATTTTATCGAATACCCCCTAGGGAGAATTTTTTTTTTTTTTTACCACAGGGAGAAATTATTTTAAAAGCTCGACATTTAACAACTCCACTTAATTGTACAAAACCTAATAATGAGTGTCAATTTATAAAAAATGCAACCCTTTTCTAAATTTGGCATGTTATAGGCTAGGGGTGATTCTAATTTTCTTTTAAAAATCTGGCAATCGTTCAAACTGATATTGTTTCTTGCACTCTTGAATTTGTTAATTTTGATTGATTTGACCATTGTATGCATTCCAGTAACATTGTCATCATTTTCCAAATGTGATATCCTACGAGCATGTCTCATTTGTGCCCTATTAGCTTTTGCAGCATTATGTATAAAATAACCTCAAAAGCAATTTTTGATGGCCTTACTCCAATTTTAAAATCCATCATCTCGCCAACACGAAGTGTCTTCATGCCGGATGATTGATAACTGATAGTATTTTATGTGCTTTCGAGGTCAATCATTTTATTAAAAATAAAAAGGAGGGTAAAGAAGGTTTCTTGGCACTAAAATTGGATATGAGCAAAATTTATGATCGAGTGGAGCGACCCTTTCTGGAACGTGTAATGCTAAGGTTAGGTTTTAATAGTGATTTTGTTCATCTTATCTTGAGTTGTATTAATTCTGTCTATTATTCCTTTATTCTTAATGGTGTTCGATTTGGAATTTGTTTCCCAGGGTGTGCGCTGCGACAAGGAGATCCCACTTCCCCATATTTATTTTTTATGTGGGCAGAGGTTATTAGAGTTTTTTTTTTTTTTTTTAGTAGGAAGATCGCATTTCAAGAATACAAATTTGCAAAGAGGCCCTATCTATTTCTCATCTTCTTTTTGCAGATGACACCATGATTTTTTGTCCGGTCACAGTGTACTCGGTGAAAGGAATTTTGGACATGCTACGAATATATGGAGAGGTCTCTGGATAGGTGGTGTGAATTATGAAAAGTCGACTGTGGTATTTAGTCGGAATGTGGGAGCTGATGTTCATAATTTAGCTGCTATGTTGAAGATGGTGGTACTGGAAGTATTTAGGACTTCAGGCTATGATGGGAGCTTCGAAAAAAGAAGTCTTTGCTAGCATTAGGGATAGAACTTGAAAGTGCATTCAGAGATGGGGAGATAAAATGTTTTCGCAAGAAGGTAGAGAACTCTTAATCAAAGGGGTTCTCCAAGCGATCCCATCCTACACCATGAGCTGTTTCAAGCTCCCAAACACATTACTTAACGAGATTACGTCTATGTTGACTTCTTTTCGGTGGAGTGGTAGCATGAATTGTTCTCCTTTAGGATAGCACAATTTGTCCCAACTAAGCCAATGAATCTTATTATTCACCGAAAAGAAGTCAACATAGACGTAATCTCGTTAAGTAATGTGTTTGGAAGGTTGAAACAACTCATGATGTAGGATGAGATCGCTTGGAGAACCACTTTGATTTATAAGGTTTCTCTACCTTCTTGCAAAAGCATTTTATCTCCCCATCCCCGAATGCACTTCTAAATTCTATCACAAATGCTAACAAAGACTTCTTTTTTCGAAACTCTCATGATATACAGAAGTCTTAAACACTTATCACGTTTTTCCACTACAACCATCTTCAACATAGCAACTATATTATGAACAACATCAGCTCCCACATTCCGATTAAATACCACAATCGACTTTTCATAATTCACCACCTGTCCGGAGACCTCTCCATTTATTCGTAGCATGTCCAAAATCCCTTTCATAGAGTTCACCGTGACCAGACAAAGAACCATAGTGTCATCTGCCAAAAAAAAATTAAAGAATATGAAAAAGATTAACATGATGGGAGAGAAAAGGGGAGTTAAGAGATAATAGAGAATAAATTAAAAAAAGAAAAAAATTTAAAAGTTAAAAAAAAAAAAAAAAAGATAAGCTAAGAGATAATACGTAAATAAATTTAAAAAAAATTAAAAAATTAGGGACAGACATATCCAATAATCGAGGACTATCAAACGATTTCTATCTGCCCGACTTAGCTTATGCTCGTTCGCGCCTGGGACTCGATTCTTTTTTTCGTTTTCTGAATTCTACATATAAACTCAAGATCACCTAAAAAACTCGACCATTTTATGTCTAATCACAATCCAATCCAACACGATCCCTTCCGCAAAAACTTGAAAGAAAAAAAACGATGGCTCCGATCGCAGTAGGGGATACAATCCCTGATGGTAAGTTGAGCTTCTTGAACGAAGATGATAAATTCGAGACCGTATCAATTTACTCCCTTATCACCGGTAAGAAAGTCCTCATCCTGGGCGTTCCCGGTGTCTTCATTCCTAGTTCCAGGTTATCCTTCTTACCTTTTCCTTCTCATATTTTCATCTATTTATTCATCTTGTTAATTAATCAATTTATATTTTGCATGAAGCTGGTGTCTACGACCAAAGATAAATCGGGTGGCCTTTAAAAGTAGGAAGTACCATCGAACCTTATATATCACTGGTATGAATCTTTGATAATTCATTGCCAACTTTCGAGTAGAATTGTGAGTTGTAATTCTTGCATTGTCCCTTGAAGGATATGGCGTTATTATTATTACTATTATAAACTTGCAATTCCTTTTGCAGTCAATGATCCATATGTGGCACATATATGGGAACATCTTTTTTTCCCAGTAGATATGCCACATATCAAGATTTTGACTGATAGCAAGGCAGCTTATTTTGCATCGCTTGGCCTTCAGCTCGACCTCACTTCTGAAGGATTTGGTGTTCGGTGTAAGAGGTTTACCATGATTGTTGATGATCGAAAGGTTTTCTCTGTTTATTTTAAGAAAAAACTATGTTTTAGATTGATTAAAGTTTTGAAAATAATAATCTATCTAAACGTTCTATTTATTACAATCTAATCTGAGAGATTTTCTCAAGTTTTGGCCAGTCATTTTGAACAACTTTACAGAGGACCTTGTGTATCCATGTTAAAAGTATATTTGTGAATAGTAAATTTGTGTTACCTTGTGTATGCGAAACAGTTTGACCAATGACTCAATGCATGTAATGTTTCATCTGCTCCTTGTATCGGAATACACAACTTTATCCCCGCATATTTAGATAGAATGATCAAGATATGATGAATCCAACTGTACTGTATTTGTGGCCTAGAATTTTGCCGCATACTTGTTGATTATCTTACACAAAGGATTCATGCAGGTTGTTCATTTGGCTGAGTCGCAAATAGTTTTGCAACCTCGTATATCGCCCTTGGAGGTACGCACGCAATCCCACATGAACTCTTATTTGTGATTGGGAAACATTTTTCTTTTTCTCTTTTTCTGCCCCCTCAGTTTCTGTTTCTATTTCTATTTTTGGGGGATTTATGTTTCATGCTGATAAGTTTTACTCGTGAGATTGTGAACCTTAATGCTCTGAAGTTGTACCAGTCATTTTACTGAACTTCTGAATTGATTTTTATTTAAGTTTCAGGGACCTTGAGTAATTTCCAACCTATGATATCAATAAACTTCGTTGAACACTTACATGAATTCTATTCAAGATCAATGCATATCTTGTTACCATGTTAATTGTGTGTACTTAAGTCCTTATAGACTTGCCCCATTAACCACAAATCTTGAAATTCGAACAACTCTGCTAGCTCCCTTCTCTCCCTGTAGTTCTTAATATCATATTTTGTGTTTCTGTAATTAAAAATCTGTTAGCGGCTCTTTTGCTGGATTTTTACTTTTCTTTTTTTTAAATGCAATTGTTGTTAGTAAATTTTTTGTCAACACATTGGTGAGATATATAATGTTTTTCTTGTGTGGCCTATGTTTAAAGTTCTGGAGGCTTGTTGTGAGGAATTCATAAAAGTTAGTGACTTCTAGGCAGCACATCACTTGTAAAATTTACCTAACATATGAATGAACACTCTTAACTCTGCATGCGATTCACAGATACCAACACCAAACGTATCAAGGGCTCCAATTGCAGTGGGCGACATCATCCCTGATGGTACGCTGACCTTCATTGACGATCCGAGACAAATCGAGACCGTATCTGTGCGCTCCATTGTCACTCGTAAGAAGAAGGTCATTGTCTTGGGCGTTCGTGGATCCTTCTCGCCCAGTTGCAGGTTAGAGTCTTTCTATCTTATTCATTATAATTTCTCCAATTTTATTTTATCTTTTCAAGTAACAAACCCCCTCCGCATGAAGCAGCGATTTGGTCGACTCTTTCATTGAGAAGGCAGATGACTTTAAGATGAGCGGCGTCCAAGAGATCTTATGTATCAGTGGTATGCAATTACTTTTTAAGTATTCGATAAATAAATTAGCAATTTCGGTAGAATATTACTTGGATGTTTGATCTTGCTAGTAGTATTTGCATGCGAAATTTGCCCCTTGTGGAATTCTTAATTACAATGTTGTTATACTTTGTAGTGAATGATCCATATGTGATGTGGGGATGGAAAAAGGTATATTTCAAAAGCAAAACAGACATCAAGTTTTTGGCTGATTCCACGGCAGCATATGTTGCATCACTAGGTCTTGTAGATGACCTATCGCATACTGAATATGGCATTCGTTCGAAGAGGTTTGCCCTGTTGCTCGAGAACCGCAGGGTTAAGGCGGTTAAAGTTCATAGGCCTGGTTACAGTATGTTTACGGCTGAAGATATGCTTGTGGCTATGGATGAAGCTGAAGCAACAGGTATGGAGATATGCTTGTGTGGTTTTGGAAACTGTATAATGCTTAATGCGTCTTTGAATAGATTTAAACTCTGACTTAGAATGTCTATGCAACTTTGAAGAATGTTTTAGCTAGGGAGGAGCATGTGAAACGTTGTTTTAGTTTATAAGCCAACACCTATCTGCCATTTATTATTTTTGTTCTGTTTTTTGTGTGTTTACTTTTCAAGCCATGTTTTTGGCTGTTAATGGTTAAATTAACACATTGCCCTCAGTTTGATTGGTTTTATTTCCTTCCTCATTTCCCCACCACACTCCAAGATTCCAACCACATAGGCTTCTTTCGCACTGATTACGACCATTTTTTCCCCTTGCGTTTGAAATTGAAATTGAAATCGACGGTTCAATAATAAACTAATAAAGTAACGCCACAGTGAACCAAGAATAAATCGAACAACATTTGCCGGAGGTAATTTTTTATGAATTAAGCAAAAGACATTCTCAATTAATATAAAAAAAAAAGGTATCTAATACAAATGCATACATTTAAAGGAAATTAATGTCGAAGCTCACTATCGACTCCAAGGTTTCAATAACTGGGATCAACTCCAAGAGATTTTTTGGAAAAGAAAATTCCTTGACTTTCCCAACGACAATCCAATGTTGTTTGTGGACCCGGAGCTTTATTCGGACTCCGACGAGGAATAACCACGAAGCTTGCCGGAGTAAAACTTCCTCCCTTGATTACGGCCCTTTTATCAGTTTATGTTGAAGCCTTTGTATGTGGTCTGATGAACCTGTTTCAGTATCCATTGTACGTAATAAATGGCAATATCAATGAATAGCTTGTTAGCCTTTGTTAAGGAATCCATCATTCTAATTGAAAACATCATTAACATCATGCCAAAATGTGAGTAACATTCGGCATACATCCAAAACAACCAGGCTGTAATTACAACAAAAGGTTTAAAAAAATATAACATAGTCCCTACCACAATCACTGAAGTTTCTTGGAGCAAAAACTGATGTGTTCCCGAATCATCAATATCACATCATCCTTAGAAAACTCATAATTTAGAGCAGAAAATAAGCGAAGTTTACCTTCAAGATCTAATCGCGAAGTGAAGCAGTTGACTCAGTGCAGAAGGTGGTCGTCGCCATCCAGTGTCAGATCAATGGGTGTTTGCTCCACGGCATCACCACTCGAATTTTCTAGTGATGTGATTTACACTCAGAAACACGGCAACCTGTTCGGTAACGAAAACCACCCTTATAGCACATAATCCACCCCTTTCTTGAAGAAGTAGACACAATTTAGCAAATGCATTCATACCCAACCTTAGTTACTCTATGCAGTTAGCAACGACCGCGACAACTCTCATCAACGTCGAAAACACACGGACACTATGGGCTCGTACGGAATTTACAGGCTTTCGCCTAATCAAAGTAAACGAAAGATATGGAAGGAAAAATAAGCTAAAACCCCTGTTAAAACAAAAGTAAACGCGCCCTAAGTAGCATAATGACACATAAGTCTGATAACATCTATACACAAGTTTGTGTTCAAACTAATAAGATCATATACAAGTTTAAGATATATTTAAGTTATATTATGCCGATAGAAGAATTTTTGTTCAAACTAATAAGATCATATATAAGTTTAAGATACATTCAACGGCCAGTATATACAGAATACAAATTTCATCCCTTCATATCTTTGCAGGAAAATGTCAATAAAGGTAAAACATCACACTAAGCCAAGTACCAAAATTAGTCATTCAAGGGATCCATCACTGACCATTTCAAGGAAACAGCGCATAACTCCTTAACAATGGTATTGCAGATTAGATTGCCCTCATTATTAAAGGAAATTGGCACCAACTCACATTACCACAAATGTAAGTACATGTTTAAAATATTCCGTGCAGATATTGAAGTAAAATAAAAGAGCACTGAAATTTGACAACTACAGATTTGTCCTGTAGAGTGATGTTATAGAAAGAACCATGTCAAATCTACAAGAAACTTGTCATGCCAATCCTTCATCAAATTCTCTGTCCCCCCTAACAATCCATGCAAAACAGGTACAGAAAAAGTGATGTGATTTGCTTGCATGTGAACTTTTATCATTTGACCTCTGGTCTGAGGTATCATGAAGTTCACTACTCTCTTTCAGTTTGCTATTATGATCCTGTGATGAGAGAGTCCTAGTTCTCTGCTGGTCGGCATCTTTATCCTTCTTGATGCTATCTGCAATCAAAATTCCTGAAGGATCCATCGTAATTTGAGTATCTGCAGTTTTCCTCTTCAATGAAGCTTCGTCAGCATTTGTTGGAGAAGGCATGATCGGCGCAGCAACCCTGTGTTGAGGACTGGTTGATTTTCTTTCCATAGATGATGATGTTTCTCTACCTTTACTACCTACTTTCACTTGTTTATTTGGATTTTGTCCTTCATGTTTCCCACTTTGACCTTTTGTCACATCTTTACGCCTCCTTCGATATGGTAGGTTCACTGTAAGAAAATTAAAGGTAAGTCCATTACAAGATCAGATAAAAGAAGAAAAATAACAGTTTGTCCAAAACAAGGAATACAAAGTCCCCAGTATGTTGAATGATGTCGATTGAACCAAAGAGGTTATAAGCACAAAATGAAGTGTATAATGCAAAGATTCAAGATCCTTAAATTATTTTTAATCTTTTGATCAAATAATAGTTTATTCCTTCTCATTTTATAGTAGTTGCAGCAGAGGAAAACTAATTTGAAGACCTAAATGCTTCTTGGCTCTGGCTCAAATGAAATGTAGTTCGATTTCCAAACACTAATCCTTGATTTATTAAGTTGAACCCCCATGTGGACGAATCCAAAGCTACCACGTGTCATCTATTTACGTAGAAACGCGTACAAGTTTCAAGCTTTTCTTGAGCTTATATATATGGCAATTGTCTTCCCCTATTTTCTCATCCATCAATATTCAAACTTGTGTGTGTTTGATAACTAAGTTATAAGTTCCTCTTTTCTTTCCAAACTTTAAGGTACATTTGTAAGAGAAATATGTCTTCCCTCTCCAACATCAACAACAATTTGTACAAGATTGACGATGTTGGTAGTCAAAGCTTCGGCGATACTTCAATCTCTAAATTAACAAAAAAAACCTTTCATTCATGTCAAGTGGAGCTTCCATGTGGATGAATCACGACACAACACGCGAGATGGCGTCGGCTCGTCCACATCATTGAGACACAATGAGCACACCTTTTCACGTTCAAACCCTAACCTACCTCACGCTCGCTGAATTTCGAGCTTTCTTGAGCTTATATAAGTGTCTATGGTCTTCACTTGCTATGGCGTCCATCAAAAATTCAATAAAATATATTACTACCAAGTGTATCACTAATTACTAATTCCCGCTTTTCCATACTTTAAGGTATATTTTAAGAAGAAAAAATATGTCTTCTTTTTCAAACAACAATAACAACTCATTGTACGAGAACGTCGTCCTTGGTGAAGAATTTGGTGACGAAGGGTACAATTATCCTCTTCCTGCAACTGTATCGCTTGAGAAGGATGGAGATGATGATCAAAATGATGATGGGACGTACGATTACGCTCCGGCAGCTTGAAGATATGTTTGTAATGATTAGCTACTGGTTTTTGTAGTAGAAAGATAAGATAGCCTTTTTTTCATCATCTGAATTGGGGTTTTGCACTACTGGAACTACTCTCCTTCATGTTTGTCATGAAAAGTGTTCTTCACGGAGTGGATTAATATATGATAAAGAAAATTATAAAATCGGGACACTAAGTGACCCCTACTAGCAATTCCGGGATAGTAATTTATCCGGCGACAAAAGTGCACCAGTAAGTCCCAAAATTTGTCAATTTCAGGACAAAGGTTGCTGGAGCCTGCTGATGTGGCACCGGAGTGCTGACGTGGACACAAAATTTTGGGAGTCAATGTCCACGTGTAAAGTATATGTGTCCACGTCAGCAATCCGGTGCCACATCAGCAAACTCCGGCGACCTTTGTCCTGAAATTGACAAATTTTGGACTTACTGGCACACTTTTGTCACCGGAGAAATTATTGTCCTGAAATTGCTAGTAGAGGTCACTTAGTGTCCCGATTTTGTATTTTTCCCAATTTTAAGGGTATATATCGTATTAATCACAATATTAGACATATAATTGTCTTTTCACAAACATTTATGATTAAAAATAGCAATCCTATTTGCAGTTTGGGCGCGTGGGACCCCAATCATGACTTCAGGGTTTTCTGATAGGGTTTTTTCTGGAATATTTTGCATGAAAGGGTCTAATTAACTTGATCTTTAAGCATTTCATATTCATAAGGGTGCCTTTCATGCTGAACTGATTCGAGGAAGTCCAAAAGTGCATTTAATCTTAACAATAGTGTTCTCAATCAAATATATTGAATTAAATGAAAACAACACTCACATGCGCTCCAAGTGCCCATGATTAATGAAAAGCCCGTCATGTTTTATGTTTCGACTTATCAACCTGGAAATAATCATCCTGCACAGAACATCAATTTCATTTAATAACAAACCATGCAAACATATACATAATAAAAAGAAGGGATAATTACCGACGCCCCCCCTAAGGTTTGGCGTTATTACAAAATACCCCCTGAGGTTTCGAAAATTACGAACTCCCCCCTGGGCCGTTATCTCCTCCGTTAAATTTAACGGATTGTGTGAAATTTACTATTTTACCCCTACTATGTTGAAACTCAGGGGGATATATGTAATAAAGAGCCAAAGGTAAGGGGGTTAATGCAATGACTGAATTTGTTAAGGGGGTTTGATGTAAGTACTTGAGTTTTGTGTCTACCTAATATTTTTTTTTAATAAAATGCTACTTAATGTTATTTTAATATTTTTATGATAGACTAATTTCATAGCTACAGTTTATGGATGCTTAATATTTTCTGTAGATATTGACCATACATGTTCAATATTTGAAATAATTGTTTAAACGGCTGGCGGATATTTTTGTGAATTCACTAATGCATTTGTTGATATTAGTGTATTTGTTATGATTTTCAATTTTGAGGAAAAAAATTGATAATGCTCTAGTTGATCTTTGTGTGGGTTTTTTTATATGAATTTTTATTTTGAGGGAAAATTTGTTATAATTGCAAATAAATTATTTTAAATTAACTTTAAATGGACTTGTACAAAATATATTTAAAACTAAGAAATAAATATGAAAGGAAATTTATAACTTATCATATTTTATAGAAATAAATATGCATGGAATATCTAATTCAATTTATATTTATAGATAAAATATTAAATATTAAATTAAATAACAACTTTTTAAATACAAAAAATCCAAAATTAACTAATATTACAATTATATCATTAAACTCGAAGTAAAATTACAATATACCCCCTAAGGGTGTTTTTGGAATTTAAATTTGAATTTAACGATGTAATTAACGGCCGGTGCTATTTGTAAGCGAGGGTGTACTATTTAGGGGGGAGTTCGTAATTTTCAAAACTTCAGGGGGCATTCTGTAATAACGCCAAATCTCAGGGGGCGTTGATAATTATCCCTAAAAAGAAAAGAATAAGTAAAGTTGCACAGCGCAATGCAACTAGACAGTAATCATCACACCACACAGGCATGGAATTCCGTGTTTCTGCCGTCATGAAACTATCAAGCATGTACAGAGACTATAAAACAAAAGTTTCCAAGAAAACTCAATCCAAGAGGGCAACTAACATGCAGAACAACAACAGAAACCACACCAGTTTAAACGGCATTAAATTTCTGTAAAACCTAGCTACATTCCCATTATGACACCACCAACATCGAATAACATCTCAAAAGGAACAAATTAAAATTATTTGCAAGACAAATTCTCATAATTCTCTTTTAATTTCCACACACAAATAGAGGATCGAGAGGAGGGAACAACAATTATTAATATTAGGTGTTATCCCAGGTAGGGTGTATTTTTAAAAAATAAAAATAAAAAAACATGAGTGTGGGTATTAGACATTACAAGCTAGAAATTTCGATTGAACTTAAGCAAAAAAGTACAGGATCACAATTTCCAGGTAAAGTTAAAACAGTTACGGCAAAAAAAGGCGGGAAGGTATCATGCATAAATGGGAATTCATCTTATTTATATACGGTGAACTTTTGATATATTTGATATGAAGCACTGCAGTACTGGATTTCTGCCCTATTAAATAGACATCGGACAGAGGTATTCAAAACTTTTCCATAAAATACTCTCACAGCTTCTTTACGTGATTATTATACGGGTTTCTTTATTATAAGAATTGCTAATGTTAATGGAAGCTCAAGGAAAGTTCAGTGCTTCTTGTTTTGTAGTATGTTTTAGAACTTCCATTGCCTATTTGCTCATTATATATGTTGAATAACTTTAACCGAGAATAATTACAAATTATTATGTTGAGAAATGTACATCCAGCATATAGTGGTTACTGCATACGCCGTTGCTTCTACATTCTTAATTGACATTGTTGTATTTGCAGTTTGTGCAGATGATTGTAATTGTTCAATAATTTGCTGAGAATTAGAAGCAATTTCGGAACAAATTGTGCCTTCATTTTAGTCAGGATAGTGTAAACAAATCACTACATCAATCTTTTCCTTCAGTGTTAACCCCTTGTACTTAGATGTATGTATTATTTATGTATTATGTCTAATTTTCATGTATGATGTCTACTTTTTGGTATGAAAATTGGAGAGGTGCTGCTAATATTCAATAGAAAATTGGCACTCAATTAGCATGCAATACGAAAAATAAGTAAATTCTAGAATTGAAGGTCAAAATGATAATTGTATTTGACTATTAACTAATCTAATTTATCAAACACAAAATTGGGACAGTAAGATTAAGTTTCATTATTTCATCAAAAAAAAAATATATTAAATGATCTTATTTTACCTAAAAGCCCAGGTCCAAATAAAATTAACTCTCAAAAACTCATCTCACGTGTCAAACGGCTCCCAGCAAAATTAAATGAAAAACTTGACGACAAAATTAAATGAAAAACTTGACGACAAAACATGATTGCTGAGAGATAGGTGTAGGCTTATAAACCAAAACAATATTTCACATCTTCCCTAAAACATTCTTCAAAATTGCATGGACATTCTAAGTCAGAGTCCAAATCTATTCTATTCAAAGACACATTAAGCATTCTACAGTTTCTAAAACCAGACATCATTAATATGTTTGTTAATATTTAATAAGTTCAGTCAGATGGCCTCAGCTATATCCCCATATCTGTTGATTCAGCTTCAGCCATAGCCCCAAGCATATCTTCAGCTGTAAGCATATTATTACCAGGCCTATGAACATTAACCACCTTAACCCTGCGGTTCTCGAGCAACAGGGCAAACCTCTTCGAACGAATGCCATATTCGGTATGCGCTAGGTCATCTACAAGACCTAGTGATGCAACATATGCTGCTGTGGAATCAGCCAAAAACTTGATGTCTGTTTTGCCTCTGAAATTTTCATTTTTCCATCCCCACATCACATATGGATCATTCACTACAAAGTATAACAACATTGTAAGAATTCCACAAGGGGCAAATTTCGCATGCAAATACTACTAGCAAAGAACATCCCACAATCCACTAGAAAGGTCATCGATTCTCAAACTTTTTGCCATCACACACGCTATTAATTCTAAAAAAATATCCAACTATTTGAGAGAATTGAGAGATCAAACATCCAAGTAATATTCTACTGAAATTGATAATTTATTTATTGAATACTTAAAAAGTAATTGCATACCACTGATACATAAGATCTTTTGGATGCCCCTCATCTTAAAGTCATCTGCCTTCTTAATGAAAGAGTCAACCAAATCCCTGCTTCATGCGGAGGGGGGTTGTCACTAGAAAAGATAAATAAAATTGGAGAAATTATAACGAATAAGATAGAAAGACTCTAACCTGCAACTGGGCGAGAAGGCAGCACGAACGCCCAAGACAATGACCTTCTTACCAGTGACAATGGAGTGCACAGATACGGTCTCGATTTGTCTCGGATGGTCAATGAAGGTCAGCGTACCATTAGGGATGATGTCGCCCACTGCAATTGGAGCCCATGATACGTTTGGTGTTGGTATCTATGAATCACATGCAAAGTTAAGAGTGTTCATTCATATGTTAGGTAAACTTTACAAGTGATGTTCTGCCTAAAAGTCACTACCATTAATGAATTCCTAACAACAACCCTCCAGAACTTTAAACATAGGACACACAAGAAAAACATTATATATCTCACCAATGTGTTAAGCAAAAATTTACTAACAACAATTGCATTTAAAAGAAAAAGGAAAAGTAAAAATCCAGCAAAAGAGCCGCTAACAGATTTTTAATTACAGAAACACAAAATATGATATTAAGAACTACAGGGAGAGAAGGGAGCTAGCAGAGTTGTTCGAATTTCAAGATTTGTGGTTAGTGGGGCGAGTCTACAAGGACTTAAGTCTTAAGTACACTCAATTAACATGGTAATCAAGATATGCACTGACCTTGAATAGCATTCATGTAGGTGTTCAATGAATTTATTGGTATCATAGGCTCGAAATTACTCAAGGTCCCCGAAACTTTAAAAAAAATCAATTCAGAAATTCAGTAAAATGACTGGTACAGCTTCAGAGCATTAAGGTTCACAATCTCACGAGTAAAACTTATCAGCATGAAACATAAATCCTCCAAAAAAAGAAATAGAAACAGAAACCGAGGGGGCAGAAAAGAGAAAAAGAGAAATGTTTCCCAATCACAAATAAGAGTTCATGTGGGATTGCGTGCATACCTCCAAGGGCGATATACGAGGTTGCAAAACTATTTGCGACTCAAACAAATGAACGACCTGCATGAATCCTTTGTGTAAGATAATCAGCAAGTAGGCGGCAAAATTCCAGGCCCCAAATACAGTACAGTTGGATTCATCATATCTTGATCATTCTATCTAAATATGCGGGGACAAAGTTGTGTATTACGATACAAGGAGCAGATGAAACATTACATGCATTGAGTCATTGGTCAAACTGATTCGCATACATAAGGTAACACAAATTTACTATTCACAAATATACTCATAACATGGATAAATACGTAAATCTCTGAATTTATTCAAAATGACTGGCCAAAGCTTGAGAAAATCTCTCAGATTAGATTGTAATAAATAGAACGTTTGGATAGATTATTATTTTCAAAACTCTAATCAATCTGAAACATAGTTTTTTCTTAAAATAAACATAGAATTTAACCTTTCGATCGTCAACAAGCATGGTAAACCTCTTACACCGAACACCAAATCCTTGAGAAGTGAGGTCGAGGTGAAGGCCAAGCGATGTAAAATAATCTGCCTTGCTATCAGTCAAAATCTTGATATGTGGCATATCTACTGGGAAAAAAAGTTTTTCCCATATCTGCGCCACATATGGATCATTGACTGCAAAAGGAATTGCAAGTTTATAATAATAATAATAATAATAACGCAGGCAATGTACTCGAAAGTTGGCAATGAATTATCCAATACTTAGAGAGAGTAGATTCATACCAGTGATATATAATGTTCGACCGACCTTCCTATTATTAAAGGCCACCCGATTTATCCTAGGTTGTAAACACCAACTTTATACAAAATATAAATTGATTAATTAACAAGATGAATAAATAGATGAAAATTTCAGATAAATAGATTATTAACAAGATGAAAATTTAAGATGGAAAACGTAAGAAGGATAACCTGGAACTGGGAATGAAGACGCCGGGAACGCCCAGGATGAGGACCTTCTTACCGGTGATAAGGGAGTGAATCGATACTGTCTCGAATTCATCTTCTTCGTTCAAGAAACTCAAGTTACCATCAGGGATTGTATCCCCCACTGCGATCGGAGCCATTGTTTTTTTTTTTTTTTCAGAAGGGATCGTGTTGGATTGTATTGTGATTAGACATAAAACGGTCGAGTTCTTTTTAGGTGATTTTGAGTTTATATGTAGAATTCAGAAAACGAAAAAAAGAATCGAGTCCCATGCGCGAACGAGCATAAGCTAAGTCACCTGCATCCATACTATTATATTAAGCGTAAGGACAAACAGAAATTATTTTGGTTTTTTTTTTTCTACCCCTAACTTTTAATTATTTTTTCTTTTAATTTATTTGTGTATTATCTCTTAATTCACCTTTTCTTTTTCATCCCTAACTTTTAAATTTTTTTCTTTTCTTTTAATTTATTCAGTATTATCTCTTAACTCTCATTTTTTCTCACATCAGGATAATCCTTTTCATATTATTTTTTCCTTTTATTTCATATATTTTATTTTTTTATCTAGGGTGAGGCTATTAGTGTTTTTTGTTTTTTTTTTTTTTTTTGAGCAGGAAGATCGCATTTGAGGAATACAAATTTGCAAAGAGGCTCTATGTATTTGAGGAATACAAATTTGCAAATTAGGATTATATCCCCTACTTTGATCGGAGCCATTGCAGAGTAAGGTTGAGGGTGAAGTTTTTGGGGATTTTGAATTTGACCTAATGCTGCGCTTTGAATCGTTTCTCTTTTGGGGATTTTGAATTTGACCTAATGCTTCAAAGTATTTAAATTAGGTAAAATTGCTTTTTGGTCCCAAGTTTGGTAGAAATTCAATTTTGATCCTGTACATTTGGTCCTATATCTTACCAATTTTTAGCACATTTAATCCTAATTAATATATTTGATCTTTTCTTAACATATTTACGGCTTGATTGGTATGACGGAATGGAGTGGGAATGGAATGGGCATTACTGCGTCCATTCCTAAACCCATGATTGGTACCAAAATATGATTAGGAATACTCATTCCCTCGGTAATGTCTATTCCCACAAGCATGAGATTACTCATTCCTTTGGTCCTGATGGGGTCAAAATACGTTCGTCCCCCGTTTGGACACGTGGCAACTCAAGAAGACGACACCTGTCCTCTTGTGGTTAAGGCTATTATACACGAGCGCTCGGACCCTCAAGCGTCAAAGACACGTGCCCACTCTACTAAGCGTGCAAGTGACCAACATCGCCGCTCTACAAGTGACCAACATCGCCGCTCTACAACGAGCACGAATTCATTCTACTTGGCTAACGTTCCAATCAGTCAAGGGAGGCCTCTTCGAGTGCTACACTCCCTCAGAGAGGCTTCCACCCCAACTTATTACACAAGCCTTGACCTTCATCCCCTAGCGGATTCCTTGGCCTCCAAGGCTCTTGGTTGACACGAGCGTGCTCTAAAACCCTCATAACCAACCCCCAAAACGGCTCTCTGACACACCGTACATGCCCGCGCACCTACCACTGTTGCCAATACTAACTTTCACCAGCTTTTGCAGAAGATTCCTCCTAGGTTTCTCTCTTGCAACGCCACGTGTTAGGGCAACATTCGGTCAGGACCACATGGGACAAATGACTAATGGGTCCCTGACCCTTCGAGTTCACCTTCTCCACTGTAAGCAACTTCCATTGCTGCAACTCTATACTTAGCATCTTTAACTCTTTCAGATCCTGATCTTAATTAATTATGTATTTTATGCCACAATAATATGTTAAATATTTCGTAAACTATTAAATTACAGGGGGGAAAGGAAACAATTACAATATTACATGCAAATGAATCACGGAGAATTGATAAGCTTTTAAACCTTATAACTTTCAATTTAATTTCTCACCATAAAATATGCAAATTCTTATAACCTCTTATCTTACTTAAATCGACCCGCTTCAAATCCGTTATTATTTATTGATTAACTGCTTCTGCCATTGTTGGAAAATCTTGATGTTATTGGATTGAATTTTCTTATTAGCTTACGACGTATTACTTAGGTTGGAGATCAATTTTATACTGTAAATATGTGGTGTATTAGCAAGTAATTTAAGCATTATTATGAATTCAAGAATACTCAAGTAATTTAACCTTCCGTGCATGGTTCGAATTTTATGAGATGTTCCGAATGGAAAAACTAATAAACATAAAAATAATTGAAAAGAGTTAATTTTGATAAGTATATACAAAGAGTCAAAGACTTCCCATAATGTGATTGCGGGTTTATACCTGACATTTTAGAACTAGGCTAAACGTTCAAAATATTTTCCCCATATATATCTATATATGTGTGTATTTTGGAAGATCTATATGCATAAATGTATCCGTACATGCTTAGATGAATGTACAAATTCTACCGGGATAAGTTCTGAAAATTATAAATTACTACATTATGCCATGTTTCAGAATGATTTATACGCAAAGTGATTGTATACTATATATTTAAAAATTACAAAATATTTTGAAGAGTGAATTCAAAAATTAAATTAAATTCAAAACTATTTGAAATATTGATTTTTCAAGTAATAAATTATTTTGAGAGGAGGAGGATTAATTGATTTACAAATTCAATCAAACTCTAATAATATTTGGTGATGTAATCCTTTTTTTCTCACTTGAGTAATGAAGTTTTTTTTTTTCACGATGAAGGGTGTTCGCCTTTCAATGTAATAATGTTAGATGAAAATTTAGATAAAATTTTAAGAGAGCGAGAAGTAATGATAAAGGATGAAATGTATTATAAAAATAAAAGGTTAAAAATTGATAAGATGTAGGACGTTAATTGAATAGTTATAGGATCAAAATTGAACTTCCCCCATATTTATAGGACCAAAAATACAATTCTATCTAAATTAATAAACCTCGGCATTAGGTCAAAATCCCCCAAAAACTTGGATCTTCACCCTCAACCTTACTCTGCAATGGCTCCGATCGCAGTGGGGGATACAATTCCTGATGGTAACTTGAGCTTCTTGAACGAAGATGATAAATTCGAAACAGTATCGATTTACTTGCTTATCACCGGTAAGAAGGTCCTCATCATGGGTGTTCCCGGTGTCTTCATTCCCAGTTCCAGGTTATCCTTCTGAAATTTTCATCTTGTTAATTAATGATCAATTTATATTTTGTATAAATTTTGTTCATCTTGTTAATTAATCAATTTATATTTTGTATAAAGTTGGTGTTTACAACCGAGGATAAATCGGGTGGCGTTTAATAATAGGAAGGTCGATCGAACATTATATATCACTGGTATGAATCTACTCACTGATCTCTCTTAAGTATTTTGATAATTCATTGCCAACTTTCGAGTAGAATTTTGAGTTGTAATTGCATTGCATTGCCCGTTGAAGGATATGGCGTTATTGTTATTATTATTATAAACTTGCGATTCCTTTTGCAGTCAATGATGCACATGTGGCGAAGGCATGGGAAATGCTTTTTTTCCCAGAAAATATGCCACATATCAAGCTTTTGACTGATAGCAAGGTAGCTTATTTAACATCTCTTGGACTTGACCTCGACCTCACTTCTCAAGGATTTGGTGTTCGGTGTAAGAGGTTTACCATGCTTGTTGACGATCGAAAGGTTAAATTCTATTTTTATTTTTAAGAAAAAAGTTAGATTGATTAGAGGTTCGAAGATAATATATCCAAACGTTTTATGTATTACAATCTAATGTGAGAGATTTTCTGAAGTTTGGCCAAGTCATTTTGAAGAACTTTACAGAGGACCATGTTTGTATGTTATAATAAATTCAGAGATTTACCTATTTATCCATTTTATGAGTATATTTGTGTTACACTTACCTTGTGTATGCGAATCAGTTTGACTAATGACTCAATGCTTCATCTCGGAAGACACAACTTTGTCCACACATATTTAGATAGAATGATCAAGATATGATGAATCCAACTGTACTGTATTTGAGGCCTAGAATTTTGCAGCATACTTGCTGATTACCTTACACAAAGGATTCATGCAGGTTGTTCGATTGGGTGAGTCGCAAATTGTTTTGGAGCCTAGTATATCGTGCTTGGAGGTATGCATGCAATCCCACATGAACTCTTATTTGTGATCGGGAAACATTTTTCCTTTTCTCTTTTTCGGCCCCCTCTCTGTCTGTTTCTATATAATGTTTTTCTTGCGTGGCCTATGTTTAAAGTTCTGGAGGGTTAAAAAAAATAATAATAATAAAGGAAAAAAAAAAGTTCTGGAGGGTTGTGATCAGGAATTCCTTGAAGTTAGTGAGTTCTAGGCAGCACATCACTTGTAAAATTTACCTAACATATGAATGAACACTCTTAACTCCGCATGTGGTTCACAGATACCAACACCAAACGTATCAAGGGCTCCAATTGCAGTGCGCGACATCATCCCTGATGGTATGCTGACCTTCATTGACCATCCGAGACAAATCGAGACAGTATCTGTGCACTCCATTGTCACTCGTAAGAAGGTCATTGTCTTGGGCGTTCGCGGCGCCTTCTCGCCCAGTTGCAGGTTAGAGTCTTTCTATCTTATTCTGTTATTCATTATAATTTCTCCAATTTTATTTATCTTTTCAAGTAACAACCCCCCTCTGCATGAAGCAGCGATTTGGTCGACTCGTTCATTAAGAAGGCAGATGACTTTAAGATGATGGGCATCCAAGAGATCTTATGTATCAGTGGTATGCAATTTCTTTTTAAGTATTTGATAAATAAATTAGCAATTTCGGTAGAATATTACTTGGATGTTTGATCTCTCAATTCTCTCAAATAGTTGGATATTTTTTTAGAATTAATAGCGTGTGTGATGGCAAAAAGTTTGAGAATCGATGACCTTTCTAATGAATTGTGGGATGTTCTTTGCTAGTAGTATTTACATGCGGAATTTGCCCCTTGTGGAATTCTTACAATGTTGTTATACTTTGTAGTGAATGATCCATATGCGATGTGGGGATGGAAAAATGCAAATTTCAGAGGCAAAACAGACATCAACTTTTTGGCTGATTCCACGGCAGCATATGTTGCATCACTAGGTCTTGTACATGACCTATCGCATACCGAATATGGCATTCGTTCGAAGAGGTTTGCCCTGTTAGTCGAGGACCGCAGGGTTAAGGTGGTTAATGTTCATAGGCCTGGTTACAATATGCTTACGGCTGAAGGTATGCTTGTGGCTATTGATGAAGCTGAAGTAAGAAATATGGAGATATAGCTGAGGCCATCTGACTGAACTTATTAAATATTAACAAACATATTAATGATGTCTGGTTTTAGAAACTGTAGAATGCTTAATGTGTCTTTGAATAGAATAGATTTGGACTCTGACTTAGAATGTCTATGCAACTTTGAAGAATGTTTTAGGGAGGATGTGAAATATTGTTTTAGTTTATAAAAATTAATTGTTTCAACTTATATCACATAATTCATTTATAATACTCAATGTACTCACGCCTAGTTTTTTGTACAAGCGAATTTATATGTATTTTTAGTTGTAAGGCGATTTAAAAGTTTAGTTGTCGCATTAGTGTATTACTGTATTTCTTGCTTTAAAATTTTTTTATTCACACATTTAGCACTGTGAAGGTGGATTTTAATATTTTTTTTAAATACATAATTGGTGTAAAATAATGGAATTAGGTTATTATCAATTGTAAAATTAATTGTCTTATATTATTTTTTAATTTTTATTTAAAATATTACATAAATAAAGTAATATTATATAAAAATTACTGAAAATATTTTTTTTATTAGACGCTTTAAGGCGTTTTTATATTCAACTAATTTTTAATTTTTTTGTACTAGTCAACAAGGTTGAAACTTCCACGAAAAAACTTCGAATTGGGAGGGCGATCGTATACTCTACTTGTTCACCTATGTCAGTTTGGGGTACGGTCAGTTCACCGGGAGGATCGCCCTCCCAATTCGAAGTTTTTTCCTGGAAGTTTCAACCTTGTTGACTATGACAAGAGTCGCGAATATAAAGAGACTCGTGACTATGGCAGGGCGGTACGCTCTGCTCTCTCGCGACCCCCTACTCTAATCAAAAGACTAAAGGCCCCTACTGAAGATAGGTCGACGCATTTGCATTCACATTCACAGTCGCTCTCGCATCTGCACTACTTGACCTAGGTTTCAACCTTGACAAAAGGAAATACCGATTATGATATATGACCATATTGTCAAAAAAAATTTGTAAAAATTTTTGACAAGACTTAAAGGATAATGTAACTACTACGGAGGGGGGTGTGATCCGAGATGATAAAGGCGGATGGATAGTGTGTTTTGCGATTAAACTTGGTGAGACCATAATCACAACAGCTAAATTGTTAGGCCTTTGAGAAGGCCTAAAGATAACTTGGGATAGAATATTTTCGAGAATTGAGTTGAAGTGTGATTTGGAGGTTGTAGTTAATTTGATCAAGAAGGGAAAGACGACCGAGCATCCATTGGGGCATGTTGTCGAGGAGTGTCGGAATCTCATTCGGAAACCTTGGGACTGTAGGTTCAAACACATTAAATGGGTGTGCAACAATCTAGCGGATTCAATGGCTAAATTAGACCAGAAGATGAACGGGTTAAGCAAGGAGTGGGAACAACAACCAGAAGAACTCTCCCATTAAAGTATTTGATCAAAAACTAGTTTTTCGAGTCTCTGTTGCTACCAACAAAAAAATTAAAAGATCATGTAGATTGAAGCTAATCGAAAATTATTCATCGCATTATAACTTATGATTAAGTTAAATAAATATGAATTTATGGCTCATGAAATAATTAATGATGAAATTATATCAAATAAGGAATATGTATTTTGAAATTATCAATAATAATCATTTTAAATATTTAAAAATTTATCATTTAATCAAAATTATATTTATTTTTATCGAATACAAACCTTCTTTTTTTCTTTTTTTTTTTCCTTTCTTTCTTTTGCTCTTCCAGAGTGTCCCCACCCAATTGAATGAGAGATCAATCTCATGATGAAGACACTTTGGTGATTGCTGGAAAGTCGTCGAGAAGTGCACTCGCCTGGGTTGGTGGATAATTGTTAGCCCGTTAAGGGTTGGCCGGGTTGGCACGGCGGGGGAACGTGCCAACACGGGCTTTGGGGTGTTGGCTTGGTGCAGCATCTCTACTTAGCTTGGAGGCAAGGAGTGTCGGACATCAATGCTTGATGGCTGGGCATCAAGCATAAGTTGTGCACATGTGTTGGCAAAGTGTACGCAAGGACTTGGTGCCTTGCGGGAATGAAGGCCACCTGCTAATATGGGCAAATGTTGGCTACGTAATGCGGGATGGTTGCGGATCCTTGCAGGAAAGTGTGCGCGTCGGACTTGTGCCGCGCGCACAGCGTGCGGGTGCTGTGCTCGCTTGGCGCATCCGTGCGCGGACAAGACGAAAATCCGTGCGGACAGACTGGGCGGTTGGCGCGCGCCTGTGCGCAAGGCAGGCAGCGTGTGATGCGTGTGACAAAATATTCAAGCAAAAGCTGGGCTAAAGAGCTGCGCGCACGGACTGCTCAATAACCGCCACTTAAGTGGGCTTAGTGGGCGGTTATTGCTAGAAAATGCTGCCAGACTTGAGCATAACTGCCGGGACAGGTGTCCAAAGCTTAGCTATTCGGTTTTGCCTAGCTGAGTGGGTTGTAATCAGCATTATAAGTAGCTTGGCCTTGACTTGTAAGATTTGGTTGATGAATTGTGTGCAAGCAAGCCTTATCCTTGCATTATTGTTTGGAAAATAATAAAAGGTTAGGAAGAGTTGGAGCTTTCCTGTATATCATTGCGTCCTTTTAGTACAGCAAGTGTGGGTGCATTTTACTTGTTGTATGCTTGGGAAAAATGTGAGAAATTGGCTGGGTTTGAGCAATTCACTTAACATCGAACCTAGCAAGCTTGAGTGTGGGAAATACTAAGGGAAACACGAGAGTTTGCGAGATTAGAAAGGCTGACTAATTTATGGGGGCAAATCAGGTCGGATTTGGTTGATTACTAGATGAAAATTTCTGTCAAAGTTCAACCCCATCACAATAAGGGTTATCATTTTCTCTTGTCTGAATCTGCTTAGGGCTCTTTGTGTTTTCGCAAAAGTGAAGAAAAGGGCAAAAGGGTTTAAGTGCAGTTTTTATGTGTCTGGAGGAGATCAAGCATTTATTGTTGATAACGTAGGAATCCCAAACCGTTACTTATACAGTTATATTCATATTAGTCGGCGTTAATGTTCCACTTTTCAAGCTTAACAACCGTTAGTAATATATAAATAAGGTATATCAGCGGTTTAAATTTCAAAAAGTGTAATCATTATCACGTGAGAAAATGTAACCATTTCTTTCAAACTGTGTGCAAATTACTTGCGTGTCCACTCGTGCACCCATTCACACTTTAATACCTCCGAACCATCAAGTCGAGGAGATTGACATACACGTGGCACCCACATCGAGTCACCAAGTCAATCAAGTCCATGCCAACAATACAGTTCGAACACCAAGGTCGAACCATGCCATTCATGCTAACTGACCTAGGGGAAAGGAGGAAATGATAGAGAAAAATCTCGTTTACTGACAAGGCTCCACGTATCATCACTGGATGTCTTGATACAGGCCTAGTTGGCTATGTCGTCCATATCAGCATCTCAACCCAGTTTTCACCGTTGCTCGAACCAGCACTTGTACCAATAGTTTTGAAAGTTTCATCTCCTTATTCTGTCTAGTCCGATATCCCTCGACCTCACGAAGGCCTTTGACCTAGAAACACTTCGAGCGAGATATGACATCGACCCAGAGAGAAAAGCACAGATGCATTAGATGCGGACATCCCTACTTGCACGCATATTAAATGAATCTCATACTTTGTCCTTTATCTACAACTACTCTGACAAGGCAAGGATAGGAGGCCACATGTGAATGACCTGCACCATACCGCACTATTCCTGCAGTTCTTCACTTTTGACTATTTGTATTTGCACACACTAAACTCTCAACTATAAATAACCCTTCATTATTATTCAAGTATGACATTATTTCTACATTAAATACACTTTCACTTACTCACTGATATCAACTTAGCTCGATCCAATAGTCTGACTTGAGTATCAAAGTGTCAAAATGGGTCCAACTGCCATATTTTCGTGTGCTGGTCTTTTAGCTTACGTTAGTTTCTTCTACGAAGTTTAAGGAAGTACAAAGCATCCTCACAAAATACAAATATCTTGGGTGATTGAGAGTTCACATCTGTTGTTCAATACATAACCAGATTTATACACAATATAATATATTAATGTTGAAAACTATGAATCAAAACATAAAATAATTAGTATTTTGTAAAATAAACGAGAAAATTCTGAAATTACAATACAAATGCATATCTACAAAATACTAAAAGAAAAAAAAAGTACATAGATATATTTTTAGATGATTCCAAAAATATTTTTTCACCTTTTGATGTTTCTAATTTCTACCTATAATCGCAAGAGTAAAATGTATAAACAGATGGTTTAACGGATAAATAAATACGTTATTATATTGCACATGCAATATTGAATAAAATTATCTCCCAGAGACCTAAAAGATCGATAAAACCATATTCTTAAATAGATAAATACTGTTGGATAAAGAAATACGTTATTATATTGCACATGCAATGTTATATAGGGCTTCACACGCATAATAATGAGAATACTATCTGATAACCTTGAATCGTTCAACACAATCATTAAAACATATATGGTGACATCTATATTTCCATTTGTTATACTCGAATGTCAAGTTGTCAACCAAGTATCACAATCTTACAATCTGAACTTTTGAACTCAAGGAATCATTTTTATCACTTTGCCAAAGTCATATTCCAATACCATAGTGACGGCCTTTAACCAGCTCTTGAGAAGATTAATTCAAGACATGCCAGCTCAATTACATTACCTACTAATTATTCTAGCAAGAAATTCTCATTCGTCAGCCTAAATGTTCTTAGTATATAAAGATTTGCACCAAAATGTTCATATTTACTAATTAATAGCAGATAATGCATCAATTTTGATTGTGGCTTATTATATGAAAGGAAACAAGATTCTGGAAAAAGAGAAAGAAAAGAAAGAAGGTAACTACAAAAGTTCTTTTTTAAACTTTTAAATTTTGCAAAATCTTATTTATCCTTTAATACTCATTGATAACTGATTGAACATTATTTATTTTTTATGAATGTCTTATTTTACTCTTAATATTTATCAATAAGATTTTAAATTTATAACTAATAATATGTATCGGCCCCCACTATAGGGTATAAATATCATAAAAAATTCCTATAGTTTTTTGACTTACAGAGTGGTTGATTATTTAAGATAAAATTTTGGATATATCAGTATAACAATTCCTTTCTTTTAATTAGGCCAAGAAAAATGTGTGAAAATATCATTCTAATTGAATATTTAGAGAATAAGTTGAAAAGAAAGCTCTAATGAACTCGTATTTTAAAAAGTATCATTTTATCATGTCATGTAGTATTGAACACCATGACACTCTTCATGTGAAATTAAAAAAAAAAAGAATTTGTCATTGTATCCATATCGTTTCAAACCCGTATATGTGCAATATAATTTAAAAGTAAATTAGTACATATTTTTATATATTAAGATGGTGACACATTTATATTTAGGATAAATATTAGTGTTGCGTAAGTCGAAATTTGGTGAAACCAGATCAGGTCGAGAAAAATGATTGAAGTTATTGGTGAAAAAGGGTTGAAGTTATTGGTCAATTATGAATTATGTGAAGAGTGGACCAAATAGAGTTACGATGATATATGTATCAAATATAATGTAAGGAAGTGTTTGGTATGGGTATTAACCATCATAGGTACTAGAAACAACGCTTGATTTTCCGTTTGGTATCAAATATTAGGTGATATTGGCCCGGCCAACTTAATATCCGGCCGCAGAAGCCTGTAACTGTTCACGAATTAAGTCCTCAAATTCATCTCCGATTTCAGCCGATATTAACTTGTATTGATTTTGAATACAAGTTGCTCTGGCACTGTATACCTTTTCCTTTCCATTATTTGCCCCGGATCCAAGCTTCTTAAGTACTCTTTAGTGTCATACAGTGTTAGGGTTCGTGTATTTGGGTCAATTCTTATATTTACGAGGCGAGTAAGGTTGAACGGACTGGTATGCATCTCTTGCGGTTTTTTGTGAAATTCACCGTGTTGTTGGCCAAATTTGCTTCAGGGATTGTAATGGTTGTGGCATGATTTGCAAGCTCGTCGCGTGGGTTCACCTGTAAGGGGCATTCGTTAATCTGAGCAGGTAATACGGCGCCATCTTTGAATAATTTCTTGTAATTAGCGAGGTGTGCAAGTTGATTTTATGTCGTGTTATCTTTGTTAGTTTCTTGCAAGTTTGAAGTCGTTGTCTGGGGTTCCCATTTACGCAAGCTTTTGTCATTCGGATTTTTGCAAGAAAAATGCTAAATGGGAGATTGTGTGTGATTTCTGTATTTTCTGTACAATATATATGATTTGTTTGTTCGTGCAAACATCTCCCTTTAGCTACCAGGCGTTCACCCGTTATCAAGCGCCTTGTATCTTGCGATTTTGAATATTGATTATTGGAATTAGATTCGCAGATTTGTTTGACTAACTTATAATGGATCCATACACCAAGGTAAGGTTTTTGGCTTGGATAGAGTTTGTAGTGAAACGTACTGCTCTTACAATGGCCTTAATCTATTTGTTGTATATTTGGTACAACCAAACGGTTGAGAGTGAGAGACGTTCGCGTAAGCGTCGATACTCTATCATTGCAAACCAGTCGGACCAATTGAAACATCTGCGGCGTTTTATACAAGTTAGTGATCAAAATTGTATAGATAACCTTCGGATGGATAGGAATACTTTCTGTCGGCTGTCTTATCTGCTCGAGCATTTTAGTGGGCTAACATATGAAAGATTTGTAACCATTCCGTGTAAGGTGGCAATCTTTCTGAATATCTTAGCTCATCATCACAAGAACCGCATAGTGAAGGGCGATTTCTATTGCTCGGGGTTATGTTGTAAGCCGTTATGTTAGGCAGACGCTGAAGACATTGCTCCGTGTAAGCAATGTCTTGCTGATAGAGCCAGTTGGCATCCCACAGGACTGCACTACAGTGTATAACTAAATGGCACTCACGCTGAAGACATTGCTCCGTGTAAGCAATGTCTTGCTGATAGAGCCAGTTGGCATCCCACAGGACTGCACTACAGAACCATGGAAACACTTCAAGGTGAGTGCCATTTAGTTATACACACGGTTGTCATAGTTTATTATTGTTGCATGTACTTGGCCTATTGAAACTCAGTCATAACTGCTTATTTTGTTGACTGCATTGTTTGTGTACTGAAATTTGTACTAATCTTCATTGGTAGGGGTGCGTTGGATGGAACATATATCGACGTAATTGTTCGGCAAAAGGATCAGCCTAAATATCTGACAAGGAAAGGATATGTGTTGGTCAATGTTCTTGGAGTTTGTAATCCCCAAATGAACTTCATTTATATGCTTATGGGCTGGGAAGGCTCGGCGGCCGACAATCGGGTATTACGGGACATGGTACACCGTCCCAATAGGCTTAAGGTGCCGGCCAGTCTGTATGGTTTAACATTCCAGTCTTTCTTCAAATGATTTAATATGCAAATATGATGTGATATTAGTTATGTGTAGGGTACTACTATCTTACCGATTGCGGGTACACCAACGCGGATGGTTTCCTCACACCATACCGGGGGACTCGTTATCATCTGAAGGAATGAGGTGCTGGCACAGCTGCTCCACAAAGCCCAAATGAACTTTTCAACCTACGCCACAGTAAGGCAAGAAACGTTATAGAAAGAGTCTTTGGTTTGTTGAAAAGCAGATGGGCTATTCTACGCAGCAATTTTGGTATCCAATCAAGATATAAAACTGGACGATACTTGCTTGTGCAGTGCTCCATAACTTCATCCGTACGTAAATGGAGGTGGACGCTCTAGAGGAAGAAGTTTTGCGTAACTTGGAGGAGCACGTGGGGGCCGATCGAGAGTTCATTGGTAGCATTGAAGTTACGCCATTGTGGACCAATTTCCATGATAACATGATAAACAATATGTTTAATTCGTGGAGACATCATTGAATACTTTCCTACTTCATACACGTTGATGTACCTTAAATATCGTTTGGTATTGGTAGTTGTCTGTGTTAGTAATAAGTTTTGCTATACCCTTTTGGAATATCAGGATGGCTGATGTCAACGCTACTATGTTGTGTACTTTGAAATTAATGGATATTGTCGTGGCTTAGTTGCATAGAATCTGTGTTGTTATGTCATATGAGTTGCTTACTAAGTTGAATGAAAATATTTGGTCTTACTTCGTGCAATTTTGAAATGGCCTGCTTGTACAGTTTCAAATTACGGAATGTCAATTTTATATAGGGTACTTGTTAACTAGATTTCGTATTTTGAACATGCGGGTAATGGCAGCCAAGCGAGCTACGTCACGGGTGCGGACCGAGAAAGGCAAGGACGAGAATGTACCTCGCAGATTTTGGACGAAGAAAGAGGAGGAATGTTTGCTAGTGTCTCTCGAGGTATTGTACGCGGAGGGGATCAAGCTAGAAGGCTCTCTTCGTAGTAATTATATGGTCCGTCTCGCAAATATGATCGGAGATATGCTACCCGGATGTGGAATTGAGGATAAGCATGTGAAGTCTAAGTTGTGCGGCGGAAGCACACTGCAATCGTAACAATACTTGCGGCAAGTGGAGGTGCGGGGTTTTCATTCGATGATGACAACCACATACTCGTTCCGAACAAGCCGGAAGCTTGCAGTGACCAAGAGAAGGTACCACCAGATTTTACTAAATAATAATTCTGTTTTTATGTCTATGGCTACAATTAAATTGAACACCTTAATTGATCCACGACTGTTTTGATATAAATTGTACAAGGTTTATAAAAAAAGAGTTAAGTTGGTGCATGGGAAGGCATTTCCATGGCTGGGAAGATGGAATATCTTGTTCGGTATCGATCGTGCTACAAGCAATGCTGCCACGGACGTGGGCGATGCGTACAACAACTTGCAACAAGCCTCAACTCAAGTTGGTACCAGTCGCGGGCATGGCAATAAAGACAGTAATGATCCTCGTTCCGGAGATCATGTGGATTTAGACGATGAAGGAAATGATGCCACTTCAATTACCCCTCCGAATGTTGACGATGGGGATTCAAGAAAAACCAGCAGCAAGCATCACCGATCAGGCAATTTAGATGCCTCACAAATAAAGGATTTGATGAACGAGCTTATGGAATCCGCTCAAGTCACGCTGAACTCGTCGGCAAGCCATTTCGCTCCAAGTGCTTCAAGTTCGACTCAACAACCACTAAATGACATTACCGCGAAGCAAGACGGATTGTATGATGCCCTGATCTCACTTATGGATCTGAATAAGGAGGTCGTAATGTGGGACACACACTACTTAGCCACGAGCCACAGCGATCTGAGGGCATTCTGTGGCATGTCGGTTGACGTTCATAGCACCTTCGTGTTGAGTCTCATGCATTTCCTAAAATAATTCCACTTGCACTCGGACTATTGATAGGCGATGGTAGTATTAGAATAGTTTGGATGTTTTTGGGCTTCTATTTTTTAAATGGTATGAATTGTGATGTAGAACTGACTCTATGCGTCTGTTATGCTTGTGAGGTTGTAGCCCTCATGTTGAATTCGATATCTATGTTTTGTAAATTAGCAAATTATAAAAGGTTGCGAATGGCCTTAGCTGCTTTCTGAAATACTGGTATATAGCCATTCCGAGTTCCGGTACTCCCATTAGCAAATTACCTGATACAATCAATGTGTGAGCATATATGATTCAATTAATATGCAATGTTTGTGCATGTAAGATATACAACATATCTAGTATGGCTTCAAATCAAGCAAACTAACTGGACAAGGATTTAGAAACGGTTATAAGTTTACATAACCACATAGTACAGAATTACACAACATTTCATCCAACTAGCAGTCTTAACATGATTACAAATAACATAACACACCAAACATACTACAAGTGCTTCTGATTAAAAACAGGATGCAACAACCATACGCAATGTTTTCTTGTAGTGTATGAACTAAACACTCCTCAGATGAGGTCTTTATTACCAACAAAAGACATCAACTGACTTAGGCAACAGAAGTGTTTCAATTCAGGGGTGGGCCGAAGATGCGCACTAACGAATTCCATGTCAGTTCATCATGATAATAGTACCAGAAGCAAGCCAGATTACCCTGTACATCTCGAATAGAAATGCTTAGTTCTAAACAAAACAATCTGCCACCAAGCTAAGCGATTTAAAAATCGTGGAAAACTGATATCAAATATACTTCACGACAGATTACATCCCATGCAAACTGAGGGACATTAAGCAAGCCAGCATCCTCAGTATGGCTTACTTCAGACAAAGACAACAGATATTCAAAAGTATGGTAACGCTTTCGCAATATAAAGGTACGACGATGGTAGTATCTATTTTCGTGAGATAATTCCCAAAGCCCGCATTCATGATTTTGGCTACTGAATTGACAACATTGGTGTTCAAACTTGGACAGTGGCCGCGGCCCATACGGGCTTCACGTTTGAGTAAGGCAATGAAGAAAGCATCATCGGTGCTCATCCAACTATTTTTGTAGAAAAATTTATCTTATGTATAATTTTCAGCTATCACTTCAATGGACTGAGTAGCCATAGCTCACTATAAGCAAGCCAACTTACGCAAGAATTTATAAAATGACAGAAATATACGTTGTACAAGACAACCAGGTTATACGAAGTATGGCGAATAGACACCCAAACTTGCAGCATATTTATAGCCATAATGTGCACTGTAGATAACCTATAATTACCAGGCAGAATTTTAAGATAGTCACATACATATTACATGAAATAAACTGACTTCACCTACTACTTTTCAGGAGATGCAGGACCTGAACCGCAGGAGGCACCAGAAAACCCAGCCGAATAACTCCTTGTCCCAAACGGGCCATAGTTGAACCTTGGTACCTGATGAGGTAAGCGACGATGTGGTCGAACATTGATTGACTCCACTCCAAAAACTGAGCTGTCATCGTCAACGATTTCATTAGATCAAATAAACTTTCAGAATAATAACCAGGGTAAGGAAAGATAAAAAAAAAACTCAGTAAATGAACTTTGCAATGGAATACGCAGGATCGGGGTTGTACTATTAATGACTGAGTGAGGGAGGAAAGTTTTGTTGTGTATAGTGACCACGCCGCGATTCTTCCTCCTCGTGTTGGCCACTCCATTTTCAAATATCATGTCAAGCTCCTGTACGTTCGGTTTCGGTTTATAATAATAAGAGCCATACACGTAGTTAACCTACACAAAATTAAATCCACGCATCAATGAAGCATCAAATATTTGTTATGGAGTAAATTCAAAACCAAAATAAGCCATTACCCGGTTGATTTATTCTTAATCCTTCTTACTAGCATACACAAAGTTTGTGGCTGGGTCGATCATTGCCCTGGGACACTTCTTTAGCCATGACCATACAACGAAGTGTTTATGTAGAAACTCAAATCGGGTGAAGCAGTAGTAGTAATCAAATCGGGTATTGTACTTACTGTTGACTGCCTCCATTGCGTTCGTTATGGATACATGACTTTTGTCGTTCAATTTTTCCCGTTCACCAACGCTTCTTTGCCTAATTCCTTCATAAATTTCATATCTACCTCTTTCGTCCACCTCCCGGGATAAAACAACTCTGACTGGTAGTTGATGGAGTCACGGTATGCCATTTTTCTAAAACAGAAATAAGAAGACAGAAAATTCAAATTACATAAGAGATGGTTGTAAGGTTGGCGTCATGACACCCCATATTTATAGTGCAAAATGTCACCATAATTTGGGTACTATTCCACATGTGACAAAACAGTTGCAATCTCATCTAACTTTTTCTGACAAACACACATTACTCCAACAAGAAGGCATAAAAATCAACTTGCACAATTCATCTGACCCATTAACAAGCTTTGCTGAAATTACCAAAACACCTTCAAGTAAAGCCGTGGGTTCAAATATTACATTCAATGTCAGCGAGTGAATATTACATAAACAAAGAGTTCAAACTATACAACAAACACTTAATAACTAATAGCATACAAAGTTAACCGTACCACTTAGAATACATGAGCGGCTAAAACGCCCAAAAAATACCAACAAACAAGACGACGACGTACGACAACACATAAATATGCAAAACAGGAATATGAGAATGACCTCTTTCCATTTCGAACCGCCGATCAACCAGATGCGAAGCCTCGGATATTTGCAACGTAGACACACAAGGGCATGTACTAGATACATTTTCCTCCTCGACTTTTCCCTTGGCCCCATACTCCTTCGGCTCGGTTGCTTGGTTATTTGATGAGCATGCTTCACTCGTATGGGGACGCCTACCGCACCTATGATAAACATCCCACCAAATGAAGAAGCCTTCGGTGCTTGATCTCCAACAGGCATATGTATTACATTCTTCCGGGATTCTTAACCGAGCTAGAGGTACGGAGGAGCATGTCACCATGACCCTTCGGACACTATGGGGGAGGTGCAAAACTCATATCTTTGCAAACTGCACACCGTCTGAAATAACCAATTAACAGGGGACCAACATATATTCAAACATGGATAACACATGTACAATACCAACCAAAAAACCAACCTCAGATCGAATAATCCGTATTAATTTTCGATGTTATATTTTTAAACAAAGATCCAGTGTAATCGAAATAAACAGACCTACCAAAATATACCAGCATTCCGGTTACCAATCGTAGAAAAATTGCCAATTCGACGAACAACCCGCACAAACCCTATATTTTGTCTCTAATTTTTTTCCATTACGCATATTACTTTTTCACCCAGCAGGATAGGCCGACATAAACAACAACACATACGACAAGCATAGACATCAACAAATTGGTGGTTCGAAACAATAGGTCTAATAATTTCTAATAAAACCCCACTACGCGAACGACATCGACGGCAAAGTTAGTTCAAAAGACCCTTGAACAATAGATCTATTATACTACATATCATTCCTGGATGAGACCTTATACGAAAATTTCCATGACTGGTGAAAGCTTTACCTGTGATTTAAAGAACACAAAACCGGCGATGAAGGCGTTCTCTTTGCGAACGAGAAGCAGGGCGACAACCAGAGGCACAATGAATTGCCCAACACTGAATACAATTCCAGATAAATTGAGGGTAGTTTAGGAAATTTGCAAGTTAGGACGACTTACATGAGTACATACCAAACACAATATTAGATGACATAACCCCTTAGTATGGGAATACTAGCTACTACCAAACACAAAATTATGTGCTACTAGAGTTACCTAATTTTATTTAATAAACCGGATTATATTAAATGAAATTAACTTCACAAGCGTACCAAACGCTTCCTAACATCACACATTTTACGACACATAAAAATAAATTGAAAAGAATTAATTTTCATAAATAAGAAATAAGAATGTACAAAAAGGGTTATTTGTTTCCCAAGTATATACAAAATCTTCTAGGTTAAAAATTGTAGGGAACCGAGCGCCAGCGCCATATGCTTATCTCTTCTTCACTCCACCCTATGATGCACGGACACAACACGATACGGACGCGACGACACGTATTTTTTCAAAATTGTAGGACACGACACGACTCCGATACAGATAATATATATATATATTAATTTATGTAGCACTAACCCAAATATCCTTTTTTTTGTAAGTATAAAATATTTTTTAAGTTATGTAAACTATTTTTAATATCGAATAACTAAGATTTAAAAATCACATTACAAGAGAATATATTAAAAAAATGTTGGATAAAAGGCAAAAGAAAATTAAAAAAATTAGATCACATTTTAGAGTTCTGTGGGCTTAAGGCTTAAAAGGTTAACCTAACAAGTTGAGGGTTGAAAAAATACTTTTGGCAAACCCTAATTGTCCTACTCCGCCGCTCTTTCATATGATTTTCTCCCACCCCACCATTTTTCATCAGATTTTCTCCCCACCATTCTTCAATAGCTCTTGGTAAGTTCTCTTTAGCATTCCTCCCTTTGATTAGATTCAAGATTTTCAGACTAAAAGGGTGGACAAGATATTTAATCATGTCAAGGTATGTGGACAAAAGAGGCAATCCAATCTAAAATTCAACTATTACATATTATATATAGTCATTAAAATATACTCATTACACCCTAAATTGCGCGTCCTCATCCACGTGTGCGTCCTCCACGTCCATTACCACGTCCTCCATGTTCATTACCTTCGAAGTCATTGAACAAATTGAATAACCCGAATTCAAAATATTCATATCCATATATGATATATCTCCCCTATATTTTCATCTACAAGGCCGACTAATTCGGCCTCGTCGATGTCAATCGCCTCCTGCTGCGGTATTATCTCACCCTCATCCTGCTGCAATATTATCTCACCGTTAGCTCGTAACACATGGCCGATTACATGGACGATATCTCCATTTGCAAGTATCGTACTCCCATTTGGCATGATCATGTCTAAGTTGGGAAGAAGACTAGTGTCATTGGGTAACAGGATCGACCCATCAGGCAAAAGCTCGAATTGAAAATTCTGAAAATGGAAGATGTTGGGATTGTTGTCCATCTGACAGAACAGATTAACAAGTTAGATTTCTGGATCAGATTTTACAAAATATAATAAAATGATACTATTAATCTAATGTTCAACAAAGTATACAACAAAACAAGAATTTCACTTCAAAAATTTCAAGTTCCAACAACGAGGTAGTCTGCAACTACATTAAAAAAGTATGCATTTCACTTCAAAAATTTTAAGTTCCAACAGAGAGAGGTAGTCTGCAACTACATTAAAAGAGTATGCATTTCACTTCAAAATTTTCAAATTCTAACAAAGAGAGGTAGTCTGCAACTACATTAAAAAAATACTCATTAATTAACATCTGAAAACATAAGTTGACATGAAGTTTCTTACATGTGTATACCTGCCCAATACATGCATGCCTATATGTCACATATCATTGGAGTTATAGATTCATATTCATGCTACATAACAAAAAATGACTCATAATATTCATGCTGCTACATAACAAAGAGTAACAAACATATCATTGGAGTTATAGATTCATATTCATGCTACATAACAAAAAGTGACTCATATTCATGTTGCTACATAACAAAAAGTAACAAACATATCATTGAAGTTATAGACTCATATTCATGCTACATACCAAAAAATAACAAAAAGAGAAGATGAGCTTTGTCAACATGCACAACAATTTAGTAACAAAGGATTCCCTTAGTAATATATACAAGGCCTTAGAAGCCCAATTTTCCATCCAGAGTAGTCAGAAGAAAAAGGTATTTAAACAAATCAAGTTTGAACCATATTCTTATTCTTCTCTCTATTATTCCATCACAAAAAAAGAATTTTTCCACATTCTCCACTTTAAGAATTTCTTAGAGAAATTAATTTGGCATAAATCTCCAGTTTAAGAATTCTCAACTCAAGATCAATTTAAATGCGGGAGTTAGGAGTCTAAGTATGACATTCCGTACATAGTCGAACTTTGACACCATCAAATAACATATTTTAGAAAATTTTAAACTAATGTTGAAAAGTATAACTTAAAACATAAAATAATCAATATTTTGTAAAATATACAAGAAATTTCTAAAATTGTAATACATATGCATATCTACAAAATATTGAAAAAAATGAAGTACATAAAAATATTTTTAGATGCTTCCAAAAAGTTTTTTTTTCACCTTTTGATGTTTTTAATTTCTACCTATAATAGCAAGAGGTAAAATGTATAAATAGATATGCCGACGGAATTTCGATGAAAATCTCATTGAAATTGTTTAACTTTAATTTTTTTTTTTATTAATACGAACAACCGTGGAGATACCATCGGATTTTACTCGAATTTTTCATTGGTCTTTCTCCAGGAGTACACCCATCAAAATTTTTGTTCTGAATTCACAGGTTTAGGGTTTACACTCGTCCTATATTGAACAGTAAAGAGTAAAGAATGTGAAATATATTACATACATAATGTAGGACTATATTACGTATATATATTTTTGGTTTTTTACTGTATATTATAGAGATTTTTTTTTTTTTTTTTTGCCATCCGAACTATGACCATTTTGGCAATATACCATTCCAACTATTTTTCATGGCAAACCACCATCCAAACTCTTCGAAATTGACAAACAACCATCTACAACACAAATTAAGTGGTATCCGGTGACTGAAAACCATATACGTGACTTTCACATGCTTTTCAGTTGATGCTGGTGTTGATGAGCAACAATCTAAATTTGCATTTGAGATACTGGATAATAATGGGAGTGAAAAGACGATTTTACCCTTACTCAAGCATGTGAAAGTCATGTGTATGGTTTTCAGTCACCGGATACCACTTAATTTGTGTCGTAGATGGTTATTTGTCAATTTCGAAAAGTTTGGATGACGGTTTGCCATGAAAAATAGTTGGGACGGTATATTGTAAAAATGGCCATAGTTCGGTTGGCAAAAAAAAATTTCCCTATATTATATTATTAAGAAACTAAAAAATATATTTGTTAGCTTTCAGCCTTTCCTCGCTCTTCCTAAAACGGTGACTTGACAGTTATAATGATTAAATGAGACTTTCTTAATTCTTAACGGTAACCGGTTTTTTTTATGGATTTGGGCTATTATATACTGTTATTACGACTAAAGGAGACTTTCAATTGATGCTTGGCAGTAACAGTTTTCTTGACTGTATTGGGCTATTATATATAGATACAGGAATCAAAAATCATTCTCACACCGCCATTACTGATTACACTGCACGACTGATAACGTCATTATTATCACATCATTCCATCGCATCACCACTGCACGGCTGAAATGGCCAACAAATCGAAGACGACGACGAGGGTTTTCAAGTGCTTGCATCACGCGCCGCCGAAAGTGTTCATCAATGCAGCGGCCATCCGACGACATAACAATGACTGTCACGGGGAGTGGTTGAAGAAGGATTTCATTTGCGGCCTCTGTGGGATGTGTTTCCCCACGGCGGCCGACAAGGCCATTCACAAGGCTTACACGAAGTGCGGCCGCTGCCCCGACAATGTTGACCCGCAGGCGGCGGAGGAGGAGGCCCAGGCAGTGGCGGAGGAGGACGATCAGGTGGCGGAGGAGTGAAAGCATGAGAACGCTCAGGCGGCGGAGGAGTGAAGGCATCGGACGTTGATCATATATCAACTGTATTTTTTATTTTTTGATAGACAATCAGGACATGCAACTTTCTTTTTCTTTTTTTCAGCATCGATACTTAAAACACTTCTTGCTGTAGTTTTGATTTTTAACTTTTTGATGGACATTCTTTTTCTTGATTTTTCAGCATTGACACTGAAACACTACTTGCTGTAGTTTTGACTTTTAAATTTTTTATGGACAATACAATTTTCTTTTTCTTTTTTTTAGCATTGATTTTATTTGAATTGTTTATTACGTAATTAGGTGATCGGATTCGAATTCCAACTTTATTATTGGATTCATATTTTCGAAGATTCAAGTCCGATGACACAAATCCTATATTTTTCTAAAATCGTTTGAATCCCTATCATTTTAAAATTCAATCCGTTTACCCCGAATCTTGACCAACCCGATTACCCCTTTGACCCATCCCGTTTTAGCCATAAACATTTCTTCTCCCTCACATTTTGCATTCTCACGTTCAGGCAAGAAGATAATCCACCAATTTTTAATGAAGTAAATTATCCCTCAATATATATGTTAGATGTTAAATCTATATAATTTGTACTCAAGCGGTCTCTAAAAAAAATTGACGTTGATTTTGTTAAATCCTTTTCTTAAAAGTCATGATTAAAGTACGGAAACTAAATTTATTTTAACCAAACGAATAATATGAGACTGGATATCGCAACTTTGAAATATTATTTGAATCATCATTCTCATTAAGATAATATAGTGATAAAATAAGGTATTAATAAGTAAATTCTCAAAAAAAAAAACTTAATGAACAATATTTTTTTTCTCATATTGCACTTATTCTTAACGATAAAAAAATATATTTTTAATCGATTATTTTACGAATGAGACCAAAATAAAAATATGACTAGTTTTTCTTTTGTGTTATCATACCATTACAAATGGTAATCATTACCCTTGAATAGGATATAGTGATAGTGGGAATGTTATGATAATGAAAACTTAGATATAAATAAAATTTTAATTGGAGTTACATCAAGGAAGCTTCAAGGACGGACTTTTAAGTTGATATGATGTTTTGCTTTTCTTTATATTCGGAAAAATAATTTTTTTTTCTCTCGTCCATCTTTAATCGTCTTTGTTAAATCGTAAACTTAGTGTATTTTCCATAAAATTCATTTTTTATATTGTGATGCTCCAAAATTCAATATTAGATAGGTAAAATAATAATAATATTATTATTAATAGATCGATCGGATTATGTATTAGTTGCTTTAAGTATGCTTAAAGTACTTCTTTGTGATTATTTAATCTAAATGTGCAATAAATTTCTGTAAATGTGTTTATCAAATTATTTAATTGATTTAATATGCTAAGATGTGTAGAATGTGTGTGCATATATGTTTAATTAGGTGTTATGTATTTATATGTATTCAATAAGCATTTTTAAGTCTTTTATTTGTCTATTTTAATTCAAATCATGTGAATAGTACATGCATGTGCAAGAAAGGTGTTCAAGTGTGTGTGGAAGGTATAGTGTGTGCAAATAATATATGATGAGTATGCCTAGTATTTATTAATTATAATGACTGCACCAAAAAAATAATAATAATAATTATAATGACTTATTATATGAATCATCCAAACTTTATTATTAATCAAAACTAAGAGCTAATGCAAACTTTGATTTAATTATATTTTGACCCTAATTAAATTGCATCTTGGCCCCAACTAATTGCAAAATGACCCCTAAACATTTCAAATGTAATTTAAAGAAAACTTTCAAAATTCTTCTTCTCTAACATTTGAAAACACGTACATGAAGGGAAGAGAAGGGATTTCATTGTAGGGGTGAGCGTTCGGCAAATATCGAAATTTCAGTTAATGGTTTCGGTTAACCGAAATTTCGGTTAACATTTTTGCTAACCATTTACCGAAACGAACTAGCTTGGTTTCGGTTATTTACTGAAAAACCGAGGTTGGCTATGAAATTTAAAAAAAAAAAGAAAAAAGAAAAACCAAAAAACCGAATTGCTGACCGAAACTGATTGGTGTTACCTTCGTTTTGGAATATGCATCTCAGAATCAAGCCAATATTTTGTTGTTCCAATTCCCAACAACCAAAATTCAAATCCATGGAGCTTACCAAGCCTCCAAACATCCACTCCAATTCCCTAAAAGAACCCCCCAACGAAGCATAATTTCCCACCATAAACCACACACCATGCCACGCACCCAATTCAGTCCACTTCCAATCCAAACAACAATGCAAAGGGCCGGAGGCCATTATTTAGGGATTAGGGCAAAAACTGAATGAAGAAAACTAAGTCAGAAAAATACCACTTTTTTTCTTCAAAGTTAAAACGTTATTCACTAATGGGAAAATTGCAAATTTGGGACACTAACATACCCCTCTTTGCATTTTTGGACTTTAATTTGGTAATTTTGATTTAAGGGACACTAACTCTCAAAATTTTGCAATTTTGGTCAAATCCAAACTGGATCCCTAATTTCTTCACGGAAAACCACCATTTTCTTCCCGGAATACCACCCTTGTGTCTACGTGGCTGCCGGAATGCCCTTGAAATTGGCATGTGGCATTGAATTGTCTAGTTGGCATATCAAAATAGGACAACTCATTTAAAATGTACATGTTGGATTTTCACTTTTTTTTTAATTTTTAATTAATTAAAAGAAAATTAAATTTCTTATTTTATAAATTAAATTAAATTAAATTTCTCCATTAAATATAATTTACAAAATATTCCCCAACCTTTCTCTCCTTCATCACTAACCCAGCACCACCACCGATGCCATCGCCACCACCACCACAAATCCGCCACCGTCTCACACGTCACCACCACCACAAATCTGCCACCGTCTCACCCATCACCACCACGATTTCACCTACTCACCACACTCAGCCGCCGCCACACAACTAAGCATACACCACCCATCACAATACCATCAAATTGCCACCATCTCATCGGCTTACCACCATCGTGCCACCACTGTTGAGTACCCACGACTATTTTCTCTCTCTTTCACACACACATACATATGACTTTTTAGTATGACATTAGATTTTTGTGTATTAAAATATTATTTTATCATTTATTTATTCTATATAAATTTTTAATTTTTTGATCTTATAATTTTAATGTAATATTTATAAAAATAAATTGATATCATTTTGGACGGTGGTGATGGGGTTGGGAAGAAAAAGGAAGGATTATTTTTCTAATGTATTTATAATTGATTTACATATTTCATTAGAAAATAAGTTTTTTTTTATTAATGTATATAACCGTATGTCTTTAACTATAATTGTGTATAAGAATAAACATAGTTGTAAATTGAATATTAAATTTAATTACGAATAATAGGATTATATATTTATGTATATATCCATAATTGTAAATATATGTAAGAATATACTTATTAATAAAAATATCATTTTTTATTAGAATTTAGATTAGATATATTTTATTATGTACAATACATCGGAGGATTTACTATATCTATAATAATATATATATAATTCAAAATAAAAATTTTGTTATATTTATTTCCATATATAATAAATATTTTAAGATGTAGGATTCTTAGTTGGAATTTTATTTATTTTCAAATAACATAAATTAAGTAAGTTACCTATGTGGCATGGTGGTTTTGCCACGCAGGCAAAACAACCGCCACATACTCATTTTCAGATGGGAATTAGGGATCCGGTTGGGATTTGGCCAAAATTGCAAAATTTTGAGAATAAGTGTCCCTAAAATCAGAATTGCCAAATTAAAGTCCAAAAATGCAAAAAAGGGTATGTTAGTGTCCCAAATTTGCAATTTTCCCTTCACTAATAAAAAGTGTTGCCCCCAACTAAAACACGTTATTCACTTTACTATGTTCGGTTTTTACCGAAACTGAAAAACTAAAAAACCATTAACCGAAACTGAACCAAACCAGCTTCGGTTCGGTTCGGTTTTTGGTTACGATTTGGTTTCGATTAGGTTTGGTTTTTGGTTACGGTACGGTTTCTGTTCACCCCTATTTCATTGTTCATCCACCATTTTCAAGAGTTTGGAGTTCAAATCGCCAATTTTGTGCATAAAAGCTTGAGTTCTTACATCTTCATCCACACTTAAGTTAGTTCAACCATTTAAATTTCTCTTTGCATGTCTTGATCATGGAATAGCTGAAAATTATGAGATTAGGGTTATATGATGTTGGTTACCTTGATGAAATCATACAAATATTGTTATGTTGAACATGTTTCTTGCTCATTCTTTGATTCTATGGAAGTTTGTTCGAATTCTTGATTATGTGAGAGTGTGAACCCTAGGTGTTTTATGAATTGAGCTATGAATTATGATCATATCTATGCTAATGGTAGAAATTAATTGAACAAAGCATGCTTAAGTGATCTAGGAGCAAAGATACATGTTTATGCCAATCCTAAAATTTTCCCGTATTGTGACTACTTCATAGAAAAGTGAATTGTGAGTTGTTGAAATGGAAATTTTTAAAAATGTTTTATATGGATGTTCTTGACATAGTATAGATGTTTTCAACAAAAATTGGCGCCAATTCGATTAGATTTGTGTCCCGAGAAAAATAGCAACATCCCCTGTTATCCCCTGTTTTCAGAATTCGGTTTTTGACTTGAGTAGAGAGACTAAATGATGGAGTTTTTGAAAATTGTTTTACTAGAGTATTTCTGTGCATGTTATAAGTATCTCTATCAAGTTTCAGATTATTTAAACTTCGTTTGATAAGGGAACAACGATCATCTTTCATTAATAGTGCAGCAGGAAATTTTCTGTTTTGTGTCATGTTCAAAGTAAAACTGGTAGTTACTCGGGATGAACTAGAATTTTTTAGCCTTATATCATTGGAAGATATTTTTGTCTAGTTTTGTAGGAATTTTGCGGTTTGTTAAAATTGATTCCGAGAAAGGAGTTATGCTTATTTGATTGCAACATGCGCATGCTGAAATTTTCTGTAGTAGTACCTGTACATATTTTCATGCTTTAGCTTCGAGTCGTGCGTCATTTTGTGGTTTGTTTTGTCTAGTATGGCAGTGTCTTACACTTAGGTCATGTGGATTACAAGAGATACCTTTGAGGAGGAATCTTGAGTGGTCAAGGCTCGTCTTTGGTTCGCTACAGGTGAGGGTTATAAAATAATTTTAACTGGGGTCATTACCTATATACATAAATACATATTGTTTACTATACTCACCCTGAATTTTATGCTTTGATTTCTTGCCCTTTTAATACTATACGTTAGTAAATATATTTAGAGATAAATGTTATATTTCGAAACTAATTTTCGGTACATGAAAATGTGTTCTACTATACTCTATACGTGTGAGTAACTATTTATTGTTTGAAAATATTTTAATGCTAGAACTGTTTGATCGTATGAACCCTTGGGGAAGCCCTAGGGGGATTTGGGCCCTGGTTTATATTGAAGGGGAGGCCCGGAGGCGTGCGCCAAAGGCCGAACCTAATATATAACTTATGTAGTACTGTTTAAGAGAAGTCGGAGGTAGTCTACTCTTGAACAATATGAGCTGGAATTGCACACGTTGATGCAAATTCCATACTGTGTGAGTGAATCTTGAGTTGTTACTTGATTAACAAACCGGAGGAAGAAGGTTGGTTTATTGTTTATGAGATAATTATTTTTTGCCATCCGTACTTTGCGCGTTTTTGCAATTCACCATCTTGGGCAACTTTCATTGCAAGCAGTCATTTGAACTTTGCATTTTTAACAAACCGCCATCTTTTGGTGGTTTTGGTGAAAATACAACTGACGTGGCGCATTTCTAAACATGCCACGTGTCAAATTTTTTGTATCACCGTTTGTACCACTAGTGCTTTCATTAAGAGACCTTCTCTTGAGATACGAACGTATCTCAAGAGACATTAGAGTAGTCTCGGGCTCGTAAGAAAATAGGGGAGAAGGGAGAGATTGTTCCGGCAAAACCGATCGGGCAGTTGAGGATTAGGGAGAGAAGAGATTTCAGAAGATAGTGAAGGAATTGAAATTATTATTATTATTGATGATATTTGACTCTTACCACTAAAGAGAACATATAAAAAGACATCCCTAACACAATATGAATCTTATAAGAAAAAGATTACGTTAATAATAAAAGAGCTAATCTAACACTAAACAGAATCCTAATTCTAATTCATATCTTAAATATTGTATCAATCCTATCCAATCCCTACTTTTCTCTCTGTATCTCCGTCCATATCAGGATGTCTCGATACAGGCCCAATTGGATATCCTGTCCACGACAGCATCTCGACCCAATTTTTACCCTTGCTGGAGCTAGTACTTGTATCAATAGTTTGGAAAGTTTCATCTCCTTATTATGTTTGGTCCTATATCCTCGACCTCACGAAGGCCTTCAACCTAGAAGCACTTCGAGCGAGATATGACATCGGCCCAGAAAAGAAAGTACAGATGCATTCTGCAGACACATTAAATGCATCTCATACCTTGTACTTTCTCTGCAACTACTTTGATAGGATAAGGACAGGAGGTCATGCTGTGAATGACCTGCACCATAACGCACCATGCCTGCAATCCTTCACCTTGGACTCTGTATACTTGCACGCACTAAGCTCCCAACTATAAATAGCCCTTCATTTATTGCTTGAGTATGACACTATTCCTACATTAAATACAATCCCACCTACTCATTGATATCAACCTAGTTCGATCCAGTAGTTTGACTTGAGTGTCGGAGTACCAAAATGGGTCTAACCTTCATATTTCCCCGTTTTAGCCTTTTAGCTTACGTTGTTTCTTCTACCCAGTTTAAGAAAGTCCATAGCATCCTCAGAAAATACATATCTTGGAATTGGAAGTTCATATCTGTCGTTCCGTACATAGCCGGACTTGAACACCATCAAACAATATATTGTAGAAAATTTTGAACTAATGTTGAAAATCATGACTCAAAACATAAAATAATCAGTATTTTGTAAAATATACGAGAAAATTTTAAAATTATAATACAAATGCGTATCTGCAAAATTCTAAAAAGAAAAAAAAAAACATACAAATTTTTAGATGATTCCAAAAAGTATTTTTTTACCTTTTCATGCTTCGAAAAATTAATAAAACATCCCTAATATATCATGAAGGTTTTCCTAAACCCCCAATTTGATTTTTACATCTTTTAAAGATCAATTATCTATTAAACAAGTTACGAAATCGATTTTCGTTAAGCGGTTTGGGAGTTGACGGTTTTTTTATTGTATTATATTATTAAGAAATTGAAAAATATATTTGTTAGCTTTCAGCCTTTCCTCACGCTGCCCAAAACGGTGACTTGACGGTTTTTTACAGTATATTATATTATTAAGAAACTGAAAAATATACTTGTCAGCTTACAGCCTTTCCTCACTCTTCCCAAAACGGTGACTTAAGGGGAGACTTTCTTGATTCTTGAAGGTAACAAGTTTTTTGACGGATTTGGGTCATTACATACATGGAGAATATATTTGAGAATTCTGATACTAAAATTTGCAGTAGGTTGAGTAGACAAAGTACCTCATATTTGAGATATTGGAATTACTATTTTATCTTTGTTTGTTTCGAGATATGTTTTTATGGTGGACGATCTTTTAGGTCTATGGGAGATAATTTTATTCAACATTGCATACGCAATATAATAAACTATTTATTTATCCATTAAAATATCTATTTATACATTTTACTCTTGCAATTATAGGTAGAAATTAAAAACATCAAAAGGTGAAAAATAAATTTCTGGAATTATCTATAAATATTTTCATGTACTTTTACTCTTTTTTCTTAATATTTTGCAAATATGCGTATGTATTACAATATTATTATAAAAAGTTAACAATGGGAAATATAATTGGGCTGTTTAGTTAATTTGGGCCAAAACCCGAAAATTATTGATGAAGCGAAGTCCATAAATGTGGATAATGGATCGGGCTTAGAATCATTGGGCTTGTTTATCTGAGACCAATAATAATTAAGTGGATTTTCTCATTATTTGGGTTTAGAATATTTCAATTTCTTAAAAAAAATATTAAATTAAATTATTTCAAAAGCTCGATTTATGCATGTCATCCTCGCGCAGGGATCATACTAATCCTTTCTACATCGTTTCAATTTTATCGAATGTCCCAAAGGGAGAACTTATTTTAAAAGCTAGACCTTTAACAACCCCACTTAACTATACAAACCCTAATAATGAAGGCCAATTTATTAAAAAAAGTAACTTTTTTCTAAATTTCCCGTGTTATATTTTTGCCAAATGTGTGGTCAATCCAACTTATACTAATGGTATATAGCTTTTATCTCCCATATTTCTATTGAAATCCAATTTATTTATATATATATATGCTTTTCAACTCAAGATGAATTTAAATGTCACAAGGAATTAATAATGGCTAAGGTTGGATGTGGGGAAGCTAAATTCCATTGCCACGTGCACATTACCCATCAAACTTTATGTACTCTCTCTTATTTTCATCTTGTCAATTTATTTCCCCACTTATGCCATAAATGGCTTCAACTTTAGAAAGCACACATTTCCTTGTTAGTTCCAACAATTTACTTTAGAATAATACTACCAATATTTTGTGGTTATTTTCTAAAATTTCATACACAATTCGTAAATTGCATTTGCATCCCATGTAAAGTTTAGAAATTTTGTATTTATGCTGAGATGGAAAATAATATATTTGCTTCTCTATTCACTCGATTATTCTCGAGTTCATGTACTGCAGAGTTCCATTACAAAACAATCCATCCAACTTAATCGTGTAGTTTAACAGTTCGACGTTATATTAACCCTAACATAATTAAAAGTCTCGTCTTAAATATATAGTGATAGATTTAAATATCTGCGATCGAATCGAATAAGAGAAAGGAGAGAGGGATATAGTTAGAATCTTGCGTGAAAACTATCTAGATCGACAAGGGAGCTATTTAATGAATTTCATTATGTCAAAATAAATTACCAATTCGGATCCGAGTGGGGGGTCGTATTCATCAGAATTCGATCACGAAACCTTTAATTAAGTTATTACAGTATCGAACCGATAACCTACGCCCGAAACCATCCGTGGACCGTGGTGTCAAAGGAAATAATTGATGTGTAATTGATAAGGACCATTGGAGGGGATGCATGTACGACACACAAAGACTGGGGGCCCATTAATAAAGTGCTGACCCAGTGGGCCCCACCCCTCAAGTGCATTCCCCGCGTTGGCCCATTAAACTCCGTACCCAATTTGGCTTCTGGTTTTAATTCCCTATTACTAGGTACAGTGCACCATTATTGTCAATGCGGGCCCCACTCCCCTGATAGGACACGTGGCGAATCCTCATTCGGCCTCTGCGTTGGTTGCAAAAGAGCTACGGCTCCCGCGGCTGCAGGGATCCCCGACGGTGAGGCTGTAGCCTCATGCTTGTCGGTCAATTTACCAAAAAGGACCAAATAAGAATATAATGATAATGATAATGATAATGATATATATACATATATATATATATATATTGGAAGTTGAATTTGTTAGCTTCTTAGGTCGTGTACAAGTGTTTTGCATGTCGGTGGGGCGTCGTACGAGATCGATACGTATTGCGATGGAGTTGCATACGAATCGGCACGCTTGTGACGGATATGGATCGAGCAGTATGAACATGTATTATGCGTATGATTTGTGTACGATGGATGTATCCGTTGAGTTCAGGGAATGATCAGATATGTACAAACTCGTGCAGGTCTTATGATTGTCGGTCGCTGAATAAATTAACAGAACTTTTTAAGATTAATGATGAGGTGTTATGTAATTGATGAAAATTTAGTCAGAATCGTTAGGTACATTGTAAATTCTTACTCGTTTGGAATTTTTGTAGCTTGTGGGGGATGTTTGTTGCAAATTGTAAAAAAAAATTTAATGTAAGGTCTATGAGTTGTTGGGAATTATTCAAATTGTATATGGTTTGAAATTTGGATTATAAAATAATAATTATATTTGCAACCCATGTCCTCCATCTTATAAAATATTAATGAAAATGAAATAATAATTGAGATAGACAGAAGCATAACTATAAGTTGCCACAACAAAAGAGATTTTGAGTCAAACTGCTCAACATGCTCCCCTCAACTTTTCTTTTTAATTATTCTTTAAAGGTGATTTTGAGGTTTTCCACATGTCGAATTGGGATCTATATTTGCCTACATGTACGGACGCAATTATAGCGACACGGATACGATGTGATATAATATGATATGAATACGATTATATAGATTTTTTTTAGAATTTTTTAAGTAAGAAATATCTGACATGTGTGTTCAAAACGACACGATACGATAAAATGATATTTTTAACTAAGGTTATTTGCATTTTGTTCTCTTATTATTTGTAAAATAATACCTGAACTATGGAATTCGACCTTGCGTGATCCCTTTATTTCAATTTTACTCGCCAGATCACGAACTTTTAAGAGAAAATCCCATTATTTTACGGCGAACAAACAAAACCGAATAAAAATTCAAAACACACCATTTAATCCCCTTATATTTTTCATAATTTTAATTTCTTAATAAAAATGCTGAACTAATTTACTCTTCGGGAAATTCCCGAAAAATCCCCAAATGAGGACTCAAATTTACTTTAACTCCCCATTTTTAAAAAAGTTCCTCTTTGCTCCCTAGATGACAGGCCAAATTTGCTTTAACTCCCCATAGTTGTATTAAAACTCAAGAATCTCGTACCCGAACCCCGGAATCACGTACTTAAATGCCCAAATGATGTATTTGCCCCCAAATACGAGATTTGGACATTTAAGTACGTGATTTCGGGGTTCGGGTACGAGATTCTTGAGTTTTAATACAACCTTCAAAAAAAATGGGGAGTTAAAGCAAATTTGGCTTGTCATCTAGGGAGCAAAGAGGAATTTTTTTAAAAATGGGGAGTTAAAGCAAATTTTTTCAACTTTTAGGTACTTTTTAAAAAAGACCCATTTACTCTTTCATAATCTAATATTATTTGCAAGACTTAAAAAAGAATATAATAACAATAAATGTAGTGCTTATAGCTTAAAAAAAGTGCTTTTTGAGGGAGTGGGATGGCACTAATGATTCTCAAGGGGTCAAACTGCAAAAAGGGCACAAAATAGCAGGGACGAAAAAGCAAGAAAAAAAAAGTAGCTTCACAGATGAATAAGCTCCCATGACGCCACGTGGCGATCACCCATTGGATGAAACCTTCTGCAAAGAATAGTTTAATCCCTCGCGTGAAGCTCTACCTCTCCTTAAAAGCATCTCTCTCTTCATATAAAGCTAAGAATTGCATAATTATATTATTATTTTAAGATTTTATAATATTATTTTTAATATTTCTTAAAAGATGGAAACAAATATTAGATTAGCATAAGAAAAAAGTATGCAATAAATAATAAAATAAGTAAAAAAGTGAAAAAGAAAGTAGATCATGAATGTGGGAATTTTTCACTCATAGTGGTTAAAATTATGAAAATGGTACTTAGGGTTGTTAACTATGATTAATGTGAAAGTGGGAGTTGACACTTGACTTTTAAGCTTGCTGATTTGATTTTGATTAGTTGACAAAGTATAGCATAATGCGTAGTTAAGATTTAATATAAAGAATGCAAAAATTAAAATATCAAAAATAAATAGAGCAAAATTTATAATTTAGATGGGAAAAATTATAAATATTTAAAAAAAAAAAAAAACTCAAAATTTCCCCTAGCTCGTCCATTAAAACAAGAGTTTTTTTTATGAAAAACAAAAACTTCGAACAAAATAGTAATGGGATTTAAAGAACAAAAAATTTACGGAAAAATCTATTATTTTAAAAATGAATCACTTTATTTATAATGAAATCGTCAAACATCTTGAAATTGCAATCAATTGTTTGTATTATATGCACCTCAAAGAATGCCGACTACATGAACTGGTCCCTTTGTTGAATTATACACTTAAAAGGGGTGAGACAGCTGATTAAAAAATTATTATTATCAATTTCTTGAACTGCTTCATATGTAAAGTAGGAATTCGAACTCCTGACATTTGGTTAACGATGAATGAGTCAGTTCCGATCGATCATAGGTGGGATAATTCTAAACAATTGTGATAAACTATTTCATTTCTCATCCCATAAGGTTAAGTTTGTTAATATTACAACAAAGGGGTCTAATTCTCATGCAAAAGTGGGAGCTTTTTAAGCATTTTTGTGTGGATTATGCTTTTAAGGGAGTTCATGGGAAGCCACAAAGAGTGCTTCTTTTGACCATCAAAGAATGTGAGAATTACAGATACCTTTTTCAGATCATTATAGCCAAATGTGATAATTATTCATTAATTAATTACTATAACAAACTCAAAGTGATAGTCAAAATAATAAATAAATTCAAAAGTTTTGGCGTCAAATTATAATATGGGGCAAGTGGGAAGCTAAAAATGCAAATTATAAATTAACATACAAGCTACGGACTGACGACCGTATTGCACCTTGTTGTCCCTTGAGCTTTCGTATAATATTTCATATTTTTTTATTTTATGATCTATTATACGGGGTCGAATCGGATCGAACAACTAAATTGAAAATATCTTTCGACCAATACTAGTTATATTCCACCAATTCTAACTCGAGACCTCTAATTCATAGTACTGAACTATCAAACTACACTACGTATTGATATAATATTCCATAATTATTTGTGAGGAAAATCAACAATGACTTTTTTGAATGAATTAAATAAATATAATAATGAATGAATTAGTAATAAAAGAACCTACTAATCCATTAAAGTTGGCCCCAAAAACAATATTTTATATTATCACACTATTAAAAAGAGTATATTATTTAATTTGTTAGTTTGATAATAAATTTGTGGACACCAACATTATCTTAAAATAGTTAGCTAACAAAATATCCCAACAATATTGGAAAATAAATTAAATGTAGTATCTAATCCTCAGGAGAAAGTGGGTGGCCAATGCTAGGATTGATTTAATCCAGGAAGGTTGTGCAATAAATGAACATACACTCTAAAATTTAACACCTCTTTCACATATATATATATAATAAGTGTGCATATACGAGTTGTGATCGAGTATATGGAACTCATCCATCATTGTTTACGGGTTAAAAGTTTGAATTTTGATTTTATAAATGAAACAACTTTAGAGCCAGCTAGTTATTCGACTACATAAAATGTCGATAATTTGGTGAGGAGATTAATATTGTAGTTCACGATATCTTGTTAATCTAATTGAATGTAGATGAGATAATTTTATAGTTAGTTGACTGTCTAATTAATTTTTTGAAATATCGATAATTTAATGAGGAGACTGATTATTATAGATGATGTGCTATTAGGTTTAATCAAATACTTCATAGCTGAGTGAGAGAATGGCCACAATAGTGGACGAGGTTGTGTTGGACAAAACATTAATTTGGTGAGGAAAAAGAGTTGAAATTTATTATAATGATTGTCACGGCTGTTATTAAATAATGTGATACTTATAAATTATAATATAGTTTTAAGGTTATTAAAATTGAGTACTAATACGCTTGTACTATTCCAATAAATGAATAATGTATCTAAAATTAATAATGGTACCATATTATAGGATTTTGTGTCTTATCAAGTATTACCAAAGTTGTACTTTTGGCTTTTAATAGCATAATTTTAGGGGTAAAAAATATCTAGAAAATACTAGGAATTAGTATGTTTGGTCATTAAATAATGTATTTCAAAATATGAAATTATTTTTAGATATTAATGCATTGAAATGAATGGTACATTCGTACACATATACTTTTAAAAATCATTATTTTGTGTTGTCCTATATATCATGCAAATACTCGTTTTAGACGTATCAAAGACCCGTCGCAGATAAAATTTACAAAAATAAATTCACGCCGTTGTACCTAGTTTATTTGAATTCTTAAACGATTTACCAATTATTTTTTCTAGCAAAACAATTTGTTAAATTACAAAGCTCCAACGCACTAGTATTTTTTAAAAAATATATTTTTTTTGGTGTCATGTTGTATCGAATATTCGTTTGTAACATTGTATTCAACACTTTCACATGAGAAATATAAAAAAAAAATAAAAATTACATTATCGTATCCGTACATCGATTTTTTGGTTCTACACAGTCGATTCGTGTTGTATCGTATCCGTGTTGAACGTCCGCACACTATTTTTTTGTTTCTACAGTCCATTTTCATGAGTCGAGTCGAGTCGAGTAGGGACGGACTTCTTAGGGCATAAAGTTCTCCCTACCAATGGTAGCTGTATTCCCAAAGACCCGAACTCGAAACCTTTGATTAAATTAGCATAGCGTTAACTGTTAAACTACACCACCCGATGATTCGATCCGTATATTATAATTGTAGAGCCATTTCAATTTCAGAAAATGGTAAAATAATGTAATTTTTATTTTTTTAATAAAATAAGAGAACAATAAATTTTGGCTGGCGTGGGGTTTGTTACGGTCATATGTGAGCTGGAGCCAAACTCAACGGAGTGACCCACTAGTACCAAATGAGCAGAAAATAAAAATGAAAGAAATTAAAAATCCAAAGAAGAAAAAGAACTTGAAGAATAGCAGAAAATACAGCTCCCAATATCGCATACACAAAACCCCCAACACTTATAAAGCCAAGAATTTTTAATCCTCTTCTGTCCTGCAGACTAAAACCCCTGTAAGGAAGAAAAGGGAGTTCAAAATTTTCAATCTTGCAATCTCTAGTGTTTGTTAGGTGATTGTCTTCTTGTGGTTTATTGGGATTTCTGAGGGCAGCTTGTTTATGAATTCTGCCTGAAATAAGTGCAGAGTATGTGATTTTCAGCATATTTCCCATCTGGGCTGTGGAGATATTGAGCTAATTGGGTGAATTTTGAGGTAAAAAATGGATCTTGGAGCAAAGCCTCTCTCTTTCACGAGTTCGAGTGCTTCTTGGATATCTGCCGATGTAGTTGCCGACCAGTTTCCGGCGGGTCTGAGGGTGCTTGTGGTGGATGATGACCCCACTTGCTTGAGGATCTTGGAGAAGATGTTGAAGAATTGTCTGTATGAAGGTAATATGCCAAAACACACACAGACACACACGTGTGTGTCTGTGTGTTGAAGGTTTTGTGCACAAGAATTTGGCTGTTTCTGATTATCTTGTTTTTGGTGTTTATTCTGTTATTGAAGTTTGAGATTTTATCTTTATAAGAGCTACTTCTTTGTGTATTTGGGGTTTGGGGGTGGGGGTGGGGGTGGGAGTGTTCAGATGTATGTATAGGTAGCAGATCTCATATCAGAATTTGGGATTATTGTTTGCTGTTTATTGTTGGGAAGATGCATTTTTGGTGTAATGGTGTGTTGAAATGTGGTATTGGTTTATGAGAGAAATGATTCTTGATGCGAGAAAAGCTTATAGTTGACTTTAGATCTTGTGCAGAACTCCTGATGTTCAATCTTGTGCTTACATTAGGGCTTGTGTAGATCATGGGACTGATTTATGAATCTATTTGGTTGTTCTTGTTCAGTTACGACGTGTAATCGAGCCGAGCTTGCGTTGAAATACCTTAGAGATAACAAGAATGGCTATGATGTTGTCATAAGCGATGTCCACATGCCGGACATGGATGGATTTAAGCTTCTGGAGCGTGTTGGACTCGAGATGGATCTGCCTGTTATCAGTCAGTATTATTATCTCGCCTTTCCTTTTTTCCATTTTATAATATACGAACTTACAATTAACAATAATTTGTGGAATCTTGAATTTTTGTTTCAGTGATGTCGGCGGACGATAGTAAGAATGTTGTGATGAAGGGTATCACGCACGGTGCTTGTGATTATCTTATAAAACCTGTTCGGATGGAGGCATTGAAGAACATTTGGCAACACGTGGTTAGAAAAAAGAAGCACGAGTGGAGAGAAAGGGATTTTGAACAGTCGGGAAGTGTGGAGGAAGGAGAAAGGCAGCAAAAACCTGTTGAAGATGTGGATTATTCTTCTTCAGCTAATGAAGGAAATTGGAAAAGTAATTCCAAGAAAAGGAAAGATGAAGAAGATGAAGCAGACGAGAGGGATGATACCTCTACTCTGAAGAAACCCCGTGTTGTTTGGTCGGTCGAGCTTCACCAGCAGTTTGTGACGGCTGTTAATCAACTTGGAATAGACAGTATGAAATATTTTCACATATTATTATTGTTATTTTCAAAAAATTTGCCTTTTTTATTTAGTTTAATGTGTTATTGCAGAGGCTGTCCCGAAGAAAATCCTGGAATTAATGAATGTTCCCGGCCTTACTAGAGAGAACGTGGCGAGCCATCTTCAGGTTCGAAAATTGTATTTGTTATCGTTCTTTCATAATTTAACATTATGAATAACCTTTGCCCAATTGATGACATGATCTGAACTATGTACTCATTTAATATATAGTTCGATTAAACTGGTGAAAAATTAATCCCCTCTAGTCATATACAATGACACAAAAACTTAACATACCTCCCTTATTTCTACCCCATAGTTGAATTTTAGCAAACTTCTTTTGCATGTTCCGAATAAATTTATCAATCGTTAATAAAAATTTTATTTATACATAAATTTCAGAAATATCGGCTATATCTGAGAAGGCTGAGTGGAGTATCGCAACACCAAAATGGGCTCGGCCCGTCTTTCATTGGTCCCACTGACACGCCATTTGGACCGATTTCTTCACTAACTGGGGTGGATCTACAAGCTCTGGCTGCTTCTGGTCAGCTACCACCCCAAAGTCTTGCCACGATCCAAGCAGCCGCACTCGGTAGACCGGGTCCCGCCACAAAATCTCCTCTCGTTGATCAAAGAAACATATTCAGCTTTGAAAATCCCAAATTACGATTTGTGGACGGTCCGCCACCACCACCACCACAACCACTGCAACAACCACCACCACAACAACAAATCAACAACACTAAACAAGTGAATTTACTACACGGTATCCCGACAAACATGGACTCAAAGCAACTGGCCAATTTGCACCAATCGGCCCAACACTATGGCGGTCCTGTGCTGACTCAGATGGTCCAACCGCAGCAAAGAACGCAGATATTAAGTGAAGTCAACGGAAATCAAAGTCAACCCATCTTGTCGCAAGTCATTCCTAGCGTCGGTGTACGCGGACCGCCTCCATACGTGACCGTCTCCCATCCCTCACCGGTTGTTGACTTCTCCAGGGGTCAGAGTCAAGGGAATAATAGCTTCTCCCCTAACTACGAGATTTTCAGCGAGTTGAATCAGAATAGAAACCAAGAATGGCGTTTGCAAAATCCCGGATTGAGCTTTGAGGCTCCTCAAGGTTTAGTTCAGCAACCATTCTCTTCTAACCAGAAGACCGGGCAGAGTATCGTGCACCAAGCCACCCCGTCTGTAGCCAAAAATGCATTAAGAATTAAGACGGAAAAACTGCCCGATATGGGCTTCCAGAACGGTGTATTTAGTGAACACTTTGGTCAGGAGGATCTCATGTCTGCCATTCTAAAACAGGTTAGCTTCTCTAAATCTTATAAGATATTTTTCAAGAAGGAAGTGTTTTGCCATAACTTCTGCTTCTGGTGAAGCCAAAGTTATCAAAATACATAAATCACTTTTATATAATGATAAAAGTGAACGTAGAAGCTGAAAAAAGGCATCCCCCAAGATTCTTTCAACATATTTTAAGTAGAAACTGCAAAATAAAACACTCTAATTTCTGCTTTTAGCTTAAAAAAGTAACATAACACTTCCTAAACACTAGTTCATCCTCTTAACTACAGTTTCCTTGATGCTGCAGCAAGAAGGCGGTGTGGGGCCAGTTGAAAACGAGTTTGGCTTCGACGGATACCACTTGGATAATCTTCCCGTGTAGTGCTAGTGTATTCAACGACTTTGTACATAGCAGTTTACAGCCTGAACCGATATCTTTTAACACGTGCTCGATTTCTCTTCCCTTTTTTCCAGTGTTGCCTTTTGCTTTACTTATTTTAGTGTGAATAGGTTTCTTGGGCTTGACTGTTCGTTCAAAGATCGAAATGCAGAGAGGGATAACAGTCGATCGGGTGGATCATCAGAAGGGGGAAAGAATTGTGCATGATATGCAAAGCATGGCATGCAAAATTTTGATGGCTTTTAGCTTAGGTGGTGAAATGTTTCCAGATATTGAGTGATGGAGTCTACTTTAGATGTGGGATAATATAGTTCTAAGCTATCAATTTACCTAGTACTCTTACTCTAATTTGAATAAAATATTTTGCCAGGATATCCTAGTATACAGTTTATTTGAAATTTTCATGTATGCAAATCTTGTTGTTAGGGTATTTACATCTTGGGAGATTACATGTAATGCCCTTTGTTTATACTATGCTTATATGTTATCAATGAAAAAATTACATGTAATTTTATGTAAATATCCCCCTTTACTTGGTGATTCTGCATAGTTCTTATATTTTGTTCATTCTATTCATGTGAGACTCATCTTTGCCATAACACCCATCCGCTAATACGGAAAATTCTAGTTTAAACCCTGTTTGATCGAACCCAACCATTAATCGAACCAAGTTCCGACTAAATTAACCTGAGTAAAATACCTATTACATTAGATCACCCTCAAGAAGAAACGAATTCATAAGAAAAACTTTGATTAATGATGTTTACAACATATCAAACAGTATATAATAAAACTACCAAATGTGTATACATATGTTACAACGGCAATCTGAGTACTCTTCTTCTAAAGAAAAACCACCAAAAAAATTCCAAGTTAAAAAAGTTCCTAAAGAAAAGGAACAACAATGGTCTTTGATCAAAACCACCCCAAAAGAATGAAAGAACCAATAAGCCTGCCCTCATTCAACCCGCTATCGTTGCAAGAACACGAAAACGGCAACAAAAACAAGAAACGAGAACAAACTGGATGACGAAAACCTCAATCGCTCGGAGCCACTCATGGGAAGTATCTCCGGGAGCGAACACTCCTCCCCGTTGAAGAACACCTTGGTCGGGAACCCGTCCCCGGCTGGAATATCGATCCCAGGGGTCAATTTCTTCGTGAACGAAATCACAGACTGTTGCTTCCCCGGCACCCTAGGATCCTTCTTGGGATCAGCTGCATCAGTTTCCCCGACCAAGTAGTTCAACCCTTCAAGACCCTGCATGAAGATAGTATTATTCACACCATCAATTGCCATTGAGCTCCCATTAAAAGAGTATGCCGCCTCAAACCCGGGGGCCGCCTTCCCCAACTGTATGGCCGTGAACCAGTCAGGAAAGGCGAAATCATCCCAATTGAAGATTGTTATCCTCGCGGACCAACCCCCTCTAAAATCAGTGAACAAATGCCAATTCAAGCTAACACCACAGTTATCGCCGCAAGGCATCGGATTAGGCACGGGAAAATGGTGGAGCTCGGCCCATGCACGGGCGAGAGTCGTCCGGTTCTCAAACGGGATGAGAAGGGCTTGAGACGGGAGGAAAAGGGCCGGTGCCCTAGTGCTGCATGTGGGGCCTCCCTGATTGGACCCACAACCACATGCACACGTCCTGCATGGGATTATGGACTCGTTGTAATAAGCCGAGAACGAGACGCAGCACCTCGGGCTCGCCCCCTTTGGTTGTGTTATGTTGCAAACCACTTGCCAGCTGGCCATTGCAGCTGTATCCGACAAAAGTGTACTCGGGTCGGGGAAATGTGTTGGGCTAACACGAACAGGAGGCCCACATTTGTAATCCGGGTTGAGTCTCCCCTTGATGGCCCAGTTCTGTGGCGGGGTGAGATCTGAACGGTTGAGGTTGGGTGGCATCTTGAAGACGTTGATCTGAAAGGCCGATTTGGACTTAGAGGGGTCCATCGCAGGGGGCAGGATCGTCCCGTTACGGCAGCAGAACGGGATCATTCCGAGAGTGGTGTCGTTCGTTTTCTCTAAAGGGAGATCAACAATTGTGGGCCTTCTGAAGCAGTTGAGGGCAGTGGAGAAATCAAGACTCTGGTAGAACTGGCCCTGTTTCCCAAACACACAGTCGGAGGTGTCGACTACAGAGGGGTAAGCCCCCTTCATCGCAAAAATGAATTCATCCTCCATCCAATCCCAGCTGAGCTGCCAGTTGTCGAGGCGACCTAGGGGGTTGTGGTTCTCCATGGTGACTTGAGCCCAATAGTTTGATTCATATGTTCTTAAGATGTCGTACACGATTGTGAGATCGCCTTGTTGGCGCGGGAGGAATTCTTCGTCGGTGATGTTGGCCTTGAATTTAGGATCTCTCGTGCAACACACCTCCATCGAACTGTTGCCTGAAAAGAATCACAGAAAGAACCGAATTTTATTCAAAATTTGCTGAATTCCAGGAAGTTGCATGATTTCACCATGTCAAATACTGAAACAGAAACCTCGAAATCATTAAACAAACAAATGGGATCATACAAAGGACATACATATATATATACAACTCGGGAAAAATCTATAATTCTGTATCATTCACCATCAACAATCACGATCACAAGATTCATTCCTATTGCATAAAACTGTAAAATCATCAACTGCAGCATATCGCAGCTTTTCATCCTCACATTCATTAGGATAAGCAAGAGTTAAAAGTCCATATTTTCAGTTCTTACTCAGTCAAGAAACTTCAACAAGTCTCAGCAAAAGTCAAAAGCTTCAAAGAAGCAGAACCCCAAAACCTCATTCGTCCACACCAATCAAACAAACAAACAGAAACCTTCAAGATTCCAAATCCCATCAATTCATCACAAAGAACCCCACCAAAACGTCAAAAAGGTGGCAAAAGGTAAAACACCCCAACTCCTAAACCTTCTCAAAACCCCATAAAAATCAAATCTTTAAACACTATCCAATAATAAATCCAACAAATTCGACCCCACAAAATTCAAAAAACCCATTGATTGCGGAAGAAAACTGAACACTCACTGACCTCTCATAGTTGAATCAGGGCAAACCCAGCCATCATTCACCAAGGAGATATTCTTCGGCATGGGCACTGAACGGGGGCCAACGCCGAACTGCGTCCCCACCAACTCCACCCTCGCACTCATCTGCGTCAAATCCCCCGCCGTCTCAATCCCCGTCTTCAGATCCGGGTTCGGAAACCCCGCAAACACCGACCCATTCCCCACGCCGCCGGGAATCGCATTCCCGTCGGCGAGCACCGCATTCGAGGCCGACACCAGATACTCATCGTGCTGGAAACCAACGAAAACCCGCCACGATTTCAGCTCTTCCAAGTCGTTGTTGAGGATCGTGAACTCGGATTCGAATCTGTAAGCTTGTTTGGCCGGATCCCTCTTCAGAAGCGGCGGCACCGCTTTGCCGCCGGTGTATGTGTAGGAGAGGAATACTCCGTTGCAGGCGTCGGACGCCGGCGGCGGAGCTGCGGGCTGGGATTGGGTTTGGATCAGAATGAGGAGAAACAAAGAGAGGAAAATCGCAGCCGTGGTGGTGGAAGCCATGTTTGTAATCGTGTGTGCTTCAATTCAAACACATCAAGAATGAATGAAGAGAGAGAAACTGTACTCGTTATCTATATATATATATAGAGAGAGAGAGAGAGAGAGGTGAAGATTGTGGGATGTAGATACAGAGAATGTATGTATATATTTGTGCGTGTGAACAAGCAGAGCGAGAGGGAAGATGGAAACGCGGACAGAAGAAATGGTGTGCTTTGGAGAAGACAGCTGAAACTAAGCTGTAATAACAAGTTCCATAAGCAAGAATTATCTATTTATTCATTAAAATTATGATGTACGGATATTGATACACGTATATATAACTATGATATAATATAAATATAATAATATTTTTTTTATAAATATTTTATAGGAAGGATGTCGGACACGATATTCGATATGATCGTTTGACATGATATGAAATGATAAAATAATATATTTAAAAGTGTTCGTGCATTATAGATTCGTTCATATATTAAATAATAATAATAATTTATTATTATTATATGCTTATTTATTTAATTAATTATGTTTAGCGGCGTGGTTTGTTGGAGTTAGGAATATAAACATATATAATTATTATGATTTGTATATAAAAGGCATGATTTTTTGGGTATAATGAGTGTGTTTCCACGAGCTTTCCATAGGCTTATAAGTTATATCAAATCTTGATTATTTTAGTATAATGTATATTGGTGTATAAATATTTAGAAATTCCAATAATGGGAGAAAATAAAATTAGTTTTCTATTTTTTATTTTTTTATTTTTGACAAAGTTTTCTATTCTTTTAATGAATGAATATTTGCTCCGTTGTGGGGCATAGATATGGACGTTAGTTTTTGAGTCGTTGGTAGTGGCATACCAAAAGTTTGAATTTTGAAATCTTGAATGTGTATAGGGGCAAAAGTGGGAATAACGAAAAAGATTTTGATAGAAATTGAAGAAGTTTTACAAGTTTCTCAATTTTTTCATAGGTCGCGTTCTCTATATTTATAGTTTCGAATTTTCTACTCCATTTAATATTTCATCTCATATTTCAAATAGTTAAATTTTTTAACTGATAGGATTATTATATTAACCGAGAAAATTAATGCTAATAAAATTCTATCAACAAAAGAAAAGGAAAATCTTATTTTTTATATTAAAAAAGAGAAACCAAAATTTATATAGTTTAGCGATTTATTATTATATTAAGTTAACATACCTTTCGTATTCAAGAGTCATTATTCAAAGAATTTGAAGTATTTCCCTATTTCTTGGTATTTGTTGATCAACAAACCGTGTAATTTAATGATTTATTATTATACTAATTTAATCATACATCTCGTATTCAAATATCATTATACTAAAGACTTGAAGTATTTTTGGCTTTTATTGATCAACAGACGTTGAACAATATAGTTTAGAAATTCACCGCTATGCTAACTTAATTGAATATTTTGTGTCGGAGATTCATCATTTTAAGGGAATAATAAAAAAAGAAACATCTAAGTTAAGAACATTGATTAAATCTCTCTTTTAATTAGGTGAATTTCCTTTGACTAAACAAATATAAAAGAAATAGAAAAATATGAATATAGTTAGTGGGAAGACAACAACGTTTGGGGTTCTCTTTATCTTGGGCACGTTGTTCATGTCCGTTGATTATGCAAAAGATTGGTCTCTTCCATGTGCCATTACCATTAAAAAATTACACACATATTTGAAACAAATTCTTCCATTACAAGCATAATTTTATGGACATCATTTCAGTTTAGCGGTCTGACGCTATACTGATTTAATCAAATGTCTCGAATTCGAGTTTCTGTGAACGCAACCACCATTAGTAGGGAGAACTTTTACACCCTAAGTGATCTGTCTGTTCTCGACCCATGGAAATAAGCTATAAAACCAAAAAAAATTAATAATTTCCTAATGCTTATATTAATGATGCCCAATTCCCTGTTGTTTTCGTCGACACTTTTGCTTCCACGTCATTCTTAATTGTTGGATCATATCCTATTGTATATCCGTTTTGGTAGGTATATATGAGGTGATGGCCTTCGTGATTACCCATAGTCGTTTTAATCGGCTCTTCAAAAGAATTTTTTTTTTTTTTCTCAAATCCAAAATTGAAATGTATGAAATTTGGGTAAAAAGGCTTGCAAGTTGCAAGTTTGTATAAGCAAGCCCAAATACTATATAACATGGACAAATATGGGCCAAATAGTTTAAACTTAGCCCAAAAATTGGATACTTTTCTGGCCCATTGGGCTCGATTACACCTCAAAAAGTACTCTTCCAAGTCCCAAATATCATCATCTAGAATGTCAGAGCAAAGAAAAAGGACAGTTTTACCAAAATAATTCTTGTCATAACTCATAACACCACCTTTTCATGAATAATTAAGTTATGGCATTATATGCTTTTAGTGTTCTAAATGAGTGGCTAACAATAATCTTGATTTCTTTGTCTTTCAATAATGTGATCCTTTAAAATAGTGAATATTCTGTGCATTGTCGTTGGATTCGATTCACTTTAGTTTTTCGAAGCTAGACTACTGTTACAATTCGTCCTGTATTTGAGAATTTGGTTACACATTTACCATCGATGAAAGAGTTTCACAGAAATACCTCGAATTCTTGAGAAGACATGAAATAAATAACTACCTTAATTCATGGCTGCCCATATGAGAGTGCACATTTGTAGGTCTTCTATCAAATACATACATAGTGAAAAGAGATTGGCCAATTTTTAAAAAGTAAAATTGAAAGTGTAGGGACTAGAAATCCACTTGCTCACACTCCAATTATTGTCAAAAAGGTTATTTATTATTTAATATAATATTCACAAAATTATAAACAAAAATAAGAAAGTAAATAGTGAAAGAAATAGGGCAAACATTTATGCATATACACACACAACTTTTTGCCTAATTATTCCAAAATAATCTCAATTGTTGCATTTTATGTAGAAAGGGTATGGGCCCCACTACTTATGAAATCATTGAATATGTAACAATGATACAGAATCACAATTTGTCACCAGCCTGGAAAGCCTTCATTTGGTCGGTCCTTTGAGAATTTATCATATGCATTCTCTCATTCAACTAATTTTTAATACACGATTCGAACGTTTCTTATTTTTATGGGTTGATGTATAATATGTTTTTTGTAAGTGTTTGGGCATTCAAACTCTTTTTATCTTTATGGAATGAGATATAAAGTAAATTTTATGCAAGTATTCACTGAGTTCGAGGGTATTTTCTGTCTTGAATTGAGATACCATCTCCTTAACCTAAAATTTTATTTACCAAAAACAAAAAAAATGTAAGGGGGTTTGTTGATTATGTCGAACAATAGTTTACTCAAATAGCTCGTATTTATATATCAACAAATGCAGCTATATTCGATAGAAAAAGTTTTAAATGTAATGGGGGTTTGTTGATTATGTCGAACACGAGGATACTATACAACTTATCTAAATTTAGAGCGTGAGAAGTATTTGATACGAACAATATCTAACTCAAACAAGAAAATAATTTATTTAGAAGTATTTATGCACCATAAATATATTAGTTCAAAACTCGGAAATATTTTGGAGGGGTAAAGAAGAGAAATATGAAAAAGAAAAGGCCTTTTTGACAAATTGGGGTAAAAGTTTCAACGCCACCGCGTAAAGCCCCGTTTCATTGGTGCAGGTGTGAACTGTTTTTCAACAAAAAGCCTATAAAAGTAAAAGAAAAGTAGAAACATCAACAAAAATGAAGAAAATCACAAATAATATGGTTAAAGATAATTATTCATAGTAATATATACACCACCTACAAGAATTATAAATTATAAAAAAAATTTAACGTTCGCTGCTAATTTAATAAAAAAGACCGTATATAAATTTCTAACAATACGACTAATTAATTGTTTAACTCGAAACCATAATAAATTAGACATAATATAAATTACAACAGTTAAAATATTAAGTATCCGTTATCAATTGTCATAAAATACAATTTGTAGTCAAAACATCGAATTTTTAACAAGTGAAATTACGAAAAACCCTCCACATGCGCTCCCATTTTTAAAGCAAAGAGCGTGAAGTGTCGGTGTTAGCCCTTTTATTCAATTACAAACACATTAAAAATACCACAAAAGTGAAAATATTTAACTCATTATATTAATATATTCCACTTTTTTAACCTTTTCTTTTTTCCCTTATAATCCCATCATAAATGCACATAAAGTAATAAATAGTGTAGCTTCCAATTCAAGAGACTCCATAAGTACTACTCCATCACTCCACTTTACTCCTCCTTTTTCCCATTTCTTCAAATTCTTCAAGTTTCTCCCATCAAAATTCAATAATTTACACAAAATTTGGGATTTTTTTTCCTTGAAAATTTGGTTTATTTTCAAGAAATGGAGAGGAATTATCATCATAGGCTCAAGTTCTTGATCTTGGTGATGGTATTTGCATCAAGAATTGAACCTTTAATGGCGGCTGCAACAGCTTCATGGGCCGGATCCAAGTACCAGATTGAATGCACAATGTGCTCCGCCTGCGACAACCCATGCAACACCCCGTCGCCGCCGCCGCCGCCGTCTCCTCCGCCGCCCGCCAACCCCATTTGCCCTCCGCCACCTTCTCCTCCTAGCAACTCCGGCAACAATTACTACTCACCGCCACCTCCACAAACACCAAACTACGCATACTACCCACCACCTTACAACGGCGGAGGAGGAGGCGGATACTACAAACCACCGCCGCTGTACCCCACCGGGCCGACCCCGCCGCCGCCGAACCCAATTGTGCCGTACTTCCCGTTCTACTACCACAACCCGCCGCTGCCGCCTCCGTCGTCGTCTCCGCCGCCACCGCTCCGGAATATAATTCCCATATCTTTCTTAATCATTACTCTGTATTTGAGTACATTTTATTAAGAAAAGTACAGTCTTTTCACCTTTTCTTTTGTAGTTTTCGTAGCTCGAGAAAATTGAAGAAATAAATTGTCAGATGCACAGATCTTCAAGCTTGCTGAGGTGAGAGGAAAAATGGGTTTTCTACAGTTCCTGATCTGCAAAATGGGTTCCATCAAATTCCAAGAATGCCCTTCAGCTCGCCATTGTTGATCATCAAGAAGCAGCAGAAGAAGAAACCATGGAAATGTACAGAAGCTCTTTCTCTCTCTCAATCCAAGAAGTAATCTGTAAAATCTTGACAAGTTTAGGGATCTACTTTCTTTTTTTTTTTTACCTTTCATATTATTTTTCTGGTAATTATTTTCACAGATTTTATAGGGTTGTAAGAAAAACCAGTCAATTTTTGCATAATTTAAGGTATCTATCAGTGTTACCCATGTCATTAAATCTCATCAAGATTCCATTTTTAACTTCAACTTGCCTGCATATAATGCACATAATCAAGATTATAGTCCAACTTCTACAAGAACATGAATAAAGTTGCCATTTCTTGGATCAAGGAAGTTTTGATTCAACTTTTCCAGCTTTAACAATAGTTATTCACTATTTTCTTGAACAGAATATAAAATGTCATTGTGATGAATGATGGTTATAGTACAAGTGGTGTTGTGTTAGTGCATAGATTTCCAGCTTTTCCAGCATGGAAACTGTAGATATGCTGGGAAAGAAGAATCTACAAGCAGCTTAAGAAAAGCAGTTGGTTTATGCTTTCTTGGCCTGTGTTGATTGAATTTTCTATCTAGACATGTACAGATAAGCTAGAAGTTGTGAGTTTCTAAAGATCAGCTTCTAGCTTTTACTGTTTTGCATATACATTTTCAATAGTAGTAAATAGTGAAAATATTAAAAAATGGGCAATAATTGTAAATAGTGAAAATTATGATGTATTGATATTTAAAAAAATATTATTTTATCGTGTTATATTGTATTGTGTTATGGTGGATGTTCGTTCTATACTTCTTCCCTAAAAAATGCAAGAAAAAATTGAAGTTTCGTATTTATGTCGCGTTGTATCTGCGAAAATATTAGTAGGGGACTGTTGCTGGCATTAACTGGAAGGCAATGAATGGGTGGGTCCTATGGGATTGAAAAGAGACCACGTCAAAAAGCAAAGTTTTTCATCACACTTTATTGTTCCCACTAAAGTTTTTCATTTTATTATTTGTAAATAAAAATAATAATTAAACTAATTTAGTAGTACTATAGTAATGAAGGAGGGGTTAAAAGAAATAAATTAAAAGGAATGAATGTTTAATTAAATTGAACCTCGTAATATCCGAACTCAGGAAAAAAAAAAAAAAAAGACAAAAAATAATGTATTTGTTTTGCTTAATTTAGTGGGCTTTTGCAGCTGGACTATTAGAAGTTTAGAACCCTTACCCACCCTAACATCTCCTTTTGAATGGGCTTTCTGTAAACATTTTGGGCCAATATGTCCACCACTTCTCAAACATTATTAAGCCCAACTCTCTTTTGAATTGATTAATCTAGGGCTGTCAACGGGTCGGATTTGGACCGGATCAGAAAATTCCGGATCCGAATTCGACAAGAAGATCCGATAACCGAATATAGGATTCGGATTCATTAATACTAAGTCCGTATGTTAACGGGTCGGATCAGATCAGATAAAAGATTCGACCGATCAACAATAAAATTTAAATTTTTTTATAAAGAAATAAATAAAAATATATAAATATAAATATATAATATCTAACAAATAATTATTACTTGATAAATTCTTTACTGGTTTTATGTATATGCATTTAAAATAGGTTAATTTAAGATTTTTAATAAAGAAAAACATATTTTTTAGAATAAATAATTTAAATTTTATTATTATTTATAGTGAACATGTGAAAATTTTATTTTAATTATTCTATTTAATATTCTTTACTAATAAAATAATTAATTTAATTAAATATTATAAAAAAATCGGATTCGGATCTTTAACGGATCGAATTCATTAATTACATATCCGGTCCATTTATTTCGGATAACGAATATTTATAATCGGATATGATCCATAGGACTTATTTATCGGACGAATATGGTAAAATTCGGATCGAATTCGGATTAAAATCCGTCCCATTGACAACCCTAGATTAATCATTGCTTTTTAAACGTGGACATAACTACAAAGTCTGTAAATGGATATTAAAAAATTCGGAGACTAATACCAAAGATCACCCGTTGGGGCTAATTATTGAAGATTGCAGAGCTCTCCTAAATGAACCGTGGGATCGCACGTTGAATCATATCAACGGATCGGGGAACTTGGTGGCGGATGCCTTAGCTAAGATGGGACAATAGACGAGAGAGGATAGCAAGATTTGGGATGGAAATCGACCGGAAGGCATGGAGAGGGGGAGGGAGATTATCGGCAACTAGTTTTAACCTACTTATATTGCTACGGAAAAAAAATAGCCATTGTCTTCGGTCTTGAGTCAAAAATTACAATGTCATTTACCTTATTGATCTCAACCCTAGCAAAACAAAAGGGAAACATTAATAGAAATTAATATATTGGGGTCGAACCTGATTAAATAATTAAAATAATATTCGGTTCGAGACTGATTAGGCCGCTAACAAAGATAAATAAAACTTCATGATAGGAAACCACGTATTTAGAAATGTACATACATATAACATAATCTATATAATTTTAGGTAGTATAATATCGAATTGAAGCTTTAATGCGTATATACTTATAATATCTATATAGGTAAGAGATCTAAAGGTTTGAAGCTTTAATCTTTATGCCTCATAGATATCTTAAATTGCAAATATAAATGAGGTAGTTCGACCATATTTATATGCCAACAAACTTCAATTCAAATTACTAAAGAGAGGGAAACAACACTAACCATAATTTGAAATTCCTACACTCAATACTTGTATAATGTGTACGCAGTAATGATCACCTCGATTTAGCATCGTAACACTACTTTTCCCTGACGGCCGAATGCAATGATACTGACACGATACGTTAAAGTCCCAACAATATTAAATATTCTTTCAATTTACTCTATTATACGCACAATATGACATTATAAGACTCGACAAAGTACATATCAGCTAACTCTGAAAACTAAATGTTAAACACCTAAATTCTCAATTGATTGTGATAAATAGTCCAATTAAACTATGCTTTATTTATTTCAAAAAAATTCATGTTGGGTGAATTTTACCTATCATGCAAGGACACTTCTAATAATATTGTTTTGTTGTGTCATGTCATGTCCGACACTCCTCACATGAAAAGTTTAAAAAGAAACTCATGTGGCCGTATCCGTATCGTATTGTTTCGTGCCGTGTCTGTATCCGTACACGGTGCATGATAGGTTTTTCCAAATAGAGGGAGTTATGGGAGGTAATACAAATTTTCAAAAAGATTGAAAATTAACAATTTTCATAAGCAAATTTGGGAGGGAAGAAATGGGATTAAATATGAGAGGCCCAAAATAATTTCCCTCTTGAAAACCCATGAAATATTTTGGACCAAACATTTTCCCTCCAATCTTTACACTAGATAAAGAATAGATACAGAAATAAATATTAACTATATGACATCTCATCAACTTTATTTTAATTTTTATTATTTATTTTGATGGTCCAGGTACCAGAAAGTAACTGTTCATAAATTTTGAAATCTAGGATATCCTACCAAGTACCACCTACGTTTAGATATATTTTAAATTCATGAGAATGAATTTATTAATTCTTGTCTGAATGCATGATATAGTAAATTTTCAATTAATTTGAATTCTTTCATTAAATAACTGTAAAATCTCTTTAGATACTCTTTGAATTTATGTAACTTCTTGAAGTTCAAATATTCACCAATCATTAGTTGTACTCCAAGTTTTTGATTGTTCAATAATAGGTGAAAATGTGGTAAAAAGATATAATAATAGGTAGAAATGTGGATTACAACAATCGAGCCAAAATTCGAAGGAACGGAACCGGAATTTACAAGAGCAAGAACAAGATTAATATGGAAATTTTCACCATTTTAAGAGGTGAAATTCAAAATTTGTACAAACATTGAGGGGGTGGATGCCCCCATCCCAATCCCAATCATTTGATGATCCATAAGGGTGTAATTTGTATTGCAACGATATGAATACACACACGACCACACTCACTTATATGATCCACATAAAGAGTATCGAGCAATACTAATACGATACTAACACAAAAAAATGATAAAAGTGTGTATATTATTAAGTCTTAACATATCAATTTAGCCCTAATCATTTGATGATAAAAGCAAACAAATCCATTAAAAACCCTAATCCACAAAAGATTAACAATTTACACATATAAGCAAAGACCAAAATTAGGACAAATTTCATTTATGCTCTCAAAAAGGTACACACAGCAAGAACACAGCCCATTTGAGCCCTCTTTCTCCTCTCAACTTCTTGAAAATTAGCATACTAAACCCACAAGAGTACAACAACTACTGCATTTAGTACAACCATCCTAAGCATAGACAGAGCCACATGACAGAGCCATTAACAGAAAAGCAGCTTGTTCCTCCTCCCCCAACTTCCTCCTTCTGGTAGTGTTCGATCTCGGTCTCTGCAACGCCACATCCCTACCGAACACCCACAACTTCTTCTTAAACGAATCCCCGATCTTGCCACTATCGCCACTGCTGCTACTACCGCAATCACCACCGCTGCTGCTGCTCTGATGGCTGCTTACATTCTTGCTGCTCATCGACGACTTCTTGGTTTTCTTTTCGTCTTTCGTTACGCCCATCAGAGCCCTCCTCTTCTTCCTGCTGCGAATCCCACATGCATTGCACAGTGACTGCAGGCAAGAAAACAAGAATTGCAGTGAATCCCAGCACGTGATCAGTTCTTGTTTAATCTACCAAGAAGAAAAGAAGCAAAACACACAGTAACCACATGCGAGGACTAATCTACCACTCTTACCTACCAAAGATGAAATTTTTAATGTTTGTATAACACAGATCTCTCATATGATTCTTATTATATTACAAAAAGGAGCAAATTTATGGCAACATTTGTCGACACACGTGTATCACGTGAGGGATCAATGTCTCACAAGATTCAATTAACATCGAATTAAACCTACAGTAGACCACTCATGACAAGAAGAAAAAACACACTACACCTACGAGTGTGTGTATATATGTATGTATGTATGTATGTACATACCTTGGGTCCAGCTGGACCACCTCTCCAAAGGGGGGTTTTCGAGGTGCCACAATCGACACACGTCTTGACATTTGAGCCGTCGGATGAAACCCTATCGGGGGTCGGTGTATGTCTACTCATTTCTTCGCATTCCGAACCCTGAAAACAGTTCAAATCATGAATTTCATCAGTTAAACATGATCATGGAACACTAATCCAGCTCAAACACTTAAGTTTAACTCGATCAAGCACAAAAAATTGAGCAAAATCATAAACAGACAGCAGATGAGCATGATTCACGATCGCTTACTTTATCACTCAGATCCATCATCTGCAAGCCTCAATCAACAACCCGAAACGATCCCAGCTGCAATCACTCGATCGATAAACCAAAAAACAGGGGTCTCAACCCGAAAAACACTTGATCGAACCAGAGCTACTAAGATCGCACTATCCCACACTTTTTCCAGCTAAATCCGAGCTAAACCCAGATCAATTAACACCGGAAAACAACCTAAAAACACACTGAACCCCAAAACTCCGATCAAACTCCCTCCACAACAAACCGAACAAAACAGAACCCGCTAACCCACTTCTACTCCGTCACTCTCGCTAAACTAACAAACAACGGAGAGAGAGAAGAGGCGGCGAAGGGATCAGTGAAAGGTCGGGAGTGAGAGAGGGAACTTCGGGAAGAGATAGAGATGAAGAGCAAAACCGACAAGCAAAGAATTCTAGAGGTAGAGAGAGAAACCCAGATACAGAGAGAGTTCAATTTTGGGGGCGAATGGGAAAATAATTTTGTTGGGGGGCTTATATATAAGTTTACGAAAACCCTAAGGCGCGCGTGATGTGAAAAGACGAAAAAGGGCTTCGTTTGTAAAAACAAATGTTTTTCGGCCCCGCCAAATGTATTGGGGGAAAAGGCGCCATGCGGAAATTTTTGTTTGGTATTTGGTCTGGGGGTAGTTTGGGGATTTCGAAGGATACGTTTTGGTGTTTGCCGCCATGGAGATGAGGGGTTTTTAGGGTTTGTTGACACGCACGAAGACAATTTTGGCACGTGTGAGGGAATTTTAAAAATTGAAATATATATATATATTATGGCTCTTTATACAATACAATTTAACCTTTCTCGTGTTTCGATGATATGGCAAAATTTAAAGTGACTACTTACTTGGCCGATCCCACTTCATCGCGTCGCACGGTTAAAATATCGATTGAGACTATCATGTCGACGGGGACTGTCCGTTAGTCGCTTGAAATCACCTTGCTAAACGCACAAATCCAATGTCCGATGATGGAGTTTGGATTGAATCTGGAACTAGCGCACCTCGGCGTTCTGGGTCGAGGTCGACGTATGCTGACTAGTAGATATCGCCATCATAAAATGGTTAAGTGTATAAATACCTCCTTTATTTACTCCGGTGTGTAAGTATTCATTGCACCTTTTAGTTCGATCATATTTAATACTAACTTGATCGTCGGAATATCGACCTGAATCCACCCCATTCTGTACTAGGTCGGCCACTAACTTGTATTTGTTTCTTATTTGTAGCTAGCTCCTAGATCAAACAAATTATTTAATGAAATGATTTATGGTAAATTCTTGAATGGTCGATCGAATTCCGAGTCGAGCTTTCTAGCCGAATTTGAACACGATCAAGTACTAACAACTTATTTAAGTGAAATAATTTATAGTAAATATTTTCAGTCTCTAGATTAACCTTTCGGTTTCTTTTCTTGGACAAGCATCGACAGTTAAGTAGTAGGGAATAATTTCTATGTGATTCATCGTAGGAGAAAATCGATCTTTTGAATCAAGAAAATGCTAATGCATTTGTTTCCCAAAGTTGTAAAATTTTTGACAAGATAAAATGTTTAAACGTTTTAACTTATGATACACGAAAACAGATATAACACAATAAAAGTATGACTACATGAGTATGGAAATTTAAAATTTTAACCGGGGACAATGTAGGAAAAATAAGCAAGTTACTTTTTAACGGTACAAAGGCGGCCTAAATTTGGCTAAACCATAACTAAATGCTTCTCTATATAAATTATGGTCCTGTCCTTTATGTGGTAAAAGTAAAACCAACAAACTACTTTTGTACTTTACTATTCAATTAATGGGCTGTGGTAATAATAAACAATAATTTGAAATGATGAAACTAAATGAATTGGAATTTACTATTTAAAGCCAAAATGAAACTAATGATCACGTTACATCAATGATCAATCTTATATGTTATTACAAATATCTTGGATAGGGTAAAATTGTGTCCCCGATAGATGGGGTGGGCGTGAGACGAGTAGTTTGAGTTTTGGAAAATTTAGAGTTTGAGATGAATTATTGATATATGATTCTATTTTAAATTTTAAATTGAGTCGGATACTTGACTTTTTTTAGAATCATATGAGAGACGAGAAACCTATTATTCCCTTTTTCTTTTGGTTTACAATACAAATCATTAAAAAAAAAAAAAAATTATCCCCCTTGCCTTTTCAGTTATCTTAAATGTTGTGGGTTTATCCATATTATTATGATACCTACCCCGATCAAAAAAATATCCGATATCCAACCAATAGGGGTGCGTGTTCAGCTCGGAAAATGGGATTCAACCTACCTAATCGAATATTTTTCAATCGGGACAGGTATCGTAATAATATGGATAAACCCACAACATTTAAGATAGCTAAAAATGCAGGGGGGATATTTTTTTTTTTAATGATTTGTATTGTAAACCAAATGAAAAAGGGAATGATAGGTTTCTCATTTCTCATATGATTCTAAAAAAGTCAAGTATTCGATTTTACAAGCTGAACAGGCACCCCTACTGGTTGGATATAACTTTTTATCCAACAAAAATTAACACCTTAAATTAATAATTTGATAGATTCAAATAGGTAAAAGATATTATATTACGACTAGGGATGTTCACGACTGAGCCGGTTCGCGAGCTGATCAACCTAAGGTTCGAATTCGAAATAAAAAAATTCGAACCGAGCCAATGATCGAACCGAACTCAAATTCGAACTCGAACCCGAACCCAAACCTTTGCTCGTGGCTCGCGAGCCGGTACACGAGCTGGCCTATTATACTTTAAAAAAATATTATATGTATACATATATATATATATTACTTTATTTTTTAAATTATATTTTGGGTTCGAACTCAATACCGAGCAGAATAAACTCGAGCCAGGAATAATGAAAAAAAAAAAAAACAAAAAACAAAGTTCGGTTCGATTCGTATACATCCCTAATTACGACACACTCTAACTAGAGGTTAGCATGTCGAGAACCATCAGTCATTTCCCTCAAATTCATACAAAACTATAGTAGACATATTTTCATAAAACATTGTTCCGACAAATTATATTTTAAAATTAAAAAAAAAAAAACCCAATATTTATCATGAAAAAATCTTGGCTTCCCAAAGGGTTAGACCAAGATTTGATGTTGTTGTTTATAAAATCTTTGAAAATGATTGATCTTTAACCCTCTAAGGCATAACTTAATCCTCCCCTCATTGACGTAGACTAGGTCCATCGAGTTCAACTTTTCCAATTTATTGTAAATTGATTGTGTGTTTTTGCTTGTGAGAGCTTCAAATTTTAGCAACAAAAAAGTACAAAAGTGGATCCATGCTCAACAAGATTGCTTATTGCTTATTGCTTTGTATTTTACTCTCAATTTGCACTATAAAATGACAAAACTAAACTTTGATTTACTTAATTTGTGAACCAAATTCTACCATAAGATAGCCATATCATGAAGCTTATGAGTGGCTTTCCACAATCCAAGTAGATTACCACAAAACCACACAAGAAGAGACGTGATTTGTTGAGCTTATCCCTTTTACTATCTATTTTTATCCTTATTTGTGGGATTAGATGACTATAAATTAGGACAAAACACATGTGACTTTGCAAACTATTTATGTTTCTTTTCAAGAAAGTACATATTGCGGCCTAAATAAGCCTCCCGCTAGATGTAATTCCGTTGAACACTTGAACTCAATAAATTATATAAACAAGTGTACTAAATTATTCTTTTCTAAAATTTACACAACATATACGGTGTAAAATATTCACTACTAATTTCGTGGAGTTAGTCAAGTAGAACATGACATAATTTAATCGTGACAAGATCGCAGGTCCAAATCCTCAACCTAAAGTTGGTTGATCGAAACAAAAGAAAAAGTAAAACATTCATTTTTGATATTTTAATTTCTGTCTCCCCTTCTCTCTGTATTGAATCCAATAATTACCCGAAAAAATAACGGAAGTGTACAATTAAAAATTAAAAATAAAAATCCTTCAAGAATGTAAAAAATTTAACTATGAACTCAAATATTAGTGGAAATTTTGGTAGATATTATGATGAGAGGAAGAGAAGAGAAAAGGATGGGTCAGAAGACCATTTTGTTGGTTAGTTGAGACCAAAACAAAAAGGAGAGAGGACCACATTTTACAACTCATACCCATGCTAACCTGTTACATCAACTTCATAACAACAATTTCAAATTAAATTAATTATTTATTTCTACTTTTATTTATCGGGGAATTCTCCCCAAATGATAAGTCCAATTCCTTTTAGTTCCCCATTTTCAAAAATGATGTATTAAAACTCAAGAATCGCGTATCTAAAACCCCAAATGATGTATTTGAAATACAAGGAAAAAATCACGTATCTAAATCTCAGAATCGCGTATCTAAATCCCAGAATCGCGTATCTAAAACCTTAAATGATGTATTTGAAAATGGGGAGTTAAAAGAAAGTTTTCAAACCCATGGGGAGTTTTCAAAAATTGCCCCACTTTATTTATTTATTTATTTTTCAATCTGAAAATTAATTATTCTACCTTCATATGCAGTTAAATTTTCTACCAGCTAGAAGCAAAAAAGATTTAATGCCGACTATAGCTTCGGCTTCTGGCTTTTAGGTTATTTTTATAAATAAACGAAAATTTGTTTTCTAAACACTCACTAATTATATAATTTTATTGCTCAATTTTTTTATTTTTTTTTCAATTTTAGCTTCTACTTTTACTTCGACAGGGGTGGATTACACACAAAAAATGATGAAAAAATAAGGATAAAATAATTTCAAGTCATATATCTAAATTTTAAAATTTTGAGCAACTTATTAGAAACGGGAAATGTGCGATAAATCCCCAAATGTGGACTCAATTTTTAGTTTGCTCCCCATTTTCAAAAATATTTCAGTTCACTCCCCAAATGAGATGCATATTTTGAGTTTACTCCCCATTTTTTGGGCACTTACGACATATGACAAAAAATATATGACATAACACGATTTAGATATGTGATTCTTCAGTTTTTATACAAGTTTGGGGAGTGAACTGAAATATTTTTGAAAATAGAGAGCAAACTAAAAATTATTCAACTCATGGGGAGTTTTCAAATATTGCCCTGGTATAGAAGAGAGTAATGGCAAACCATATCCAAGATTAAGTGGATATATAATAATACCAATATTCAATAGTGCCACCAAACATGCCCTTATTCTTCATGCAATAATTCATTATATTAAACTACTCAAACTTGGGGGCCATATATATATATATTTTGGTTCTATGTCGCATTTAATTGTATTCGAGGTAAACGATAGTTAAAACTTTTTCTAAAAACTTTTTTTAATAAGTAGGTTTCGAATCCTAACCTGTTAGAGAATTAGTTAAAATCTACCTCTCGTGATCTAATCGATTATCACCATGGGAGCTTAGGTGGGGCCCATATATTAACCCTAATCAAGATTCAAACTTCCTTATTAATCATTATAATGGCAGAACTCAGTCATCTTCATCAATACAAACTCAAAAACAAAAAAAACAAACACAAAAACAAAAACTGCAGGCTACAATATAAGTCAAGAAAGAAGAACAAATTAAGACTAAATACCACTCATTAGTACATTCAAAAAACAACAGTCAAAAGATACATTTTCATGTCACAATGTCTGAAAACCAAACATATCTTACATCTCCACACTAACAACAATCAATTCTAACATATTCCATTGGTTAGATGAACGACACGTGTACGGGGCGAAATCACGGGTCGCTGGGTGGTAGTACGTGTGTTGCGCGTTTATATAGTTGGAGTACGCGGGCTGAGTAGGATTGCGGAGCAGGAGATTCGGAGCGCCCCCCGACACTAACATCATTGGTCGACCGCATCTTAAGTCTCTTATCGTGATCTACAAAGTTGGAGAAGAAACATGCAAGAACAGCAAAGAATGAAGCAAGGAACCACATGATCCAATAGAAGATGCATATCATCCAATCCTTAAACTTCCTCTTAGGTACATGGGCTCTGTCTGATTGCAGCAAAGCTCTATAAACTGCTTCATTTAGTGCAAATGCAGTGACTGGATCATATTCCTCAGCTAGAATCCCCAGTTCTGTCAAACAGGGTACGTCATATGCACTGCTCGCCGCAGGTATTCCCAAATATTCGCATATCTTTAGTCGACCGTTGATTCTGTCCTCGGCGTTTAGGGTGTCTCCATGTGTTAGAATCAAGATCGGGCTCTCGTCTGTGAAATATGAATCCAGTATAAGAATATTTAAACATAAACAAGTACATTTTCTAGACATGTATAATATCGATTCTGGCCTAAAGTGATAGTTCTGGTGGTGGTAAACGAGTGAAATACCCCAGTATCCACACTCAAGATTCCATTTTTAATGCGGATACGACGTTGGGGTACCAGTTAATAGTACACGGACCAATCACGTTTTGTTATACTAATAGTTAAACTCAAACGGTAGCTGTTACGAGAAGTGGTTGCAAACTCTAAAAAGCTGTTTTTGCTTAAAATAACTTGAAATAAGCTCTAAATACTAAACTCAAAGAAGTTCTAGTCTCCGACAGCCTCAGCTTCCACTACTCAAACTTGTTTTCACTTTAACTTCTTCGAACTTGCGCAAAAGCAGATGCTTTTGCAAACACCCAAATAACACCAACACTCCACGTAAAATGCATATTTTACCCCGTATATCAACCTAAAAGGTTAAAGAGAAACAGAAAAAACCAATACACCTTCATAGGTTGAATGATAACAACTTACTTGAATTCTGAATAGGTGAGAAATGGAAGAGCTCTTTCAAGGCTTCAACAGGCTTCAAATCACCAGATTTGAAGGCTCTATGAATCTGTGACAGATCAGCAACCACCATCACATAGTTGACCTTTCTCTTAATGTACCTTGGATTGGATGGTCGGATTAACGGTTTTTCGTCTCCGACCCTTTCACAAGGTTGGCAGTGTCGAACACCATCTGACATCCACGACGAAACCTCTTCTAATCCTTCCTCCATCTGGTTTTCGTCCAAACCTCTTGTGTCGTAGACGCAGAATCCGCTCCTGGGTGACCTTAGAACATTGTGTTCTTCAAGGTACATTGTGGTCTGGTTTGAAGATCCACCTACGCAAATCAAAATTCGGGGACAAATATAAATTTAAGAATCTACCCAAGAATGTTCATCTCCACACATCACATGAATCTACATTAAAAAGAACTGTAATTCTTTCTGGTTCATGCCGTGTCCTCTAACTGCGCACACACTCACACAACTCCCTCATAATTGCAAAATTACACATACCCCCTAACCATTTTAATCATGAAAACTAAAAGAGATAATACATACAACTACACATAATTACAAGAGAGGAGAAAACTGTGTGGTACGAGTATATATGCAGGATCACAAGCTGCCCTCCTAAGGAAGTGTTTCAACACTTAAGCCTCAACTATGGGCAAATTACAGATAACCCCTATTTTAACAAATCATCATTAGCCCTCTTACACTGTCCAAGAAATGGAAGAAATACCTGAAATTTGGGAAGTGTGTTCACACTTAAGCCTTAACTATGGGAAAATTACAAATAACCCCAATTTTGACAATACACTGTGCAAGAAACGGGAGAAATACCTGATGTTTGAGCAAAAGGGGTGAGCCCAGATCTCCCAAGCACACTATACATCAAATTAACAAGCGAGCTTTTCCCAGAACTCGTTAACCCAGTCAAAACAAGAGTAATCACATCCGGCATTTCCATTTCCTCCTTCTTAATCCCACCAATCGGCAGCCAGAAATCACCAGCTCTGTAACTCAGAAGCTTATGCCTCACATCATCCAACCCCTCACCAGCAACGAAGGCCAATCTCTCCATTTCTCTGAGAACTCTGATTCTTGGCGTCAAGCTGGAAGAATTCACCTCAACAACTTTGAAGTGCCCATTTTCATCGAACTCCTCAAGCGTCCTCCACCAGCAAAAAGCTGATTTTGGGACTCCATGTTCATCTTCATCACTCGAGAAAAGATGGCTTTTCATGTTGGTTTTCTTGATGGGTTTTTTTCTCTGAGGGTGGGGATTTGAGCGTTTGGTGTTATCATATGTATTTTATGAAGACTCACATGTTAATTGGCTCTACACCATTTCAAGAGTTGGTTGGTGTGGGCTCATTACAAGATCATATTTAAGAAGCTTCAAGTACAAGTGGAGAGATTTTCTTGCTAATTAGTGGTTTAGAAATGTAATGGAAGAAGGGTAATGATTAGTTGACTTCATGGAAGTGAAGTGAGCTTTCTTGTCATAGCAGTCACAAGGAATTAGATACTTTTAACTCCACGCATCTGTTTTATCAGGGAACCACCAAACTGATATTGCAATTACCAACATGTAAGCTAAGCTTGAATGATCTAGGCCACCGTCTAAACAAGGTTTCAAGTTCGAGTCTGACAGTAACAGTTTGTGAGTTTTATTCGATGTGATGACTCCTTGTGCGCACCAAGCACGAGAGCGCTTATCTGAAAACCAGACTGAAATTTGCCGTGATTTATCCCCCTCACAGTCCTCTCGGATCAGGGTGTTGGGACGCCTAGGGTGAACAATTTCGAGTGCAAGGTAATGAGAAGACCGAGTGTTTTAAGTTTACCGTGTAATTAGTTAATAAAAATTTTAAGAAAAGTGACGAATACATTGTAGTTGGTGAAAATTTTAGGAAAAACAATAAATCAACTAACAAATATAAGTATTATAACATACTTGTCCTTTTAATTATTTGGATTAAAATCTTCCCATGTATCTTTAGCTTTTAAACTTGAATTTCGATATCATGATGCAAGTTAAGTGCTGATGTCTGGTCATGAAAATATTCGTATTCACGTGAAGAGCAAGATGAGGACAACATTCACATACAGATAAAAACAAGAAAATTACTTCTGGACCCCAATTGAACTTTACAATTACCACTTTTGAGTTTTGATGAATCCGTTTGAATTGTTTTATAATTTTTTAATCTGAATAACGGACACCACACATCATTTATCCAACATTGTAAAGGAATAAGGTGAAAATATATTTACTGTATCAGCCTAGTCAGAGATGCACTACATCGAAAAATAAGGTTATATCCAAAGGTTCAACAACTAGGGCACGTGCATCATCTATTCATCTATAATACTAACACTATCCAAAAGGTTATATCCTACGGACATGAATAACACGATATGAATACGACGACACAAACTTTTTTTTAAAAATTTTCCACAGGAGTGTCGAACACAAATATCCAACATGACATGGCAAAATAATATTTATATAAACGTCCATATATGATACTTATATCTCAAATCTCTTTAGAATTAAATTCAATACAGTAAAATATATCGAAGTTCTCGAAAGAATTCAACGTCTCCTGTCTCGATCAATACAACGGGCAAAACAAAGTGAAGACAAAGCACAAACCTAGCGACATGACAAAATGTAAAAGAGTGCATTGCCAATCTCAATGACTGGAAAACAATTTCCAGTGAAAATTTCCCCAAACAAATCGACCATACTGGGGAAAGGACTAGACAAAACCAGACCGACCACCCGTCTTTCTTCATATTGACCACCACAGCACATGACTTGGAACCCGACCTACCAAACCCACTGAGGTGCTGCGACTCAACCCCGACTGACCCCCGACCCGACCTGACTCGACCCCCCGACTGGAAACTGACCTGGACCTGACCGACCCCCCCGACTTGACCTTGACCATATTGGTATATATCATCACCAACCAGCGAAACTGCTTCATCGACCAGACTGCATAACCTGTATAGTATATCCATACCTTTTGCACCCAAGAATCTTTAATCCTACAACACAATAACCAAAAATCATAGCAACAGTTGATCAAAACTCTGGACAAACATTCCCGTATGATTGACCTATGGAAGGTAAACAAAGAACATCTCAGAGAACTATACCTTCATTTAAAACTGAATCCACCGGGTGGGAGTTGAACGCCGTTTCCTCCGAAGTTAAATCCATTCTGGTTCTCTTCAGCTGCAGGTAATGCCTCTTCATCCTCCTCTAGCCAATATGTCTCCAGTATTTTCACAGCCTTCTCATAAATTTCGTTGTTGTCATGACTCTGCAAGTTTTCGATCTTTTCTAATCCCTCAGCTTCATCAATTAATTGGGCAAAATAATTAACATCTCCAGTATTGCCCTTCTCTGCTTCCCCAACTTTCAGAATGTTTTCTAGCCCCTCTAAACATACAGTGACGATCCTTGGATCAGGGCAAACCAAAAGATCACACAAAGGCTTGATACAGTTCTGATTCACCAGGTACCTAGAAGAAAGAAACACATAATCTTAGATCACAGACAAAACTAGATTAACCAAGCCTAGATATAGAAACACTACACATACATGATTTGCTCATGGGTTCCTCCGGACGTGGCATTTGAGATAGCCCATGCAGCCTCTTTCTTAATATCAAATTCAGCAGTCAGAAGCAGATTGACCAACGGACCTATCAGACCAGCCTCAATTACAGCCTGTCATTGCAGAGCATACACAATTAGTATGACACAGGAGACGAAGCTTACATGGAAAGGTATATGACTGTAAGCTAAGGAATTATTCTGGAACCATATTAAAGGCACCAAACATGCAGTACAATGAACAATAATGCAGTGAACTGTAACATAAAAGCTTTATGAGGCTAAGAACCATTGCTCATTGAGGTGAAATATCAAAACGGAAAAATAATTCTAAAGAATGACGGCTCCTTATCTTCGGCTGATAAAGCAAGATATCTGTGTCCACCATGTAAGTATGAATGATCTCCAATATATAAAAAGAGAAGACTTTAATCAGAAGACATCATACAATAAAGGCCAGAACTATCAATGCAAAAGTTCCATATTTATACCTGTATTTGTTCTCTGTTTCCAGCAGTGATGTTTGAAATTGTCCAGCAGGCTTCCTTTTTTATGCTCTTTTTGTGATGGTGAGTCAACAGGCTCAAGAGGCAAGGAAGTGCACCATGATCAATGATATACTGAACAAGAATGCAGGAGAAAAGCATATAACTACCAGGCAAACTACTCATTACAAAAATAAAAATCAATTTAAGAAAAAGAAATGCTTCTTAACACCGGAGGAAATGTCATACCTGAGTTTGATGATCATCACCAGTCACAATATTACCCACTGTACGTAGTGCAGGAATAAGTACTGAAGGAGAGGGATGACTGAAACATAAAGACAAATGGTAAATTTAAAACTTAAAACTCATCTAGAACAAGTAGAGATCCATATAAATATGATAAAACTTACAGAAGGAGCTCAACAAGTCTTTGACAGACACCTGCCTCAATGACGGCTTGAATTTTGTCGTTTGTACCATCAGAGAGGTATGAGAGAGCCCAGCATGCATCTGTAAGAACTTCCTCATCGTTGGAATAAACAAGTTGTCGAAGGGCTGGAAGTGCTGGCCTTACCTAATACAAAAAATTCAGGCCAAAAGGGACAAATATCTTCTCTCAGCCAAAAAACAAAAAAATATGTCCAACACACAAGCACAAAAATAAATGTCAATACCTGCTCAAAAGGAGGTTGAGGTTTGCCTCTGCAGAAGTTTGATAGGGTCCAGGTGGCATTTCGCAGCATTGAGAGCTTTGCATTGTCATTCAGCTGCGCAAGCAATGGAACCAAGGCCCCATGGCCAAGGACAAGGTCACGACATTTAGGAGAATCACCAGCAACATTACCCAATGCCCAAACAGCCTACATTTAAAACGACAAATTGTCCAAGTAAGAAAATTATAAATTGCAGCACGAACACATGGAACGTTATTTCGTAACTCTGTTGAAGTGATACCTGCTCCCGAACATCATCACTGGGTGAACCCAGAAGCTTCACAAAAATTGGGACTGCACCATGATCAATAACTACCCTGGTATTCTCAGATGTACCAGAGGCAATGTTTGTGAGTGCCCAAGCAGCCTCAAACTGCAGAAGGTCAATCAGATGAGCAAATAAACACAGATACAACATTCTTCATTTACACTAATCAGCACCAATGCAAACCTGGAGCTGGGGATAGTCCTCTCTCATAAGGCACTGAACAAATCGAGGAACAACTCCTGATTGTATTACTTCTTCAATAGGAGGGCTTCGTTCTGTCAATTCAATTTGAGAACAAGTGCCAGTATCAGCAAATCAGCATGAAATAAGCACATAAAGATTACCATGGGACTAAAATGTGATGATAACTAGATAAGTCATACCGATTGAAAGTAATTTACGGAACTGTGTGGTCGCTTCCAGCTGCAAGCTGCTATCATCTGACCATACACTTTCAACCATAGACGGTAGACTCTCCAACTGTATGCATATCAAAGGAGATCAAATCCACAGGAAATACACAAATAGCACATCCAGACCCATAATTACATAGACATCTACCTTCTCATATTTATGATAAACAAATATTTATAAACACAGAACAGGACACACCTATAATGAAATAAACAACACGCGGGTGACGCTTTAACCAGCACAAGCACACAAAAACAGACAAACACCATGTTAATACCGCACAAAACATTGTTGCATTCACTTAACCTGCAGACAAGAGTTCATTAATTTACTGCTAGCCCTAACCAAGAGAGTAGCCCGTTCCACATCAGTTCACACTCCACAGTAAGTACATCACACACACAAAAATAAAACGAGTTGTTCAGAAACCAGTCACAAATTTACAATAGTTTCAACATCTGTGATCACCCACTCTCATCAAACAAAATTCATAATCAACCAAAATCAAAACCCACTCCAACATAAACTCATGATCTTATCCCAAAATCACAAGTAGAAAAAACATAACAACAACAAACCTTCTTCTCGATCGCGGAGGAGTGAAGAGACGCTGTTAATTGCTGCTGCTGCTGCAGTCCTTCCCTCCGCTTCTTAAGCAAACTCTCCTCGCGCTTATTCTTCCGGATCTCAACCATATTGTCCTCCCTCCGCCTGCGCCCCTCATCGGCGTCCACCGCCACTTTGTAGCGGCTCCGCCGCACCTCCGCCCTAGCCCCCGGCCTCAAAGACATCGTTCCTGTAAAAAACCCTAAACGATCAACAACAACCAATCGATCAACCAACAACAACAATTTGCTGAATCCAAACAGATGAACAGATATACAGATATACATGAATCAATTCAAACAATCACGAAGTTACCTGAGTGTGTGTGACTTGTGAGAGAGAGGGAAAGGAGAGAAGGGTTTGGAATCAGAAGAATTCCTTTCGAACTGTTTTGCGCCGCATGTGTGTATATGCTTGGAACCGGCTACCTGTACTTCAGGTTACCAGATTTATTTGCAGATAGCCCCTCAGATTTATCATTTATTACAAATTTCACCCTCAAGTTCTTGATAATTGCACGCGCATCCCGAAACTTTGGCCAAATTTCTGTAGAAGGGACCAACTTTTCTAAAATGATATTTTACTAATACTTACTTTTTTTTTATATATATATATATAATTAATTTTTCTCATCAATTATTTTCAGGAATTCCGAATACGATACTTCTGATTTTTATAGATGTTGTTGTTAGATCTGGGGATGAAGTCATAAATTATTTTTGAAGGAGAAGGGTAAGCTAGTACAATTTTGAAGGAAAAAACGAATTTAGGTCAAATTTAAATTTATTTTCAAATTTTTTATTTTGGAATTGTCAAACTCAAAATTTTAAGTTTAAGTTTCCGGTCGTCTAAATTTCTTGAATTCAAGCACAACTCATTTGCAGTCGAGCTTATTTGAGCTAGAGCTAGGTCACAAATTTACTTATAAGACTTATAATTTTGATTTTTAACATTAGTAGTAAGTCTAAAATAAGTTTGTCATTAGTTTTTTGTTTTTTTTAATTAGCTATTAATACTAATAAAATTAGCCCTAATACTATCACGGTTGATACTATAATGATTGTCATAATATATTACTAGTAATTGTGGCACACTCGTTGTGTGCAAATTTTTTTTATTTCTTTATGATTTAAATATATTAAAAATATTTTTTATATTAATATATATTTTATAATTTTTTTTAATATCTATACTATATTATAATAAATAAATATCATGAAAAGATAATATACCAAACAACATTATCTTTAAAAAAAGATAAAAAATATATATAAAAGAAAAAAAAATGAGATAAGAGAAAAGATAAGTTAGAAATATATTTTTGAAGTGATAAAATAAATAAATAGAGAAAAAAAAGAGAAAAGAACGTGATTACGTGAGAGAAGAAAACGGATAAACATAAATAAAGAAAAACAAAGAGGAATTTAAAAATAAGAAAAGAGGACACCAAGAAACCACAATTGGGTATCGCGCTTAATAATAGAGTATAGATAAATTATAAAAGAAAAAGTTCACAAACCGCTCGAAAACATTAAGTATACTTGAGTTAAAACTTGACTCGAGAAAAGTTGATCGCGATGAACTTGATGAGTTTGGAAGTTTTGAGTTCGAGTCGAGTTTCTTTCTAACCAACTCACTGAGCTTGTGGTTGACCTGACTCATCTTATATCCTACCTTAATTCGTTGTGAAGACGAAACACAAAATTTAATAAAATAAAGAATTATAAAGTTAATTGAGGATAAAATCAAAGACAAGGCAAGATTCATCCAAAGAAATTATAAAAGTCTTGATGGTGATAAAATCTTAACTAAAATAACTTTATCTTAACTCATGAAGAAAAAAAAAAAAAAAAAACCGAAACAAAGCTACAAACTATGGGAATTTGAACTCTTAAACCTCCATATGCTTCTCCAAATCTCCTTTAGGGCGAGTTAGAGAAGAATGACAGACACACATCGATTGTACCCTCGTTGAATAGTCGACCCAATTCACATTAACTGAAGACGTCCTCAATAATGTAACGTGGAACGACCCACATCGTACGAAACGGCAACATGAGAAGTGATGCTTAAAGGCACATGCATGAGAATAATCCATGATCATACCACATAACCACCACCAAACTGTGAGATAAAGAAAAGATGAAAACGAAGAGAAGAGGGGCCCTCGCCCCCGTGTGAGTAGTCCTTTTTATTTTATGGCACCCATTTTTCATGTCATTTTCTAGTGCTAAAGGTGTTGAGTCCTTAGGTAGCACCTCAAAAGTTATCAAGATCTCTTTGCCATACGTTTAAAGGTGCACTTTTGGACACTATATGGCCATTGGCAAGGCATCTAGCTAGCTAAGCTTCAATCTTTAACATAAAGCAACAAATTTTATTTGTTCCTTGTTGGTACTCCCATTGCATGCCGTAAACAAGCACGTTTGGGACCGTAACTGCATCATAATCATCGAGAAATTAAGTAAAAATAGATAATTTATTGAGTTATTATGATGAAACTATAATTCAAACAATACGTGATTCAATGACGGAGGCAAAGGGGAACCGGACGGAGGCAACCACCCCCTCAAAGGGGAACGTAGTCCTTTTATTATAGAAGCTTATTATAAAATTCTGACCTCGTTCATGATATGTATGGTACGAGACACATGTACTAAAATGGACTCGTGAACATGACGAAATTACAAAAAAGACTGGTTTTTTTTTTTTTTAATATATATATATATATGTTTTGTAGTGTTTGCACCTTGATGAAGTACACTTGGTTTGGCATGTAAAAAGGGGTTGTACATGAAGTGACAAGAGGGACTTAGGTGGACCATCTCGTTTGATTCTGCAATCTTATGATGTTACTCTCTTGAAATCCCAGTATGTATGTATGCTGACTAAAGCAAAACATTTAGGAGAAGATATTCTTCCACTAACCTGAAAATAATATATATCCTCTGCTACACTGTGGACAATAAACTTCAACCAGTGGATGTGCAGATATCTACAAGATTTTGTCGCACATGGGAACGAGTTTGTGTTTGAGACAGATACGGAGCCAGGATTTTATAGGAGACGAGATTAAAGAAATATTGTCGTTACCGTTTGAAATTTCACATGCAAATAGCTCGAACATAAATTTAAAAAGTTACGAGTTTGATTTTGGCCCGAGTATACTTCGCCTCGAGTGGCTTACGGGTCAAGGCACTGTGTCGACGATGGATTTGATCGTCCCCGAACCCCCCTCTCGAGGACAAGATTCACTCAGCGATATAATATTGTTACTTCCTCATTGACCAAAGTTCTTCAATCATTCGATATTTGTAGTTCCGACCCACACTCGATACAATACCGATATAATTGCTCGAGGATATATCCTACAAGCTAGCTGCATCGGAACCGCGCCATTTCCCTCAATGATAACCAACACCGCGAAACAGCAAAACCTCCCAAAATACTCAACAGTACTTTCTCCCACACAGTGCTCAAAGCACTACGTCTTGTATACTTATCGCATGACTAATCACTTTCGTGATTCAACGGTGCAGCAACTGTACCCGCAACCGTACATCGTTAGTCGTTAAACACTTTAGAGCTAGATAGAGATATCTTTTTGAAGCACTACGGTGGAGATACATCTATCCATGTAGCTAGTGATGAGAGATGAATGGCTGATATCATTCGTCAACCTTAATGTCACGTCGGCTCTAACCTATTCCTCGGATTAGGCCTTTCACCACCTCTCTGTGTCCCCTCTTTCGTCGTCTTACAGTCTTCTTGAACAACAAAATATATAAAGAAAAATGTCTTCTTGTCTCACACACCTCTCTTGCATGCCTATATATCTATCTATATATATATTTTCAATCTTTATTAGTGGGAACAAACTTGCCTGCACACATGCACTTTATGAAGATAAGAAGGCCAAAACAAGGGCCTGTGGATCTCTACGTACATTGTAGCAACAAATTAAGAGGGTTTGAGAATTATTTGTACTTGGAAGACACTCTAAAATGTACGTACCACAAACAACAGAAGACAAGAAACTAAGGCTTGGAAATAGGAGATGTTTTGATGCTTATCTCAATTCTCACCCACCCCTAGCTACTTATATGGTCAGTGTTTCATGTTTTGGTTGGAGACGACTGACACGCGGGCCGACCCCATTCACGTGCGTCGAGTTAAAGTAGAGTCGTCGAAAACTGTATACGATACATACGTGTGAGTGTCTGTATATGTATCAGTATCGTTATTATAAGAATCTTGGGTGCATAGTGCGGAAGATTGGAACATATCTTAGATGAAAATGGCTCGAGGGTTTTAACTACAACGACTTAAATATCGTGTTTCTTGAATCTTTATCGCGTTCAAAGTCCGTAAGATCGTCGGCTTTTGAGATTTTTTTTGTTTTGAAAAAGTAGGGTAGTAACGTGTATAGGATGAGGGAAGGGATAAAATGGCCAAAAAGCTTGGATTTTGCACAAGATTTGGTCATCATCATATGTAGACATGAAGGGGCCAACCCCATGTTTGGTGTCTTTATACCTCAAAACTTTATTTTAAATCATTGAAGAGATTAAAACTATTCAACTATACATACATATCCTAACAAAAGTTAGATAAACAGATAAAAACTCAGAGGATTAACGTTGACAGCCACTATCATGCAATCACAATCCATGATATATCCTCCCCCTTTCTTCGTCGAACCGCACGTGTGAAAGTCGTCCACGCGGCCCATACGTCCGTCGCCACGTGCCTCCCATTATTGAGCTTAACATGATGATGCAGACATAGTTGCTGAGTGATTTTTAGGCAAAAATATATAGCAGAGAAGTTAGCTGGAAAAGCTGATTAGAACTCTTAAACTGAAGTTGAGAAAAGCTCTTTTTAAGTGTAAGTTTAGGCCTTAGCTTTTGATTATAGCTTTCACAAAATGTCTTGGCTTTTTTTTCATGTAGGCCTAATAGGGTCTGTCCCATTATACTGTCACACAAACACACAAAAAGATTACATTTTTATTTACATACTCTCTATATATATGTCACACCTCAAGGATTTACCATTTATCTCTCAATTTGTGATGAAAAGCTTCTGTTTTTCTGATTAAAATATAGCATCCAAGAACTGAAAAAACCAAATGGAAGAGCACTCATCCCCTGCAGCAGATGCATGTGGGCCTGAACCTCATCAAGATCATTCTCCTCCCCCATCATCATCAGTGATGAAGATCTTCGGTTTCTCCGTGCCCCCCTCGTCGCCGCGTCGTCAGCATTTCGACGTCGAAGGCAAGCGGTTCGAGTGCCAGCATTGCCACAGAAAGTTCGCCAACTCGCAGGCATTAGGCGGCCATCAGAATGCACACAAGAAGGAACGGCAGAGGTCGAAGCGTGCCCACTTCGTGGCGGCCGATAACCCTCGACGGCTGGGATCGGCCGCCCACATGATCGGCCCACACGGGGCGCGGCCGGTGGCCCTGATCGGCCCGTGTGGGCCGGACGGTGTTGGTGCGAGGTTCCTGCAGCCTGCAGGCGATCATCATAGGTATCATCAGAATGTTGTGGCTGTAGTACCTCATCAGGTCTTGTCAGGTGTGCCTTTGAGGTATCCCGGCGGATATCCGGTGGCGGCGATGCAGCGGCAGGGGGCCCGGGGTGAGGCGGGGCCGCCGGCGAAGGCGGTGGGGGTGACAGATGGCAGTGAGGGATTGGATGTTGACCTCCATCTGTGACTTTTTTCATCAAAGAAATCAGTTTGTGATTTCATTGAGATGTGATTATTGTTGTTTTTCCAAGACTGTAACAATTTAATAAAATTTAGTTTTATTTCAGTTGTATCATATAATTTAATTTACACTTAGATAAATTCCCTCGAAAATTTTACTCGGAATTCACCCTGTTTTCTTGGAGTGTATAGAATTATGGATGTCTAATTGAAAGGTTTGATTCCTATAAGAGTTATATAAATTTCTACGAAAATATATACTGTAAAAATTAAAACATTATTTTATATTTTATAAAACTTAAATTTTGTCTAAATTTAAAATTTTAACTCGAAAATATTTATATTTTCAAAAGCCCTCCTAATTAAATTAATATTTACTTTAATTTAGAGAACTTTAAGGTTGTTCCCTCACTTCACATTTCTTTGTATTAATCTTGTACAACCAAATTGCCACTCTAATTCCTACATTTATATCAACCATTCAACAAACATAACCCTAATAAGCTAAACAACTCCCCACCACTTCCCTAATTTTCAAGAAAAAGAAAAAGAAAAAAATCGAATCAAAAAACAATTCTTTCGTCTCTCTCATTCTTTTTTCTCTCATTTCAATTATTACATTAGTAACGGATATGACAAGGATGGTCGAACAAGCTTCGACCACCGATTGGTCATACACTCCGGACCGACGTTTCCATCAGAACATAACCACCACCACCACCACCAACAAAACTACCCCCGCAGCTGCCACCATCGCCGCCCCTAATGCTATTGTCAAGGTTAAAACCCCTAATAGCGCCGTTCATCACGAAAGATCTAACGGTCGACAATCAACCAAAATCCCATCATCGTCGTCGTATGCGTTATCGACAACACGACACCGTAAGAATAAGGCGGGATCGACAAGAAAAGACAGGCTTAGGACTTACAATACGTATACGGTTCAATCAAAAGTGAAGGACTCATTTCGCAACACTTTCCAATGGGTCAAGAACAAATACTCAACCCTTGTGCGTGGATATTGACTCAAATGCCCTTCCCATGCAATATTAGTAACATATGTTTGCATGGATTATTATTTATTGGATGGACGATAATGCCCCTAGAGAAGTTTTTTCCTCCCTTTTCACCCATTTCATATATTTGTAATGTGTGTTAATTATTTAAATTTGTTGTTTTTTTAAGGGTTGAACAATCTTATATAGATTCGAAATTGTAAGAGGATTTTTGAAGGGATTTTTGGGACCTTTTTTTATTGTTTATAGTTTGTTGTTGTAATGGTATGTACAATTAATAATTTGTTTGCCGCATTAAGTATTTGATTAATCATTTTTTCTTGTCACGACGGGACGATTATTAAGGTCTACTTACCTATGTAAATTTTAATAATTATAAGTGATACTCAATATTTAGACATAATTACATTATATCATACTTAACAAATTTAATTACAGATAAACACCTTCAAGGTAATTATAAGTGAAAAAAAAAAGTAATTATAAGTGATACTCAATTAAATATAATTACATTATATCATGCTTAATAAATTTAATTACACATAAGCACCTTCTCTAATACATTAATATTACACATAATCCTCATATGAAATATATTAATTACGAAAAAGAGGTAATTTAGGGATTTAAGTGTTATGTAAATATGTGAGGCAACACTTATAAATTAAGGGTAATTTTAGTTCGAGTTTAACTTGGTCAAATTTGTATAATGAGGGTGCAAGTATTTTATACTTGTCGCATAATTGGTGAAAAATTTAATAAGATTGACAAATTGAACAAAGTTTAAACTATTTTAATTGATTGAGTTCGATTGAACCAAGATTGAGCTATAATTTTTCATAAATTAACACGTCTAATTTGGGAACTACACTTAATTAACCTTAAAAGCTAACGACAACTTAGTGAATTATTAATACACAAAAGGACTTAGAAAATCATGAACTATTAATGATTAACTTTATTCATATATATATATCATTAGTCATTACAATCAAACATATATTTCTAAAATCAAGGCTGAAAAACAAAACCCAAAATTGCCCAAAAACCGGAAAATATGTGTCGGTCTTGAGTTCCGCGACACGCTTTTGGCTTTAAATATGTGAATAAAGCGACACTCTTTTCTTTAAGAAAAGTAAAAAGTTGATTAATTCATTAAATAACGTGATTAAAATCGCATAAATACAAATCAAGGGATTTCCAAAATCTCGAATCCAACTGCTTTTTCATAATTTAGTAATCATCCCTTTCTTGAGGTCAAATCAACAATCTTTAATTCTTTCATCATATCACAATAAAGAAAAGCCAATTAATTACGTAATTTTTCTTTCCTTTAAAATTTAGGAACAAACGACAAACGTGATTATCCCATTTCCAAAATCAGGACATAATATCGATTTTTTTTGGAACCCTTTTGGACTATTACTACTGTAGGTTTTTTAGATTCTATAAATAACCTATCAATAAAGTATTGTGGTTAGAAATATTTGAACTCATAATTATTATCATGAAGAAAGCATTAATTAGGTAATTATGCTTCATATTTTACCTTTTAATATGTTTTATTCAATATATTATCCATGGATTTGTTAATACAAGTGTTTAACAGTTGTATCCACCTAACAAAATTATAACATTTTATTAAGGTGGCTTAAAAGTCAGCATCAATATTAACAAGATTTGTATATGATATGGTAGGTAGACCATTTATTTATATCTGTTTTCTTATAACATACTAATATGTTGGCCTGCAATATTCTTCAATTTATTTAAGAAATCATCGAGGCATTAATTGTCACATTCCTTAAAACGTCTATAATTCAACTGGAAAACTAATCATCATAAATTAAATTTATATTTTATATGTCGAATAAACTAAAGAAATTTAATCAAGAAGAGATTAAATTGTGGTAAATAAAATAAATTCTTATATTATAACACCACAAAGTGGGGACCCTATTTGGAATTTGAAATCCCTCCCTCTCATCTAATAGACGTTATAAGCTTCTTTTTTTAACTTTTTATATGGTGAAGCAATAATTATTCCTTTTCCAAAGTAATTTTCAAAAAAAAAAAAAAAAACAACTTTGTACATAAATAAATATTATTTTCTTAAATTCTTTAAAGTTACTCCAATATCCAAAATTTTCATTCATTCTCCTCATATATTGCTTCAAACTGTTCTGTCACTGAAAAGGACCCCTCTGTAAGCTGAATGCTATCTGACAAACAAAAGATTACCATTTTTTCTATCCAAAAGCTGTCAAATTCCAACCTTTTCTCGCAGAGAGGTACGCATTTTTCCTGATAATCATACCATTTTTTTGCACGTCAAGATTGCTGCTTTGCAGCTGAGGTCTGAGGGGAGCTCAGAGGGTCTTCATTCCAAGTGGGCTGTGTGAGTTTTCTAGATTTAACCATGTTTTGGTGCGCATTTGTCGAGAATATGAAAAGGGTCTTTTTGTTCTTGGTTTTGATGATGTTTGGAAGAGGTTTTTTTACTTAATGATGTTGTTTATTAGATTGTGATTTAGTTTAGCTGTCAGCAGATGATGATGATGTGAAATCCAACCTATAACTCTGAAAGTGTAGATTCATATGGTTATAGCAATAATGGGATGTGTTCTTTGTCTATCTTTTCTGTTCTTTTCCTTTTCTTGTTTTAATTTTCTGCTTCAAGAGCTTCATATGGATAATGGGGGGGTTGAGTTTGAGTTTAGACTTCAGAGACATGACTCTTGGCTCAGTTTGATGTGTTAAATTAAGATCATTCCCTTAAGGGCATGTTTATGGTAGAGTTGTTAAGAATGATCCACATTAAGCTGACATCTTCATTGACTTTGAGGTAAAGGTCTTCATAGAAGGATTAATCCGGTCATGAGTTCATATGAGAGGTTAAATAAATAAACGAAATGCTCGTGTAATTCTGCAACGATAATGTACACGATTCTTTGTAGGGGAGGATCTAGAAAATTTTATCTCAGAGCCAAGATTGAACTTTTACAAAATGTTTGATGTTGAGAATAATGCATGTAAAACATAGCTCAATGCAAATATTTGATTGCAGATGGACAGAGCTAGAGCAAAGGTTATTCATTCGTGCTGGCACGTCTTTCGTTTATGAAAGTGATTGAGTTCAGGAGATATGAAGATTGAGAAAGAAGGCTCCAAGACCAAGAATGGAAATTATGTTGGTGGATTACTGCAAATGTTTGATTGGAATGCGAAATCTAGAAAGAAGTCAGATTTACCAGGTATTGCTGAGAGACACACACACACATACCAGTTATTATTAGAACTATTTCAATCTTAATTTCCTATTGTTAGAACGATGTTGTTTTCTCAATACAGGGAAATCCAAACAGAAAAAGAAGTTCGAGGGGAATTTCCCTGCGACACATCTTCAAATGGTACGGATATAATCTTGATGAATAACAGACATTTTTCGTTGGGATAATTACACTGACGTACCCTGAAGTTTGACTTAGTTACGCAAACTTCCCATGAGGTTTGGGAAATTACAACCTCCTTCCCTGTCAAAGAATTTAAATTACATCTAGATCAATAAATTTTGGTGAAGGCATGCATCCTAAATTTCCCTTGATAACTACTGATCAATAATTGGCGGTAAATCAATGACTATAATAACATGCATTAGGCCGAGCCTCGGGGTATTTAGGGGGAATTTTTGTAATTTCTTAAATATCAGGGGAAGTCTCTGTAATTACAAAAAACCTAAGGGTATTTCAGTGTAATTATCGCTTCATTTCCTAGTTTATAAACTTGATAGAAATGCAAAAACTTCTTCTCTATGTTTAGCAAGAAGATTATGAGATTTTAGCTGGATCAAGTATGAAAAGTGATTATAGTCGTGCTTCTTCAGCAACCGATGATGAGTTTTATGGAACGCGGGCCCCGGGGGTCGTTGCAAGACTAATGGGATTGGATTCCATGCCTCATGAACCCTACACCAATCCACTTTTCGACTCTCAATCTCTTCCAGGTTCTTTGAACAACAAAACTCTTGATTATTATCAAGATCCTCAAATCATGCTCTCTACCACCTTGCATGATGCAAAGCATCAGAATGCATCAACAGATCGGCCTGCTGAAAAGTTCCAAACCGAAGTTTTGCCACCTAAGTCAGCTAAATCAGTTCCCATTACTCGTCAAAAGATTCCCTCTCCAACAAAAGGTTCGAACTCCATCCCGCCAAAGGATGCAAGTACAAAGAAGGGATCTAAAAAAGTACAAAAACATTCGAAAATTATGGAACGTTCTAAGAGTTCTGCAGGTGAGTCTAATGCTGTCAAGAACCTTAAGGGACAGTCTACGAATAAAAGCTGGAATGGTTCAGTGGATGCTACATCATCAAGAAAATTTCGGGATTTGGAAAGAAATAAAGGGAAATCTATTTCACTTGCTCTTCAGGCGAAGGCGAACGTTCAAAAACGAGAAGGGATAAACAAGAAAGAAGCTAGTGATGTTATTACAAACCAGATATTCACAGCTCAATCTGAAGTAGAGAAGAATAAGTTGAAGAAACCTTCAACTTTAAAAAAATTAAACGTACTTACACAGAACAATCAGAAGCAAAACTGCAGTGTTAGTAGTGGAAAATCACCTCCAAAGTCAAGCTTGAGTGGAGATTCTTGTTCTTCTAGAAGGCAAAGGGATAGTAGCAAAGTTGTAATTAAAGATGATAAGAAAAAAGCATTGTCTTGTAGCTCAGAAAGAGTTGCACGCAAGAAACGAACTGTTGATGGGAATCATACCTCTCAACAGAACCGAACAGCTCAGATCATGCGTAAGGGTAGAAATGGAAAAGATAGTAGTTGGAATGAAGATAGTAGTTGGAATGAAGATAGTGAAAAGATTGGAGCTGATGTGATTTCTTTTACATTCACTTCTCCAATGACACAGTCAGGACATGGCTCAGCGAGGTCAACCAATTTTTTGAGGACCATTTTTGTGCAAAAGCTAAAAGAACTGAGTCATAATGCTGAGGTTTCTGAAATGACACATGAGACAGTTTCAAGAGATTATAGAGGAATCATAGGAGGCCACAATTTCAAGGTATATCTTCAAGAATTTGTCATTTTGTTTTTTATGTTTCTTGTAAGTATGTAGTTCCTCGATTATTAGTGGCCATTTGCTTCACTCGGATGCTCTTTATATTATACTTTTTAAATATTTATATTCCATTTTTATTTAAAAAGCTGATCAAATCGATCTTATACTTAGGTTTCCATGGAAGAAATATACATGCATGGAGGAAACACATGTGACAACAGAAAGTTACTCAAGCGGCTTCCAAGCCCCGTTTCAGTTCTTGATCATTCTTCCTTCACGGATAGCTGCTATTCTTCAGAGACTGCTGAAAGTAACATATATTCCACAAGTACATCAGATTTATCAGACTCTGCTTCTTCAACTTCTGCTGTAGCCGTAGCAACTAAACGACAGAGCACCTTAAGCACTTTGTCTTATCAGGGGAAGCCAAGAAATTGGCAACTGTCCTATGTGAAGGAAATCTTGTGTAATGTAGAAATGATGTTTAATGATTATGCATCAGGAAAGGCTTGTGAAATCATAACCCCAAGTCTTTTTCATCAGCTGGAAATTCGGAAAGGGAATTTCATCAACGGTTGTGGACGGATCCCAAGAATAAACCGACGGCTCCTATTCGATTGCGTGACCGAATGCTTGGAGATGAGGTGCAAATCTTGGATTAAGGGTCTTTCAGTGGTTAGTAGGAAAGAAAAACTAGCTGAAGATGTGTATAAAGAGATTTCTGATTGGAGCTCAATGGGAGATTTCATGGTTGATGAACTAGTGGATAATGATATGAGCAGCAAATATGGGAGATGGCTCGATTTTGAAATCGAAGCATTTGAACTTGGGATAAAGATCGAGTCACATATTCTTGATTTTTTGATAGATGAAGTAGTTGGTGATATGTTATTGACCTTATGATTACTTCCATATGAGACTATGATAGCTTTAATAAGCAACATATGACAATGAGAAAACCAGGTGTTTCTTGCTGTGTTTGGATGGTTTGGCATTATTACAGATAAACCCCCTCGATCTTTGATAATTACATATACCTCCCTTGTCACTAATTCCCGACTTACATACAGGTCCATCTACTGCTGCTCTCTAAATAGGGTGTTGCCTAGAAGAGTTTGAGCCCGAGAGCTCGAAAAGTTTCGAAATTTGTGCATATTATTAGATTCACCCCACACATTAATATCTTCAACATTACCACGAAGATCCCAATCAATATTTCCGCAATCCAGTTCATCATTTTGGTAGATATCATTTTCAATATTTATGATTTCTTTCTCTCTCTCATAATTTATTATCACATCTAAATCAAACTCTTCATATGCTACCCATGTTTCTGTTTCTTGGGGTGATAAGAAAGGCAGAGTAGAGAGAAGAAAGCATCGGAAGGAGAAAATTACTTTATTGAACAATAATGAAAAATTAGATACTGATTTACACTGACTCTGCTCTATAAATAGAGTTTTGTGCACGTGTAATGTTTTGGGAGGTTTGACTAACCTCTACCCACTTAATTGGTTAGCTTAGAGCTAACTTTTAACTGACTAACTAACTATGGTTATTGGGTAAAAACTTAATCTGTAATACCCCCCCCCCCCCCCCCCCCTCAAACTTGGCGCTGTAAGGTTGTGTAAGCCAAGTTTGGACATGTGGGACTGAAATAGGTGAGAAGGAAGCGGTTTCGTAAAGATGTCAGCAGTTTGATCATGAGTACGGAGCGGAAGAAGATGAATCAGCCCTTGTTGAAGTCGTTCCCTTACTACGTGGCAGTCGATTTCTATATGTTTGGTGCGTTCGTGGAAGCTGGGATTGGCTGCAATATGTAACGCAGATTTGTTGTCGCAATAGATTACGGCTGGTTTAGTTTGTTGCAGACCAAGATCTCTTAGAATGTAGGTGATCCATTGAATTTCACAGGTTGTAGCAGCGAGAGCGCGATACTCAGCTTCGGAAGATGATCTGCTTACAGTGCTTTGTTTCTTGGATTTCCAGCTGATGAGTGATTTGCCTAGGAAAACACAGTATCCTGTCACAGATTTTCTGGAATCAAGGCAGCCAGCCCAATCGGAATCACTGAAGGCCTTGATGTCTGAATCTGGATCTGCTGGAAAAAACAGCCCTTGACCTGGTGTGTTCTTTATATATCGTAGGATCCTTGTGGCAGCCGTGTAATGTGCTTGAGTTGGTGCAGCAAGAAATTGACTTAGTTGCTGAACACTAAAGGTAATATCCGGTCTTGTTGTGCAGAGATACAAAAGTTTCCCTATCAATCTCCTGTAGCTGGCAATATCTTCATATGATTCTCCATCTTTAGTGATCTTGATGGTGGAGTCCATTGGAGTTGGAGCAGGCTTGGCTCCTAACATTCCAGAATCTTCAAGTAATTCTAGAGCATACTTTCTCTGGTTTATGATGATGCCTTTCTTTGATCTTGCAATTTCAAGGCCTAAGAAGTACTTGAGGTTGCCAAGATCTTTGATTTTGAACTTATCATCCAGGAATTGCTTGATGGAATCTATCTCAGATTGGTTATTCCCACATAATATGATGTCATCTACATAGACCAAAATGTAAGTAAATGTGTCAGTGGTACGTTTGATAAATAAACTATAGTCAGAGAGGGATTGAGAGTAGCCCTGAGAGATTAAAGTGGAGGATAGCTTGTTAAACCACTGTCGGGATGCTTGCTTTAAACCATATAGAGAATTGGTGAGCTTGCATACTTTGTTTGGTGTAGAAGCTGTGAATCCAGGAGGAAGTGTCATGTACACTTCTTCATCCAAGTCACTATGAAGAAAAGCGTTGTTTACATCAAGTTGTTGAAGCAACCAATCATGTTGCGCTGCTAAGGCAAGTAAAATACGAATTGTGGTTATTTTTGCAACGGGGCTAAAAGTATCAAAATAATCTAATCCTTCTGTTTGAGTGTAGCCCTTAGCTACTAGTCTAGCCTTGTAACGTTCTATAGAACCATCTGCCTTGTACTTGATTTTGTAAACCCATTTGCAACCAATGGGCTTCTTTCCTTGTGGAAGATCCACAATGTCCCAAGTCTGTGTAGATTGTAAGGCTGCTATCTCTTTCAGCATAGCCTCTTTCCATTCATCATGCTGCACAACTTGTTTATAAGTTTTTGGTTCAGCTTGTGAAGACAATGTAAGGCTGAAATGTTTATGTGAAGAAGATAATCTATCATAATTGAGTACAGAGTTTAGTGGATAGAGTACACCTTGTGATGATGGAAGAGACTGATCTGAAGAGCTGATGAGATTGCAATGATAATCTCTCAAGTATGAAGGAGTATGTCTAGCTCTCAAAATCCTTTGAGGTTGATCAGGAACAGCTGCTGGAGCTGGTACAACAGGTATGGCTTGCTGTGGAACCTGTGAAGAAGACTGAGGCATGTGAACAGGTGCATCATAAGTAATCTGAGGAGAAACAGGTAGAGACAACAGATGAGAATTATCAATGATGTGTTGTTGAAGAAGAGGAAATTGATGCTCAACAAATTGGACATGTCTTGACACAAAAATCTCAGAGGATTGTAAATCTTGTAGAATGTATCCCTTTGTGCCAGGCTTATACCCTAAGAAGATGCATTGCCTGGCTCTTGGGTAAAATTTTGACCTGTTCTGAGTGGAAGTGGAAGTGGAAGCATAAGCAAGGCAACCAAATACTTTGAACTCAGAATATGCAGGTAAGGAACCATATAACAACTGAAATGGACACTGATTATGCAACAATGGACTAGGTAAACGGTTTATTATATAAACTGCATGAGTGACACAGTATGACCATAGTGACTTTGGAACACCAGATTGAAATAATAAGGCCCTGGCAATGTTAAGAATATGCTGATGCTTGCGCTCTACAACTCCATTTTGTTGAGGAGTGTCAACACATGAAGTCTGGTGAAGAATTCCCTTTTGAGCATAAAAATCTGTCATCAAAAACTCAGGACCGTTGTCAGATCTCACAGTTTTAACCTTCAAAGTAAACTGATTTTCAAGCAAAACAATTAAGGACTGTAATTGAGCTCTTATCTCAGACTTGTTCTTCACCATTGCAACCCATGTGAATCTTGTGAAATCATCAACAACTGTAAGAAAATACTTGTGGCCAGAGATAGAAGGAACACTATATGGTCCCCATATATCAACGTGAAGTAATTCAAGAGCAAGAGATGAAACAGAGGAACTCAATGGAAAGGGTAATTTCTTTTGCTTTGAAAAATGAAAAATAGAACAATTGTCAAGAGTATCTTTACATGCTATAGAACTATCTAAGGTCTGTAATACATGTAAAACTGAAGAGGACACATGTCCTAACCGAAAATGCCATAAATTGTGCGAATTAACAACACTAGAACTATCAGTAGAAGCAACATTGACTGTATTCAGTACAGAGTCACAATCAGCAGGTGAATGTAAGACATAGAGACCATCTTTGAGCTTAGCTAAACCAATCATCTTCGAAGTCCTGAGATCCTGGATTATGCAATAACCATTTCGAAAGACAAAACAACAACCAAGTGAGGCAATTAATTGAGGAACAGATAATAGATTGAAACAAAATCCTGGGATAAGCAACACATTGTGTAACACAATATCAGCAGAGAGTTGAATAGAACCAGCGTGTTTAGCCAAGATATGAGTTCCATTAGGCAGATTAACCGAAATAGGCTCAATGGAATGAATAGTACGAAACATAGATGAAGAGGAACAAATGTGATCTGTTGCCCTAGTGTCCAAAACCCACGAGGAATGAAAACTGGAACAAGCAAGAGCACAAGTACCTGAGTCAAAAGATGGTTGAAGATTCGTTGAGGAAGACGCAACTGTCACTTGATTCACTTGATGAGTAGAATTTGAAGCTTGATCAGGCTGTTGAATCAACTGCAACAGCCTCTGAAACTGGTCAGGAGTGAAAGAGACCTGAGCTTGATCCTGGACTGGAGCAGGATCAATGTCATCCAATGGAGTATCCTGAGTCTCTTGAGAGGAAGAATCATGAGAGTAAATCGCAGCAGCAACTGGGTTCTTGAACCTGAAATTTGGGGGAAATCCAAATTTCTTATAGCAAGTGTGTTCTGTGTGATTGGGACCACCACAGTGCCTACAGGATTTCTCAGAAGTAGATGAATCCTTATTGAATCCTTTGAAACCACGGCCCCGGCCAAAAGCTTGATGACCCTGAGAATTTGAAGGAGGGAATCTTGAATAACCTGCACCCTGATGAACTGATTTTTGCCCTGAAGACTTAAAACCTTGAAACTGAGAACTCTGAACAGCAAAAGAGTTATGCAAAGAAGAGACTGACAATTGCCTCTCCTGTTGAACAACCATGGCAAAAACCTTCATGAGTGGGGGCAAGGGATCAAGAAGCATAATCTGTGACCTAACGCCAGAAAATCGCTCATTCAAACCATTAAGAAAGCGTATGACACAATCACTCTGTTGATAGTTCTTGAATGTGTCAATCGCACCACAAGAGCAACGAGTAGGGCAAGAACAGACCGGTAGAGGACGGAAATTGAAGTACTCATCCCAAAGAACCTTCAATTTGGTGAAAAACTCAGAGACCGGAGCATCACCTTGCTTGAGAGAGAACAACTATTCTTGCAACTCAGCGATGCGAAACCCATGGGAGTAACGATCTCGAAGATCCACCCAGACATCTGAAGCTTTATCAATCCAAAGAACGGATTGCGCAATCGTTGGGGAGACAACACGGGAAATCCATGAAAGAACCATGGTATTGCAGCGTTCCCACGCCGGAAGCAGAGGATCCATGGAAGAAGGCATGGCGATGGCGCCAGAGACGAATCCAAACTTATTCTTTGAAAGCAAGGCCATCTTCATACCTCTAGCCCAGGTATGATAATTCGATCCATCAAGGGGCGTAGACACCAGATTCAGGCCAGGATTCTCATTAGCATGGAGGAAAAAAGGACTGGAAGCAGTCAATTGAGACTCTGCAGCAGCGATAGCCTCTTGCGAAGCCATGAAAGCACCAAGAAAGCAAGAAATCGAAGAAGAAAAACGCAAGAAAAGATGAGGGTTTCTTCAAAAAATCACATCTGATACCATGATAAGAAAGGCAGAGTAGAGAGAAGAAAGCATCGGAAGGAGAAAATTACTTTATTGAACAATAATGAAAAATTAGATACTGATTTACACTGACTCTGCTCTATAAATAGAGTTTTGTGCACGTGTAATGTTTTGGGAGGTTTGACTAACCTCTACCCACTTAATTGGTTAGCTTAGAGCTAACTTTTAACTGACTAACTGTAACGCCCCGACTTTTAGACCGTACAAGTATGACGTCACGAGTGGGTTTAGACCGAGAGTTACGTGACTTATATGCTTTTTAAATTGTAAGTGAACTATATGATTTATATGACCTTTGACTATGCTATTTAAATTCGTTTATCCCATGTTTACTTGCTAATTAAATGTTTTCTTTTCCTTCTGTACATATTTGAATTATATGAAATCCTTGGACTTAATCGAACCTTGTTTCGGACCTCAATCGTTCCCCAACTAAACCCCAGCAACCTAATTGAAGCACTTAAAATCTTGGAGGACCAAAGTGCAAATTCCCTCATTTCTCTTCCCTTATTACACGATCCAACCCCATTCCTTTCTCATTCTTCTTCTTCATTTTTCTCTTCTAATCACAAGACACCCAAACCCTTCTCTTCCTTCTCTCATTCGATCCATCAAGCAAGCAAGGAGGCAAGGAGAATTCTTCCACTTCCAAGCAAGAATTCAAGCTCCATCCTCTTCCTTCATCTTCTCCTCCATCTCTTCCAAGGTATAATGTGAATTTTGTGTATATATGTCATATAAGATAGGGTTTGAATTTCTTTGAGTTTGAAGCATGAATTTGTATGTGTTTGATGCTCTAACACTTGAACTCATGAGTTTCATGCTTGGTTATTTGAATTCTTGAAGCTAGAATGTGTATATATATTGTATGTGGGTTTATGAATTTAGGTGTTTTAATTGTCCTAAACTTGTATTTAATGTTCCTGCTTAGTATATTGCATGTTTTAAGTGATTTGGGTTGAGTTTTGAGGTGTTTTGGTGATTTTTGGTCTTCTCCCGCGTTTGTGCCCTGTTTTTTGCATTTTTTTCGCCACTGACCTAAATCCACGAGGGTGGATTTTTCCTTTTGGAAAAATCCACGGGGGTGGATTTGATGCAGAAACGTTGGACCCTCCCCTGTTTCGGCCTGAGTTTGTTTTGCTTCGTTCTCCCTCATACGAACTCGGATTGACCTGATTTTTGAACCCACGGAAACCTCTTGAAGTCTAGAACATCCTCCAATTGGAATCATCTTTATATATTTTCCCATTTATGAGATATGATCAATTCATTTTGGTGTCGCCACTTCTTCGACAATCTGCATTCGTCCAACTTCAGACCTATGTCATTTTCACCTCGCTTTGAACCATGATTCGTGCCACATATCCTTGAAAACATCTATGTGTCTAGTTTCACCTCCAATAAGCAAAACTTAATTCCAATTTCTCAAACTCAAGTTATACCCATTTTTCTACAGCTTGCGCATTTCCGAAAATTGTCAACTTTTCCTAACTTTTGCTAAACTTTGCCAAAACTCGTTCTATCACCTTCCTTGCACCTCCTAGACTCCTTATGTGACTTATATGCATTATATACATGCCTAATTGATCCTTATGCATTGTTAACATGTATTGTAATTTATTACGAATTGATTGATTGATTGAATCATTTATGTGTTTAAAATGAACTTAGTGGTGTGCGTGAACATGATCACATCAACTCATGACATTTTATGATCCATTGTATATTGAATCATGATATAGCATTTCACGAGCACCTCATGTTAATGCCGTGCGTCCTAATTGGTTTCATATTGAGTCGTTTCTCACGAGAACACTTTATGTCTTTCTCTTGTACAGTTTTCTCCAGGGCGGAGATGCCGGGTTCTTAGGACACTTTCGAGTCTCCTTTTCTTCTTAGTATTGTTGGTAAGAGGTGTACAGGTGGGTTTCTCTTCTATTAGTTAACTGACCCTATATACTCCCAATGTGTAAAGATTTCGGCCAAAACTATTATACGTATATAGAGTCACTTTTCAAGAGTAAATGTTTGCAACGTAAAGCCCTTATTTTATGAATCCTACCAAATATTTTGGCGAGAATGAAAGAATGAATGTTATGCACAGAATAGGGCCCAGGGGCTTGGTGTGAGTGGGGACCCCGAGGAGGCAAGGGCTGACGGTAAACCCTCACACTAGTCCCACCAATGAACGGCGTAACCGGACCCCGTTAGGAGTTAGCGGGGAATGGACGCTGAGTGCCATCTGGGGAGTCATGAAACCCTTTTGGTCAATGAATGGATGGTTCGGACCGATCACCCGGCCATCACCCGGAGGAAGAAGGTGTAAATGTTTATGAATGTGCACAAAAGAATGTTATGCATGAATGAATGAAAGAAAGAAAGAATGTTTAATGAACTACACGAGGTGTTGGTTGGAGATAATGCACGCCCACTCGCCGGGCCACAAACGACCTAATGAAAAATGAACATTATAATCCCTTTTGATGACTTATTTATTTCACCCACTTGGGAAATGTTCTAAAACCTCATTTGGGATTATAACTTGCTTGTGAATGTTTAAATATTGTCTTATATAATATATATGCCCTGTTTTTTACCCACCAGTCTCTTAAAGACTGAACCCGGATTGTTTTCAGTGTTCTTGCAGGCCTGGAGTGCTAGGTGGGAAGTCTTGTTTATTCAGTCATTCGGTTAGGTCAGAGTCGGTCCATGTGCATAATGAATCATGATTTGTTTAAGTTACGGAGAACGTATGATTTGGATTGATTGTTACCACTATCATGAATCATGAATGAGTTTATAAGAAATCGTAATTTAAATGCTTTGATTTTATTGAATTTCGGGATTAGGTACCTATGCTAGTTGAACCCGTTGCTCTTTGCTTATCTCGTTATATATGTATGTACATTGCTTCCGCATTTGTAATATTTCCGTCTTACTGTCTCTTTGGTTGCGAAAGTTAGTTCCCGCCTAGCCTAAGGAGTGAGTGAGTCCCCGTTCGCCGTGATCTAGCTCGGGTATGGATTGTCCGTTTCATATTCGGGTCGGGTCTCGGTGCGGGGGATGTGGTACCTTGCGCCCGGGTGCTACACTAACTAACTATGGTTATTGGGTAAAAACTTAATCTGTAATATGGGGTGTTGTCCATTCGTCAACAAAGCTTGTTTCTGATGTTGTGAGAGGTAAATCAGCTGCAATACTGTTGTTGTTGTTGTTGTCGTCATCGTCATTGTTGTTGTTGTTGCTCCTATTGTTTGTACTTCTTAGCAACTGCACGGCTGAACCGGTCCCCTCGTTTCTTGTTTGTGCTAAGAATCTTAAATTCTTAATTGTGCTGTCGGATTCTCCAACGGAGTCGATTCTATATATCCTTCTGCTGAGGCTGGAGTTCCAATAGTTCTTTATCTCATTGTCTGTTCTTCCAGGTAAATTTCTGGCTGTCAAAGACCACCTGCATAGTTGTTATGCAAAACTCTGCTCTCAGTTAATACAATACCCAAATTTTCTATAAATTCCACTTCACTCCCCTAAATTTGTTAATTTGTACATTGAACCCCCCATAAATACAGAAAATAGAAGTTATGCATGCAGTTTTATACACCAAATAGTATTATTCCTCACCTATTTCCCAATGTTTTTTGCAACTTCACAATGGTTTCTTCTTCTTCTTCTGTGAAGTTCCCTCTCTTCACATCTTCTCTCAAGTAGTTCATCCACCTCAGTCTGCAACTCTTCCTGCACCTCAACAGACCTCACCAAGAAAACGAACAAACAAGAAACGTTCAAACAGGGCCGTCGTTGCATCACGAGCAATCTATTTTTCAGCAATGTTAACTACATCTATACTTGTTAAAGAAGACACTGAAACTACATTTTGTACACCTTCAAAGTTTCATATGTCTGAGTTGGTATAGATGCAATCAAGCCAAGAAATACTAAAAGAAAGTTATAGAACTTGTTGTACCTGCATTGTGGGGCATTGATCTCCAGGAACCTTCTCCATTGGCCTTGATGTAGTTTACCAGCTTCTCATCTTCTTCTGCACTCCATTTCCCTTTCTTTAAGCCTGTTTTTTCACAACATGGTTTTTCTAACCATGATTGTTCAAATTTTAGAATCTTCCAATGAGGACAATGTAATGTGCAATGTGCCCATTATATAGGGACAATATCATGTGATGGGGCCATACCATACCCAGTTAGGACACGTGGCCAGTCTCGCGAGAGGTATAATGAGGAGAGCTCACGTGTTGCTCGATAAGCTCGCTCCTTAGACTCTGTGGATGAAAGGATACCCAATTAGTTACAAATATTAGAGGTAACGTGATGGAACAGTAAACGAGTCTTATGGATAAGACTGGAAGAAGAAGAAACGAGCATAAAGAATCTAGACGCGAGGTTGGAAAAGAAAGTAAACCCCAATATGACTCCGAATTATATAAGAAGGGGTTTAGATCAATGCACAACATAAAAAGTACTAAAGAAAAAGGGAAACGAATTCGGCGAATACTCATATATATATATATATATATATATATATATATATTATAAGATTTGTTCAAACACGTGTTGTTACAGTTATGAATTTAAAATCAAACATTGATGCATGAATGTGTGAAAGGATTAGACATATATCATTGACATAGTTAAATTCTTTAATCAAAAACTTGGAAAGAAGTTTGTGTAATTATGTCAAATTTTAGAATATATGCGTGCAATTATCCCTTTCCCTTATTTCTTGAGCCCTTGTAGCCTAAAACTCGACATAATGGTTAAATAAATTTAACTATTTCCACTCTAAAATAATAATAATAATAATAATAATAATAATAATAATAATAAAAATAAAAGAAATGCTTGAGCCTAAAAGTAAAGTTGAAAAGTCTAATGAGAATGCTCCCAAACATGTGATATTCATAGTCTCATCAATTTCTTTGGGAGCATAGAAAATTTATTGCATAATTATATATATGATGGCATCATGGCCTTCACGTTTTGTTTATATATCAAAAATAATACTCCCAAGTCGTAACTTAAATGACTTCTGTCCTTTCTCTTTTCTTGAGAGTGACATTGTCAAGTCAAGTTGTAATGCGATATTTAAATATTTATTAATATTTTTATTTAATAATTTAAAATTTTAGATTATATAGTTATTTAATATGGTATCAGAATCCGCATTAAAGAGGTTTTGAGGTTGAATTCTCGCCGTCATCCAATAAGAAAAATTATGTGAATGAACTAAAAGAAATCCGTCTGCACGTGACGGGGCGTGTTACAGACATTGTTCAACATTCAATTATACTTTTATCTTTTGATCCCGCCTACACGTGAGGAGACGTGTTAGAGATATTTAAATATTCGATAATACTTTTATTTGACCTCTTAAGCTTTTAGATCATGTAGTTATTCAAGAATGTAGAATTTAATATATAATAACTTAACAATTATTTCTATCGATAAAGCCGTCAGAAATCGACAACCTCTAATCCTACAGACAAAAAGAATAACTCAAGGTATTACTTACTAGTCAAATTGAACAAATGGAAACATCAATAGGGAAGAAAAACTCTCGTTATCGATGCCTTTTTCGCATGATTTTGTCAACTATTATTGATCTCTTTTTCCATGTTAAACAAATGATGCTACAATTATATAGTAAAGAATTCAATTATCAAATATTTAAAAGCAAAGATTCAGATTGGAGCAGCATCTGAGTACAAGGTAGATTGGAGGTATCCGGAGGGATGCAAACGATTCGACTCTAGTCGAATCGAGCTTTGGCCTTTTTTCCTGACTCGGGCTCGGCCATGTTCGTGAGCGGCTCGGCTCGGCTCGAGGCTCACACAGGTTATTTTAATTTTGATAAAAAATTTAGTTTTTTTAATAATTTAATATATTTTTATATATAATAATATATATTAAATGAATATATATAATAAATATATTACTTTTTTATTCATTTTGTATAAAAATTAATAAATATATATATAATATTATATATTAATAAAATATTTATATATATATAAATTAAAATATTATTTTTTTAATTAAACATATAGGCCCGCGAACCACGAGCCAAGACTCAAAAGGCTTGAGTTTGGACTTGGCTTGAGCTTGCTCACCAAGCTCACGAGCCAGCTCGGCTCGTTTGCATCCCTAGCGTATCCCACCCTTACCTCTTAAAAAATCAGGTAGCTCTCCTAAAAGTCCTTTTTAACAGGTTTCGATCCGTAACCTCTTAAGAAATCAGGTAAAATCTGTTTCTTGTGATCCTCCTAGTCACCTTTGGACTGATGCCCTGACCATTTAGAAAATCAGGTAAAATTCGTCCAATGTGATCTAACCGAACACCATTGAACCAAGACCCGCACTAGTTTAAATGAAATGATATTCACGGTTGTTATTTTGCAAATGTTCAACACAATGAAAGCAACACCATCCTAATGAAACAAAATACATGCCCCTATATATTTCCCTCACTGAAAATCAAGGGAGTTTTGACCCAATAATTAATAAAAATCAATGTAGGATGAAATGTTTATTCACATAACTCGGAGAATAATCTACAAAAAAGCATCATCATCATAATCAAGAAAACAAGAATACAAAGACCTGTACATTCTTTCATAAATGATGCTCCTTTTCTTTGTTGGGTCTGAAATACAGTTAGGTTAGCACATCATCGCAGATCTACAACCTCAAACTTCATGTTGGTATTCATATAAACATGAGAACAGTGCTCGTAAATGGGACTTCCGTCCTCGGACTCTTCGTGGGGATGGAAGCCGCGCTGTTGACAGTTTCGGATAACAGAAACACCGCTCGGATCAGAGAGGTGGAATATCCCGTGAGGGCTGCAAAAATATATGGAAGATTCAGTTTATGGTAATACGGGTAAGATTTATATGCAAGGGGATTTCGTGATGGACGGTTAAGTAGGTTGTTGGGGTCAAAATGTTTCACCTTGATGAGTCGGTTGGAGCCATGACAATTGCAACTGCTTCCGGCAACATGACCTAGAAACAAGTCAGGGAGATTCTTTAGTCCATTGAAATATGCCACTCGTCAGCAAGAAAATTGTGGAAGAGAAATCACGTAAAGAGGCATTCATCATTCAAATCTCATGGGATGTACATGAAATTTTCCAAAACTCAGGGTACTGAATGCATTTATGCCAAACATGAGGCGTATAGCTGCAATTCATCCATGGATGGGCATTTGTTTACATTTTTACTTAGATAATGACAACCATATTCTTTTTAGAAGTAGATTTTCTTGGCCAATTTCGAAATACCATATAAAGGAAATGGATGCATGAAGTTAAGAACAAGCAACACACAAATCACAGTACCTGATATGAATAGTGAGTGTGCAGATCAACAGAGGACATAAAGCATGTCTGTGTTGGATGTGTCTGCACAAATCAAAAATAAATGAGTCAGTAAAGAGTAGGATTAATATTAGTATTATGCTCTTTTCGAATGGTGAAATGGATTCATTCGTTTCTTTCCTCTTGTAATACAGAAACTATATTAGATATAAAGAGACTTTGGGTACACTTGTGTTCAAAGATTGAAAAAGCAAGACTTGATTGATCCAATTGTTAGGTTCCTTTTCTTTTCCTTTTTTACTATTTCATTATGTTACAAAGCATCACTATCATTCGACTCTCAGCTAGAAATCAGCAAAAGTGGCAATCCTGATGATCCTCATCATAATAATATTGAAAATATTATTGCTAGAAACATTGTCTAATTATGTTGAAGGTCTGAATGCAATGAAATGAGCTGAAGCTAGTAAAATACTTACATGAATCCACCCAAGAGGAAAAAGGGAACGTTTATCTTGAAAGTCGAAAATTTCTTCTTCATTCAATGTCTGACACTAAACATGAATAACAAAAACATTTTAATAAGTTCTAAGCCGTCAGTTTTAACAGAAGTGCATTATATAATGATAAACAATTATAAATGATAAATCTATTATAAGCACATTGCATATGTTAAACTACACCACAGTAGGGAAAATTAATTTCGGCTTTGAAATCAGTTGGTGTAAAACCCATAAGCAAATATCTCTCCACCACAAAAAACAACAAAGGGAGAATTTTGTTTTGGCCAAATTACTTGTCAGTAACAAAAAAAAGAACATCATGATGTATAGCAGTTTCCTCATAAATTGAAGTCAAAAATTGCAAAGTACAGATTCAGAAAGAGATGTATCTGTAATACCGAATCTGAAGTTGACTCCTGCTTTGGGATAATGAGTGTAGTAATTTGAAACACTCTGTTCCGCTGCAAATTAATGAAATATCAATCAGTAGTTAGAATAAAGGCTTAAGTAAGCTGCATAACTTTTCACTTAGAAAAACAGTTGTGAAACTGAGGAGTTACAAGTGAACCAGCAAGAACACCGCAGGTCTCCAAATTCTTATTTGTATTTTCTCGTGCCAATCTCAGGAAATCATCCATTATTTTCACTGGCTACAACACAAGGAAACATAAACATCAGATTCAGGAAACAGGTGAGGCTGCATAAAATGAAAAATTCAATGTTATATGTACTAAGAAGGTTGCAATTAACCTCTGACATACTAAAAACTGAGGATCAAGACAACAGACTCACAATATGAAGATCTTGATAAGAATTTGAACCAGGCATTCCCTCCTGAGATAGTTTTGGTGGTCCAGGCCTAGGATCAGCAACTCTTGACGGAGAGATAGGCTGCACTTGTGCCAGGACAGGAGGTGGGGAAGGTTGCCTGATATTACTCAACTGAAAATCGTTGTTCTCAATTTGATTCCCTTGAAGACCAGATTCTTCACCAAGCCATCTGCCATCATCTAAAGATAGAATAGCATCCATGGCTGAGTTCTCCACCTTTGTATCATTATCTTTTATTGCTGCAGGTTCTTGTTGACCAACCTGATTCAAGCTATAAAAAGAGTGACACAAGATTGAAATGTTACAAGCAAGTAATAGCAGTTTACAAGTGTTTACATGTGGATAAATGTGTAGTTGCATATCACAAATGAATATTGAACAAATTAGAAAAAGCGCAATTATAGCCTGCTCAACCTCCTCAAGGAAAGAGGCAAAAGAATAGGAGAAAATGGTGCAATATAGAACCCATACCTTGAAAATTCACTTGAATCCACGGCAATATTTGTTGGATAGTTAACCTGTGATGGATGAATTATTAAGCACAAGTAAGACAACTTTATAAGTTAGAGAATGGCAAACTCTTTCATGGAAATGTAAAACAAAGAAGATGAGAATCCTCTTGCAGCTTGCCTTAATCTCAGCACTTGGGGCATTCCACTGACCACGAAGACCATTTGGCCCTAGGAATGAATGCCTGGATAATGTCTCCTGCTTTGGCAGAGGTAAACTAAGAGATCTGTAAATTTTGAAAAGTATATCAGGGTCCAACATATGAAAAAAGAATATGCTAAATAATCTGAATCTCCTTCTTCAAAGATTAATTCCAGAAATTTGTCATGCAGATAGAAAACAATAGTAGGTCGCAAGATGAAAATAGAGAAAGCATTAAGGAAGAATCTGAGACCAGCTGTAGCAAATGGTAAGTTCACTAAGAAAACTAAGACAAAGCAACAGAAAAAATCAATTCTTCTAAAAGTATAGACACGTCGGGAGTGACAAATCAGCCGCACATCACATGTAAAATGCATGTCAGTTAGTAATGTAGTTCACACAAATCCTACATCCTTCGTATGCAATTATTAACCCACCCACCATCCCCTGGAAATAAATTTCAAATTGACAACATTAGTTCCTCGACAATGTTGCGTAATTTTTTACTTTCATATTACTTCGAAGATGCCATGGGATGACATTATATTTTCACAAGAGCTTCCAATTTTGTACAGTTAAAAGGAATTAACTTATGGCTGTTTTCCTAATAGACATGAATATACTACATAAACTAAGTCGCATATTAGAACCAACACTGAATCAAGATAATAAATGTAGCAAATCGGATTTCTGAGACAATGCATGAGCATGACATATAGTCTACCAGAAAAGATGAGTTTTATGGCTCAAACTTTCTCTACCTGTAAGAGCTTAGTAGAGGTCTTGAAATCAGGTAGCACACTCTGACATTTAAGTAAACAGAGCAGAAATGGTCCACTAATTCAAATAGGAAAATTATTTTCTAATTTGCACCAGTAAGGAGCGAGAACTGTTAATAAGCTAATACAAACAACTTTACAGATTTAAAAGCTCAACTTAAATATGCACTTACAGCTTCTGGAATTGCGAGTCAATGGAATTTGGCGATGAAAATCGAGTATAGTCATTATTCTGCTTCAATGAAGATGAAGGTGTTGTAATGGGCTGCAACATCTGAAAAGAAGAATAAGGTGAGCCTTCAAAGAGAAGGGGGAAAAAAAAAATCCACCACTAACAAAATTCACGGACTGGCATAACTTAGGACAGGTATGGTGAACTAACTACTCCGCAAAATTGCACCTGAGCAACATGTTTAAGCAAATGGTCATCTGATTACCTGCTTATTATTGTAGGCTAAGGAAGGTTTATTATTTATAGAATAGGCGTAGGAAATCTGGTTTGGGCCATCAAACTGATGTGTGCTCGTTGTGCTGTTAGCTCTCTCCTGTTCTAGTTGACGGCGCACTTTTGGCTTTAAATTCTCTAGCTCATCTAGCACAGCGAGCAATTTCTGCAATACATTACAAATGGAAAAATTACCAAGAACCTTCATCGACTGAACTATAGCGTATGGATGTAAAATTTATGGAACACCAAATTTACCTTCTTATAAAAACTTCTTTCTTTGGGATATAAAGCCTGGTAATCTCGATGGTACGGTATAGTTTCAGACACCAAACTGTTTTAATTCAATACATAATCTCACAGCATGAGTAACAGGTTATAAATGCAGAATTTAAACAAAATACGAGCAGACCAGCATTATTATTAAGCCTTTACCTTGAATATCTTAGAAGTATAACATACAAGTCAATCAAGTTTTTCTCCTCCCTATAAATATTCGCCTGCACAAAAGAATGATCAAAGAATCAGCCATCAACGTACAATGAGGTTCTAGAAACTATTCACAAACCTCCAACACTAATTTGCACAGCATCTCACATAAATTTGAATCAATTCAACAAAAGGAGATGAACCTCTGAAGTCAATAGATGCCATAGGTTGCTAAACACTAACTAAATTCTACAGAAACCAGCTCCCTCGAACCAATTGGAAGTTGGAACCAAAAACTTAACAACACTTCGATCAAATTTGGCAAAGCTACTAGTATAGAGATAACCATATCAGAACACCCGAATCAACTAAGAACTTAACATGCACAAACGCCGGACAGAGTTCAACTTAGGAAGTAAAGCCAACAAGCAATCTGGTATACCAGGTTCCTCAAACGAAAAGTACTTCCCACGCATTGATCGACAAAAATTCGATTTCAATCATCCAAATTAACTCAGCTCAAAAAAAAAAAATCCAAAATCATAGATGCGCGTTTATGATTTCCTACCTGTTTGAGGAGATTGTCCGCGATGCGATAGTAATTGCGGAGAGAGATCCGATTATCAACGTCGATCTTCGGCGTCATGGCACTGAAGTTGATCGACGGCGAAGAGTAAACCGGCCGCCTCATATTTACCGGCGAGAAATTCGAATAGTTTCCGGCGTGAATTGATCTCCGGCGACGACGATGGGATTAAAGCTAAACAAGGGTTCAAAAAAAGGCAAAACTGGGTCGTTTTGATTCCCGGAGTGGTTAAATAGCTTTTGTATGTGTCGACATGGTGTGTCTATTTGGGTTGACCCGTAATTATCAACTTACAAAGCAAGGTATTTTCAATATATTTTATATTTAATTTAAGAACAAATATTATTTTTAGTCCCTAAAATTTTGAGTTTATGTCACTTTAATCCCTAAAGTTGAAAAAATAATATATAAGTATCTAATGTTATTAATTTGTTTCAAGTTAGTTCCTCGATAACTTTCCTGTAAGTATGTGGCTAAAAAAATATTCATGTGTGTCAGGTATGTGATTGGTTAGAGTCCTTGTCTTGTACCCTTAAGTCGACACCGTACAAGATCAATTTCTTAATTTTTTTCCGAATTTATTTTCACTGAAAAAGTTGTTGCCCTACTAATTTGAAACAAATTAGTAACAATATGGAATTATTTGTTATTTTTGGAACTTTGGGACTAAATACAAACTCAAAAATTTAAGGACTAAACATGATATTTTCTATTTATTTAACATAGATGAATAAATAATAAAATACACTATAACTATTAAAAATTGTGTCTAAATCCAACTTGAAAAATAAAAAAAAATCGTGGATTTAATGTGAATTATTGTGTGTTTAAATCCAATATTGTCCGAAAAAAGGGAAAAATATATACATATTGGGAACAATTTACGGAAAGATTCCAGCATTCGCAGAAATTTCTCTCTAGGTATAATCTTTTACATCTAAGATCTAACTCAACCCCACTTACGAATAAATTTTATTTGAATTTGCATTTACGCAAACCTCTCTCGACATAATTTTTTACATCAAATTCCAATAATTTATGAACGGATTTTGTTCAAGTTTGGGCAATAAGAGGAACCCCCCACATAGTCTATTTACGTCGATAAGACTCGCAACCCGAAATCTACTTAAGTGAACTCAAAAGACTACAAGATTGACAATGAAAAGACTATCTTGATCTCATCAACTCTTCACATGCTTATACATCGTACCAAACGCTTAATTATCCTCAACATTTGCAGCATCTTCATTCATGCATGGCCCTTCAAGTTCCATGGCTGATTCATGAAGCAGCATTTAATTGAGGGAAAAACCAGAAAGCTGAAAAGACCATTTCACCCCTATAAATACCCCCTAATCACACTCATCCTATTCACAAGTCTCAAAACAATCTACAAGAAAAGAACAAACTTTGATTCTTATATCATTAACTAGTTTAAGTAGCTAAGGAGTTTGATCATGGATACTAGAAACTGCTGCAGTGGATGTTCTGGACAGAGCAATGTCTACTCGTGTTCGAATCCCGTCAGGAGGGCGACGGTTGTCCCGACAAGCTCGAATGTCGTCCAGGTCAAGCATGAAGCTGTGAAAAAGGAAGGGAATGCCATTCAAGCCCCTGGAAATGTAACTGTTGCTGTCAAGAAAGAGGAACCGGTTAAAGTGGTCGTGGGGGCTAAATCGGTCATTTAAGTATTTCGTTCATCGACTTCGTATGTACTGATGAAATTAGCTATCAGTAGATAGCATGGTATTCTTATTAATGAAATCTATCTTGGTATATATCTGTGTTCTTGTTACAATATTCAAAAGAATTTGGAAGAATACAAAGAATGCAGATATCAACTACAATTGATATACAAAAGATCCTAAAGAACAAAAGGGACTAATTTCGGCTGACAATGTTTGTCTGATATCTAATCAGAACAGCGTAAAGAAGCTCGATCCATGAGTCGGGCACTCCGGGCAGGCACCAATGGCTGCAGTCCTGGAAAAATCCGCGGCCTGTTGGAGCTTCTGCTGCTGCTGCTGTAGCAGCAGCAGGTCGTCTGAAAACCGAAGGGTGACCGTCTTTTCTGTAACCTGTCATTCTTGTAATGTTGAGATAGAAAACAGGTGTTTTCATCCCAGATAGAGTGCTTTCAAGAGCTCTCATCATCCATGGATACGGCCCGAGCTGTGTCTCGTTTGTGATAGGCTTCGTCTCCCCATCGCACCCGCCCCCTGAGTTCCATTTTCCACCCCTTCAAATCCCACAAGATTACAACAAAGATTTGACACACTTTTAACTCGAAATCATAACTGATATCTGTAATTTAAGGCCATAACTTAAGGAAAAAAGATTGAATTTTTGAATCAAGTTCATCAATTACTTGAAATGGGAAGCTGAGTATCCTCTAAAGAAGACTCTTGTTCTGCTGCTGTTAACATTGTCATCCACCCACTTAGCCCACGTCGTCAACGCTTTCTTATACGCATCCGCCACGCCTAGCTCGCCGTAGACATGATCCCCCTCCTGGAAATAGTACTTCCTGAAAAGAACACCCAAAATGTGTCAAAAACTCAACCAAATGAACTTCCATTGGATCGTGTAAGTTACCACATTACCCTCTGAAGGTTTTCTGGTGTGTCCACCAGTGACCCGTGTTGAAGACGACGATATCAGCATCGTGGTACCTGGAGCCTTCCATGATCACGTCCAACCTCAGCGTTTCGCGGCGCATTCCAGAATCCTCTAGAAACTTCCATTCTTGAACCAGGAATGGAGCTTTTATGAAGTCGATCGAACAGTTGAAATCCTAATCATTTATCAAAAACAAGAAACTGAGTTTTCAGCTGAAGAACCTTAAACTTCACACACACACAGAGTATGAGTTCTGTAAATGCCTCAAATTTGAAGGAAAAGAATCGACGGTTTCTGAGCTGGGCCCGGCCCGAAACATCCAAAACATTACTCTTATCAGCCAAGGATTCTCTCAAAGAACAAACTAACGATTGCCACATATTCCTGTTCAGAGAATCACCCACAAAAACCATCCTTTTGCCCCTCAGAATCTCCAGCATTTTGAGCCCGTCAAACCTTCAAATTTTCCAGAAAATCAACAAAAAAACATCAATAAACCGATCATTTCCAATGCAAAAAATGAAAAAGAAACATGATTTTACTCCAAAAAAGACCTTGGAATTTCACAAGAATGGGGTTTCCATCTCAGTCTGATGTAATCCGAATCGGGCCTCCCATTCTTGACACAGTTAAAGGCATCATCCACAAAGGGGCAAGAGCCCGGTTCGTAAACTGGCTTATATCCCTCATCCACGACCCATTTTCCATCAAATAGATCACAATAATCCATTTCTTCCTCTTCTTCTTCTGTATGATCCGAACTCGACCTATTTCTTGAAACCCCGAGAAACCCATTACTGTAACTCTGAGAATCCAAATGGGCGGCGGAGGAAAGCGGCGGCGGTGGAGGTGAGAGTCTTTTCGCCGGAGTGTTGGGCCGAGAAGTGAGAATCCGGTAAGAAATGACCGGAGAGGTGCGGCCGGAGGTGGAGGAGAAGAAGGTGATGAAGATCAAGAGAGAGAGAGTGAAGAGAGTTGTGAAGAAATAGTAATGGGGTTTTGATCTTGACAGGTTTCTTGAGGAGTGTAGGAGGCTGGTGCAGAGATTCTTGGAAGAAGACTCCATTGATGAGGTTCTTGGAGAAAGAAACTGCGGTTATGTTCGTTACTGTGAAGGAGCCGGGAATGTGGATTTTGAAGAAATGTTTTGTAATTTTGGAGAATTTATATATTTATAAACCCTTTGGATTAAAAGAAAATAGAATAAATTCAAATTTAAAGTCTTTTTTATTCATATTAATTTATTTGTGTTTCGATATTATAGAAATAATATGTAAAAGTACAAAAGCAAACAAAAGACGGCAAATTCAATTTATTATCACATATGTTAGGTGAAATTATAAATTAATCTTTCTTGAACTATAATATTTGCAATAAACGTGTAAATAGTTGAAATACCCAATTTATAGCATAGAAAGCCGCATTTACATGAATATTTTTGAAAATTTTACATGTTTTCGTAATATACTATGATAGACGGATTCAAATACGATGATACAAATACGTTACAAATACGAGAACACTAATTTTTATTTGACTTTTTTACGTAAAAAGTGTCGAATATAGCATTGGACACGATTATGAGACATAGCATGACATGACACGACACGACAAATTGATATTTTTAAAAATATCCGTACATTAGAGACTAGATACAAAATGAGGGCATCTCTGTTTTCCATATGATAATTGGATTCGCTTCCTCACTTACACAAATGTATCTAAAGAAATAGTGGCGGAGCTACATATAACCGAACCCTGACTTAATATTGTATGATGTAAATACGGTGCATTTTCCAGCTCATATCCATGTATCCTTCGTATGATTTTGGGATCCTAACTCCGTCACCGCCAACGAGCAACATTAAACAAGAACCAAGAAGACTTGAATTATTGACGAATTCTGTATTCATTAGAATAAGATGTATACATACATGATATATACACATACTTCCATCTCATGGAACGTAAAGAAACTATTTCACTCGATCCCAACAAGAGCTAGAACAAAACTCTCCACCCAATAGCCATCACCACGATCGTGTATATAACGGGCCTCGCCACCTTGTTCTTGCCGGCATCGCCACCCTGGAGTCGGGCAACCACGTCAAAGTTGCCTGTTGAAACTCGTAAGCCGTCAGAAGAATTAAAACAGAGAAGCTCATAGATGGTCACAGGAGAAATGATTAAAAGGGTTAATATATACCTCTTTTAGGTCCATTGTCACAGGCAGAATGGATAGTTTCACGAACATCATCGAGTGTTGCCCGGTTCAAAAATATGAAGCGTTTGAAGATCCCGTCAATGCAGTCTAGTACGTGGGCCGTCTCAGTTAGGCATGGTCCTTTGCAGTATTCATCTGTGTATTCGTGTGGCACGTTTAGCTCTCCACTTTGAGTGAGTCTGTGAGCTTCATCACAGGTGCTGTAAATCTGCAAAATGGTCCTTTTTGTGTCATAAAAACGGAATCTTTGCAACAACTTTTGCTTTTAATGCTGTAAGAACAGGTTCTAAAACTTCGAGTGTGAGGAGAATAAAGTATGAAAAAGCACTTTTAAGTTTTCAATAAATAGAAGAAAGAACTTCGAAGCTGAAACAGCACCGAAAAGGTACTTATTTCAGCTTATTTTAAGCAAAAGCAGCAACACATTACACCAATTTCATGTTTTGTTTAAGCTGGAAACAGGAAAATACTTTGAGTTCACAAACGCTGTCGTAGACTCGTAGTTAGCTCGTTTTGAAAGAAGGGCTTTTTACTAAGGGATGATAAGTAATATCAAGAAATATATGTACATCACAACAGCGAGTATATAGTATTCCTGGATGAGGTGCAACACCCCAAGAGCACTCGATTTTAATGCGGGCTTCTGGGTTAGGATCAAAACAACCCCCCACACGCGCACACACACAACGATCAATATTCATGAACGGGCTTCTACTGTTACTTACATGTTTATCAACAAGACATCCAAGGGCCTTGTTGAAAAGCCGAGCAGGATTGGTGCCTATTATTCCAGCTTGAGGAAAAAACTGATCTGTCCCTCCTTCGACTTCTGCTTTAGGCAAATATTCATTCGCAACTACCCCCGCAGCACCTAGATGGGGATAATCATACGCTCTTCCTATCACATATATCAAGAAAATAGATAAACACACCATATATAACACAAGTTCTTCAAATTGCAACAAGTGTTGACAGTTCGACTGTGCCTACCAAATTTACAAACGGAAACAAAGATCAGAAACAGAACTGGAAATAGAATCCACGAATTAGTCGATACTGAGAATGCCATTTTTCTCACAACAAACAACACAAGTGGTATTGATCAAAATTCAGGCTATTTAGTATAGGTTTTCTAGTTGCCACAACTACCGTAATCATAGTAAAGTAATCAACAATCTTATAGGCTATATAGCAGAAAAAAATAGTCTCAACCAAGAAACACAGTCAAGACAACTTGTCAAATTAGAAAAAAGAGTGGTTATACCTGGATTTAAAAAAGAGGTGTCCATGAGGAGAGGATGGTTGGACTATATCCACCAACTTTTAACATGCTTTTTGAACATCAGAAAATCAAACCTGCACCTTTGAAAACCGTACCCTACAAGTAGACGGGAAGAATTATATCTTCTCAACACTCAAACTTCAGCAAGACACCCTTTCTCACAGGCATCAATAATCAAATTGCATGCATAAGCATCAGGGTTGCATCCATTTTCCTCCATTGAAGCAAACACCTCTTTAGCTTCAAGAAATCTCCCAGATTCACTTAAGGCATTAATAAAAGCAATATATGTAAAATTATCAGGATGCAAGCCCGATGTCAGCATTCGCGTCAGAAGCTTCTGAGCCGTATCAATTTGATTAATTTTACAATATCTCTGTATCAGAGCATTAAATGTATAAACATCGGGCTGTATTCCATCATTTTGCATCTTTCTTAGTAGTTTCATTGCTTTAACAACATTCCCAGAAATGCACAATGAACGGATTAAGCTGTTGTAAGTGATTGCATTAGGCTTGATTCCCCAATCCACCATTTCATAAAAACAATCAAAAGCATCATTCATTTGATTAACCTGGCAAAGAACGTCAATGATCGAACTGAATGTAAACACATCGGGTTTGAGACCATGATCAAGAAGCATAAGCAGCATTTCCCGGGCTTTATTTACGTTTTTGCCCTTGCTGCACCCTGCAATGAGGGTGTTGAATGTAACAAGATTAGGCCGAATGTGTCTTTTAGACATTGCTTTTAAAGTTTCTATGGCTCTGTCTATCATTTTGGCTTTGCAAAAGCAATCAATCACCATGTTATACGAGAAGATACTTGTAACAAGCCCTTCTTGAAAGATCCAACTTGCATAGAAATTACCCTTTTCTTCATTTCTTGATTTGTATAGAGCCTCAACAAGTGCCAGAACTGTACTTAAATCCACCTTCACGCCACGTTTAACGAAATAAAACTCAAATATCCGACACGTTTCGTCGAGATTCAATCCTTTAATTAAACAAGCCATTAATATGTTGGATATCGAACTATCAGCAACGTAACCCCGATCATCAGCTTTTTTCAAAAACTCAGCTGCATGCTTGGGTAAAGAATTAATACAAAGGCAATAAATTATACCTTCAAAAACAACTTTAGGAAGATCTCGCTCCGTATTCAGCCATCTTGATAACAACTCAAAAGCTTCATGGGGGCCCAAAGAACGAAAAACTCCATTTATTAGTGATCTATATGTAGCATCATTAGCCCTCACACCCTTTGCTTTCATTCTTTCAAGAACCCTAAACGCCTCATCAAATCTTTTAGCATAACAATATCCATCTATTAAGATCGTGTACGTAAACACATTCGGGGAATAACCCAACCCTTCCATCTGTTTCACCAAACGAAGGGCCTCATCAATCACACCAGCCTTACAAACACCGTGAATAAGGATATTATAAGTAAATCGGTCCCTACTACAGTTATCCACCTCCATCTGCTGAAATTTGAGGTAAGCCAAATCAAGGGAATTGGATTTTACGAGTCCATCTATCACGGCATTGTACAACCTCGTACTAGGAGCAATTCCCAGATACGAAACCTGCTCAAATACCTCCGAACAATACTTCGCCAACCCGAGTCTTCCCCAACTACCAATCAAAGCACAAAGCAAAACCTCATTAACTCTACACCCCGAATTCTTAATATCTTGTATCAACTCAGCAGACAACAAAACAGGACCGTGCCTATAAAGGGCATTGCTTAAAGCATTAAAAACTGATTGATTCTTAGCAAGTGAAGGGTTGATATTACAAAGCCAGACATAAAACCTTAAAGAGCTCAAAGGGTTTTCTTGATTCTGAACAATGCTGACCACACTCTGAGCATTCAAACCGACACTCTGAGCCTTAAACTCATGGTTTAACAGCAAACACCAGTCTTTTCTCGATAAAATCTCAGCTAAGTAACGATGATCAAAGGGTTTTGAGTTAATCTTGTTCCCGCTAACAGGAATGCGAGCTTTACGAGCTGAAACAGAATCAAAGTTCGAGTCTTTGGATTCAAACTTACCTCTTGCTGAAGATGGTGCAGGGTTCCGAGCTAAATTCTGCCGATTAATCACTTTTGGTTTTGGGGGGCTTAAATTTCTGGGTTTTGTGTAATTAGTGATTCTTTCAGCGAGGTATTGGATTTCAGGTGCGGCAGCCCTAGATGACAAAGATGAAAGCTTTCTCATAGGGACGGCAATGGAGGAATTAGCTGAAAAAAGGGTTCTTTAAGGCATGAACCAGCTGATTAAAAAGTTTGAACATTTACCAGAAATTATATTTTATATAAATTTTTATATCTTTTGAAAGATTATTTTTGTTTCGGGGAATTAGGGACGAAAAAATGGGAAAATCTTTGAAATTATTTTTGTTTACTCCCCGCTCCCGAGATGAGACTCATATTTTTAGTTTGTTCCCCATTTTTTTGGTCATATACGTGTTATTGCAAAAAATATATGATATAATACTATTTAGATACGTGATGTTACGAAAAATATACGTATATAAAAATTGAAGAATATAGTATCTAAATCGTATTATGCCATATATTTTTTACAATATTACGTATGTGGCCGAAAAAATGGGGAGCAAACTAAAAATATGAGTCTCATTTGGGGAGTGAAAAAAAATAATTTTAAAAATGGGAAGCAAACTAAAAAAATTTTAACTTATGGGGAGTTTTAAAAAAAGACCCCTTTTTGTTTTCAATAATTATAATGTAAAAACAATATTATAAAATTATTGTGTGGATAAATAATATAACTTTTTAGAAAATAAAAACATTTTGAAGGGAAACATATTATGTATTTTCCGTGAATTAAATTTTGTTACATTTCATTGTAGATTTTTTCCTACAAGAATTACCATAATATAAGTATTGTTTAGAAATTTGGTCTTAAATTTCATACATATTATTAATATTGTCATTTCTATTCAACAAAGATAATTTTTTTTAATGTTGTGCCACAATTGTAATATTTTGCCAAGAACATATAACTCTCATGTATTTATGAATGGTGCAGTTTAACAGATTGTGTTATGTGCAACACTCATTTGATCAAATTAGGGATTATTAATTTAATGTCTTTTAGATTTGTTTTCAAAAAACTATTATGAAATAATTTAAAATATTGTTTTGGGTTTAGGTCGAATCTACCTTCATCCAAAAAATATAATGGAAAAAAGGTATTTTATATTTATCATGTGACTAATATAACACATTGTTCACCCAAAGGGTCTTAGTCCAGATTAAATTATAAGAGGCGGACTATATCTGATACTTTAAGAGGTTAGGGGCTCAAACCTACTTATTGATTAAAAAAATAACTCGAACACAATTAAATGAGATATAAAAAATTCGATCGAAAGGAATTTGAATATAATTTTTCGTTATATATAGTGGTGGAGCCACATTACCATGAGGGGGTACAATTGACCCCCCTCAATTTTTCATTTTTTTCAATTATTATATAGATATATATATATATATATATATATATATATATGTAATTTTATAATATTTTTCATTATTGATTCTCCTCACCAAAGTTAAAATTAATACCAATGAGGGTCAATATAGTAGATTATTAATAATTGAGACTATACGAAAAAAAATTATGGGATTTTTCTTTAGTATTATGTTTTGGTCGACCCTCTAAATAAAATTTCTGGCTCCGCCACTGGTTATATATGATATAAAAGTTGTAAAACAACAAGGTTTTAAGTTGTTTTAAAAAACTCACTCTCATAATCCATGTCAAAACTTCTATTTATTTCACTTTCACCCCACATGTTAAATGTTTCATTTTAGTGCTAATTTTCAAATTTTTATCCAAATAATTCCATCACAGCCATCATGTATTTTATAATGAATATGAATAAATATTCTTGCTAAATCTTTAAACATGAATAAAACGAAGCAAAAACAGTGACCTACAAGGTGTTAATTATTGGGGGGCTAAGGCCCCCTGAAAGTTTGACTTAATTACAAAACACCCCCAATAAAATGGCAAAATACAATTGTGACTATTTTTTTATTTTTTTTCTTTTCAACATACAGCATTGAGATTGGGGTAGAAATGCATAATAATAACAGACAATTAAGATGTACAAGCAGGCCTTCGTGGAGGCAGCTGCTGATGAGGAGTTCTCTGCAGAAATTAAATAAAAAAAAAAAAAAATTAAATGTTAGTATTTATCATTTAATTAGCTTTAATTAATGATCATTTTTAAAATAAAACTTACTTTTAATTTTGGTCGTAATGTCTCAATAGCAACAGTCGATTGTTGATCAACTCCAGCACCTTGCTGATTAAAACAAGTATTTAACAATTTTAGTTTAATAGTATAAAAGAAATGGAAGTGAATAATAATAATAATAAAATTTATTTCCAACACAACAAAAAAACAATCATTTTTAGACAAAATTTTCAGATAGAAAATTATACTTTTTTCGTTGTAAAAATTCAAACCAAAATAGTTTGTTGGAATTTGAAAATTTTTGTCTGAAAATGACTGTTTTTCTAGTGTAAATACATTAGTTATTTTTTGAATTAAAGTACCTTACAAAGAGCCCAGTCGGCTGAGTCGAAAAAGGCCCTTTCATGGTCCTGAATTTAATTAGAAAAAGAAAAGGTTAATCTCTTTATGTGCTCATTAATAAAATAAATTAACAATAACAATATAATTAATAATAATAATAATATTATTATTATTATTAATTAATATTATTATTATTAAACTTGCCTTTGAGATCAAAGGCTTCTTCTTTGGCACAAGTCCTCCATACTTATGTTCAATAGGTGCAGTCTGTGACAAAACAAGTTTAATTAGTCAATCAAATAATTAATCACATACTAATTTAGACTAATTATATGTCAAATTCATAAATAATGGAACCTAACAACCTAAGTTAGAAATATTAAATTAGGGGATGTATCGTATTAGCTTCAATTTTGTGCCTAACTCAATTTGACTATGTTACTTTTATTAGCAAGATATTTCTAAATTGGCTCGTTTGAAATAGTAACATTCAATTAATTCATCCAATGTATTTGGTTGGAAAATATTCCAAACATGGGAATCAAGCAATATCACTTTTTTGCGATTACTTATATTTGTTAGCAGTTATGATTTACAAACACTTCTAAAAAAATATCATTTTGTCGTGTCATATTGTGTCGAATACTCATATTAGATATCATGTCTAACATACATCCTGTGAGAAATTAAATATGTGTCACCGCATCTCTATCGTGTTGTGTCCATATAATCGTGTTCGTATCTGTACGTCATAGGTTAACCGATTACAAACACCCTCATCATTCACATTCTTTTAGATCTTAAACGTTTTTTATTAGGCATTTGAAATTCAATACTAATACATATCAAATTGGTAAATGTAAAATCATCGAGTTCGACTCCGTTACTCAAAATGATCTTAACTATTAATTCCATCAAACGGTTCATTTGAAATAATCAAGATTGTCAAATCTTCTCAAAATTAATACATAACCATTACCACCGTAAAAAAAAATATGGTAACGTAGTGCGATAACCTTAGTATACTACATATCATTTCCTAGCAAAAGAAAAACATTTAATCCTAACAAAGTCGAATATACAAACTCATTTCGATTCATTACCAAATCATAAGAAGTAAAAGTCTAATTTTTAGAAATTCATTTATTTATAAATAAATACACGCAGTTACGGGGATCTACATGTAATTTATCCTATATATTATATTAATATCACACATGATAATTCAAATTTCAGACTAAGTAATTAGGTGACAGGCCAACTACCACAATAGTTCTTACCAAATGCTCTTAGTCCGTGCCGACATTTTTAATCACAATTAACAATTAATATCAAAGTATTAATTGTTTAAGAATTGTGTGGCTAATAATATACATTATATCTATCTTAAAAAATCACGTTATTCATAAAGAGAAATATTGTTCCAACAATCAATTAATGGACCACTAAGGTAGACCATCTTGCACGTGAATGCTCCCCCAAAATATCCATTTATTTATGCTAATAATTTTAATTCTCATTATTGTAAATGAATTAATTGAGAGATTATTTAATTATTTTCTCCACATTAAAAAATATATATATACCAAGAATTAGGGTTCAATCTATTTAGAGTCTTTATAATCTCTTTAATAATGACCACAAAACTTGACCATCCTAAACCCCTCATCAATAGAAGAAGCATATAAATATACATATAATTAAATGCAAAATTAATGCATCATAAGTTTACCTCGTGAGTTCCTGTGCGAACCTTATTCGATCAGACCAGTATAACGAGGGTGTAAGTGTAATTCTACATTTTTCGGGTGATTTGTGAACATTCTAAGAAGAATGATCGATCAACTAACAAACTTAATATATTTGTCTTATGTTTGAGGCTTTTACAAGCCCACAATCTTGATTTTCTTGAAATTGAAAAAGATTGCATTGGTGAAGAAAAGATTTAGCATTGGAGAAGAAAACACGATGTGCTATTGCTTGGAATGTAGTTGGGTAAGTACCTCATGATCTTGAGATGAAGCACTGTAATCTTCACTTCTCTTGTAATCCTCCATGAGACTGCTCCTCTGCACATAAGTACTTAACATCAACAATCATTTTAAGAGATTTAATTCATATTCTTCGTGTTCGTGTCGTGTACGTGCATATATATTCACAGACACACACAAGTGTGTGTATCGAGATCGAGAGAGAGAGAGAGAGAGAGAGAGAGAGAGAGAGAGAGATTTACAGGGAAAAGACAATAGAGAAGCAGATGAGCTATGAACTGGCTTATGAAAATGAGGGTTCAAACTCCAAATATATATAAGGCCAAGATTTCCTCAAAAAGGAGAGAGAGAGATGCAAGAATCATAAGATACACACACACAAAAACAAAAGAAATTGGGGATAGAAAGAGAGAATCTGATTACCTTGATGTGGAGGATAACTAGAGAAGCAAGCAAAGGGAAAAGAAACAAATGAAAACAAACACACCACAAATATCTAATCTACCTATCTATATATAATATTGAAGGTGGGATTAATGTTAGGAGGATATTCAGCAAAATGCTAGTATAGAAATTCGGGGACGAAATATTTTAGCCTGGACTTGGTTCGATCGAATCTAGCTAATTATAAAGATAACTGTAATACATTTGTTATTTTATTCGTTTCTCTCTAAACTTTCCAGTAAAATACTCTTCCTTTCATTATACTGATTTGATCCAATTAGATTCGGGTTAGAATTATGGATACGAGAGGGAGAGATAGTGTGTTCAAAAAGGATGTTAGGGCATCAACATCATTTGGAGCCTTAGCCCAACACACACCGTACAAATTTTTTGCAATTTCAAAATATTTCCTTGTGTTGTCGTGGCATAAAATTGGAAATCTATATGTCACTAATAAATTTTGCTTTATTTCCACATGAATAAAATTGAAAATATGGTATCTTTTTAAATTGTTGGATTGTCTTGCAATTAATATGCATAATCAAGAATTGATTTTTTAATGAGCATCTGATTAATATTTGATAATATATATATAGTATGATCATATTGAATTAATAGATATTATATGATTGGTTTCTACTCTTGATCAAAATTTCTTTTGAATTTTTTTCTTATATTAATTATATGCCTCGAGAGTAATGTATAATTTAGTTGTATTTGATCAAATATGGCTGGAAGTAAACACTCTTTTTTTTAAAATTTTTTTTATGAATAAATAAGATGATTTATCGAGCAATAAAATACAAAGACTTACATCTCCATCATATTATTAATTGGACAATAATATTATAACCTCAAAATCTATCCCAACGGCAACATCTTAACAAATTGACAAGTTAAAGGTCAATTTTAATTTATATATTTGAAATGAAATCAATCAATAAGACCGTTTTGCAATGTGTAGATATATCAACTATGTTAGGTAGATGATGACACAAACATGAGATACTAAAATGCACCAATATAAACACGATGATACTTTAATTTCTTCTATATATCTATGTGATAGGTGTCCAATTCGGGGTATATATCATATGTGACGAATTATTATTTTTTTGTTATCTAAACTAGGATATCCACCATCGATTATAGTGACTAGTTCCCTCGTTAACTTTTAAGTACCTCATAAAGTGAAACAATTAACCAGAAAATTTAAACATGTACCATAATTTCATTAGTATTACACACCACATATACTACAGAAATGTTATTTTGTAATCAACACCGTCATTATTAACATTTTTCCCTCGCAACCCAAAACAGCCATTCGTTGTTGTTTTTTTCCCCCCAATATATAAACCATGTGCTACAGCAAAATATAATTAGTCGGTTAATGAAAATAAAATAGGTATAACTTGTATAGGTACATAGAATTCCTAAATAATTAAAGATAAATTAAATAAATTGAAATGGTAAAAAATGTGTCACTTGTCACACTCCTTGTTAATATTTAAATTTTGGTGCGTAGTAAAAAAAAATATGTATCACTTGTCACACTCCTTTTTCAACAATTAGAGGCTCATAAGTTAATATACTAATGAAATTTGGGACTTGAACAATTTTTGTTTAATATTTTCTGAAGATGTTGAGGAATGTTTTTCATTCTGAGCAACTTTATGGGTGTGATAACATGGAGAATCTAGCAAAGAGAAGTGGTTTCTATGGTGGTGATGAAGAGTGGGGAGATATCTCAGACATGGACATGGATTATTCATATGTTTGTGGCCAGCCAGGATTGATTCCCATGTCCAAGAATCATGAAGTTGCTCAAAAGCTTCACCATTTGTCCGAATTTGGGACTGCAGATCCTCTGTATCCATACATCCCACCTCAAATCTCGTCATCCAACGTTGATTTCGATCCGATGAAACTCGAGCCCCCCAAAGAACGGTCCGCTCCCGTCTGCAGCATCATTCGAGATTCTGAAGAAGTTCAAAAGCAGGTGATTACGAGGACGAGCTCACAATTCTTGACCATCCTTATCCGGATTCCACCTGTGCAGCTCCGAGGCTAACTGTAAACGCGTTCAACTAGTACAGAACCTCCTCTCGTGTGCTGAGCAAGTCGGCCAGAAACAATATGATCGTGCACGAGAACTCTTGCTCGAATGCAACCGGATGAGGGACAGCAGGTATAGACTAGTGTACTATTTCACATAAGCTAATTTGCATGAGATGATTGACAGAGAAACAGGACGAGTTACACTGAAAGGATTTGGGAATAAGTTCGAAGATCCTTTACGGGGCTTTGAAGAGCCCCTCTTGGAGATAAGAAAAGGTGTGCAATGCATAATTTTGATGCAGCCTCTTGCAGCTAGATGTGGGAATCCTGTAGAACATCTCAAGATTAACACGTTGGGACAAAATCGAGAGAGAGTATCGAGGAGAGGAGTAAGTAGGCCGGTAGGGGCAGACGTTACTCAGAACAATACATTTCGTAAGACGTTTACAATATTTTAAAATTCGATTTTGTTACCTTAGATAAAAAAGAAAATAACATCTCAAGATCAGAGTTCTTGAATGAAATGAAGAGAAAGTGTAGAGGATACAAGTAGGTAAGTTGTTTGGTAGAGGAGGTCGCCCCCTAAAGGCTGTGCGTTGTGTAAACTCTTGGATAATTACATATTTACATTGACATAATTTGGATTTTAGTATAATTGCACAAACCTCCCCTGATGTTTAAAATACTACAGAAACTTCCCCTGGGGTTTATAGGTATCAAACTACTTAAATATCAAAGAATTAGTGCAAATTTATCAATCAAATTGGCCTAAAAAATTTCCTATAAACTCACAAAACAACCAAATTTCCATCAAACTGAACAGAAAAAAGAAAGAGAAATGACCTGCCTCATTCGGTGACAGGCAATTCGTCTAAACAATTTTATAAATGAAGTTTAGTCAAGCACATGCATGGCATGGACAGCATGAGGAAGAAATTTAAGCCACTAATCATGCCATTAAATACACGAATGCATGATCATAATAATGATTGGAATTTAAAGAAAGAAAATAGACGAAGAAGAAAGATTGTAACAAACCAAAAAAGATGATATTCAGACTTTCGATTCAAAGTTGAAACATATTGAGAGATCGTCCTCAAAAAAGAAAGGAAAAACAAATCGTACTCAAACCAAGATCAAAGTTGAAACTACAATTAAACCCTAAAATCTCGTTACCAAGATCAAAGTTGAAACTACTTAAACCCTATAATCCAAACGAGATTGCGCTGTGAATGTGAGTCGTCGTCTTCTTCTTCTTCTTCTTCTTCTTCTTCTTCTTCTTCATGCGTCGTCGTCTTCCGAATCTTCACCTTCTGAAACCTCTGAAACAGAGCCTTCTTCTTCTGTAGCAGAACAATCTCGGGAGCCTTCATCCTCTTCTTTTGTAGCAGAAACATCGCGGGAAGTTGATGCTTCCCCAATATTCTCCTTTTTCTTGTACGTGTGCTCCTTGCGGATGTGCGCCTGTTTGTCAGGGTCCGATTTGAAGCCGCATTTCCCGCAATATCTTCTGTAGAACTTTTTGTGGCGGTCCTTGTTATGGGCCTTGATTCCTTCCATGGAAGTAAACCTCTTGATTTTGGGAAGGTGGAGTAGACATTTGTAAACTTTCTGTTGTTTCTGTAAAAATATAATTAACACAACAGAAAAAAAAAACTAGATAAAGTCTGCTGGCCCAAGATCGAACAACCAAAGGAGGTGGATGAAAACAACCAAAAGAAGAATAACCTCAAAAATAAAGGAGAATGATTCAAGAGAAAAGTATTTAGGAAAGAAGCTTTTTATTAGAGGACTTTTACTCTCAAATTGGCTTGTTATAAATGACAAATGCTCATCCCTATTTATACTACTCAAAGGAGAATTCTAGTAACAAGATATTTTTACACATAGTTCTAGATTTCCTAATAAATTAATTGGAAGATGATTCTAGTTTCCTAAGATTTCCTAATACATAATTCTAGATTCTTAAAATAATCCTATAGATAATTCTAGATCATAATATTAGAAACATCTAGTATAGAGATAATTTGGTAGAACTATCTAGAGAGATATTTTGGTAGAAATATCTAGACAACCAAAATATCTAGGCTTAAATTATTCTAGAAATATAATTAAAAAAATCAACTTTAATTTTAACACTCCCCCTTAAAGTGGTTTTTTAGATATTAACCCGAGCTTCCCACAAAGGAACTCAAAGGAAGCCTTGGAAGCGACTTATTGAAAATGCCGGCGACGTTATCCTAACTTCGCACTTCCAGAGCATCGATGGTACCATCAAGAACCTTTTCTCTAATAAAGTGATGCTCGATCTCAGTATGCTTGGTTCTTGCGTGAAATACTGGATTATTTGTGAGTTTGATAGCACTCTAATTATCTCTAAAAAGTGCAGTTGCTTAGTTATAGGATAATGTAGATCGTCCGCAAGTCTTTGAAGCCAAATGCATTCTTGAGCAGCAAGAGCAACAACTTTGTACTCTACCTCCGTAGTTGACAAGGAAACTGAATTTTGTTTCTTGCTACACCAAGAAATACTTGTACCTCCACTAAGAAAAACGTATCCTGAAGTGGACCTCCGATTATCCAAGTCTCCGCCAAAACCCGCATCCGTGAAACCAACTAGAGAGGCGGTAACTTTCTTCTTGTAAAGTAGGCCCACATCCAGAGTTGAGTTGACATATTTCAAAATCCTTTTTGCAGCTTCTAAGTGAGGCTTTCTTGGTGACTGCATAAACCTGCTAACCAAACCAACTAAAAAGGCAATATCGGGTCTTGTGATAGTTAAATATAGAAAACTACCGACAAGAGCACGATAAAGTTGCGGATTGGCCAAAAGTGATCCTTCTTCACGCCTTAGCTTTATGTTGGCCTCTAGTGGAGTTAAACACCTTTTGCTTTGATTCACTCCAAACCGTTCAAGTAACTTCTTGGCATAACTCTCTTGAGAAAGAAATATGCCGCTCGCCAAGTTTGTCATCTCTAAGCCAAGAAAGTGATGTAGCTCCACCAGCTTTTTGATATCAAATCTGATGGCAAGCTCATCTTTAAGCCTTTCAACTTCAGTTGCATTATTGCTTGTGATTATCATATCATTCACATACAATAACACAACAAGATGCAAGTTTCCTTGTTTTTTGACAAACAAGCTAGAGTCTGAATCCGAAGCATGATAGCCACAAAATTGTAAGTATTGAGAGATTTTACCATACCATGCTCGTGGAGCTTGTTTGAGTCCATAGAGAGCCTTTTTAAGCTTGCACACATAAATAGGATGAGAGTTAGAAACATAACCTGGAGGTTGCTCCATGTAGATGTCTTTATCCAGCTCCCCATATAAGAATGCATTCTTTGCATCAAGCTTCCATAATTTCCAATTATGGGATGCTGCCAACGCTAACACCATGCGGACTGAAATCATCTTGGCTACGGGGCTGAAAGTTTCTTCATAATCTTTTCCATATTTCTAAGAGAAACCTCGAGCCACCAACCACACTTTATATCTTTCGACACTCCCTTCCAATTTTCTTTTGATTTTGTATACCCATTTACAAGAAACGGGTTGCACATCTTTTGGCTTGGGAACAAGGCTCCAAGTTTGATTTTTCTCTAGTGCCTCCATTTCAGCTTCGATTGTAAGCTCCTATTCTTTGTTTGCTTTTTCTTCATCAAAGGAACGAGGTTCTTCATCATCAATGGGACCTACAAAGAAGCAAGAATATGTTCTTATAAAATTTTCATCTATGTACCGGGCAGGTTTGACAACATTTCTTCGAGGCCTCTCGGATCTAGTTGCATCGGTGGATTCTTCTGGATGTTGCCCCTCAGATTGTTGATTGCTTGAACTCCCCCTTTCACTGTGTTTCTCAGAAGGATTTTCTGTTACACATAATTCTATAATTTCTGGGCTTGAATTTTTAGCCCCTCTTTGGTTAGTCATCTTCCCTTCGTAATACAGTGAAATTTCATCAAAAATAACATCTCTGGAAACAACAAAAAGATGAGTTTTCGGGTCCATACATTTCCAACCTTTCTTCCTTTCATCATACCAGACAAAAATGCATTTTCTTGCTTTTGCATCAAGTTTAGTTATTTGGGAATCGGGCACATAGACATAGCAGATTGACCCAAAAACTTTAAGATGTTTAACATTAGGTTTTTCTCCAAAGATAAGTTCATATGGTGACTTCCTGTTAATTGGAGATAGTGGCATTCTATTAATCACGTAAGCTGCACATTTCATACCTTCCGCCCATAGTGCTCTGGGCAAATTCTTTGCATGCAACCAACTTTTACAAGCTTTCGTCAAATGTCTAATCTTTCTCTCTCCAACTCCATTTTGTTGCGGTGTCTCGGCACAGATGAGCTCTCTCTTGATGCCATTTTTTCTGCAAAATGTTAGGAATTCTTCTGAAGTAAACTCACCCCTGTTATCTGTCCGCAACCGCTTGGTTTTGGAACCAAACATTCCTTCAACCAGCTTCTTGAACTCCAAAAATTTGTTAAACTCTTCTGATTTGTGCTTAACATAATATAACCATGTAAATCAGCTATAATCATCAATAAAAATCAACATATATGAGTATTCAGAAAATGAGGGAGTTCTTGTCGGGCCCATCAAATCGCTATGGATAAGCTCTAATGGAGCCTTACATCGAGAAGTGGATTTGTCAAAAGGAAGCCGATGTGTTTTTCCAAATTGACAACCTTCTCCTCCACCAAAACTTGATAAATTAGACAAACCATTTACCAATTTTAATTTTACCATGCCCTTAATTTATCCATTCTCAAATGTCCAAGTCCAACATGCCATATACGTGCATTGTCATTATTACTCATTTTCTTAATATATGAACCGGAAGCCCACAAAACTAATATATCATTTACTCTCTTACCGGTGTGGACGACATCAGCCTTGAGCTCCTTAATGTTCCGTAAAAACTTCACATCACGTGGGCCAAACAACACAAAATTTTCAGCATCAACAACATTTGCAACTAAGAAAAGATTTTTCTTCATACCTGGAACGTGGAAGACACTCTTAAGTATAATAGAATCTTCTTGCTTTCCATTTATAACAACAGTGATATCATTCTCCACGGGATGGACTGTGTTGTTGGCCGTCACAATCGCATCATTTCCACTATACTCTTGGAGAGTAGAAAACTTTGATTGATCTCCCGTCAGATGATGGCCGCAATCGGAATCCACGATCCAATCATTTTCGAAGTTGATGGACGCCAAGGCATCTACAGCTTTTGTTTCCGCCACGAAACACTTTCTCCAGTCTTCTTCCTCCATGACCTTGTCGGCTACGTTGCTTTCTTGTAATTTTGCTCGGCAAAATCTTTTTATATATCCTGTTCTCCGACACCGATAATACTTGAATATCTTCTTATCGGAAATAGTGCTTGAAGACTCACCACTAACTCCACGTGAGCTCGAGCTATTTTGGCCTTGTTGACACGGGGTCGAGCTATTTTGATTTCCTTTACTCTTAAACAAATTTCTTTCTAGCCATAAGAGCACTCCCTTCTTCTTCCTTAATAGAGACACTAGTCATTTGTTTTGCTAGTGACTCTTGTGAAGATAGTAAATTCTCAAACTCCTCCAAAGATGGTTGTTGAACCCATCCTTGTATCGACGTAACATAGGGAATGTACTCTGGCTTCAATCCTTGAATAATAGTTCTTCTTATTCGAGCTTCCGAAATTGCTTTTTCTGGATTTAAGAAAGAAATTTCCGAACAAAGATTTTTTATCTTAAGGAAATACTCAGAAATGGAAAGATCACCCTGCGTGGTGTTGGCGAGCTCATTCTCCAAAATTTGAAGTCGTGCTTCATCTTTCTTGTTGAAGAGTCTATCAAGAGTCCGCCAAATCTCGTGGGCTGATTTACACCTCATGATGTGATCGAATAGGCCGTGAGATATTGACCACTTCAAAACAAACTCCGCATTTGCGTTCAATTGCTTCCATTTCTTGAGTGCATCGACATTTTTTGGCTTATCCATGGGAGATGTTGTATTATTGCCATTAACAACATCCCACAAATCTTCACCAACGAGATAAGACTCCATACAAGTCCTCCACACCCTGTAGTTGGATTGGTTTAGCAATTCGATACCAAGTCCACTACGACCACTTGAATCCATTTTTGAGGCACCGGCTGATTTTTCCACCAAGGGATCTTGACACACGATACTAGAGCCCTATGGCTCTGATACCATGTAAAAGTATAATTAACACAGCAGAATAAAGTAGAGAAAGCCTGCTGGCCCAAGATCGAACAACCAAATGAGGTGGATGAAAACAACCAAAAGAAGAATAACCTCAAAAATAAAGGAGAATGATTTAAGAGAAAAGTATGTAGGAAAGAAGCTTTTTATTAGAGGACTTTTACTCTCAAATTGGCTTGTTACAAATGACAAATGCTCACCCCTATTTATATTACTCAAAGGAGGATTCTAGTTACTAGATATTTTTACACCTAGTTCTAGATTTCCTAATAAATTAATTGAAAGATGATTCTAGATTTCTAAGATTTCCTAATACATAATTCTAGATTCTTAAGATAATCCAATAGGTAATTCTAGATCTTAATAATGTATAGATACTATGTAGAAACATCTAGTATAGAGATAATTTGGCAGAACTATCTAGAGAGATATTTCGGTAGAAATATCTAGACTACCAAAATATCTAGGCTTAGATTATTCTAGAAATATAATCCAAAAAATCATCTTTAATTTTAACAGTTTCTCATCCTTTTTCCCTGATTTTCTGGGAGCCATTGAAACATGAATGGAATGGGAAGAACTAAGAAGAGAGGGAAGCAGAGGGATCGCGAGAGAGAGAGAGAGAAATGGGTGAAGTTTATAAGCGTAAGAGAGACAGCGGGAGAGAAGAGAACAGAGTGAGTGTGAAGTTCTGTAACAGAATTTGATTTCAGAGAGAGAGAGAAAGAGGAAGGGAGTGGAGAGAGCAGAGCGAATGGGTGGTAACAATGGAAGTTAGGGAATATTAGGATTCACACTTAGGGGATTCTTTCTTGATTCTTATAGGGCTATTTTATTTGAAAAGAAAATCTCCATATGCCCAAAATAATCGTTTTTTTTTTTTGTTTGTAATTCAGAAATGTAAGTTGGTTATGTAATTCTCTCATTTCCGACGTTTCACAATATTATCTTGGTTTGTCTGCAGTGACTTGATTACATTTCCTATTGTTTTGTTCTCAATAAAGAGCAGACTTGACATTTATAATTTCCCTCGTATTAGATTCTATATCGACATTCAAGCATTATGTTGTTTGTATATAGGTTGGCAATGTGGAAAGAATAGCACACGGGCCTTGGGGTTTGCTCTGCATTTGTAAAATTTCTTTAGTTTTCTGCTTAAATAATCACTGACTATTTTTTCTCACTTTGCTTTGTTTTCTTTTCCGGTCCTTCCGCAGGGGTTAGGGAAACAAGTAGTACGGATTTTTCTGGTAACCACCTTTCATGTTTATTTGTTGTCATTACATTTCTTCTAACATGTATACTCAGGTATATTGCGATATTGTGGAGCCAATTATGCCGGTCTTTTCCAATGTAACAAAGCAACATGCTTTGCATATGGCCAAACAGGTGTTTGTCTATTTATTCTAGTCTTGTTCATCCCCGACGATGATTTAGACCTCAACAGTGTTTGGCAAAATTATTTGCCCCTTTCTTTCGAAGATAATGGAAAGACATTCAAATGCAGCCTTTACCTTTTAGAGCATCAGAGGACCTTGTTAGATTACTGCAAAGATTCAAGTTATGGCTTAGCTATTTCATGATCTTCTCAGCGATGAAAAGTTAATATTCTAAAATAGATTTCTTTTATCTTGTATTCAACTTCATAATAACTTATCTTTGCTATTGATGAAGTTGGAGTGCCATATTAAAAGCAAATGAATTTCTGCAAGAAATTCTCTATACTTTACGAATGTTAAAAGTAATGATCTTCAATGATATCTTCATCATACTATAAATTTGATCACCAGATATGTGAAAGCTATTAACACTAATAGACTTCATTTTTGTAAGGACAAAAGATGTTTAACCTTCACTTTGTTTGTAGAAAATTAATGATGAGAGAAGATGGCAGATAATAAGTATGCATATCCACGTGTTTGAAGTCTCAGATGTGCATTGTGGAAAAATATGTCGAAAGAGAAAATGGAGTAAGGAGTACTGGTTCTACTGGTGCTAACGAGTCTTCGACACATACGGTCTTAGTGTCTTAGCAGGAACCGTGCTGGGTAAAAGGTGCAGAAATCAACAAAAGTCTATTGTCACTTAAAGAGTGTATTTATGATCTTGACAATTACTAGATTCACATCTCATTCAGTGGAAGCAAACCGACTGACTCAGACTGAGGTACTCCGCGAGGATCACTATGACGCCCGGAGCGGTGGGCCACCACATCCCCCGCACCTAGACCCGAACCCACATATGAAATGGATTTCCATACATGAGTCCAAGTCTAAGCGAAGGGGAACCTACACTCACTCCTTAGGCTAAGCGGAGCTGAAACTCAAACAGAGTGCGCAAAACAAACATATAAATATGCGGAAGCAATAAACAGGATCCAAAGAGCTCGAACAAAACCACACATTATCATATACATGACCTCACGTCCCCAAAAGGTCAAGTATATACATCAGAAGTTCATAATTCTCCAAAATACAATTCCAATATCAAATACATGAGAAGAGTATTCAAAAGATAGGAAATATGAATGCAACTCGACCTAAACTAGAAGTACGACAAGACTCGAAGCACTTCCCCGCCTAGCTCGAGACAACCTGCAACTGAAGGTAGGGAAAAGAAGGGTTAGTCAAAACTGAGCTGAGTGAGGGGGCTAAACGCACACCCACACCTAAATACATATAAAACAGAGCAATTAACAAAGGTGACGGTCGTGAACCGAGCTAAAGTTTTTCATACCAAAACGTTTTAAAACATAACATATAATACTTAAAGAAATCCTAACTCGATTCACAATCACTCAAACAAAACATAATATAACATAACATAACATAACATAAGTCCGGCTAGAACGGACTATCCCTTACTCCTTCAAACATAACATAAAACCGAATTCCAACCACACATCCATGGTGTATCGGGAATCAAACCCTATCACCTATATTACCAACACATACGGGGTAGCTAACCACGATATGCCTTCCCCGGTTATCCACCGAGGGCTCAAGATACCACATCTTCTCAACCTCTATGGGTTGCACGTGGATATCTCAAATGAGAGCATGCACAGGGATCATAACCAGCGACCCCGTGGTCGTCCCGGGTCTCCCTTACCCACGTCTCCGGGGCCCAACATACCATAACAAACCAAAATCCCATCTTTCAGGGTTCAACTCGCTCACACATATCATATACGAATAACGAATTTCAAATCATTGCTTACTTATGCCAATACTTATACTAATTTAAAAAACGTAAAGCTTATTCACAAAATCATAACATAGCTTAAGCACTCGTATTTAATATATATAAGATATATATCCACATACGGGGTAAGAAAACAACACGTAATAGGTCATAGGTCGCTTAGCTAATACAAAAACTCCTAACCTCACCTTAAAGCAAAAAGGAGCGGAAATGACAGGTGTCGAATCCGTCAAAATAAATTATAATCCGGTTTACGACTAAAATAAAGTATAGTGCAAACGGGTCGAATCCACAGAGATTGGTTGAAAATAATTCTAGTTAATCACAGGAAAATTCACTAAAATTAACAAATAAAATCAGGGGGGTTTAAGATTTAATTAAACTAACTAAATTAACTAACTAACAATTAAATAGACTAAAGGAAAAACAATAAATCACTTGGGTTTTGATAAGTCAATAGGAAAAGCAATACCTAGCTAGGATCCACAATTTAGTTTAGGACATCGATCACAGACGCAAAAATAAATTCAGTTATTCAAATAGACTAGCTATAGCAGATAGAGACACTCGACTCCGTCTCGTTTTCTCGTACATAATAGAATAACCTAGAGACACTCAACAGTTATTCCCTAATCAACTCACAACCCCTAGAGACACTCGACAGGATTTAATGAGTCAACAACATTAAGAATTAAGAAAACACTAGCCCAAATTAACCTAGTCACGACACGTGCTAAATTTAAATCTGATTATTAACTCCCTTAACAAGTTGAGAACTGCAACCAATCCTCTCGTTAACGTACCACTAATTATTTATCATGCATTATATAAACTTCATGCAATCAAGAATGACTATATGCAATTAAATCTACTTAGATGATCGTGCACTATCACTAAGCAAACAAATCACAATAAACACAACACTCAGAGAATTAATAAATACTTGAAATAAAATTGAATTATAAAAACCAATTAGGTCTCACGATGTCAAAAACATAAATTGTAAATTCCTAACTAAGTACTAAGAAATTAGCTACTCATGAAAATCATGATGCTAAAAAATAAGAAATAAAATAAAGAGACATGGAAGATTTTGCTCTTGTGTCGTCCTTCAAGCTGCTGCCTCAATCCCCAATTTCTCGAACTGCTGCGTTGCCTCCATAAAGTGGCGTGAAAGTCTCTCCCCCAAAACTGTTGTACCACGAGATATAAATATAGGGCAAAGTCAACCCCAACTTCAATTGGACTCCCAATCCTTATGCCAATTGGAATTTACTCCTTATCCCCCAAGTCTTCAACTACTGGACGCCTTCCCAATTAATTCCAAATAAGCGACAGACCCAACACAAGGTAAATTGGGCTTCTCCAATTAAATCTTGGGAGTAGCCCATAAATTCAAGATCCCATCATCTAATTAAAATCGAATTGGCCCATTAATTTCAACTGCTACATGCATGCATGTATGCCCATGAGATTTTGATTGTTGCCAATTAAATAAATTCCATGCTGAATTGAATCTCTCCAGCCCAATGTTAGCAATAATAAGCCACACATCCTCACCATAATAATTCAAAGTTTTTCCAAATTGATCTCCTGACAGCATACACCCGGCATAAATTGATCTACACACACAAGCTTAGCACAACTATATATAAATTTCCTTAATTCAGCCCAAACACTCCAATATTTCATAAAATAGCCCTGCTGAACTAAAAACACGAAAATACATCATGGTACCAATTTTATATCAATTAAAATCACTAAAAACAAAGCCATACACTCATGAATATTTGAGAACTATGCACATTATCAGGAAACTGGGTCGAAGAAGCAAATAATCACCTAGACTTCGGGCTCTTGTACTTCCGAAAGAGGCTCTGAAACAAAAGAAGGCAAGACCCGAGACTTAGACTAAAAAATGTACCATATAGACGCTCGACAATGCTCATGCAAATGATGCAAATGAGGTGCATATTCATACCACTTAAATCATATTGATTCATAATTCGGAAATTTCACATATAAACTTAACAAATTACCCAACCAAATCAGTTCACAGCTTAATATAATTCAATCACACTCATACCATATCATAAAGCATCAATTAACACTTAAGAATCAAGCTCGGAGCAAGAAAATAACATGAAACGAAGGGAAAAACAAATAAAGCACTTAAGGGCCTTCACCCCGTCTCCCATCCCGGGAAGATTTTGTACATAAAAAGTCCCCTGCCGGGGCCTTTCATGCAGAAAACATTTTGCATAGAAGTACCCGATCGGGTACTTTCATGTTCAAAATCTCCCCACCCGGGGAGACAATTCCAGCCGAGGAAAAAGGAGTTTTCACCTTTGTTCAGCCCTGCATTTCATCCCTAACAAATACCAACCATTCTAGGCAAGTTAAGGTAAGAAAAGATGCAGCAAATCATTACAAATACTCCAACAAACTGACCCAAAACTGACAGCAAGTGAAGGAGAAGGAAAAAGGATCCAAACTCATGCATAATCTTCCAAAAGCTCAAGAACATTAATGGTATCTCACATATATCTTAACTACCATCAAATTCAGGTTTAGACAACAATAAATGAAGTGTAAGTGGTCAAGTTTACAGCCTCAATTCAAGAGAAACACCAAAAGAAGTTACGAAATTCAAATATAGGGCATAGAATCATTATTCATGTCATGAAGCATATCTCAATCAAACATGGATAAAAATCAGAGTTTCTTGGATGAAAATGATCACTTAAGCATGTACATATCAAATATAAGCTTACCCCTTGAAGATGATGAAGGAAAAATGGGATTGGAGCTCAAAATCTCTCTTAGGTGCAAAGTGGCGAAATGAAACTGTTGCTGCTCCAAAAATCTGATTTTCCTCTTCTTTCTTCTGTATGGATCGAGATGGAAGGTTATGGGGTATGGTCATGTGGGTCCAGGTTTCATGTGAAAAGCTTGAAAATTTAGGGACTTATGTGCAAATTAGTGAAAGATGGTCATATGAGTGCGAGACAAAGTTACAGGCTGATTTCGGGGCACCAAATGATTTTAGAAAAATATAAGGCCTAGTCCATTAGACCGGAATCGTCGAAACGAGTCCAATGGAAGTGACGGAATTCGAATCCGAATTCCCGAGCTCAAATTACACTACCCGGAACCCAACATGCGCTAAGTACATTAGCCTCCTTTAGGTTACCCAAAAAAACGAGTCCCGAAAACCCAACATATAAACCCGAAAACACATAACGAGCATATATTCAAGTTCATAACTCATAAAACTCCAACATATCTGAAAGACACGAAATTTCGATTACAAATCGAACACAAACGAAGCAAATTTCAACAAAAGGGCATATTTATTCATATAAAAAAATTCAAATTTCAAAAGATAATAAAATAAGAATTTAAATTAATAAAAAATAGGAAATTAAAATAATTTAAATCGCGTACTTACGTCATGCCTGTACAGTCGTGGAGTCGGGGTGTCACAATCACGACTCCTTTGCTGGCAATTCAAGGACTGTTGTAAACTTGTTTTCATTATCATTTTGATCCCTCGTGTGTTTTCCCTTTGGCCTTACCTAACAGATGGCTATAGTCTCTCCAAAAGTGGTAACCCCAGAAAGGATCAGGCCAGCTCTTTGCCACCTAGTGTCAAGGAATCATCATCAGCTCCAACTTCGTCCCTTACTGCTGAGACAGATGATATTTATGAGCAAAACCAAGAATCTAAAGTAATGGATACTTCGGCTATCAATGTTTCTATTACTGGCGGAAAAAGACCCTCCATTTTCTTCCAATTCTAACCTTACTGATATCATCTCTTGTGTGAAGGTCTGGTTTGATCTTTTACCTTAGTCACATAAAACTTTGTCGCGACATAATTCTTACAAAGTTTTGTATGGGATTTTATATTATTCTTACAGGACTGGCTAAGGAGTTTGATGATCCTGCTAAGCTTCTTGAAAAACATTCATGTTTGGACCCGTGGTGCGCGATTGTGCCAGCTGATCAAATGGCTTGTGAAAGTGAAGGTGTTTCCGAAACTACTTTTGTTGTGCGATACGGTTCATTTTATTACTTTCACAGCTCACGTTGAGACAGGAAATCCTATGCCAATATTGTGGGAAATTGAGTGTTTTTCTTATTTTTTATTTTCTTTCAACTTTTAAGTTCTTGTTTTTATAAGTGAAGAGTTCGACAACTTTTGACATAGAATTACAAGAAGAGCAGATTCAAAGGCATTACTTACTGCGGCCTCAGAAGAAAGAAGAGCAAATTAAGGTGTCATTTCCATTTTCCTTTTCTGCTGAAGTGTAGTAGTTCTGCAATCTTAATTTTTGACTGCGTACCCGTTTTAGTACTAACCTCTGTTATATAATTGGGTTTCATTCGTCTGTAGGATTTATCCCAGTCTTATTGTTAGATAATTTCAGCAGATTGCTGAAGCTGGACATTGGAAAATAGTAATGAGATTGTGGGTATGACTCTGCTCAGTTTGCAGGTCCTAAATTTATATCTTGAACTACTGGAAGAATGAGAAAAAAGGGAACCACAGAAGTTTCATGATTTCTTTTCCAGCTGATTGATGGTAGAAGTGGCTACAATTTCCAATCAGTTAGAAGTTGAACTATACAAAGGAAGCTCGGATATAGCCTCTTAGAGTGTGATAAAGTACAGTTTCGAGCTTCTTACAATCTCATGTTTAATTGTTCCCTGCAAATCCCTCTTTATTCCTTTTAACTATTGAATATGACTCATTCAGTTTCTTATATTTATTGGATCTCTGTGCCCATGCTTCTTATAATCTCATGTTCAATTCTTCCTCAGCATGTATCTTTGTTGAGAGCTTCGTTTCGCCTGATTGGAGCAGTTCATAAGGGAAAGTTCCGGTAATATATCATGTTTAATTCTTCCTCAGCATGTATCTTTGTTGACAGCCTCGTTTCGCCTGATTTGAGCAGTTCATAAGGGAAAGTTCTGGTAATAAATCTCTGTTATTGTTTCTTGCTCATTTGTTAGCTTGATAAAATAGCACCTAGAGATTGTAATAATTACAGACATATCCCGAGGGTTGATGTAATTATGAAAACCTCCATGAAGTTTGAAATATTACAAACACTTCCACGCACTTAATCTTAGATTTTGGTCTAACATATGCTATTGTAGTCATAAACGTGAATTCAACTAATGAAAGTAAGCGTCTATGGCAAAATAAGGTAAAGGAGGGATTAGTAACTTTCAAATGTAAGGGGAAGTTTGTGTAATTCCTCTAAACCTAAGGTGGTGCCATTGTAATTATTCCTCTTGATTTCGACTTGGATCTTTCAAAATTTGATCTTTCGGTTGTTTCTGACAGAAACTGAGAATATGTTTCTGTATAAATATTACAGAGATGTATTAATAAGAAAGAATTGAATAAAAAAAAAAAAAAAACTCTGTAGAATTTCTTAACATGCTCAAAAGCAAACAGAAGAACAAATAATAAACCAAGTTTGTGAAATAATCATAAGGACGGTATGAACCAAAATGGTGGACAAATTCTGCTGCGGTGTGATGATTCGTCGATCTTAAATTTTGTAGTCTGGCCATCTTTCAAGCTGTAAACACCCATGTCTTTTCCACCTCCTTTAAACAAAGCAACATACCTTTCATCATAATCATCCGTAAAATATATATGATTTGATTTGATTCCCGGCAACTCCGAAGCATGCTCAAAACATATCGAACTGCTATGGCCCACAAAAATAGCTCTATCACCCAAACCTTTAATCTTCTTGTGCTCACCATTGATCAAATCAAATTTAAACACATGAAACTTAACCAATCCATATCTCCAATCTTCCCATTCCATTTCTTCATCTAGTACCTCCTCTGGTATATCTTCTGTTACATCCTCTCCCTCTTCCCCTTCCTCGTCTTGTACATCTACTTCCATTTCCTCATCTATCATATCCTCTGGTAGATCTTCTGTTAGATCCCCTTCCTCTTCCTCTTCCTCTTCCTCGTCGATGTCGTCGTCGTCATCCTCGTCCTCGTCCTCATCCTCTACATCTACTCCTTGTGATTGACTTGTTCCTCGGGCCACCCCTCGAAAACCTTCCCCTCCCTTTTCTTCACTGTAACGTTCTCGAACTACAATCAACAATCCACGTGTTGATCCCACAATATACGGGGTGTCATTCCAGTAAGTAAATGCCTTGGACTTTACCTTCCCAATCCGGTGAGGAACAATCGATCCTTTATCATCATTTTTGAAAACAAAAATTCCACCATCATCTTCAACCGCATAAAACTGATCCTGATAACAAGTAACGGTTTGTATACCTATGGCCCCCATAACCAAAATCCAATGTTTGGACCCAGGTCTCCAAGAGTAAACACAGTCACCCGTTGAATGAACAGCCATCACCATAAAATCTGATGATTCTGACGGGTTGCCACGCAATGCCACTCTACCCAAGAATATGTAACTCGGCCAAGTTACTTTATCTTTGTAGCCCTCAATAGAGGTATGAGGAGGAAGCTCAATCTGCTTGCGCGAAATTGGATGGACTAAATTCATCTCACCACCCAATCGCGATACCGTGAAGACCCATCCATAGGTCAATCCGACACACCTTTTATCATTCAATTCAGGGATATAAAGATTCTTTTTTAGTATATCTTCTTTGGAGAGACTGTAAATTTGGCGATGTATTTATTCTCCGGATTCTCTTGGAGCATAAGCCATGGTACTTGAGGGGCTAAGCATCTCTTATTATCGCGGGCAACAATCCTCCATGATTTGCAAACCGAACCAAAAACCACAAAATTTTCTATCTGCTTCAGACATTTCAAGATCAGAGCAAGAATATCACAGTGAAGCCCACCCCAATCTGCCAACCACATATATATAAATATCTGTTAGTACAAGAATATTCACACCTTATGTTCTAATTCAACTTCTCTTAGCTACAAATTAATGTAATTTAACAAAACTCAGATGGTTAAAAATCATATCGCAATAAGCATACATTATAGAGGATACAACAATTTTGAACTTTCTTGTGAATGAGTAAAACAGTTTAATTCTATATCAAATTAAAAGAATTTAGTCCGATGTCAAAAATATAATTTGGAGTGTATTGTGTAAAAATATATACATAGAAAGAGAGAGAGATATACCAGGCTCCGGTGACGGCGGAGACAGGCGGCTAAGACAATCTGGGCGGTGGGGATCCATCGGCGGTGGCCGTCAAAGGGCGCGGTGGTATGTGTTGGTTGTGGACAGGAAGACCAAAGAAAGTTCTCTTAGTTGAGAGTTAGGACAGGACAGGATCCCAGGTTAAATTTATAGGACTATGTTTGTGACCCAATTGGATTTGGTCAACCCACGTACGATCCTAATCCCATACGAGTAAGGAAACATTTTTAACAATTAATCTTATAAATAAAATACTTATAAAGTCCTATTTATGAATTTTAAGGAAAATCATGTGCTTTTAGGGCTCAAATGTCACGTTAATTATACGTTTCATTTTTTTCTTATTTATCTACTTATTATATTTATTAAGGAAAATTACAAAAAGCCTAAATATGATTTTTCCCTAAGTTTTGAGTAATTACGAACACATTCCTAAAATTTACTCTTTCTCTCACAAATTGTCTCAACAATTGATAATAGTGTTAAATTTTGATAATGTCAGCAAAATTATTTTTAAAAATTGTAAACTTGTACACCCTCCATACATAGTGACTAGTCTTCTCACTAGCAACCCATGGTGAGATTATTAGGCTAGAAAATTTAACATGTACCATAATTTCATTATTATTAAACACCACATAAACTACAAAAATGTCATTTTGTAATCAACACCGTCATTATTAACATATTTCCCTCGCAACCCAGCACAACCATAGTTGGTCAATTTTTTCGGTCCTCTAGATAAACCACGTGCTATGGCAGAATATAATTAGTTGGTTATTGAAAATAAAATGGGCATAAAAATAAAATAGGTGCATCGTGTATAGGTACAAAGAACTCCTAAAATAATTAAAACATAAATTAAATAAATTAATGAAAATAAAATAGGTATACCTTCATCACTTCCCTAGGCCCATAGTAACTTCTTTGTGCCTCTCTTCGAGTGCACTATCGGGTCGTCTTTGTGTCGCCCCTGACAGGTCCCCCAATAATCATATCGATTTGACCATGGCAAGACAGATTGTGCGGGTCCCTTTCGAATGTCTGCTTAGCGTCTCGATGTCGAGGGGGGCTTTAGTCGGCTTTGTCATCGGCTCGAAGGGCCAAATCATCCATCTTCTTGATAAACTCCTGCAGGTGACCCCGTTTTATCAATCTCTCGATCTCGTCTCTAAGCGCGAAACACTCTGAGGTATTGTGTCCGGATTGTCCATAAAAATTGCAATATTTTTCCGAGTCTCCAGTCTTGTGAGTCTCCTTGATGGGCTTTGGGGCATTAAATAACTTCTTGTTGGAGATGTTGTATATCTTCTCTATCGACCTGTTGTTGGGGGCATTCGGTTAAAAGGGACACTCAAGTGTTTTTTTTAGTAAGTTAACCCCTAGTTTCAAAAGAATTGGGTACATAACCCTTTTCTCAATTTTGTCTAATAAAATAAATATTAAATATAATTATTTTCCACGTGACAAATCTAGTAAGTGATCTTAGAAATCGCACACTCGATTTTTTTTCTATTATTTTCTTTAATTATTTTTATTCATCATGATTTCTTTAAATCTATTTTTCAATTTTTTCTTTATTTTCATTTATCACTTTTTCTTTTTTATTTATTTTCTTTTATTTTTTTAAGATCCAGATTTGGTTTATTCATTTTTCCCGACGCGATTTCTTCCATCGCGTACTTGATTGCAGAAATCGCGTGCGCCATCGCTGAACTCAAGAAATCGCGCAAGCGATTTCTGAAATCGCACGCTTGATTCATGAAATCGCACGATTATAGAAATCACGTACTTGATTTCTTGAAGAAATCTGGAAAAAAAAAATGCAGAAGAGTAGAAGAAGAAGACATAAGATTTCTGGATCTTCAATTGCAGAATGCAGTCAGAAATAGTTGCAGAAGATAAAGATATGGCGATACAGAACACGAATTCGACGGAGGCCATTGCAGAAGATGAATCCACGACGAGAAGACATCTGTGGAGGCGATTGCAGAAGACGTCGGCGGCGAGAGAAGGTGAGAAGACGAATCGCGATGAGAGAATGTGAGAAGGAGAGGTGCAGGCGAGAAGACCGTCTCTGTTTTTCATCGTCCAAGGAGAGAAGAAGGAGAGAAAAAGAGAAGGAGAGAAGAAGAAACGGCGAAAAAGAAAAGAAACTAGGGTTTGAATTGGGTGGGAGATCTGAATTTGAAAGATATGACGTGATTATTAGCCACGTCAGATAATAGAGAATAAAAAAAAGGGAAAAGAAATTGAGGGTTATATCCCTAAAATAAGTCTTGGACGTCCCTTGGGTCCTAATTGTCTCGTTGAGGGGAGTGTAGTGTTTCTTCGACCCTCTTCCAGAGCCTTGCTCAACTCGGGGTCTCGAGTCATGTTTCGATTCGGCTTTATGCTAGTTAATTCACCCAGGGTAAATACACTAGCGCTGTAATTTGTCTGCAGTTACTTGATAACACCCATGGAAAATTATTTGCCCCTTTCTTTCGAAGAGAGTGGAAAGACATTCACCATGCAGCCTTTACCTCTTAGAGCATCAGCGGACCTGGTTAGATTACTGCGAAGATTCAAATTGTGGTTTAGCTATTTCGTGATCTTCTCAGAGATAGAAAGTTAATATTCTAACTTAGATTTCTTTTATCTTGCATTCAACTTTGTTCAAGATCTAGGGATGAACCTAAAAAGATGCAGAATTCAGTGATACTATGACGAGAATCGCTGCACGCTGCCAGTCGGCGTTACAATACGCTTGGAGTTCAAGAGAGAAGGCCCCGGGAGATCGTATGTTTCAAATATCGAAGAACGTGTAAAGCGGCATTCGAATGAGTCATGCATGGCTTATTGATGAACCGGCTCAACTGCTGCGTGATGAAACTTAAATCAGGGCGTGTCATATTGAGATACAAGAGACGACCCACCAAGCGCCTGTATTTATCTTCAGGGAACAAACTTCATAGTAACTTGTCTTCGTTATTGATGAAGTTGGAGTGTCAGATTAAAAACAAATGAATTTCTGCAAGAAATTCTCTATACTTTAAGAATATTAAAACTAATGATCTTCAATGATAGCTTCATCATACTGTAAGTTTGATTACCAGATATGTGAAAGCTATTATCACTAATAGACTTCATTTTTGCAAGGACGAAAGATGTTTAACCTTTGCTTTATTTGTAGGAAATTAATGATGAGAGAAGATGGCAGATAACAAGTATGCATATCCAGGTGTTTGAAGTCGCAGATGTGTATTGTGAAAGAATATGTCGAAAGAGGAAATGGAGCAAGGAGAAGAACCGGCGCTAACGAGCTTTCGACACATACAGTCTTAGCAGTCCAGTCAGGATTGAAGGTGCAGAAATCAACAAAAGTCTATTGTCACTTAAGGAGTGTATTTGTGCTCTTGACAATGACCATATTTGCACCCCATTCAGTGGAAGCAAAGTGACTAAGGTTCTCCGCGAGGACCAGAACTCCTTTGGTGGCAATTCAAGGACTGTTCCCGCAAATCTAAGTTCGTGTGAGCATACTCTGACTCTCAATACTTTGAGATATGCTGATCTGTAAACTTGTTTTCATTATCATTTTGATCCCTCGTGTGTTTTCCCGTTGGCCTTACCTAACAGATTGTGGGTATTACTATGCTTACTTTGCAGGTCATAAATTTATATCTTGAACTACACAGAAGTTCATGATTTCTTTTCCAGCTGATTGATGGTAGAGGTTGAACTATACAAAGGAAGCTCGGACATAGCCTCTTAGAGCGTGATAAAGTACAGATTCGAGCTTCTTACAATCTCATGTTTAATTGTCGAGAGCCTCGTTTCGCCTGATTTGAGCAGTTTATAAGGGAAAGTTCTGGTAATAAATCTCTGTTATTGTTTCTTGCTCATTTGTTAGCTTGATAAATTGGCGGCTTGTGATTGGAATAATTACACGGACATATCCCGAGGTTTGATGTAATTACAAAAGCCTCCATGTAGTTTGAAATATTATAAATGTTACAGAGATGTATTAATAAGAAAGAATTGGGGGGAAAAAAAAAAAAAAAGCTCTGTAAAATTTCTTAACATGCTCAAAAGAAAACTTCTTAAATTTTGACATAGAATTACGAGAAAATCAGATTCAAAGGCATCACTTATTGCGGCCTCAGAAGAAAGAAGAGCAGATTAAGGTGTCATTTCCATTTTCCTTTTCTGCTGAAGTGTAGTAGTTCTGCAATCTTAATGTTCGACTGCTTATCCGTTTTAGTACTAACATCTGTTATATAATTGGGTTTCTTTTGTCTGAAGGATTTATCCCAGGAATGTTTTGTGTGGCTCTTACTGTGGAGGAAGTGTGTGAAGTTTGTAATGCTTTATCCGGCTTCAATAGGTATTTGATTTTCGCTTAAATTTAACTGGTCGTCTATGTTCTACTAATTTACATGTGTCTCGTATCAACCATTGCAGGAAAAAAGGTTTTGGTTGCTCATTAGTATTCAAATATTGATATCACTAGACAAGTACTGCAGTGTTTGAGGCCTGGAGGATGGCTTATGATGAGGTATTCATTTTGTCTAAATTTGCGTGAAACGAAACGTAGATAATTTCAGCAGATTGCTGAAGCTGGCATTGGAAAATAGTAATAAGATTGTGGGTATGACTCTGCTTACTCATAAATTTATATCTTGAACTACTGGAAGAACGAGAAAAAAGGGAACCACAGAAGTTTCATGATTTCTTTTCCAGCTGATTGATGGTAGAAGTGGCTGCAATTTCCAATCAGTTAGAAGTTGAACCATACAAAGGAAGCTCGGATATAGCCTCTTAGAGTGTGATAAAGTACAGTTTCGAGCTTCTTAAAATCTCATGTTATAATTGTTCCCTGCAAATCCCTCTATATTCCTTTTAACTGTTGAATATGAATCATTCAGTTTCTTATATTTATTGGATCTCTGTGCCCATGCTTCTTATAATCTCATGTTCAATTCTTCCTCAGCATGTATCTTTGTTGCGAGCTTCGTTTCACCTGATTGGAGCAGTTCATAAGGGAAAGTTCCGGTAATATATCATGTTTAATTCTTCCTCAGCATGTATCTTTGTTGACAGCCTCGTTTCGCCTGATTTCAGCAGTTCATAAGGGAAAGTTCTGGTAATAAATCTCTGTTATTGTTTCTTGCTCATTTGTTAGCTTGATAAAATAGCACCTAGAGATTGGAATAATTACAGACATATCCCGAGGTTTGATGTAGTTATGAAAACCTCCATGAAGTTTGAAATATTACAAACACTTCCACGCACTTAATCTTAGATTTTGGTCTAACATATGCTATTGTAGTCATAAATGTAAATTCAACTAATGAAAGTAAGCGTCTATGGCAAAATAAGGTGGAGGAGGAATTAGTAACTTTCAAATATAAGGGAAGTTTGTGTAATTCATCAAAACCTAATGGGCTGCCACTATAATTATTCCTCTTGATTTTGACTTGGATCTTTCAAAATTTGATCTTTTGGTTGTTTCTGACAGAAACTGAGAATATGTTTTTGTATAAATATTACAGAGATGTATTAATAAGAAAGAAGTGAAAAGAAAAAAAAAAAAAAAAAAAAAAACAAACAAACAAACTCTACAATTTCTTAACATGCTCAAAAGCAAACAGAAGAACAAATAATAAACCAAGTTTGTGAAATAATCACAAGGACGGTATGAACCAAAATGGTGGACAAATTCTGCTGCGGTGTGATGATTCGTCGATCTTAAATTTTGTAATCCGGCCATCTTTCAAGTTGTAAACACCCATGTCTTTTCCACCTCCTTTAAACAAATCAACATACCTTTCATCATAATCATCAGTAAAATATATATGATTTGATTTGATTCCCGGCAACTCCGAAGCATGCTCAAAACATATCGAACTGCTATGGCCCACAAAAATAGCTCTATCACCCAAACCTTTAATCTTCTTGTGCTCACCATTGATCAAATCAAATTTAAACACATGAAACTTAACCGATCCATATCTCCAATCTTCCCATTCCATTTCTTCATCTAGTACCTCCTCTGGTATATCTTCTGTTACATCCTCTCCCTCTTCCTCGTTTTGTACATCTACTTCCATTTCCTCATCTGTCATATCCTCTGGTAGATCTTCTGTTAGATCCCCTTCCTTTTCCTCTTCCTCGTCGTCGTTGTCCTCATCCTCTACATCTACTCCTTGTGATTGACTTGTTCCTCGGGCCACCCCTCGAAAACCTTCCCCTCCCTTTTCTTCACTGTAACGTTCTCGAACTACAATCAACAATCCACTTGTTGATCCCACAATATACGGGGTGTCATTCCAGTAAGTAAATGCCTTGGACTTTACCTTCCCAATCCGGTGAGGAACAATCGATCTTTTATCATCATTTTTGAAAACAAAAATTTCACCATCATCTTCAACCGCATAAAACTGATCGTGATAACAAGTAACGGTTTGTATACTTATGGCCCCCATAACCAAAATCCAATGTTTGGACCCAGGTCTCCAATAGTAAACACAGTCACCCGTTGAATGAACAACCATCACCATAAAATCTGATGATTCTGACGGGTTGCCACGCAATGCCACTCTACTCAAGAATATATAACTCAGCCAAGTTGCTTTGTCTTTGTAGCCCGTGATAGAGGTATGAGGAGGAAGCTCAATCTGCTTGCGAGAAATTGGATGGACTAAATTCATCTCACCACCCAATCGCGATACCGTGAAGACCCATCCATAGTTCAATCCGATGCACCTTTTATCATTCAATTCAGGGATATAAAGATTCTCTGTTAGTATATCTTCTTTGGAGAGACTGTAAATTTGGCGATGGTATTTATTCTCCGGATGCTCTTGGAGCATAAGGCATGGTACTTGAGGGGCTAAGTACCTCTTATTATCGAGGGCAACAATCCTCCATGATTTGCAAACCGAACCAAAAACCACGAAGTCTTCTATCACCTTCAGACTTTTCAAGATCCGAGCAAGAATATCACAGTGAAGCCCACCCCAATCTGCCAATCACATATATATACATATATGTTAGTTCAAGAACATTCACACGTTATGTTCTAATTCAACTTCTCTTAACTACAAATTAATGTTATTTAACAAAATTCAGATGGTTAAAAATCATATCGCAATAAGCATATATTATAGAGTATACAATAATTTTGAACTTTCTTGTGAAAGAGTAAAACAGTTTAGTCCGATATCAAATTAAAAGAATTTAGTCCGATGTCAAATATAATCTGGACTGTATGTGTGTGTATATCTATATATATAGAGAGAGAGAGGGTTACCAGGCTCCGGTGACGGCGGAGGCGGGCGGCTAAGACAATCTGGGCGGTGGGGATCCATCGACGGCGGATGCTACTAGCGGTGGCGGTGGCGGTGGCGGTGGCGTTTGTATGTGTTGGTTGTGGACAGGAACACCAAAGAAAGTTACCTCAGTTAGGACATAGGAGTAATGACTTAGGTGAATTCACATAAATATCCATAAGAATTACTGAAACAAATATTTTAAATATCGGTGATCCTTAGTATGTTTGCCCCCTAATTTTTGAATCCGTGTGATTGTTCACTAACCTTTGAATCGGTGCGATTTCCCTTTAACATTTGTAAAACGTTACACTTAACCCCTTTTAGACAATTCCAATGAAATATTTCGAGAATATTATGTTCAAATTGAATTTTGACTGTCGATTTCTTCTCCTTCACAACGACCAAAGATAAGAACACTACCATCTTGTTCCTCTCTCTAAGACGAACAAAGTCTACACCCCATTCGATCCTATTGGTGGTCGGAAGCGTCGGAATTCTCCTGCAAAGTTTCACCGGTCATACTCTACGCTTGACCGGTGATTTTTCATTCATTGGTTATTGAACTTTGATTTTGAAACTAGCATTGTATTTCTTGCATAGAGAACTTCGATTTGATGTATGATATCAATACATTGAAAATCTGATTTATACAAATTTGACCTTATAAATCACTCCCAAAAAAATTGAATGAAATATTCCCTAAGATTCAGGCACAAAGGGATTAAATTTTATGTTTTACAAACGTTAGGAGGATAATAGCACCGATTTAAAAGTTAGGGGACAAAGCATACTAAACTCCCATTTCTGTGACTAGGTTTAGTTATATGTTCGCAGTCAAGTTCATCTAAAGGAAAATCGTATTGTTTTCTGTATGGAATTGTTATTGTAGCTTTTTTTAGATTAAGAGATGAAGTCTGCAATGTTGCTTAAACAATTGGAAGAGTTTGTTTCCCTGATTTGTAGTTGGTTCAGATTGCTCTGCATCAAAAGCTGCCAATGACTCAAATCATACAATTTGCAAGTGTCAGTTTACAGCAGACCATTTATCAGGCTGTAAGAAGGTCCACGTTATCGATCTCGATATCCGGTGCAGCGTCAACGACACTGTCTTGATGCAGGCTCTCGCAGCGAGAAGCGATTTGTGCCCTGTCGAGCGTATAAAAATAACAGCTGTTGCGAATCGCAGCTCAAAGCCAATGGTTGAGGAGGTGGGTGTTCAGCTCAAAAAACTTAGCCGATTCCTTGCTTATCTACTTCTCTTACCACATAGTCATGCTAGAAGATCTTGTAGATTGTAAGAAAGACCTTTTTGCCCTCGACCATCAAGAGACGGTTGTCGTCCTCGCAGGGTACGGTCTGAAAGGAGCGGTAAACCAAATCGGCTCGAGGTGTTGATGACAGCCATCAAGAACACAACCAGTGCAATGATCGTGACTGAAACCGGAGTGAATGTGAATTCGTGAACCGGTTCATGGAGGTCGTTTCTTCTGCGGTACTTATTTTGATTACTTGCATGATTGTCTGAAGGAATGATCGACGATTTCAAGGGCAGCTGAGGGAGATGAAAGGACAACGAGAATTGTGAGCATAAATGTATGGAAAGAGTTTTTTAAACGTTTCGGTATGGTTTTAGGACAATTGAGTTTTTCAAGCATTGCAGTAAGTGTCTACGGCAAAATTCAAATCTAAGGGGAAGTTTGTGTAATTATACAAAGGGGGTGTCAATGTAATTATTCCTAAAAGATTTTGACTTGGATCTTTCTTTTTTCTTTTAGTAGCAACAGAAACGAGCTAAACTAATTGCCATCAATCAACTCGTGCCCCATGCTCGGCCTTCCGGAGGTTCATCCCAGACGCATCTTTCATTTCTCATCTCCTGTCCCAACTTCGTTAAAGAGTCCGCGAAACTGTTCCCCGATCTTTTGGTATGCTTGAAGGTGCATTCCCATGGCTTTCAAAGTAAATCTCTACACTCTTCGATAATCAGCCGTAGCGAATGATTAGTGATGTCCCTATTCTTGACGGGATTCGCCACCACCTTGGAATTGCATTCCACTTCCACCCTTTGAAAACGTCTTTCCCATTCTATCTTTAACCGCTCATGAAGGCGAAGTAATTCAGCCGTAGTTATTGACGCTGCTCTGAGTTTTAGCGCAAAGTCCACGATCCAGCAGCGTCCTTCGTCATCTCTCACAATGCCCCTTTGCAATCTTAGTATGCAACTTTCAAGTTCTCATCAAGTTCGCGAACAACAGTGTCAAAGCTTCCCCATAGTCTGCCGCTTTGAAGCTAAATATCTTTGCATCTTTGCTCCGTATCAACTTTCCCCAACCAATCAAATGTGTCTTCTTGTGTGTTGTGTCCGTTGGGGATCAAATGTGTCTTCGCGTCCGTTGATCAAAGAAAAGATAGGTTCATTTGGTCGAGTTTGTTACAAAATCTCATCGGGATTCAACTCGTGTGCATTTGATAAACCGGTATCGACGTGAATCTTTCAAATTTTGATCTTTTGGTGGTTTCTTTCCGAAATTGAGACTATGTTTGGCTTGGGTTTCTTTAGGGTGACTATACTTGTGCTATGCTGATATGTGTCTAAAATGTTCTCGGCCTTGATATGTGCCTGTGTCTGTGTGTATTTTGTTGGCTCAGTAAAAAATTAAATATTGAAAATCAGTAGAAAAAAATAATATTATAGAGATGTATTAATAAGAAAGAATTGGGAATAAAACGCTGTATAATTTCTTAACATGCTACCAACCAAACAGAAGAACAAATAATAAACCTAAGCCTGTAAAATAATCAATCACAAGGACGGAATGAACCAAAATGGCGGACAAATTCTACTCCGGTGCAATGATTCGTCGATCTTAAATTGTGTAACTCGACCATCTTCCACACTGTAAACACCCATGTCCCTTCCACCTCCTTTGGACAAATAGGAATACTTCAAATCATAGTCATCCGTAAAATATATATGATTTGGTTTGATTCCAGGCAACTCCGAAGCACGGTCAAAACATATCGAGCTGCTATGACCCACAAAAATAGCTCTATCACCCAAGTCTTCAATCTTCTTGTACCGACCATCGATAAAATCCATTTCAAACACATGAAACTTAACCAATCCATATCTCCAACCTTCCCATTCCATTTCCTCATCTGGTACCTCCTCTCGTATCTCTTCCTCATCTTGTGCATTTACTTCTAGTGATTGGCGTGTTTGTGAGGCCACCCGTCGAAAACCCTCCCCTCCCACTGCAGCTTCATAACGTTGTCGAACTACGACCAGCAATCCATTTGTTGATCCCACAATATACGGGGTGTGAATCCAATAATTTAATGCCTTGGAGTTTACCTTCCCAATCAAGTGGGGAACAATCGATCCTTCATCATCATTTTTTAAAACAAAAATTTTACCATTACCTCGAACTGCATAAAACCGATCCTGATAACAAGTCAAGTTCCGTAGACTAATTGCCCCCTTAACCAAAATCCAGAATTTGCACCCAAGTTTCCAATAGTAAACATAGCCGGCTGTTACATGAACGGCCATCACCATAAAATCTGATGATTCTGACGGGTTGCCACGCAATGCCACGCTACTAAAGAACATACAACTCGGAATAATTTCTTTACCTCTGTAGCCACCCTCAATGGAGGTATGAGGAGGAAGCTCAATCTGCTTGCGCGAAATCGGATGGACTAAATTCATCTCACCACCCAGTCGCGTTACAGTGAAGACCCATCCATAGTTCAATCCGATGCACCTTTTATCATACAATTGAGGGGTATAAAGATTTTTTGTTAATATATCTTCTTTGGAGAGACTGTAAACTTGCCGATGGTATTCATTCTCCGGATTCTCTTGGAGCATAAGCCATGGTATTTGAGGGGTTAAGTACCTCTTATTATCGCGGGCAACAATCCTCCATGATTTGCAAACCGAACTAAAAAGCACAAAGTCTTGTATTAGTTTCATCCTTTCCAAGATCAGAGCAAGAATATCATAGTGAAGCCCACCCCAATCTGCCAATACAGACATGTTAGTTCAAGAAGATACATAGCATACATGTATATAAGGTTCTAATTTTCCTTTCACTTCCTAACTCATAGGTAAAGTTGAGTTCAACTACAAATTTAATTCAACAAAACTCAGATATGGTCAGGACCACCAATCTTGAACCACACGAATGGTTAAAATCGTATCGCAATAAACATACATTACAGAACATATATATAATAAAATTAGTTTGATATCAAATATAATTCGGAATGTACGTGTGTATCTATGTATATATATATATAGAGAGAGAGAGAGAGAGAGATACCAGGTTCAGGTGACGGCTGAGGCGGGAGGATAAGACAATCTAGGTGGTGGGGATCCATCTGGCGGCGGTGGCGGCGGGCAAAGGCCGGGGCGTTTGTATGGGTTGGTACTTGGTTGTGGACAGGAAAGTTTATGACAGTTAGTTGCTAGACGTAGGACAGGATTCTAGGTTAAATTTATAGGATTACGTGTGTTTGCAAACTCTACTTTATTAGTAGAGTTAAATTGCGTAAGTTTTTGGAAAAAAAAGTGATAAGTAAAAAAATAATGTATTTACGGGAAAAAATCACTTTAACTTTTATAAACTTATTGATTTACCCTAAATATTTTGAAATATTTTTGGGTGTTATAATATGATGTAAGTATTATATTAAATATAGATTATTATAAATCATTATAATTTTGTATGAGATTATTTGTAATTAATAAAATATATAATTATTTTATATATACCTTTATTTTTAAATTTATAAATTTTAAGAAAGAGAAAAGATTTGTCGGGTAATTATATATCGTTTAGCTATGAGATTTTTTGAAATTAGGAAATTTTGATTGAAGTAGAAAAAAAAAAAAGAAAAAGAAATAACGAGCAAAAAAAAAAAAGATATAACAAATATATAAATCTTATAGTTGTATTTGTATGTAAAAAGTTAATTTAGGAATATTAATATGTCGAAACAGGATTTTAAAAAAGAACTCTATAATCTATAGACAGAATCAAAACATGTCATGGGCTATTTATTTCCGCTTAAAATAAGCATCAGTTGATTTTTCAAACATTCTAAAACCGCTAAAAAGAGTTTGCAAACACTCCTAGTGTTTGTGACCCAATCGAATTTGGTCAATCCACATACAATCCTAATCCGATACGAATTAGGAAACAATTTCATATGTTATACAGTATTAAATCCTCGATTTTATAAATAAAGGTTTGCTTACATATGCATCTCTTTCATCCGTCAAAAAACTTCATAAATTAGTTATGTGTCACTTGAGAATGATGTGTGGATTGTTGGCAGAAACTAATTAGTGGTGAAATATAATTAATTCAAGAAAAATTTCGTGAAAAATCTTACTGCAATAGGTTCATTTGAAAATTTTCAAACTTGAAATGATAGATTGTAAAATATTTTTATCTAAGAGGATACGAGTTATGATTACTCAATCTCGCAGAAAAATACTCTATAAATAAAATACAAATACTTTTAGTTATAAAGTCCTATTTATGAATTTTAAGGAAAATCTTGTGCTTTTTATAAGGCTAATTTTTAAGAGGGAAAATCGGAGCATTTCTGGTGATTTTGGTGAAAAAAAATTGTTCGAATCAAATCTTAAAATGTCTTACAAAGTTTTTGTAAATCTTTATAACTCAAGAGTAATTTATTTGATTTTGTCGAACCTCAAATTTGTCACGTTAATTATACCTTTCATTTTATTCATATTCATCTACTTATTATATTTATTATTATAGAAAATGAAAAATATACATTTTTTTGTAACTTTAAATGGAATATATACTAATATTATTACAGTATAATTTCATGGCTTGAATAAGAGGTTACATCTCCATCATATTATTAATTGGATAATAAAAATTGTCAGAATTAATTGGATAATAATTCCAGACACCGTTTATCTTTTGGGGCTTAATGAATTTTGCTTCCTAACCTTTAAATCGATTGGATCACCCCCTAAATTTGTAGAACGTAAATAAGGTGTGTGGTTCATCTCCCCACCGCGTTCTCTAACTTGATGGCCATCGTTTTTGATATCCATGGCAAGCATCTTTGGTACGCGTCACCTTTCCCCAATCAATCAAATGTGTCTTCTTGTGTGTTGTGTCTGTCGACCAAAGAAAAGATCGGTTCATTTGGTCAAGTTTGTTACAAACCCCCGTCAGGATCCAACTCGTGTGCATTTGATAAATCGGTGTCAACTTGGATCCCTCAAATTTTGATCTTTTGGTGGTTTCTTACCCAAATTAAGAACATCTTTACTTTTGTGGAAAATGGCTTGTTGGTTATTTAAACCCCCAATTTCCATTTTTTACTTTGCAAGTTAGCTAAAGTGCTGATTTCCTGGAGCCCCGGGATTAACTTGGAAATGGGGTGGGAATATAGCAACCAAAAAAGGCTGTTGCTATATAAACCTGTGGGAAAGGATTGGCCAATTTTACCATTATGCCCATAGCTGCCTTAGAAAATTTACATATTGTGCCGTCATCATTCCCAAAGTAACCTTTTGGTGCGCAAATCGATGGAGGGACATACAAGTCATTTACACAACAAACCAATGGTTTCTTAATTAGTAAAGTAAAGCAAGACATTATTAGGTTATTTAAGCAAAATGTCAACCTAGCAAAGTAAATAACCCACATGGTAAAATAACCAAAAATTTTCAAAAAAATAACACCTCCCCAATGGATAACAAACAAGTAAAGTAAAGACTCCCTAGAGACTATGTTTGGCTTGGATTTTTCTTAGGGTAACTGTACACTTAGCGGGTTTGCTTAGGGTGACTATACTTATGTTGATATGTGTCTGAAATGTTCTCGGTCTTGATATGTCTGTCAGTCTGTGTGTTTTTTTTGGCAATAAAAAGTTAAATATTGAAAAGCAATAAAAAAACGTAATAAATAAATAGGAATAATTACGAATGACCCCCTTAAGTATGGCAAAATTACATATTATCCCTTGAAATTTGAGAAATTACGAGCACCTCTCTAAAATACTTTACATTCTCTCTCACCAATTCCCCCAACTGTTAATAATGGTGTTAAGTTTTGAAACCGATGAGCAATATTATTTTTAAACATTCCAATTCTATCCTTGAGGGGTATATTGTAATAATATTGAAACTTTGAGGGTTATATTGTAATAAAGGGTTAATCTTTTTTTGCACCCCAATCTTTGGGGTGTTTTGTACTTTAGTACCCAACTTGATCCAGCCAATAAGAAAATGACACCTGTCATTTTCTTATTGGTTGGGAGCATTTAAGTGCAACAAAATTCAAAAGTAATTGGGTACTAAAGTGTAAAATTTCAAAAGTTGCATATTTATACAAAATAGAAATTTTATACATATTTATTTCTATAAAATATGATAAAAAAATTACAACATTTTACATTATGTTTATGTCTTAGTTTGAAGTATATTTTGCATAAGTTCATTTAAACTTTGTCCATTTGAAATAACAAATTTTCACTCTAAAATAGAAAACCATAACAAATACATCAACATCAATAAGTGCATTTTATTTCAAATATCGGTGATCTCTAATGCACTTAATTTAAATATTACAAATAATATAAACATGCATGCTTAATATCTTGAGAAGAAAAAAACGCCGATAAACTCTAAGTATGAAATTAATTCCTCATAAAAATACTATAAAATATCATTAAGTAATATCTTTTGCGCAAAAAAGGACCCAAAAAAAAAAAAAAAACTAAGTAGGTATAAAACTCAAATACTTACATTACCGTCTAAAAATTTCAGTATTTTCATTAATCCCCTTACATTTGGGTTCTTTATTACATATACCCCCTGAATTTCAGCATTTAAAGGGTAAAATAGTAAAATTGCACATTTAGTTAAATTTAACGGATGAGATAACGGATAGGGGGAATTCGTAATTTCTCAGAACTCAGGGGAGAATCCGTAGTTTTGTCATAACTTGGGGGGTCATTCGTAATTGTCCAAAATAAATATTATAGAGATGTATTAACAAGAAATAATTAATTGGGGAAAGGAACTCTTACAATTTCTTAACATGCTACCAAGCGAAAAGAAGAACAAATAATAAACCTAAGTCTGTGGAATAATCACAAGGATGGTATGAACCAAAATGGCGGAGAAATTCTACTCAGGTGTGATGATTCGTCAATCTTAAATTGTGTAATGCTACCATCTTCCAAACTGTAAACACCCATGTCCCTTCCACCTCCTTTAAACAAAAAGGTATACATCTCATAATAATCATCTGTAAAATATATATGATTCGATTTGATTCCCGACAATTCCGAAGCATGTTCAAAACATATCGAAGTGTTCTGACCCACAAAAATAGCTCTATCACCCAAGTCTCCAATCTTCTTGTATCGACCATTGATAAAATCCATTTCAAACACATGAAACTTAACCAATCCATATCTCCAACCTTCCCATTCCATTTCCTCATCTGGTACCTCCTCTCGTATCTCTCCCCAACCCTCTGCTTCCACTCCCTCTTCCTCGACTTGTGCATCTACTTCCTCTTCCTCGTCTTGTTCATCTACTTTCTCTGGTTCCTCTTCCTCATCTTGTTCATCTACTTCCTCTTCCTCTTCCTCGTCTTGTGCATTTACTTCTTGTGATTGACTTGTTTATAGGGCCACCCCTCGAAAACCCTCCCCTCCATCTTCTTCATCATAAGGCTGTCGAACTACGACCAACAATCCATTTGTTGATCCCACAATATACGGGGTGTCAGTCCAATAAGTTAATGCCTTGGACTTTACCTTCCCAATCAAGTGAGGAACAATCGATCCTTCATCGTCACTTTTTAAAACAAAAACTTTACCATTACCTCGAACTGCATAAAACTGATCCTGATAACAAGTCACGTTCCGTATACTTATGGCCCCCTTAACCAAAATCCAGCATTTGCAACCAGGTCTCCAATAGTAAACATAGTCGGCTGTTTTATGAACGGCCATCACCATAAAATCTGATCTTTCTGACGGGTTGCCCCGCAATGCCACACTACTAAAGAACTTACAACTCGGAAAAATTTCTTTACCTCTGTAGCCACCCTCAATGCAGGTATGAGGAGGAAGCTCAATCTGCTTGCGCGAAATTGGATGGATTAAATTCATCTCACCACCCAATCGCGTTACAGTGAGGACCCATCCATAGTTTAATCCGATGCACCTTTTGTCATGCAATTCAGGGATATAGAGATTCTTTGTTAGTATATCTTCTTTGGAGAGTGTAAATTTGGCGATGGTATTCATTCTCCGGATTCTCTTGGAGCATAAGCCATGGTATTTGAGGGGCTAAGCACCTCTTATTATCGCGGGCAACGATCCTCCATGATTTGCAAACCGAACCAAAAACCACAAAATCTTCTATCTGCTTCAGCTTTTTCAAGATCAGAGCAAGAATATCATAGTGAAGCCCACCCCAATCTGCCAATCACATATATACGTTAGTTCAAGAAGATGCAGACATGTATATAAAAGTCTAATCTTTGACCTAATTCAACTTCCTAAAATTGATCTGATACACACAATCACATACTTTCGATACCAAAATGACATTTATTTTAAAAACAAATCACATACTGATCGGAAGAAAAGGCCCACAACCAATTCCAGATGTGAATAATGATTTGATTTGATAACCATGCAATAACACATCAAGAAAGGAGCTCAATCTCATTGAGAAATAACCAAATGCAAAGAATCAGTATATCCTCAACAGGAAAATGTTTAACAATCAGAAATGAAATGTACAGCGTTTCTTGATGCATCCCGCGATGAACTGCTTCACTTCTTCTTGCTTTTCTTCTTGTGAGACTCCATATGTATCTCCCTTGTAGCGTCATTCTTGAAGCACTAACCGCATATTACAGAGTTCCTGTGCCAGAATCCTGAGTGCTCGCTTTTATTGTGTTCTTGTATGCCATTGAGGCTTGTGAAGGAGGGGGTTCGCCCTTGTGGTGTTGGCATTTGTAAACCATGGCAGACACTTTAGTTTTTCTTTGGACGCCATTCAGTAGCAAATGTATGGGAGAGAGAGACAGAGAATGAGTGGAACGACAAAGACAAAGAGAGAAGGAGCAGTAGTAGAATGATCGACGTCGAGAGAGATAGTGAGCGGGCGATGGAGTATGCCCTTTATGGCGAATACAAATTTCGTTTTTTTTGAGAGTGGGGAAGAGTGTGCTAAATATAAAATTAAAAAAGGAGAAAAATTTCTCAGGGTAGTGGTGGAAAGAATTTGAAGTTTTGAAAATTAAAAGTTGAGGACTCAATTGCTCGCAAAGAGGCACCCTGAAAAAGAAGGAAATTGCCAGCAAAGAGGACAAATGCGATATGGTGACCGTCTACAATGATCCCTATTTAAATGTTCAGGAACACAGGTTAAAGATTATTGATATTTATAGCATTTTGAAGTACTCTTTTATAATTTGCTTGTTATGATATATGCATGGGAAATTCGTTTGACTGTAATGAAGGTTGACCTGACTTCATATGTGGAGGGGAGAAGGGGAGAGATAGAGAGGGGGAGGGAAAGAGGGATGAGAAAAATTCCCCAGTGTAACTTATTTATATATCATTTTACCTTTTGAAATTATTGATGTAAATTGAAAATATCAAACGGTAGAAAAATAATTTTTAAATTCATCTAAAAATATTTTAACTTAGCCTTTTTTTTCTTTTGTTTATTTTTAATAAATATGTATATGTATTGTAATTTTAGATCTTTCTAGTCTATTTCACAAAATAGTTAATTATTTCTTCAGAGGATCCATTTTGCTCTCCTGCTCTTCCCCAACTCTTATTCCTTGGTTGGCTTTGTTCAGCTGACGTTTTCCCTGGGCTTAGCTCTTGGCTGGCCTAACTGGGACGGAGGAACTCCTTTCCCTAAGTGTGATGACTTATTATTTTTTATTCGAATCTTCTGACGCTAGGTTTTGGGTCAAGGTCTTCTACATTAGTTTAAGTCTTTCTAAAATATTTTATTATTGTTCCTCGATATGAGAAATAAGTTGTTATTGAGAAGGTTTGTTCTTTGCCCTCATTTACATAATATTTCAATTCATTGTCTGTCTTTTATGTTACGGAACCTTTTTACGTGAATGCTACAATGATATGCTGATTGTTGGTAGAGGTGGTTAAAATTTAGAAGATGGACCCCACAAAGGAAGCTAGATATAGACTTTTAGAGTGTGACAAAGTACAGTTTCGAGCTTCTTACCATGTCATGTCTAATTGTTCCGTGCAAATGCCTCTTTATTCATTTTTACTACTGAATATGACTCATTCAATTTCTTATTAGATCTTGTTTATTTTCGGCTAGTTTTATAGATGGATGTATCCTTGTTGAGAGCTCGTTTCGACTGAGCAATTCATAAGGGAAAGTGTTGGTAATAAATCTCTTTCTTGCTCATTTGTTATCTTTGTTATCGTTTCTTGCTTATTTGTTAGCTCGATAATAGGGCGCCTAGAGATTGGGATAATTAGAGAAATATCCCAAGGTTTGATCTAATTACGAAAAACCCCCATGAAGTTTGAGATATTACAAACATTTTCTCGCACATAGCCTAAGATTTTGATCCAACTAATGATCAGTATGTCGGCTCCTGCCACTATAATGTTGTCGGGAGGGGCTCCGAAACTCTTTGTGAAATTACATTGTTCATCAATTTCAGCACATAATCAAGTAAACCAGTATCACCGATCCGAGCTACATCTCTCACATGTTATGGGGTCATCCCTCCCCGAACTGAACTTGTCTGCCTTCTTTTCTTTCGGTGCATCCAAAATGACCTCTGCCGCATATTCCATCCAAGTTTTCTTGCTCTCGGTGTCTACGGCAAAATAAGGTAAGGGAGGAGGTTTTAGTAACTTTATGACAAAATAAGGAGGAAGTCTTAAGTAACTTTGAAATTTAAGGAAGTTTGTGTAATTATACTAAACCTACGGGAGTGTCAATTTAATTACTCCTAAAAGATTTTGGCTAGGATTTCTTGACAGAAATATTCCTAAATGATTTTGACTTGAATGTTTCTCAAAGAAATTGAGACTATGTTTCCGTCGGGGTGTGTTTCAGTTGGTGTGTATTTTGTGGCAATAAAAAATTAAAGAGTAAATTATTAAAATCATCCTACAAAGTGAACGACTTACAGGTTTGGGCCCAATAGTTGTCAGTGTCTCACTTTTAGTACTATAAAGTCCCATTTTTCTTAATTTTGGCCTCACTGATCACTTTCTTTTCAAAACTAACGTTTGACCGTTAAAAAAATTACTTTTTACCCCTTTTGATTCTTTTATATTTTCAAAACTACCCCAAATTATTTAAATTTAATATTTTCACCCCAAACAAAATATAATATATATTATATATAACATATAATATATATGTATTATATATATATATGTATAATATAATATAATATAAAATACGTATATATACGCATAATATATATATATATATATATATATATATATAACATGTTTTAGCAATAAAAGTAATTTTTTAACACGGTAAAAAGTAACTTTTTTTAACGGTTAAACGTTAATTTTAGACGGAAAGTGGTCAATGGAACCAAAATTAAGAAAAATGTCATTTTATCTTTATGGAACTAAAAAAAAATATGACTTTATCTTTATAAAACTAAAAGTGAGACACTAGCATTTGTTGAGACCAAACCTATAAGTGCTTACTTTATGGGAAGATTTTAATAATTTGCTCAAAATTAAATATTGAAATGTAGTTGAAACAAGTAATAAATATTATAGAGATGTATTATTAAGAAAGAATTGGTAAAAAAACTCATGTACAATTTCTTTAACATGCTCCAAAGCAATCAGAATACAAATGATAAACAAATACTAAACCAAAGAATCAGCCTGGCAATCATGTCATCAATTTCTAAACATGTTTCAAAGCAAACAGAAGAACAAATAATAAACCTAATTCTGTGAGAGAATCAGAAGGACGGAATGAACCAAAATGGTGGACAAATTCTACTCCGGTATGATGATTCGTTGATCTTAAATTGTGTAATTTGGTTATCATCCAAGTTGTAAACACCCATCTCCCTTCCACCTCCTTTGAACAAATGGGAATACTTCACATCACAATCATCCGTAAAATATATATGATTTGGTTTGATTCCGAGCAACTCTGAAGCACGGTCAAAACATATCGAGCTGCTATGACTCACAAAAATAGCCCTATCACCCGAGTCTTCAATCTTCTTGTACCGACCATTGATAAAATCCATTTCAAACACATGAAACTTAACCAATCCACATCTCCAACCTTCCCATTCCATTTCCTCATCTGGTATATCTTCCCAACCTTCTACTTCCGCCCCCTCTTCCTCGACTTGTGCATCTACTTCCTCATCTTGTTCGTGTACTTCCTCTTCCTCTTCCTCGTCTTGTCCATTTACTTCTAGTGATTGACGTATTTGTGGGGCCACCCCTCAGAAACCCTCCTCTCCATCTTCTTCACTATAACGTTCTCTAACTACAACCAGCAATCCACGTGTTTGATCCCACAATATATAGGGTGTTAGTCTACTAAGTTATTGCCTTGGAGTATACCTTCGGACCTTCCCAATCAAGTGAGGAACAATCGGCCTTCATCATCACTTTTTAAAACAAAAATTTTACCAGTACCTCGAACTGCATAAAACTGATCCTGATAACAAGTCAAGTTCTCTATACGTATGGCCCCCTAACCAAAATCCAGTATTTGCACCCAGATCACCATAAAATCTGATGATTCTGAGTCTCTGACGGGTTGCCACGCAATGCCACGCTACTAAAGAACATACAACTCGGATAAATTACTTTACCTTTGTAGCCACCCTCGATGGAGGTATGAGGGGGAAGCTCTATCTGCGTGCGCGACATTAGATGGACTAAATTCATCTCACCACCCAATCGTGTTACCGTGAGGACGACCCATCCATAGTTCAATCCGATGCACCTTTTATCATTCAATTCAGGAATATAAAGATTCTTTGTTAGTATATCTTCTTTGGAAAGACCGTAAATTTGGCGAGGGTATTCATTCTCCGGATTCTCTTGGAGCATAAGCCATGGTATTTGAGGGGGTAAGTACCTCTTATTATCACAGGCAACAATCCTCCATGATTTGCAAACAGAACCAAAAGCCACAAAATCTTCTATTTGCTTCAGACTTTTCAAGATCAGAGCAAGAATATCATAGTGAAGCCCACCCCAATCTGCCAATCACACACACACACACATATATATATATATATGTGTGATATGTGTGTGTGTGTGTGTGTGTTAGTTCAAGAAGATACTCAGGAAGATACAGAAGCAAACATATCCACCTAAACTTATGCCATGTGATTAAATATACTTCTTAAAAATGGTTGATCATGTAGTCATAATTCTAATTTTCAAAATTATAATTGCTGCTTCTTCTTCTTCTTTTTATTTTATTTTATTTTATTTTTATTTTTGGATTTTTAAATCTTTTCTTGATTAATGTTGTTTCCATTCTCATATGGTTAATGTATCAGAAAAGAGTAAGCGAAACATTTTGAGGTGACAATGTCAGGTTTGGTATAATTTTTCGTCCACTTTTTTCTTTTATAGATTAATCCAGATATTTATATTTATTATATATGAATGTTTGTTTACTTTTTACAGATTGATACAAAGACATTCTTTTTATTATATGGGATGGTACTTTCATCAACTTTGAAAATACGATCTCAGAAACGTCTTATAAATAACTTTTAGTGATAAGATATTTAGTTGTTACGCTTTACTTATTGATTTCAAATTCTTAAACCCTTGTATGCAATTATTTTCAGGCGTCATGATTCTTCCATTGAGTTTTGGTGCTTGACGGAGATATATCACTCATAATCCATACCAGGCATTTTAGTAAATCTTTTGTTCTCTTCAGGTTAGAAAATGTTTAAAACACCGAAAATTTCCGTATTTAGAAACATTATATCCTAAAATTCAAATTAAAGAGAAGTTACAATCAAATTTAATCTAAGTTTATACTTTGTATTAATTTTAACTTTTTTTTTATCTAAATTGAATTCTAAATAAATTGAGAATATAATACATTATTAATTTATTTTATGTTTTATAAGAATATATAGAATTCAAGTTTTTAATAAAAGGTTTTCCCATATTTTTGTTTAATAATATTTATATTTTAATTTAATTAAGTATGTAATATGTTGTTGTTTTAATTTTTTTTATTATTTATTGATCTAAATTGAATTTTTAGCGAGTTTTGAATATTTGTTCATTTATTTTTAGCAAGTTTTGAATATTTGGTTTTAATAATTTTTATATACTGTCTTTTTTGGAAAAAAAAAATTATTCCTTGAGGAATATTAAATTTAAACAAATTTATACTTGAACCTCATAATATTATGAAGTGCAACTTAAAATTAAAATTAAGAGAAGGTACAATAAACTTTTATGTATTATAATATTTTTTGCTCATTATTTCTTTATTATTAGAAAGTTATAATTAAGGACCTGTTTTTGTTGTTTGATCTTTTTAAATTCGATTATTTGTAGTGTAGGCAAGACCAATTACTTTGAAGAGAAGTTGATGGACTTTCGGTAAGAAATATGTTCTAGAATTATGTTAAATATAACATGATTTTTTGTCTAAATGACAAAATTTGTGTTTTATTTTGGTGAGTTATGCTAATTTCTATCAAATTATTGTTGAAAGTGGTTTTTGAAGACGAGCTTGATGGATGGATTTTGTGTTTGTGAGTGTGGTTGGATGAATATGTGGGCATACTCATTATTAGGACTCATGTTAATTTGATGGAACTTTTTTTTTTCCTAGCAACTGTTGTTGATAAAGTTCCACCTAATAATTTGTTAGATATTTATTTTTTCACTTAGTTGTGAGGCTGGAAAAATCAATAAATTTTTTTTTTTGGTGATTTAGTGTTTATTCACCTGTGAAATTACAATACTCGAAATTAGTTTTCAAATTTTGTTGTTGCACAAGCCCTTTTGTTGCCAGGAAAAGAAATTCAAGCATTAGTTGCAAATCGCCAAACTTCTTATTACATCATTAATAAGCTAACAAATAGGATAAAAAAAAGTATAATAGAATCATATTATGTTGGTCAAAGCCTCAAAGCCCAAAGTTGTTGAATAGGGATGTATAAATTATTATTTTTTAAGGTGAAAGAGAGCTTGAGTTTTCAAGATATAAATCTATTTATCTTTTCTTTTCACATTTTGCACATTTAGGATTGATATATTAAATACTATGCTATAATTTATTATTTTTTCATAATATCCATTGTTTATATTTGCATGTTCTACATCAACAAAGGTGAAGGATCTCGACGCACTTTCTTCAAGACTTTCAATATTACATTGGCAAAAGGTTTGTTTTTTGAGTTTTGTTGCAGAATATTGTCAAGATCTCCTTAATGTAGATGACATTTTTCTTTATTTAATTCCACTCTTCTTTATGCACATTTATTTAAAAGAATGTCAAGTGAATTGATAAATACTTTATATGGTTGATTGACGTTATTTATTGGTAATTTTTTATTTTCTAAATTATCATTTAATATTCTTAATTTACTAAATCATTTAATTATTTGAAAGAATTATATAAATAAATTAATTTTCATATTGAGAAATAATTATAAAATATTTTAGAAACCTTTAAAATAATATAGAAATTAGTCAAAATCTAGACAAATAATATGAGAAAATTTTAAATTATATAATATATTTCATAATATCTTTATAAATTATTTTTCACCGTGGGATAATTTCAATATCTAATATGAATTTATAGAGGTGAAATGTATAAATAATTAATTTATTGTATTCAACTTTATAACTTATCTTAAAAATAATCTTACACGTGTAACGCGCATTTTTTCTAGTGTTTTTAAAAGGGCCAAAAATTACAATTCCAGACGTGAATAATGATTTGATTTCGTTGAGTGAAGTTAATATTTTAAAATTATAATTAAAACATCATGTAAGATCAAGAAATGGAGCTTCATAACCAAAGAAAACAAAGAACAAATACAAAGAAATCAGTATATAAAGATTTGAAATGTCTACATCCAGCAACTAGAATTCAAAAACAATTCTCGAATTACATCAGAGCCAAATCTACAAACAATCACTAACGTTCAGAAATGAAATTCAGACAGCGTCTTCAAACCATCTTCAATATCTTCAGCATCCCGTCAACGAACCATCTTATGCACACAATATATTTCGTAGAGCAATTTTTGCACCTGCTTGTTATGCTTCCGTCAATCGTGGTAAACGATGGCGGATTTCCATCATGCAGAAATTCTTGGCCGCCGATTTCCTTTTCTTGGATGACATGCATGCACGCGAGAGAGAAATGGGAGTGTGTGTGACGACGGGAGAGAGAGAGAGTGTATAAAGACTAGGGAGGATTCACGTAAGAGAGAGAGAGAGAGAGTGAGAATGGACGGGTTTTATAAAGACTGAGAGGGGGATATTGACATTGGAGAGAGAAGGAATGGGAGGAGAGAGAGGGCTAGAAATATATAATTTTGGAAAAAGGGCAATGAAGACAAGTTGAACTTTAATTTGTGGCGGGAATGGAAGAAGTTGGATGCATAAATTGTTGAGAGTAATTTTCTTGAATTACGTTTATATAAGTTAATTATAACTACCATTATCTCCATTATCTAGAATGATCAGTTACTATTGAATATTTTGGGTGGGATTTGCGAATGAGTTTGCCAATTTAGACGATATGTAGATTATGGAAATGTTAATCTTGATTGATTCGGCCATATTATGTTTAGCTTCAAAGGGTATATATGTCTTGACATGTAAAATGATCGAGTCTCGTGGTTAGAAACCTCAGCTAAGTATGTTTCTAGGTAAATTTCGACAATAGTCTTGATATATGCATGTTATCTGTTAATTAAATTGTCTCTACCAATGCAAGGGAGTGTTATGCCTGTACGAGTGTACGTTCTTCGGTATAGTAGATATACCGACAGCCACTCCACAGGACCACAGCAGTCTCTATGCTGAAATACCTCCATTTTCACTATTTAACAAGACAAACTATCCTTTTTTTTCTCAGAAATGTGGGTGGAAATTTTGGTGTTCAGATTTCGGGGGCGCTTTGAGTCGTTGCGAACATCATGATGAATAAAATTACTGTTGCATTATCAGTAGGAGTTTTATTAGGCCGCATAGGATGGGGTGTCCTCGTCATGTATGATGGCATATGAAGAAGGCGGTGCTCCTGCTGTTTTCCCTTCACCAGAGTGTTCCCAATGGGTTTTTTCTGCTGAATCTTACAATAAAAACTCAACGAGGAATTGCCCGTTTTACACACTTCAAGGCTGTAGACATGAGTATCAAGAAGATCGTGTTACGTGCAATCTTGACATGAAACTACCAATTTCAGGTGATTCTTTTCGGTTATGTGCAACTTTTTAGTCTCAGTGATTCTTTAATCTGTAAATGGATTTTTAACACTCTCAACTCTTCTCTTGATTGCAATTCTTTTTGGAGAAACAAGCACGTTAGTTCACAAGAAGCTTATCTAAAATGCAGAGGAAAGTGTGGCCAATGAGGTCACGATTGGTATTGTAGCTATATTTGATGCCATGGAGGTGACGAAGCAAATGAAACGGCTTCAAGAAAATTGCTTGATTACTTTTTCTTGCATGCCGTGTTCACTGCATACAGGAGAGTGCTTGTAAGCAACAAGGAGAATCACTCACATACAATCGAGAGGTTCGACCAATTTCCAGGCAAAACTTTGACGAAGCAGTTATTAGTTAGTTCTCTTGATGTTTATACAGTTCTCATAGAACAGCACAACAAGCACTTGGTTCGATTTTAGAGGAAGCGGTGTTGAGGACAATCGAAGAGATGGATTCAGAATTTTCAAAGGTCATAACCATTTTCCACTCGATAATGTTCTTGAGCTAGTAACTACGATTACATAACTTGATGTTTGTTTCCCCATTATATTCTTCAGGAAGCTTTGGACAAACGTTACGTCTCTGGATCTACTGCCACTATGTTCTGTTGGTTAACGGTTAATTTCTAGTTGTCAATATTGGTGATTCGAAGGCACTTCTTTCTTCTCAAAATGTTCTCTTCTAATGATCTTTCCTGGAAGCACTTAAGGGCCAATTTTATCTTTGCCCTCTAACTTATTTTCGTAAATAAGTGTTTTTTCCAAATGACCAGTAACATTTTTATTAAAATTTTCTTTATCTTATCCACACCACGCTCCTCACTTTTACGAATCCAACTTCAGCTTCTCCAGAAGCAAAAGTTCTTACAAAATCACCCTCTAACTTGTATCTTACTTATCATATAGATGCTTCTCTGGAGAAGTTCATGCTGAGGAACTGACACGAGATCACCATCCCGATACAGAGGATGAGAAGGCCAGAATCAAATCAGCAGGCAGCTCTGTTAGTGAACGGGGTGTACTACGTGTCAACAGTACATTGGCTGTCTCTAGAGCCATTGGTGATGTGCATCTAAAAAGGTAAAGGTGCAAATGACCTGTAATCTTATAGGCTTTATCTTTCCCTCAAATGTATTGAGCTGGAATGGGTTTTGACTGTTGTATTTTCTAGATATGGTTTACAGCTGAGCCTGAAATTACTGATTGGAAAGCTTTTACATCTGAGAACAAGTATTTGGTGGTGGCATCGGACGGTATATTTGAGATGTTAACTCCCCAAAATGTGTGTGATCTGCTATGCGATAAGACATTGGAATCCTTTTCGAAACATGTTTCGTCATCTTCGTTAACCAACTGAGTTATTTGCAGTGCTGACAACCTATCAGCTGTTTTCATTTCTGATTATTGTTTCTTGCTCATTTCTTGGCTCGATAAGCTGGTGCCTACTGCCAAGGGATTGGAATAATTACACAGACATATCCTGAGGTATGATGTAATTACAAAAACCTCCCATGAAGTTTCAGATATTACAAACCACTTCCTTGCATATGGTCTTAAGATTTTGGTCTAAACATATTCTGTTATAGTCATAAATTTAAATTCAACTGATAATCCATAAATGTCTACAGCAAAATAAGGTAAAGGAGGTTTAGTAACTTTCAAATCCAAGGGGATGTTTGTGTAATTATACAAAACCTAAGGGGTGTCAATTCTTGGATCTTGGTTTCTGACAATTGAGACTATGTTTGGCTAGTGTTTTGTATTGATTTCAGTTTGTCTATTATATTCATATGCGTATTCCTTCTTACGATAATAAATCTTACAGAGATGTATTAATAAATAAAGAATTGGGTAAAACAAGAACTCTGTACAATTTCTTAACATGCTACAAAGCAAACAGAAGAACAAATAATAAACCTAAGTCTGAGATATAATCACAAGGACGGTATGAACCAAAATGGCAGACAAATTCTACTACGGTGTAATGATTCGTCAATCTTAAATTATGTAATTCGGCCATCTTCCAAGTTGTAAACACCCATGTCCTGTCCACCTCCTTTGAACAAATGGGAATACTTCACATCACAATCATCCGTAAAATATATATGATTCGATTTGATTCCGGGCAACTCCGAAGCACGGTCAAAGCATATCGCGCTGCTATGACCCACAAAAATAGCTCTATCACCCAAGTCTTTAATCTTCTTGTACCCACCATTGATAAAATCCAATTCAAACACACGAAACTTAACCAATCCATATCTCCAACATTCCCATTTCATTTCCTCATCAGGTACATCCTCTGGTAGATCTTCTTGCACATCCTCTTCCTCCTCGCCTGGTACATCCTCTCCCTTCTCCTCGTCTTCCTCCTCTGGTAGATCTTCTATTACATCCTCCCCTCTTCCTCGTCTTCCTCTTCCTCTTCCTCTTCCTCTTCCTCTTCTTGTACATCTACTTCTTCCCCCTCTTCCTCGTCTTCTTGTGATTGACTTGTTCGTGGGGCCACCCCTCGAAAACCTTCCCCTCCATCTTCTTCACTATAACGTTCTCTAACTACAACCGACAATCCACGTGTTGATCCCAGAATATACGGGGTGTTAGTCCAGTAATTTATTGCCTTGGAGCTTACCTTCCCAATCAAGTGAGGAACAATCAATCCTTCATCATCATTTTTCAAAACAAAAATTTTGCCATTACCTGAGACCGCATAAAACTCCCTGATGACAAGTCAGTGTCTGTATACTTGTGACACCCCTAACCAAAATCCAAACTTTGCACTCAGGTCTCCAATAGTAAACATAGTCGCCCGTTGCATGAACGGCCATCACCATAAAATCTGATGATTCTGACGGGGTTGCCACGCAATGCCACACTACTCATGAATGTATAACTTGGCCAAGCTTCTTTATCTTTGTAGCCATTGATAGTGGTATGAGAAGGAAGCTCAATCTGCTTGCGCGACATTGGATGGACTAAATTCATCTCACCACCCAATCGCATTACCTTGAGGACCCATCCATAGTTTAATCCGATACACCTTTTGTCATGCAATTCAGGGATATAGAGATTCTTTGTTAGTATATCTTCTTTGGAGAGACTGTACATTTGGCGATGGTATTCATTCTCCGGATTCTCTTGGAGCATAAGCCATGGTATTTGAGGGGCTAAGCACCTCTTATTATCGCGTGCAACAATCCTCCATGATTTGCAAACCGAACCAAAAACCACAAAATCTTCTATCTGCTTCAGACTTTTCAAGATCAGAGCAAGAATATCATAGTGAAGCCCTCCCCAATCTGCAAATCACATATATTCACACCTTAGATCTAATTCAACTTCTCTTAACTACAAATTTAATGTAGATCAACGAAACTCAGATGGTTAAAAATCATATCGCAATAAACATACATTACAGAATATACAATAGTTTTAATCTTTCTTGTGAAAGAGTAAAGCAATTTAGTTCGATATCAAATTAAAAGAATTTAGTCCGATGACAAATATAATTTGGGGTGTATGTGTGTGTGTATATATATATATATATAGAGAGAGAGAGAGAGAGGGGGGGGGGGGGGGGGGACACCAGGCTCCGGTGACCGCGGAGGCAGGCGGATAAGACAATCTGGGCGGTGGGGATCCATCGGCGGCGGCTGTTACTAGCGGTGGCGGTGGCGGTGGAAGACCACACAAAAATTATGGAGGTTAGGACTTAGGAGTTAGGACAGTATCACTGTTATGACTTTATGAAGAGCTGCAAACCTTTGTTTGTAACTGAATCGGATTTGGTCAACTCCGGAGACAATCTAAAGTCGATACGAATAGGGATACAATTTCACACATGTTATACATTATTAAATCCTATATTTTGTTAAAGTTATGCCAATTTTACCAATTAATCTTATCAATGAAATACTAATACTTTTTGTTATAAAGTCCCCATTTATGAATTTTAAGGAAAATCTTGTGCTTTTAAGGCTCATTTTTAAGAGGGAAAATTGGAGCATTTCTGGCTGACTTTGGTGAAAAGAATTGTTGAATCAAATCTTAAAAAGTCTGGCAAAGTTTTTGTCAAGTCTTAAATTCTAATATTCTAACAGCAAAAAAAAAAAATTCTAATATTCTCATAAATCATAATAACAAAAATGGTCCAAAAGAAGAACTTGTTTAAATACTAATCACACTTTCATTTCTTTCATTTCACAATAATTGGTAGCACATACATATATTTTTTTAACACTTGCTTGACAAATGTATCCAAATATTGTGATCACATTTTTGCAATCACACAATCATATTGTGGTATCCAATTCCAACTTATAAAAACTATCAAGACTTGATCTCCTTCACATCGTTTTGGAGTGAGATGGTATGCTTCAAATCTTCACCAATTTGAAGATTGTGTTCACCCATTTGAATTCTTGAAATCCCAAATTTATCCACGCTGCTCAAATGACTGCACGGATCGACATTAATTCTAATGCGTTGTTTTGATCCTGCCAACACGTGGACTTTTTCAAATGCAATTAGTTTCTTCTCCTCCCCGGACGGCGCCGAGGCGTACACCATCACCGTGTGTGTTCCGTCCATATCTCCAACATTCTCCACATCAACATGCACCCCTAGGTTTAGAGAATCGCAATGTGTATGTGAAACCCTAATTGCTTTGCTCAATAGAGTGGTGTTCTTGAAGGCTTTTGAGCTTTTAAGAGGGATTGAGAGAGATGTTGGGCCATGGGCTAAAGAGTGTTTGAAGTTAGTGAAACTTAACCCGAACCCGAATGGAAACACAACCGGACCTTTGTAAAACCGATAAGTCCGACCCGGATAGCCTCTTGATGGATCTGCATGCATGGCCATATCTGTCATAGGCACCTTGGCTAGATAATCTTGAGGGTACCATGTCATGGGCAATTTTCCCCCTAAAATTGTCACACATAGTAATTTGATACAAAATTAGTTTAAATCCACCATAACTTTAGTGTTTTGAATCAAGAATTGCAACATATGTAGATGTATACCTGGATTTGTTGTTCCAAATATAACATCGGCAATTGCGGTTCCTCCGGCTTGGCCCGGGTACCCGGCCCATATAATGGCTCCGATTTTTGGATCATTTTTGGCAAATGTAACATCAATTGGGCTGCCGGACATTAAGACCAGGACAACGGGCCCTCTAGAGGCCCTAGCCACCCTCGTTATGAGCTCTTGTTGGTGGCCCGGTAAAAGTAACCCGACCCGATCTAGGGCTTCACGTTCAACCAACTGGCTGAGGCCCATGACTAAAACCGTAGCATCAGCGTGGCGAGCGGCTACCTCGGCCCGATCAAATAGTCTGTTGTCGGCACAACTTATGGGAGCACATCCCGTCTGATGGATCGTCTTAACGTACCTCGCTATACCTTGTAACGGTGTGGTATAGGCACATGGAACTCCTAAAACAATTAAAATAAAAAAGTCAAAATCATACGTAATAGGATGGAATAAACGGATTCGTGTTGTATTCATACCAGCATAGTTTCCTATCATCGTGTCGGTGACATCGGAGTTCGGCCCAATAACAGCGACGATCCGGTGGCGGCTAGTAGACAACGGTAAGGCCCCGTTGCGGTTTTGCAAAAGGACGATACCTTGTCGGGCCGCCTCGAGGGCCAACTGTTGATGGGCCGGGGTGCACACATCTCTCGGGCCCAAATTAAGATACGGCATTCTCGGCCCATCAAACATGCCCAAACGCATCTGGACCGTCAATAGATTGGACAAGGCCCGATTCACATCAAGCTCACTTAGCTTACCACTGCGTATGGCACTTTCGGTGTGGATCGCAAGAAAAGGCCCACAATCCAAGTCCAAACCTGAATAAATATTTAATTTCAATCATTATTAAGATTTCATAATTGAATTTAATATTTAAAAATTGTAATTAAATGAATTAAATTAGCCAAATTAATGGAGAAACCTGCTCTAATGGAATCCGCAGCAGCGTCTTCTGGGGTTCGTGTGTAATGCTGGTCGTCATACATGACTCCAACCGAGTCACAATCCGATACAATATACCTATTTTTTAAGCCAAAACATGCAAGATTATAAGCTACCATATAAGATCACCTGTAAAAATATTATTCCGTCGTGTTGTATCGTACAGTGCCGAGTATCGTGTTTGACATTTCCCACATGAAAAATTCAAGAAAAAAATCCGTATATCCATATCTGTGTGGTCGTGTCCGACACTTCTTATGCAGTTACTTTCGGTAAAAATGAATAGAAATAATAGTAATTATAAAGAAAAAACTAACCCATCTAGGCGCCATTGGCCACGAATAGTGCCACGAAGGAGATTAGAGTCAGCACAAGTGGGTTTTCCATTAACTTGATTGTATGAGCACATAACACTTGCTACTTTGCCTTCTGAAACACAGGCTTTGAAAGGCACATTGTATGTCTCCTCCAAATCTTGCTTGCTTACCTGCAGAATTAGTGACAATTTAGAGTAATTAGTTGATTAATTACGGGATTAGTTGGGGCAAGAATTTGGTTTTTGTTCTATTGTGTCAAAATTATTGGGGGGCCATGTTGGTGGTATAATTAAATTTGGGGGTTAAAAAGTCTTGAAGTTGAAGATCCGTGCACGCAATGATCATTATGAGTTGATTTTGACTGTGAAATGGATGGTTAATGCTCTATGATTAAGATGTAATTAATTATGAGATTGCAAATTTAGAATAGGCTCAACTGCTTGGGTAGTTGGAGGGTTGGTTTTGTTTTATAATCAGGGCCGCAATTAGAACTTCGCGGGATGAAATTGAAAAAGGTAAAATAATTATCATCGATAAGAAAAAAAGTGTAATTATAACTTTTTGAAAAAATTTGTATGTAAAGATTTGATCTGGACTTGTTTTATTATTAGGGTCGGAATTAGAATTTCAAGGGATGAAATTGAAAAAAGTATAATAATTATCATCGATAAGAAAAAATGTGAAATTGTAACTTTTTGAAAAATTTTGTATGTAAAGACTTGATCTGGGTTTGTGTGGCCGTCCGTTCCTTTTAGCTCCGTCATTGTTTATAATTTTAAAATTCTAATGAAATCCCTTTTGAATAAAAAAAAGGGTATAGTACTAAATTTTTAAATAAAAGAAAATTATAATATTAATATAAGAATAATTATTTTATAAATATAAATGAGCTTATTTTTAGTTTATAAAAAACGTAAATCTCCAATATTATATCCCTTTTTCCCTATAAATAACATTATGTCATGAAACACAAAAATAAAGTTGCAAATTAACCATACCTTAGCATTGAAATGAAACCGATCATTGCCATTCCAAAAATCAAGATCATAGGCAGTGTAGTGTTTGCAGCAAGCCGCCACCTTCAGCCTGTTGCCGGCGTTGCCCTGCAGCCCCTTAACGTAGCTGGCGGCGTACCGGGCCGCCAACGCCGGATCCTCCCCCGGCGTTTCTTGGCCACGGCCCCATCTGGGGTCGCGGAAAATGTTCACGTTCGGGCTCCAGTACGTCAGCCCGGCGACGCCTCCGTTGTACATGGCTCTTGCTTCATCGGATACCACCTGAATTATTTTTCGAATAAAAGTATATTTTTAATTTTCAAATTATAAACAAAATATCATGATAATTAGTATTATTTGTCAATTATAGAGAAATTATAGAAACTAGAATAATTTAATTGGAGTGTGACATGATGGGGCTCGATGTTGGGTGCAAATTGGCGAGGTTGTGCATGCTACAAAAGTATGGACTGTATAATAATAATAATAATAATAATAATACAGTATTTTGACACAGTCTGTGACATGATAGAATTCATATGTATGGAGTATTCAATATAGTATAATTAATACTCTCTCTTTTGTCATGATATTCTTTTTTTTTTATAATTCTTTTGTGTATAGAGATAAGCTTTTGTCGGAAGTAATAATATTAATTTTATTATCCCTTTAATAATTAATAGTTCAGGTGGTCCTAATGGACAAAAGAATCAATATATGTTAGTATATATAAATAAATACGTTTCAAAAAAAAAAAAAGTATATATAAATAAATTAATAATATATATATATAAAGGAAATTAATATATGGCATATTGACGTGACATCCTAACAAGTTGCGAATCGTTTCCGATCACACATGAAAAATATCAATATTTGTAGCTATAAAATACACTAACTTGAATGGTTATGCAATCTCCCAAAATAAATTCCCATAAATAATTCATATATTTTTAGTTAAGAAACAATAGACAATATTAATTTCCATGAAAATTGACATGCATGTATGGCCAATCCAGTCCAATCATAGAGCATCTTCTTCAAAAGAAGCTCCTTTCACTTCCCACTCAAAACTTGTCCTATACCTCATCAAACAACCTCAAATAGAGGTCATTTCATTATCGTTAGAGTGTCACGAGCAGTTGAATAGTCTTTAACCAACGTAACTGATACTACGTCTACATTGAAAATTCTCTTATACGGGAGCAAGGACTCCCCAAACGGGTTCGTCATCTTTTTAATCAAGAAAATTATGAGTAGTCGAGTACCCTCTAATCTCCATTATGAGTACGTTTCAAGTCAGCAAGTTGTCAGCATTCCCTAACCTACACATGGCTCGACCAATATATTCCCCGACCCCAACTCCGACCCCGATCCGGACCCCTACAACCCACCCAACCGCCCCCCTAAAATTGCTATATAGTAGGAGATGCTTTTTGGACCATCTTTGATCATCAAGCAGATGTTATTTAGGTATGGGCAAAAGGCTACGGTTTGCAAGTTGCAAATAAATGGATTTATATATGTAGACAAGGGCTTCTGCAAGCAAATGTATGTGCATCCCTAATATGGATTTTTATCCTACATTCTGCACATTTCTTTTTGGACGGTTCTTTCTTTTCTCTTTGGACATTATTACAAAGATATATAATAGTTTGGGAATATGAGTCACATGCAACTTGAAACCTGTCAAAAGTGTCTGCCTCTGCATTACAAAGTAAAAAATAAAATAAAAAGAACTACCCACTCTTGTCACATTCTTACAGCTTTAATTTGTCTTAATTAACGAAAATATTCACCCCCACACCCACTTTTATATTTATTTATATATATAATGTTGAGAGGGAAAATTGCATGTACGGGATGTGGACCCCGGTGCATGTATCCCTATTTGTCTAATGAAAAAATCCTTTTTCTTCTCCATATTTTTGAATTTTTTTTCTATCTTTTAATTATTTTTTTGGAATAAACAAATGGGGGGTGCATGCACCGGAGCCCACACCCGGTGCATGCAAGAATTTTCCGTGTTGAGAGAGAGTATTTTAGATACAAACGGAGACGGGATTTAATATAGAGAAGGTAAAAATTAAAATATTAAAAATAAAGGGGGTGAAATTTTTAATTTTGGGAACAAAATTATGAATATTTAAATATATATATATAATAAAAAAATTCAAAATTTAGACGAGGCGGGGACTACCCCATACTTAAATAATGTCGAGATAATACAATTATACAGTTGAGAAATACACAATTATATTTGAGATAATGACTTAAGAAGAAAATGATGTGAAATTATAATTAATTAAGAAAATAAAACCTCTTAGGCTAATTTTGACTGCTTGAAGACACTTTATAACACATCCAATCCCAAGATTTCATTTACACGTGAAATTTGTGGACTTTAGAATTCAGACCAATAAAATTTCTGAATTTCCTGTGTTACTTCGAAAATGTGGCTTCATTTTGTCCTCAATGACAGTAACAAAAATACAACAACTCAATAAAAATAAAAGCATTTTCCAAAAGTTCATAGAAAAAACAAAATGTCACACAAATATATACGCACACAATAATATATGATTCATATTTATATATTTATCTAATTTACCTGGCCAATTTGTTCCCACAACGAGGCATTGAAGGAGGCAGCGGTGGTGATCACTTGGGGGAAGCTGGTGGCGCCGGGGAACTGGCCGCCGAACTTGACACCGGGGCCGGTGTTCGAGACGCCGTGCAAGGCCTCCGACCACCACTCGTACCCCTTGATGCCGAGCCTATCGACGGGGGCGGCATTATTCACTAGCAACCTAATCTTCTCTTGAATGGTTAATCTCCCTATCAAATCCTTAACCCTATCCCTTATGTGCAGGGAAACGCTACAAAAGGGAAGGTTTCTCGTCACGCCGTTGGCGGGGTCGCAGGCGAACGGGGGCCGGGATTCGCACGTAAATGCACATAGGAGGAGGACGAGGACGAGGAAGAGGAAGAGGGGGGAAGTTGTAAGGAAATGTGAGGAGTTTGGTGAGTTGTGTCGTCCCATATTGATGTAATAGTGAGTGTTGTTGTTGTGTGTTTGTGGAGAAGAGAATGAGGGAGAAGTGTATATATAGAGGGAGATTGAGTTGGACTGTGGATTAATTCATGATTAAATCTCCACGTCCTTCATGTATGTCGTGTGTATGTGATATCAAGAACCAGAGAGATTGAGAGAGAGAGAGAGAGAGATGGGGAGAGAGATTGGGTGTTGATGATATTGAGTGAGTAAGTAAAACACGCATTTGTAAAGTTTATATACAGAGATAATGCAAATAATGCAAGCATTAGATCTCCATGAATATGTACCTTTGGTGAAAGCTACTGCAGCTGCAATTAGGAAGCATAATTAATAAGGGTTTAAACTCTAAAACTTGGGTTTTACTCTTAATTAACTCCTTGTTAATGGCGTATTCTCATTTATTTTGGGGAAAACGACGTTACGTAATTCAAGTTTGAGTAAAATTAATATAAACTACGAAATAAATAAAAACACGTAAGTGATATATATAATATATTGCAGCTTTTAACTTTTTAGGCGTGATGCATTATTTAATTAAATATATATCCTATTTATTTCAAACTGTTTTCCTAAGAAATCCATCGGTATAATTTTCCGACAAGCACATTAGGGATGGACTTTCTCGCATGGAAAACTCGAAATCCGCCAAGTTACATCGGTCGAAATTCGACTCTTTTTTTTTTTTTTTTTTATAAAATATCGAATTACACCATATATAGTATTGTGTTGATAAAGGTAGGAATATGTTTAGGGCGGCTAAATTAACTTAATTGGTGGGCTGTTACTGTATTTTTCGGTCATATTAATGCTATGTTATGTATACCTTTAAGTTCGTTGGTCAAAGTAGCAATAATGTGAATTATTGAGTTTGCTGTAAATTAATGATACGTTTAGCTCTCCAGTACTGTTGAAATTTTTACAGCCTATTTTCAGGACTTCAGTTTCATGGTGATTAATTAATACAAAGCACACCCTACATACGGTTAATTTTATTTATAATTATAATTATAATGAAATTAGTTAATTTTTAACAAGAATTAGCTAGGTGAATTGATTCACGTAATTAATCACACAAAAGTCGATGTAAAAGAGGAGTGGTATATTACCTCGTGATATCTAAATCTCCCGTGAACTCTGTCCTATTATATATAGGGAGCGAAGCCCCTTCGATGAATAAAATAATTAAAAGTTTTGTACCTTTTTTTTTTAAAAAAAATTTATTACTACAATTACATTAATCATGTTCAAATTTTGACTTTTATAAAGCATAATATAATGTAAATTTCATATTTATATGCTAATACTTACGTACACTTTAATTTTTTGATATTTTGACACGATCATCAAATCTTGAAACATATATACCAACAAGAGAAGTAATATTTTATTAGTTTGGAGAAAGTTGCATACAAGAATTTCTCGATCAGCGAGAACGTTTTGCATGATTTTACTGACCGGTTTGACTTGAACTTGTAACGAATGGGATATGATGCCAGAAAAATAAAATCTTGGGACATTTATTTTTGAGAATAAATCTTGGGATATTTATTTTTTAAAGTAAAAGTAAGGAATTAATATTTATGATGATCCCTTTCTCGTATTTATTTAATTTATCTCAACCAACATTTTTGCAACTGTGAATGGAAAACAGAAAGTTTTGAGACTCTTTTGACGGGTTTTGTCTTGTTGTACTAAAATTCCAACGAATGAAGTCACTCTCATGCTTTGGTTTTTCTGTTTGATGAATTTGGCCTCACGTAAAAGGCTGCTTTGAATTCTTGCTTGTAGAAAATTGCAACCAATCTGGTTGTATATTCTTCCAAGTTGCAATCTTTGAAAACCAACTTCAATTTTCATTAGTTTATTTTTAAAAAAAAATCCCAAACAGAGGTCCAAATCGGGATAAACGAAAAAAACAAGGAAAGGAAACAGCTTAAGGGCACTCCTCCAGTTGTGAGTCCCAAATCAAGCAATCAACGCCTATCTCGTAGCCCATCCTCACCAATTGATCGGTGCTACCATTTCTCTTATAGATGTGATGAATCTTAGCTTCCCAAGATCGACCAAGGAGCCCTTCATTAGTTTATTAAGTTACATAATTAAGTTACTTTACGTACTTTAGGGTTTTTAAATCTTTGTAAGAATATAAACATCAATATAATATAAACGGTATGAAGAAACTTCTAAAAACAGCAAACTTGTCGTGGCATATACTTTGGAAATAAATTTGTAACAACGTATTTATAATGAATATATGTTTATATTACAATGTTTGTATCTGTATATTATAGCGTAAACATATGATTAAACGTTTCTGTCTTCAAGGGAGATGTGGGTGCATGGACAAGAACGCGACTATGACCGTTGATGGTGAAATCTTCCTTTATTTTGCTTATATTTAATTTATTTAATGACTTTTGGTGATGCAGCCAATTTTTGTTGTATATCCATATTATCCTAACTGGAACATTTAAGGATAGGATGGACCCTACCTTAAAGTTTAAGGTGGTAGTTCTTAAGATCAAAACTAGAACTCTTTCACGATTACACAACATAAAATAATTAATCAATGTGATTTACAATATCTTGTAAAAATAGTTTACAAATGAATATATATATATTTATGTATTATGTATGTATATATCTTTGTATCTTTCATCAAGTTAAGCATGCAATCCTAAGTTTGTATCCCAAACTCATAATTTTTTTTTTTAATTTAATTGTTAGATCATAGTAGGTATTTTGTTTAATTCACCCCAAAAGTTTGTTAGAACAATCGGGAGTCGGCATGGAGACTCGAATGTAGGGCACAACCAACTATGATACCATGTTATATATATATATATATATGAAATAATTACATCTGATTACCCTACATTTAAACCTAATTATACTACAGTCTATCATTTTTAAAAAATTACAATTTAGTCCTTAACTGTGAGAACCGTTGGTGGTCCCCTAGGATTCTGTTATGTCATTTCAAAAATACCCCTAATTTGTTGTTAAATTCATAATTTGTATGGATTATTTTGTTATTTTTGTAAACTTCAGGGATGATTTTGTAATTTTGGTCATATATTAAATGTAACACTCATAAAACCGTTAGGGCCATAAGTGTACTTTTATAAATTTCGCTAACGAACCTCAAACCAAATAAAATTTATAGGGACTAAAATGTAATTTCTCGATAATAATGGATTACGTTGTGATTAGGCCTAAATGTAGGATAATTAAATGTAAATGACATATGTGTGTGTGAGTATGTTTGGCCTAATTCATTACAAAAGTTAGAAAACGAAACGATAATTGTCTAAACATTGTAAGATACTAAGTAGTTTAGTAATCGATCCACGACCAATATTCGTATGTAGACACGGAATAATGTATTTCTTGAGTTGGCAACAACTACTAACCATTTTTTTCATGACATTTTTGTTCTCCTTTCTTTTTCTTCGTCACAATCCGTTAGGCTGAAAGTTAGGGGAAAAGAGAGAGGACGTGAATCAAACTGGAGATTTAGACGTTGAAACGGACGTACGAAAGAGGGATGACACCATTTCTCAAACTAATCTTGTATGGCACAAAATACTTTACAAAATAACATTGAATGGGACATCTGAGGTTGCTGATTGGATACAACATTCTTATCTTCTACAAACTTGAGAGGATAATATTGCCAACGAATTAATGATTGATTTTTGTGCAACTTGTTATCCTTTGCATTCATTGTTGCAAGATTATTGATGAGGCCCAAGACAGTTCACGTAGGTTTCTTGATTCTTTGAACTCAGTTTGTAAGGATAACAAATCAAGTTCGAACATACGGGCTGCTTTCGAGGGCGGCCCGGAGTAAAGATTGAGTTTTTATTGTTGAATAGGGACGATGGAACGATAAATAGGCTGTTTTCGAGAGTGATTGAGTAGAAAAATTGAGTTTTTATTGTTGAATGGTGATGATGGAACAGTAAATTTTACAGTTACAATGATCCCATTTTACGAACTATAACAAAGGACTCTCGTATTTAATCATATAGTACATATTACAGACACATCGAGTGTACAGAGCTATTCTCAGCACACGCTGAAACAGGCATGGAATTGCAGAAACATTTTAACGTAGGATACAACAAAGGAATTGCACTAACAAATGCATTTTTTTAACAACTGACTTGGGAGGATCGCCCCGGTAATGGACCTCTGCGTTACCGGAGCTCGGATAATTAAATGGGGGTGGGAAACCATAAATGTAAAGAGAGAAAAAGATGCATGTTTTTACAGCCTACTTTTCTTTACCGGTCCCATCTCCTTGGCTTTCGCCCTAAGCAAATGTTTCTGTATTTTCCCGGTGGCCGTTTTGGGCAACGGCCCAAAAACAACAGATTTCGGCACCCAATAAGCTGGCATCTCCGACCGTGCGAATTTCATTATGTCTTCTGCCACGCGTTGCTCATCTGATGCATCCACACCCGGCTTCAGTGTGACGAATGCGCAGGGTGATTCGCCCCACCTCTCGTCCGGGCGGGCCACCACCGACACCTCAAATATGTTTGGGTGCCGGTACAGAATATTCTCCACCTCAACACTACTAATGTTCTCCCCTCCTGATATTATGATATCCTTGGACCTATCCTTAATCTCAATATACCCGTCCGGGTGCTTTACACCTAGATCACCGGAATGAAACCACCCGTTGGCGAAAGCCTCCTCGTTTGCTTTAGGGTTCTTGAGGTATCCCTTCATGACAGCATTGCCCCTAAAGACGATTTCTCCCACTGTCTTCCCATCAGTGGGGACAGATGTCATGTTTTGGGTGTTTACAACGTCCAAACCCTCTAGAGCAACATATCGGACCCCCTGTCGGGCATTCAAACGGGCTTGGGCTTCAGGGGGTAGAGAATCCCATTCGGGCTTCCATGCGCATATTGTTGAAGGCCCAAATGTTTCAGAGAGACCATAAGTGTGTGTCACTCGAAAGCCTTGTTGCTGCATGGCGGAGAGGACTGAGGGGGGCGGGGCGGCACCAGCTGTCATTACATGGACGAGGCGGGGGAGGGGTAGGATTGTCTCGTCTTTGGGGGAGTTTACTATGGTGTTGAGGACCACGGGTGCAGCACAGAAATGGGTCACACCAAGATTGGCTATTGCTGAGTAGACTGCTTTTGCTGTGACCTATATAGATGAAACGGGGAAAGATCAGAGCAGATCAAGTAAACCAGATTAATGTGCCTATGCAATGGCCATGAAAGCTTGTGTTTCCGTGTTCTGTTTTCCCATTTTCGAGCACTTATTCAACTGTAAACTTGCTTATCTAACTCGTATTATTCTAACAAAACCACTATTTTCAAATGTGCAAATGCATGCATTGACGGATGTTTGAGACAAACATCACCAAGAAAATCAGCAAAATTTCAAGATTCAAGAATACCTTTATACACTCAGAATGCTATGTTCATACCTGTCTGAGGCATATACTCGTACCACAAAGAGCAGCAAGACTCCAAGTGAAACACCATCCATTACAATGGAACATAGGCAAAGTCCATAAGTAAACAGCTCCTTCACCCATTCCCCACACAATCGGATTACTCAGAGCCATGAGGTAGGCCCCACGGTGGTGCAACACGACCCCCTTAGGGCTAGCTGTCGTACCAGAAGTATAGCCCAAAGTAATACTCTGCCACTCATCCTGCGGTGGTTTCCATTCAAAATTAGGGTCTCCCGTTTCGAGAAATGTCTCGTATTCTACTGCCCCTCTTCCCAGTGCGTAATGAAGTGATTTCGGATCACAATGTTGATCCGCTATTACAATCATGATTGGAGGTTTGAATTTTCCATGGCTATTTTCTGCCATAATTTTCAAAGCTTCCTCTGCCAAAGTGTAGAATTCTTGGTCCACCATAATGACAGCAGATTGTGAGTGTCCCAAAAGAAAACCAATAGTCTGTGCGTTTAAACGAACGTTGACTGCGTTCAGTACAGCACCAGACATTGGGACCCCAAAATGAGCTTCGTACATGGCTGGAGTGTTTGGTGCAATCACTGCAACCTGTTGTTAGAGAACATGCAAACAGCAGTTAGATGAGATGAGAAAATTTTATTGAAAATTCTCAAAAAAAGGTACAATGATCCCAAAAGATAAAAGATTTTCTTATGTTTAGCCTATTGGTTTCTTGTATTGTGAATTTCTTGTGATTTCTGATGATTTGTAGAAAATCATTACAAGAAACGTATACATAGTTGCATCTAACCCTGAAGCTTTTTCTGTGTTTCAGCACAATTATACCTCTCCCCTGCTTGGAGAACTTCATTTAAACAACCTTTGAAAATTACAATGACAACCCTAGGATTACGAACTGATCCAGTTTTTGTTGCATTATATACTTTAAACTCCTCGTATAGATTTCCTAGTCCTACATCACATATGTTGCTGATGAATGGATTTTTTTAACTCTGACATTCATGACCAAACACCAAACCTTCTGAGTTCACTTAATCCTCCACCAACACCGGCTGAAAGCTACTTTTACCGTCCCTTTCATGTGTGCTGTTCACGTTTACTGTTGATTAAGTCTCAAACAAGAATGAAATGATAACCTCATTTTTATTAAGAAAAAGATTCAAAAATGAAAACCACGTCTACGAGACAAAGTTCGGTCCTTTCTTTGTCCACAGTTCCTGTTCTACCATACTAAGAAGTTCCATCTTGTTATATCTCATTATCAATGATGATATTTGAAAGTCGATGGTCTGAACAAAAAAATACGAGCATGGCTCAGTATATATTTGCCACAAAACACCCACAACTACACATACACACATAATGTGTATGAGTGTGAGCTATACATTTTCCCAATTCAATTTTCCTCCAAAGACACAACTAAGATGGACATTCTTAAAAGAAAGAGGAGTTAGAACACCAACGGGCCGGGTGAGGATTACACTGCATCTGTAGTGTAGTAGGCAATATGCTGAAGCCGCTTAATCATGGCCGGCTGGTGTCTTAACACCCGGAGTACGTAAGAACACCCCATCAGAACTACAAACATCCTAATTTTCAAGTCAAAATTGTATCTTGATGCAACCAACAAAGGTCAAATCTTTTCTAGTTACTAAATGAGCTAGGTTTAGAGCAAAATCTCAGACTCTCAATCAAGAAAAGGAAATTGATCCATAAAACTACAATTAATGATCTATAAACTGCTTTCCTAATAAGCCTGTACAATTTCTTTTCTCATGCCAAATATGAAGTGCAGCAATACAAGCCACTCAATACTTTTATCCTCCCATCACATGCATCTTCATTTGTATTGACTACTGACCTCAAATCCCATAAAGAATAAGAACCAAAAAAATAATAATAATTAAAGAATGTGGCTGCCAATATCCAGAAGAAGATAATCCTGAATGACCAGAAATTCAATAAAAAAATAACAAAAAAACAAATGAAAGTCAATGAAAGTTGACAGGAATTAATTAAATGCTGCATTATTAGAGCAGATTACAATCAAAGTTGACATGAATATCTGGCATTAAGCGATCAATATATATGACCTATATTAATAGGATATTTATATTGATAAAACACAAAATCAAACATTTCTAAAAGGAAGATAAACCTGAATTACAAGAAATTCCATAAAAAAACCCAAATGAAATAGTCAATGAAAGTTGACAGGAATTAATTAAATGGCTGATTATTAAAGCAGATTGCCATCAAAGTTGACTGGAATAACTAGCATTAAGTGATAGATATATGACCTATATTAGTAGGCTATTGATAAAACACAAAATCAAACATTTCTAAAAATTATTATTATTATTACTATTATTATTATTATTAATGGATTAAAATTATGAAAAGAAAATTCTGGACATTCTTCAACTCCAGTGCATAGTTTGACATTTAAGAAGAAAGGGCCAAAAACAGAGCCTTCATTAATGGCGGACAGAGAATACAATAGTTAAAAAACAGCCATTGAAATCGAAATAAACGGATTAAATTCCCGGAGGCGTTCGCCTCAATCTAAGATTCATCAATAAACACTAAACCCATAAGATTTCAATTTCATCCATGAATTCCTCGAAATACGGACTAGAAATCAACAAGTCAACCAGCACTTATTCACTCAAAATACGTTAAAAAAGGAAAAAAGCCACTTACGGTGCTACCATAGGTGACGCCACGGCGGGCAAGGGCGGAGGCGAGCTGGCGGCACCGCCGGTAAGTCTGCTGCCATGTGTAGCTTAGAGCGCCATGGACAACTGATTTCCGATTAGGATGCACCAGCGCCGCCCTTTCCAGGAATCCGATCGGCGTCAGCGCCGTGTAATTGGCGGAGTTCTTAGGAAGATCATCGATATCTCTCTCTACAACACCCATTTTCAGCTCTCTCTCTCTCTGTGTCGACAATGGTGTGTTAGTGCGTGTTTGAATATGTGTTATGTGTTATGTGTATATATATAGTGGTTATAAAGCTTTGACAAATTATGAAAGTCATGGAAATTGAAGAAAATGAGGAAAATTATACTTGGGGTCCCATTATTAATGGAAGATTAAGATTGAGTCCCAATATTTATTATTTAATGACAATATACACCTCTGCTCCAAAATTAATTCGACTCGACTCGACTCACATAGTAACTTGATTTCGGGCTCAATTTATCAAACCCTAACCCCGATCCTTCAAAGGCTCGACTTATTAGACTCGGCAGTAAAGCCTAGAGCCAAGGAAAGCATTTAGCGGCTATCTTTTGCGTGAAACAACTCTGAGAATATCATTTTATCGTCATATCGAATATCGAATTAGATACTTTTTATGTGAAAATTTTTAAAAGAGTTCATGTCGTTATATATATATCGCGTTCGTATTCGTATTATCGTATATGATGGATGACTGCTATCTCAAACTCTCTTATTTTTATTATATATGTTGTATTTTTATTAAAAAGCTAGAAAATATTGCGTAAAAGATGAAATTGGAAATTATAGCTAGATTTAAGTTTTTAGTTATATAGTTCATTTTCATGTGTTAAACCGACCGGTCTCTCTCTACAACACCAATTTCAGCTCTCTCTCACTCTCCCTCTTCAATGGTGCATGTATCTATAAAGCTGATAAAGCTCTGAAAAAATTATGGAAGTCATGGAAAATGGGGAAAATTATACTTGGGGTCCCATTATTAATGGAAGATTAAGATTGAATCCCACTATTTAATGGAAAAGTACACTTCTGCTCCGAAATTAGTTCGAGTGTGGTTCGAGTTCGACTCGACTCAATATAAGTACTAACTTGATTTCGTGATCAATTTATCGTATCCTAACCCGATTATTCAAAAGCTCGATGCACGGATACCTCTAAGAATATCATTCTGTTGTGTTGCATTGAATATTGTATTAGATACTTTTCTAGTGAATTTTTTTAAAAGAATTCATATCGTCGTATATGTATTGTATCCATATTCATATATCATCGCGGCCGCCACCCCCCAGTCCGCTATTTTTATTATATATGTTATATTTTTATTAAGAATATGATAATATTTCATATTCTTAAAAGATGGAATTGAAAATTATAATTTAATTTATTTATTAGTTGTTTAATTTATTTTTATGGATTGAGTCAGACACTAATACCACCGTTTATTTTCAATAAACGAAACCGCGTCATTGGTCAGCACGGTGTCTCTCTCTACAACACAAATTTCCGATCTCTCGCTCTCGTCAATGATGTATGTATCTATATATAAAGCTTATAAAACTCTGAAAATTTATGGAAGTCATGGAAAATAAGAAAAATTGTAGTAACAAATTACGAAAGCATGGAAAACGAGGAAAATTATACTTGTGACCCCATTATTATTGTGAGATTACGATTGGGTCCCATTATTCAACGAAAAGAACAGTACAATTACATCTTTGCTCCAAAATTTATTCCAACTCAGGCTCAATTCGATCCAAATACTTGCTTGATTTTGGGTTCAATTTATCAAATCCTAACTCGATCCTTCAAAGGGTCGACTTGTTAGACTTGCAGCAAAGCCTAGAGCTAAGGAAAACATTTGCAGGTTGTCTTTAGTATACCGACATCTCTAAAAATATCATTCTCTTGTATCGTTTCGAATATTGTATTGAATACTTTCTGCTTATAAAAATTTAAAAGAAAAATCATATTATTATATTCATATCATATCGTGTTATTATTATCGTATATGTACATCATAGGCAACTCCCACTCCCTAATCTTCTTATTTTTATCATATATGTTACATTTTTACTACAAAAAGATGAAAATGTTTCTTAAAAGATGGGAATTGGGAATTATAGCTTGGGCTTGCTATTGTGGGCCCAACCTAGGCTCTGAGCCCATTTATTTCATCTATGGCTTGGGCTTGCTGTTGTGGGCTCAACCTAGCAAATATTTTTAAATTTATTTGTCATTTTTTTTAATAAATCATGCACCTTTTGTCAGTTGAATTAATTAAATATTTTAATAATGCATCATATGACTTAACACATTACCTAATTTACCTTTAATTTGTCAAGTCTTATGTGTATTTGTACCTTGTCACGGGGTGACATGATTAGGGTTAATATATAATTCTACTGCTTTTCAAAATTATTAATCACTATGTCCTATTAATCAAACTAATCGGTGTTTGCTATCTTAATCAAATATCTAGTATTTGAGTCCAGAAAATATATAATTATTATTAATAAATAGAACTCTATATTTTAATAATTTGGCTGTGCTCAAAATTATTGAGCGACGTCAAGGTACAATCATTTAGAGTTTGTCATACGTGGAGTCTAAATCGAGGGTTGGATGATTGGTCTTGATATATTTGTGATAAATGTGGGAATTTTACAATTGAGAGTCCTTCCTGCTAGAATGAACACACAATTAAAACGTCAAACTGGGATGGGTGGGGTTAGCCCAACTTTATCTCTTTTACATTATAGGAGAACGACGAGGGTATCTTCAGATAATTTGTCACTAATAAAAAATCTAATAAGGTCATCTTTATATATTTGGCTCAATAAAAAGGTGTTAAAATATGGGGCGACGTCAATCCTACTATAATAATATAGGACTCCCGAGTGGGAAAAGGCGAGGGAAAAGTAGTGTGAACCCTCGAGCATTGCCTCTCGGGGAATGATTTGACTTTCTTGGAGCCTAGTTGAGGTTGCACTTGCTCGGTTAGAATGGTCGCCAGATAGCGTTTTTTTATTGGATTTTGAATGTTAACATGACACATTATTTTTTAATTAAAAAACTCTACAATTTGAATTCAAAATTATTGTTCTGGTGAAAGAATTCTCAATTAATTGGACCACGGTATCCATAATGAAATATAAAGTTTAAAAAAACATATATAAATGAAAACTAGGAAAAAAATCGAATAGAAAACCTGACAATTTTTTAAAAATAAAAATTAAAAAAAAAATATATTTCAAATACTAAATTGAAAATCATAATTCTATACAAAAATACAAATTTACATAATTATAGCTCAATTAAAAAAAATGTCCTCATTTCTTTCAAACTTTTTAGCTTATTTCTATTTTAAAATATAAGCAAACCTAATAAAGTTTATTATAATAAACTTATAAATTCAAGTGTTTTCATTTTCTTATTCAGTATTTGGAAACTCCCATTATTTTATCAACAAACAATTCTTTCTTGGAAAAGTATCACCATTTTCTACATTGATTTCCACTACTACTCAACATTGACCGGCCACTCTCAAAACCGTCCAAAGCAGCTCATATTTTTCCCACAACTTTGTGCAATTTTCATCTATACAGTGGAATTTACGGCATTTTTCAGATTCTTGATCGGTTATATATCAGTGGAATAATCAGTTTAACCAGCTGAAATTGCAGTGTTTTGGTGTCTGGAATGATTGATTGATGGCGCAAAACAGTGTACCTGGTGGACTTATTGGGTCGGACATTCATGGATTCCGCACAATGGATGGTACGATTTTCTCATTTATTCAGGCGTCTCTCATTTATATACGCGCATCGATTGTGTTCTTGTAACTTTCTTGGTGTGCTCTGCATGAATTTTGGTACCTTTGTGTTGTTCAACTGCTGGATTTGTTGTTTTTAGGGTTTTTATAGCAGCCTGGGATGTTGGGATTGTTTCTTTGGGTCTTTGATTGTTTGGGACTTTGGGTTGATTATCCTGATTAGAAACGATGCATGGAATTTAATAATTGGAAAAACATTTTCCATATTCTGAGTTTATGAAAAAAGTTTTAGAGTGAAGTGAGCTGCCTGTACTATCTCTTGATTATAAGGATGATTTTGTTTGTGTATTAGTTCGATGTTAGTATACGATCGAAACTGGTAAGTTAGCCTGCTAAACAACTGATCATGGGGGTTATATGTACCTTTATATTGATTGATCTTGAATGTCCATGTGAGTTTCTTTAAATTGATGATGTTTTTATTTTCTGGTTTTAACTTTGCCAAAAGGTAATAATTGGATTGTGTGCCGTTCAGATTTGGATGTTGGAAATATGATGGAGGAAGCGAAGACAAGATGGCTCCGACCAAATGAAATTCATGCCATACTCTGCAACCATAGTTATTTCCCTGTTCATGTCAAGCCGGTGAATTTGCCAAAAAGTAATACATTTGTAGGCTTACCTGTTTTTGCAACACTTTCAATTAGCTTATGAATATGAAGTTAATTATCTCAATTATTCCATTTGAATGGTCAATACGACCGTTATGTCTGAGATGAAGTGGATTGTGGAAAGTATTGGACACAACCAACTAATTTGGTTATGTTGTGGTGATTGGTTAAATAGGTGGCACAATTGTGTTGTTTGACCGGAAGAAGCTCCGGAATTTTCGTAAAGATGGTCATAACTGGAAGAAGAAAAAGGATGGAAAAACTGTTAAAGAAGCTCATGAACACTTAAAAGTACAGTCTTTCTTTACTTTTGACAGCAGCAGCAAATTGTGTATGTGTCTAGTCTGCCTATCTCTTGTATGGGTTATTATTTTAATCATTTAATGTAGGTATTTTGTTTGAATATTAGGATACCTAACATTGTACATGCATTAGTAACTTTGTGTGGGCCTCATGTTAGTTAATTCAGCCATGGGAAATACACTAGCACCGGTTGCAATTTGTCTCATGATTCTTCTTTACAAGAGTTCTAGCCTGGTTTTCTGGTGATCAATATGAAGTTATAACCTCACATTCTGGACGGTGGTCGACATAAGGATGTCGGCAGGAAGGAAGTTTCAGGCTTATTTGGTAACTGTGGAAGTCAGAAAATATCAGGATTGATACTTTGGGCCTTGGGATTCTTTCTTGATTCTTTAGGACTACCCTTTTTAAAAGAATATCTTCATATATCCAAATGAATCTTTTCTCAACAGAGTTGCTCTTTTGTTTGTAATTCAGAAATGTAAGTTGGCTCTGTAGTTTTCTCCTTCCGAACATCTCACAATATTGCCTTAGTTCTCAATGAAGAGCATTGATGTAACGCTTGACATTTAGAATCTCCCGCGTATTAGATTCTATATTGACATTCAAGCATTATGTTGTTTGTGATATAGGTTGGCAATGAGGAAAGAATACATGTCTACTATGCTCATGGGGAAGACAACACAACTTTTGTTCGCAGATGTTACTGGCTCCTTGACAAGTATGAATCCTTATACCTTGTACGGTCTAGGAGGCCAACCAACTTGTCTTCATCTTATTTTGATGGCCATTAAGTTGATGAAGTCTTCTATGATATCTCAGTGAGATGTATGCTCCAAAATGAATTTCCATTAATTCTGAGATTTATTGCAGGTCTCTTGAACATATTGTCCTTGTGCACTACCGTGAAACTCAAGAGGTTTGTCTTTCATGATCAAATAATTCTTATCAGTGATCTTATTTTGTATTTTTAGTGTTTGAGATACACATGATAGTGCCATTTCTGTGCATTTTTAAAATTTTGATTGTGATTCCAACTTCTCCCAAATCCTTTTACTCCTCAAGAGCATTATATCTAGATCTGGCCTCAGATACTAGGTTTTATGTTTGTTAGCGGTCATCTATATCCACTTCTCCCCCTGTTTGGGGACCATTTCATATCCGCAAGATAACCTCATGCTCGTGAAATCAGACTTGCATGCATATTTCATGTATTCTGAGTAACAAATATGTTTTTGCAACTTCATTGTTGGATTTTTGCAGGTGCAGGGTTCCCCTGCCACTCCAGTGAATTCAAACTCTATTTCTGCTGTATCTGACCCCTCTACTTCATGGCCTGTGTCTGAAGATTCAGATGCTGCAGTTGACCGGGTGTATCATGGAGACAGCATATCACTTTTAGGTGATCTAAAGTTTGTGATTAGCTTTATTCCACGGAGACTGGTTTGTCGGTTAATTTTGGAAGGAGATCAATTCTTTCAAAAAGTCAAAGCTGACTGCAAATAGAAGTGGTTATAGCCATTTTCTAGCAACACACTAAATTAAACAAACTGACTCTGACTTTCACAAAGATGTCGATGTATACTGAGAAGTACTAACTTTGTTTTTCAGGGCGTAGTGACATTATGACAATTAAAAATCACGAGCAGAGACTTCATGAGATAAATACACTTGAATGGGATGAGCTTCTGGTGGCAGATGATCCCCAAAGGCAGAAGTCACCACAAGAAGGTACGTCCTGCTCCTGCATTTATATTCTCAGGAAATCGCTAATTGTTTAATCTTTTGATTCATATGTTCTCTTATCACAGGAAACACTGCAGGCTTCCAGTTGCCAAATCAATATCAGATGCACAATTACATAGTAAGTGGACCTGGTGGTCGACCATAATTTTTTTGTTTCTATAAGTATTCTGTGATATGAAGGCACTTTCCACTTTTAATCACTTGGTTTAGTTATATGTTTTGCAATCAAAATCATCTAAAGGAAAATCGTCTTTTTTGCCATCTGAGATTGTCATTGCAGCTTTTTTTAAAATCAAGAGATGAAAGCTGCAGTGTTGCTTAGCTACCTTTTTCTCCCAATCTTTTCTGCTTCACACCGATTGAACTATTGGAAGAGTTTGTTTCCCTGCTTTGTATTTGGTTAATCTAAAGAGTGAACCTGTTGGTCTCTGCATATATTGTTAAGAATTACTAATAAGTATTTTGGTTACAGGATGATACTCAATCAACTAATAAGGTATCCCCAGAAAGTTCTGCCAACGGTTTCTGTGAACAAGACCTTCGAAGTAGTTATGTTAACCATAATGTCCCCAATAATTTTTACCAGACAGTGGGAGGAGAGACAATAGTTAATTCAGAAGCTATGGTTTCTGGTCTGGTGCCTAGAGATGGTATTTTGCATAATCTGGGCAATAGTGGTTTGCAAACACAGGACATCGGAAGGTGGATGACATCTGCGGTTGCTGATTCTCCAGAATCAGTGGGTGATCAGAATCTGGAATCTTTGACATATCAAATGTTGAATAATAATCACCCACCTCAGTCGGGTCAGATATTCAATATAATGGATGTCTCACCTGCATGGGCTAGTTCAACTGAAGAGACAAAGGTTCTTTTCATAGTCGCTTCTTACTTTGCATTTTGGTCTCTTTTGTCAGTATGCCTCCAATAATATACACGCCATCATACTGAGTGGTTTACGTGTTAGTATTCCAAAATGTACCTTGACAGTTTACCAATAACTTACTTAAGGAAAATTAGCTGCTTATGGAGAGAGACGGACTTGAACTAAATGAAGGCTAAAAATATGTTCAATGAAATGTCACAGTAAATTAGGTGTCTGCTGCAAGTTAACATGTGAACATGTGATTATTTTGGCTCCTTGAATTTCAAATTATCTGCAAATTATTCCTTCACCATTCTCATTTTTAATATTGTTGTGATGCAGATCTTAATAGTCGGGGTTTTTGCTGAAGGATATATGCCCCACCCAGAGTCAAAATTATATGTTAAGTGTGGAGATTCAATTCTTGCTGCAGAATCTGTCCAAGCTGGGGTATTTCGTTGTTTAATTTCACCTCAAACTCCTGGATTTGTGGATCTGTACATGACTTTTGATGGCCATAAACCTGTCAGCCAAGTCTTAACTTTTGAATTCCATGCTCCTGCACAGCCCGAGGGTATGATTTTATCCGAGGATAAAAGAAATTGGCAAGAGTTTCAAACTAAGATGAGGTTGGCTCATTTATTGTTTTCATCATCCATGGACCTGAGTGTTTATTCCACTAGATTATCCCGGACAACCTTAAATGAAGCCGAAGCTTTTGCACAGAGAACTTCACACATTTCAGATCGTTGGGTGTATCTGAGGAAAATGATTGAAGACACCAAAATGTCTTCTCCCCTGGCAAAAGATAGCTTGTATGAGTTGACTTTACAGAATAAACTACATGAATGGTTGCTAGAAAAAGTGGTATCAGGATGTAAACTTCCCCAGTGTGATGAACAAGGTCAAAGTGTCATTCATTTGTGTGCCATCCTAGGTTATACATGGGCAGTTTACCCATTTTCGTGGTCTGGCTTATCATTGGATTACCGAGACAAATTTGGATGGACTGCTCTACATTGGGCTGCATATCATGGAAGGTAGAGTTCTCTGGCAAAGTTTTTCATCAAAAGTAGGTTAGAGGTGGTAATGTATAAATATTTTGGAGTTGAGGAGGTATAGTGTAAAACTTTAGTTGGTAAAATGCTTAAACTGCTATAATTTGGATGGTAAAATGTTTTTATCTTTCAATTTAAACCTGAGATCTGATATACTCTCTCAATTTCAGTTGAAATTTCTTTATCTTATCAACTGGAATTTCAGGGAAAAGATGGTAGCAACCCTTTTATCTGCTGGGGCAAAGCCAAATTTAGTCACGGATCCAACGTCCCAAAACCATGGTGGATACACTGCTGCTGATCTTGCTTCTAAAAAAGGTTATGAAGGTTTGGCTGCTTATCTTGCTGAGAAGGCTTTAGTTACCCAATTTGAGGATATGACATTGGCTGGAAATGTTAGTGGTTCACTGCAAGCTAACACAAATGAAGCCATGAATCCCGGAAATTTCACTGATGATGAGTCATATCTGAAAGACACACTTGCAGCTTATAGAACAGCTGCTGATGCAGCTTCACGCATTCAAGCTGCGTTCAGGGAACGTTCATTTAAAGCGAGGAAAAAAGCGGTTGAGTCAGCTAATCCTGAGATGGAAGCACGCAGCATAATTGCGGCAATGAAGATCCAGCACGCTTTCAGGAACTATGAAACACGCAAACTGATGGTGGCTGCTGCTAGGATCCAGTACAGATTCCGTAGTTGGAAGATAAGGAGGGATTACCTTAACAAGCGTCGCCAGGCGGTTAAAATTCAAGTAAGTGGAGTTGTATATGGCCTGAAATGATTTTAAAAGAAAAATATAATTTAGATAACCTATTATTTAAATAAATAACATAATACATATTACAATCAGCATAAGTTAGTTTTAGTTAAAAATAATTTTGTAATCAACATAGGTAATAATACCTAGTATAAGTGAATGATTCTTATAGATACATTCTTTTACTCGAAAGTTTCTGATTATAGTTCTTTACTGCAGGCCCTTTTCAGGGGTTACCAAGTGAGAAGACAATACCGTAAAATTTGTTGGTCGGTTGGCATTGTTGAAAAAGCCATATTACGTTGGCGTCTAAGGAGAAAAGGTTTCCGTGGGCTTCAAGTAAAATCTGATCCAACTCCCAATGATCCAAATGAAGACAGTGATGTGGAAGAGGATTTCTTCAAAGCCAGCAGAAAACAAGCTGAGGAGCGTGTCGAGAGATCTGTTGTAAAGGTCCAGGCAATGTTTCGTTCCAAACGAGCACAAGAAGAATATAGAAGGATGAAAATGGAACATACTAGAGCAAAGGTAGATAGATACTATTCCTATTATTTCCTTATCATGCTTCATTCCTCTCTTCTTTCGAATGTTCTGAATTCATTAGTCTCTTTGTCCCGTGCAGCTGGAATACGAAGGACTCAGCCATCCCGATGTGGAAATGAGATAAACAGGGAAAAAAAAAGGAACAAATGAGAAAAGGACCAAAAAACAAGTTAACTAGAGGTTATGTTGCTGACATGGTTTTGTACATTTTGTAAATTTCTGATGTTAGGATGTTTTGAGTCCTCTTATATAGAACTGATATGAAAATGAAAATGTAATTGTTGATCATTGTTCTGTGCTGACAATTCTCATTGATCTAGCCATTTCTTACTGGTGCGTGTGAGGTACAGTTGATCGTGGTTACATACATTGCTAAGAAAAGCCCTGGGTTAACATTGTAATCAAAGTTGTTCGAGAATCAAGCTTGGTTCGAATTTTTATTGAGTTCGAAAGTTCTTCGTGTTTGCTTTGATTAGCTCGTAAGATGGTTCAAGCTTGGTTCGGACGAGCTTACAGTTTGGCACATGCATTATAGTCGTGACTTTAAGGTCAAATAATTTAAAGGGCAAAGATGATGTATTCATAAGAATAAAAACGGACGTGATCAATTCATGGAACCACATGTAGAGTACATTCTTTTAACGATGAGGGAGTGTTAATTTCAAGGACCTATCCTTATATATTGTAAAACAGTAAAAGTCTTTTAACAAATAGTGTTTTTGTAATTTTCATTAGGATGTGTTCATTGTAGGAGTATAATGCAAATTCTTTTAACAAAGGAAGTTTTTTTTTTTTTTTTTGAATCGTTTTAACAAAGGAAGTTTTTTGTAATTTTTTCATAGTTGAAGTGAAGTTTGTGCAATCGAAAGGTAGCCGATTTAATTATCCTTTTTCTTAACAACTTTCGATAAACTCTTAACTCTCATTATAATCGAATCCAATTTGATTCTATAGCAGATAACCAACATCGATCATTTTAACAATCTCCATACATGATCTTCACCATTTCAACTTTACCAGCCACAAATGTTCTCCACCAAAGAAAATTACCAGCAAAACTAGTTTGAAAGCTATTTAATGTACTGAGACAACCATTTGAAGCCATCCATGAATCCTGATTCATGGGGAAAGTTGTAAATGAAAACCTCAATCGGTCGAACATTTGCATCAGCTAAGTTAACCTCACCGTTACCGGTGGTGAGATCAGCGAGGCCCAAGAAGTCTCTGAGTTCCTCCTCTGAAGCACCTTTAGTTATGTGAACTGAAAATCCAATTTGTTAGATTAATAAAATTGAGATCATAACGAGTTATGAATATTTTACATATTTAATAATTAATTTGGGCAATCACTTCAGAAATTTCTTAAGTCATTTTCGGTGTACCATATTTCTCTATCATTATGATTCATCTAATCATGATAAATGATGTGTTTTTAATTGTTTTCATGTAAAAGATCAGATGGAACCTATGCGTGTTAAATTTTCAATTAAAATTTTGAGTTGAAATTAAATATTTCAACGGCTACTTCCATGTCTAATATGACCATAATTTTCATAATTTGAAACCTATAAATATTGAGTTTCACAAACAATATACAAACCAATAGTTAATCTCTGTCATGGTTTCATGTAGTTATTATTCAATTAATCGAGCACTAAAATACCTTGATAGTTGTATAATTTCCACATGCTCGACTCAATATTTATAGGCTTCAAATTATGAAAATAACGGTCTTATTAGGCACGGAAGTAGCCATTGTAATAACTAATTTCAATTAAAAAATTACACATAGCCCCCATTTTAATTTACTAAATTACAATGAACCCCAATGATATGATCCATAATAAAAATTTGACAAGTCAGCAGGGTTAATTTCGGGGTTATCACAAATATTTTTGTTGACATCATCAAATTTTTAACTATTTTGGGGGTTAAGTGTAATAAACAAACTCCAGAGGGGTGGTGTCTGTAATTATATCTAAAAGAGGGGTACCAACTGTAATTACCCTATCTAATTTGGAGGTCAAGTGTAATTAATCCATAATTTAATGGTTCAGTTTTCAGTGTTGTGCTAGCTTGAACAGATTCCTGTAGTTTTAGTCCCTCAAAATGAATTACATTACATTCAAGAGTAAAAGTCCTGATCCAAGGGGAAAAAAAAAAAATTATATTGTTCTTTAAATTTAAATTAATTTTATTAATATGCTATTGCAAGGAATATATAATATATAATATTAAATTTATTTTAACTTATTTTCCAATTTTAATGTTTAAAATCAATGGCCGTGTGCAAATGACAGTCTTCGTGGCGTCCGGCGGTCCTAAGGATTGTGAGCTGTAGTCAATAATGTCGACCATATTCAAACTTATAATTAAATTTTAAGAAAAAATGACCCACTATATAAAACGTACTTTTACAAATAATCATTTTCTTGCCCAATTCCAAGCCAAAAGCGTCGAATCATTAAATTTTTTTTTTTTTTTTTTTTTTGGGAAATCGCGTGGAATCATTACTATTTCATGATTATTAGGAGAAATTAATTATATTCTATGTAAGAAGAATGAGGAGATTCAAACAAACGAGATAAATTCTTTAAATTCTCCCTAATTCTAACAATTTTGATTTCAATATTATTTACTATACTAGTGTTATTTTCTCCATAGAAGTTCAGATTTATGTTGCTTTAGTTAAATAACTTGTATTTGAGTTAAGGTAGATGTGTAAATACTATTGATACAAAGAATTTTACATTTTTAACATTGTGATATAAAAAAAATGTATTATGTTAGCGTCTAAGGAGAAAAGGTTTCCGCGGGCTTCAGGTAAAAGACTAAAATTTGATCCTACTCCCAAAGATTCAAATGAAAACAGTGATGTTGAAGAAGATCATTTCTTCAGAGCCAGCAGAAAACAAGCTGAGGAGCGTGTCGAGAGATCTGTTGTAAAGGTCCAGGTAATGTTTCGTTCCAAACAAGCACAAGAAGAATATAGAAGGATGAAAATGGAACATAATAGAGCAAAGGTAGATCGATACTACCTATCATTTCCTTCTCATTCTTCATGGCTCTCTTTTTTCGAATGTTCTGAAAAATCATTAGTCTTTGTCCCGTGCAGTTGGAATACGAAGGACTCAGCCATCCCGATGTGGAAATGAGATAAAAGGAAAAGAAAAACCAAAAAGAAAGAAAAAACGACTGAAAACAAGTTAACCGGAGGTTATGTTGTTGGCATGGTTGTGTACATTTTGTAAATTTCTGATGTTAGGCCCTTTGTTTTGAATCCTCTCATAGAACTAATAATGAAAATGAAATAGTAAGTAAAATGATCATTTTCTGTGTAGACAATTCTCATTGATCTAGCCATTTTGCTACATATGATGTATGGTTGAACGTTGTTACATACATTGCCAAGAAAAACTGTCTTGGCTAACACTATAATCTTTTCCGGGTGATAACAAGTAATATTGTTCAAGCTTGGTTCGAATTTAATACGCTTTCGGATTAATATGTTTTTTTTTAGTTTGTTTTGATGAGCTTGTAAACGGTTTGAATTTTATTGGAGTAACAAAACATTTTGAGCTTGCTTTGATTGGCACACAAACTAAATCCGAACGAGCTTATAGTTTTGCATATGCTATAATTTATGATGCACGGATATTCTTAAAAAATATTATTTTGTCGGGTTGTATTATGTCGGACACCGTGTTCGACACTCCCCACGTAAAAACTTTTAAAAAAATTAGTGTCGTGTCGTCGTGTCCATATTCATACATTATAGGTTATAATAGTCGTGATGTTAAAGTCCAGTGATTACCTATAAGTGCTATAAGGGCAAAAAACAATGTATTCATAAAATTAAAACTAGGTTATCAAACCAGTGTCCATACATAAACTTCACAATTTCAATACCAGTTACATGTATATACTTGAGATCTTACATGTTATCATTCTTGCATGTTTTCCAAGTATCAAAAATGGTATGTTCGCCAATGAGCCGTCTGATAAAAGTGCGTGCAATTCATTCCACTACTTATTCCAATCATTAGCATCAACCTATGTATGTTAAAGATCTTTTAAAACGACCAAAGAAAGTGGCGACGCATACCAACAAACCAAACGACAATAATATGCCAACTTGAATAAATTCTTCTAGCTTTAGTCCCCCAAAATGAACTAGATCACATTTAAGAGTTCTTATATGGAACTAATACAAAATGGAAAAATCCCTTTCATAAGAAAACACAGCCATATAACATATGAAATCAAAGTAGATTGAATATGAAAATCTCTTATAAGAGTTCCTATATGGCACTACGAAGAAATGGAAAAATCCCTCGTCTTAAGAACACACAAGGTCTAATGGTCCACAATGAGAAAGCAAAGTAGTTAACATAGTTGCTAAACAGTGAAACAAAGGTAAGCTCATAGCGCTCTCGACAGACAATGATTTAAAAATGATATCAAGAAACAAGAGATGCCGTTAGAATTTTCCTCGTTTCATCATTCATAAGTATTATCAACCTTAGCATAATAGTCCCTTAAAACTCTTTGATTAGTCTGATGATCACCCAAATTGAAAACTTTGAATTTGATTTTGCCAATGCTCAGCTCCTGTGAAGTCGGACATTGAGTTGGTTGATGCTGCGGCAGCCTCTGCACAGTTCAAATCCCAACTCTCATATCAGTCATCACTCATATATGTAGAAACAAGGAAAATACTAAGTATTGACAAAACAGAGTAAGCTCCATGATGGGATTAACAGATTCTTGTCATTAATGTAAAACCAATTTGGCAAACAATACTTCACCCCCACACTCATAGCCTATCTTCACACACATACATGTAGAGTACATTCGTTTAGCGATGAGTGTGTATGTTAATTTCAAGGATCTATCCATATATAATGTAAATTCTTTGTAGTTTTTACTAGAATGTGTTAATTTTAGGACCTATCCAGTAAATTCTTTTAATAAAGATTGTTTTTGTAGTTTTTACAAGGACCTATCCACGTTTAATGTGAATTGTATTGACAAGGGAGTTTTTTTGTAATTTTATCATAACTGAAGTGAAGTTTGTGCAACCAAACAAAAGTTTAGATATGCCGAGGTAATTATCCATCAAGTTCAAGCGACAACTTTCGATAAACTTTTAACCCTCATCATAATTGAATCCAATTTGATTCTATAGCACATAAGAAACATTGATCCTCTTTAACATTCACCGCTTTCAACTTTACCAGCTACAAATGTACGTCTTCCGCCAAAGAAACTTACCAGCAAAAGTAGTTTGAAACCTATCTAATGTATTGAGACAACCATCTGAAGCCATCCCACAGGCCGCTGCAGTTGCAGTATCCCATTTGTTTGTGAATGTCGTACATGAAAATCTCAATCGGTCGAACTCCATCATCTAAGTTAATCTTACCCTTACCGGTGGTGGTGAGGCCAAAGCGATCTCTGGACAAGGTTTCTAAAAATCCAATTTATTAGATTAATTAAACTAAACGTTAAATACATATTTTTATATGAAAAGTGTTTTATAGAAAAAAACTATGAATACCGGAATCACATGTACTTTGATAATTGATATGATAAGAAAACTTTTTATTGATACCGTGCTATGAGATGATTAATGTGTCGTCATAGGAAATGGATATTCCGAGTAAATAGTCAAAGGCAGGTTTTTTTGCTCATTTTATGCCAATAAATAGGCTTATTTTTTTGTTCATTTGGGCTGAAAACTTGTTTTCTCTCTCCCTATATTAATTCTAATTAATTTAAGATTATACAATTAATATATAAATCACTCAATTATAGAAAATTAGAAAATTTTCTAGTCATAGAAAAATGAGTTTTTAGTTTAAATTTATTTTTTCTATTACATAGAGAGTTACTTTCGCAGTCCATATGATTTCTTATCATTATGATTTCTCAGATAAATTATCTTTTCTTAAGGGTTAATAGCATGGAATATTTATCTTCTTTGTCATTATGACATAAATTTTTATTACCAAATTAATAAATCCGACCTAGTCTTCCCTTTATTAAAATATTTTGATACATACGTATTTTAGAGAAAAATTTTGCAGTACAGTTACGTACCTGTCCGAAATCTGGACGGATTCATAAATCTGGTGACGTTCACTGACTCGTATACAAATATGAGAAATGGTACGTTTGCTAATGAGTTGTCTTCTAACAAACGGAGCAATTCATCCCTCAACCGAGCTGGTAAGAAATGGGGCAATTCTTCCCTCAACCTCCCTTCCCAATAATAATCAAAGTCAACAAGGTACACCACAGCATCAATCTATGTATGTACTACAATTATTAGTTTCAGAATCAAGATTTTAAAACAACCAAACAAAGTAGAACTCGATGCATCTCTCTCTCTCACACACTCACATATACCAACAATCAACTGACAATGATTTAGTAGCTTAGTGTTATGCTAGCTTGAACAAATTCTTCTAGTTTTAGTCCCTCAAAATGAACTAGATTATATGGAACTAAGACAAAATGGAAAAATCCCTTTTCTTAAGAAAACAGAGTCATATAACATTTTTGAATATGAAAAACTCTTTTAGCATATTACATTCAAGAGTACTTCCTGTAGGAACTATGAAGAAATGGAAAAATCCCTTTTCTTAAGAACACACAAGTGGTCCACAAAGGTAACATATATAGTATCTGCTAAACACTGAAACAAATGTAAGCACATAGCGCTCTCGATAGACAAATCATTCATCACTTTAAGCCATATCAAATGCCATTAACATAAATTTACATGTTCTGATATCAAGAAATAAGAGATGCGTTTAGAATTTTCCTCATTTCATCATTCATAATATTACTAACCTTAACATTTACATAATAGTCCCTCCAGACTCTTGGAGAAATCAGAACACCAGCCGACTCCAAAGCTTTGAATTTGATTTTCCCAATGCTCGGATCCTTCTGAATTAGATCCTGAATTGCATGATGAAATTAACAGATTCTTGTCATTAATTCATACACACGCTCATTAGGAAGTCAGTAGCCTATCTTCACGCGCGCACACACATCATAATATCTTTAGTTTTTCACACACACTAGTAGATGAAATGATTACCCTGGTTCGCAACCAATTGTGCAAGTCGGTTTTTGCATCATTATTACGACCTGAAACCAAAATCTTTGCCTCCTTTCGATACAATCCCAGGAATGCCAATATTCCATAAAGCCAATCAAGCAGAAACATCTTTCCCCTCGACTTCACCTCTTTCTTTAGGACTCCAACACAGCAAATCGACCAACAAATAAACAAACCCTCTTAGAAAATTCAACAGAAATCAGCTCTAAAAGGACTAAAACTCCAAACCACAGTCTGAAACCAAAAGCCCCAACTGCAAAGGGGTGACTCCCCCTAGGTTTTGAATCTTTACTATTTTTATGAGATATTTATATTTTCGCCTCCATTTTGCTTCTATATTTAATTTTCCGTCCAAGAATTCAATAAAGAACACTTTCTTCTGTTTCTTTTTTTAATTTAAAGTTTAAACGAAGTGGAAGGTGGGATGACCTGAAGTAGCCTGTTAATGCCTAGTTTGTACACGTGGAGGTCTGTAATTGGCTGAGCAAAATTTTTTGCATGAAATATTATATGAATATTAAAAGCATTACGTGATATCTTCCCGCGCAACAAAACCAAAATCCAAACATGTACTGTTACTGTCTGTAATTTTGCAATCAACCAATCAAATTATCTAAGTCTCCAATAAAATAGGAAGAAATCCATTTATCATTAAATTAAATAATAGGATTTGTTAGATTGTTTGAGTATAAAACAATTTTAAAATTTCTGTTTAGCTTTCTTCCTCTGTTACATGGGATGTATATAATTCAATAACAGAACTTGTTATTGTTTCCGACAGTAAAAAAAAAAAAGGAAAAAAAATTATATTTTTCTTTTTAAGTTTAAATTAATTTTATTAATATGTTATTGCAAGGAATATATAATATTAAATTTATTTTAACTTCTTTTCCAATTTTAATGTGGAAAATCAATGGTGACAGTATTCGTGGGCCCGTGGCATCGGCGGTCCTAAGGATGTGAGCTGTAGTCAATAATGTACGTCGAGTATATCAAAACTTATAATTAAATTTAAAAAGAAAATGTCTATATCAGAACTATACTTTTACAAATAATCATTTTCTTACCCAATTCCAAGCCAAAAGCGTCGAATCATAATTCATAACTCTTTGTTTTGTTTTTTTCCTGAAATCGCGTGGAATCATTACTATTTCATGATTATTAGGAGAAATTAATTATATTCTATGTAAGAACTAAGAAGAATGAGGAGATTCAAACAAACGAGGTAAATTCTTTAAATTCTCCCTTCTAACTATTGTGATCTCAATAATATTTATTATATTAGTGTTATTTTCTCCATCGAAGTTCAAATTTATGTTACTTTAGTTAAACAACTTGTATTTGAGTTAAGGTAGATGTGTAAATACTATTGATAGAAAGAATTTTACATTTTTAACATTGTGATATAAAAAAAATGTATTATGTTAGCGTCTAAGGAGAAGGTTTCCGTGGGCTTCAGGTAAAAGACTAAAATCTGATCCTACTCCCGAAGATCCAAATGAAAACAGTGATGTTGAAGAAGATCATTTTTTCAAAGCCAGCAGAAAACAAGCTGAGGAGCGTGTCGAGAGATCTGTTGTAAAGGTCCAGGTAATGTTTCGTTCCAAACGAGCACAAGAAGAATATAGAAGGATGAAAATGGAACATAATAGAGCAAAGGTAGATCGATACCATTTCCTATCATTTCCTTCTCATTCTTCATGGCTCTCTTTTTTCGAATGTTCTGAAATCATTAGTCTTTGTCCCGTGCAGCTGGAATACGAAGGACTCAGCCATCCTGATGTGGAAATGAGATAAAAGGAAAAGAAAAACCAAAAAGAAAGAAAAAACGACTGAAAAACAAGTTAACCGGAGGTTATGTTGCTGGCATGGTTGTGTACATTTTGTAAATTTCTGATGTTAGGCCCTTTGTTTTGAATCCTCTCATAGAACTAATAATGAAAATGAAATAGTAAGTAAAATGATCATTTTATGTGTAGACAATTCTCATTGATCCAGCCATTTTGCTACATATGATGTATGGTTGAACGTTGTTACATACATTGCCAAGAAAAACTGTCTTGGTTAACACTATAATCTTCTCCGGGTGATAAAAAGTAATATTGTTCAAGCTTGGTTCGAATTTAATAGGCTTTCGGATTAAATTATTATTATTATTTTTTTTAGTTTGTTTTTGGAGAGCTTGTTAACGGTTCGAGCTTGGTTTGAATTTTATTCGAGTAACAAAAAAATTTGAGTTTGCTTTGATTGGCACACAAACTAAATTCGAATGAGGTCGTAGTTTTGCACATGCTATAATCTATGATGTACAAACACTTTTAAAAATATTATTTTGTAGGGTTGTATCATGTCGGACACAGTGTTCGACACTCTTCACATAAAAACTTTAAAAAAAATTAGTGTCGCCATTCTATATCCATGCATTATAGGTTATAATAACTGATGAATAATGTGTTTGGCCTTACTCACCCCCAAAAGCTAGCTGTTGAGGGGAGGGTTGCCAAGCCATTATATATTGAGCTCCACATCTTTGATTATTCGATGTGGGATACTTGACACACCCCCGTCACGCCCAGGGCCGCGGAATGCGGGACAAACTGGAGCGTGAACATTGCAGGAATCGGAACATCTGTAAGCCGGGAATCGGAACATCCGGCGGGGTGGAGAGACAGACCTAGAATCAGACCTGCTCTGATACCATGATGAATAATGTGCTTGGCCTTACTCACCCCCAAAAGCTATCCCAATATATAATGGCTTGGCAACCCTCCCCTCAATAGCTAGCTTTTGGGGGTGAGTAAGGCCAAGCACATTATTCATCATGGTATCAGAGCAGGTCCGATTCTAGGCCTGTCTCTCCACCCTGCCGGATGTTCCGATTCCTGCAATGTTCACGCTCCAGTTTGTCCCGCATTCCGCGGCCCTGGGCGTGACGGGTGTGTGTCAAGTATCCCACATCGAATAATCAAAGATGTGGAGCTCAATATATAATGACTTGGCAACCCTCCCCTCAACAGCTAGCTTTTGGGGGTGAGTAAGGCCAAACACATTATTTATCAATAACCGTGATGTTAAAGTCAAATAATGACCTATAAGTGCTATAAGGGCAAAAAACAATGTATTCATAAAAAACAAGAAATCAAGACAGTGATCAATCCATATAGTCATGATTTTAAAATCAAATAATGGCAAGTTAAAAAGACAGTGATCAATCCATATAGTCGTGATTTTAAAATCAAATAATGGCCTACGATGACCTTAGGATAATAGTCCCTTAAAACCCTTAGATTAGTCTGATGATCACCCAAATCGAAAAGTTTGAATTTGATTTTTCCAATGCTCAGCTCCTCTGAAGTTGGGTACTGTGATCTTCCGAAAAAGAAACTTACCATTGAAACCTAGTTAATGTACTGAGATAGCCATCTGAAGCCTTTCCAGAATTCAGGTCCAACTCTGTTGCGATAGCTGTAAGTGTAAATTTCGATTGGACGAACTCCAGCAGCTAAGTCAATCTCACCCTTACCGGTGGTGGTGAGGCCAAAGTAATTTTCGACCACTTTGCACTCTGAAAATCCAATTTGTGGGTTTAATATGAGACTAAGATCAATGATTAAAAAAAAAAAAAAAAAAAAAATTCCAATCGAAATGATAAGAAAACTTTTTATCGATAATGTGCTAAATGAAATGATTAATCTTTCGAAGGAAATGGATATTCCGAATAAATAGGCTAAGGCATTTTGAAGTAAGGATCCGTACCTGATAGTAAATTGAAGTATCTCGACCTTTGTCCAAATATAAAAAAATGGTACATTCTTTAATAAGTCGTTTTCTAACAAACGGTGCAATTCATTCCTCGACCTAGCGATCTCTTCCTCCCCATCAACATGATCATCATCAACATCAATAAGATAGACCACAGCATCAATCTAGTAAAAGATCAGACAATGATTTAAAAATGCGTCACTTTAAGCCATATTGAATGCCATAAACATAAATTCACTAATCTCAATGGTTTCATAAACCTAGTAAAAGATCAGAAAATGATTTAAAAATGCGTCACTTTAAGCCATATTGAATGCTATAAACATAAATTTACTAACCTCAAAGGGTTCATAAACGAGCCTCCAGACTGTTGGACATATCAGAACACCAACCGACTCCAAAACTTTGAAGTTGATCTTCCCAATGCTCGGATCCTTCCGATTTAGATACTAAGTTACATGATGAAATTAACAAATTAGTCTATCTTTTCACACACACTTGCATCATAATCCAAAAACAGAGATTGAATAAGAAAACGAACAAATCCTTGATTTAAAAGTAAAACCAAGCATAAATTGTTGTAAATTAAAGAAACTATAGGTTTTGGAGAAGTTGTCTGTATTGATTTGCTATGAATCGTAATACATTGTACAGAGAAGAATGAATATAAACTATTCAGACAACATTTTACAAGGAAAGTCAACCATACAAGAATCCCTAAAAAACTGCGTAATCCGATTATTTCATTTCTCAACATTCCCCCTCAAGTCGAGTATCAGGTCTTCGATGCTCAACTTGCTCAAGACTTCACTGAACGACCTCCCATTTACGACTTTCGTCAATATATCTGCCAGTTGATCCTCTAATTGTACAAACGGGAGACCAATAACCCCTTCTTCCAGTTTTTCTTTGATAAAGTGTCTATCCACCTCTACGTGCTTCGTGCGGTCGTGTTGTACCGGGTTATCTGATATGTTGATCGCTGCTAATTTGTCACACTTTAGCTTACATGCCCCTACTACCGGGAAACCCATCTCTGTAAGTAGTTTCCTCAGCCACAAGACTTCTGTTACTCCCCAAGCAATACCTCGAAACTCTGCCTCCATGCTTGAGAGTGCCACCAGTTTCTGCTTTTTACTTTTCCAAGTCACCAACTTTCCCCCAACTAGTGTAAAGTACCCTGAGGTTGACCGCCAATCAAATGGGTTTCCGGCCCAGTCTGCATCTGTATAGGCCTCAATTTCCAAGTGTCTATGTTTCTGAAACATGACACCTCTTCCTGGGTACTATTTTAGATACCGACAGACCCTCAGTGTTGCATCCATATGTTCTCTCTGTGGATGATGCATGAATTGACTTAAAACTCCCACTGCATAGGCCATATCAGGTCGAGTATGGGAAAGGTAGATCAGTTTCCCCACTAATCGCTGATAATTGCCTTTATTAGCTTCCCCTGCCCCTTCTACTATCTGTAATCCGTGAATTGACAATCATCGGAGTGTCTGCTAGCTTACACTCCAGTAGTCCTGTTTCTACAAGTAGGTCAAGAACAAACTTCCGCTGTGAGATAAAAATACCTCACCTCGATCTTAGTACTTCAATTCCAATGAAGTATTTCAACTCCTCTAAATCCTTCATTTCGAATTCTCGAAGCAAGTTTTTCCGCAGCCGGGAGATTTCCTCTAAATCATCTCCAGTAGTGATCATGTCATCCACGTAAATTATGAGGCAAGTTGTCAAAGCATCCCTTCTCTTTAAGAAGAAAGTGTGATCTGAGTTACTTTGTTGGTAGCCATACTTCTTCAGGCAATTGTGAACCTGCCAAACCAGGCCCAAGGTGACTATTTCAGACTATACAAAGCCTTCCTCAATCTGCACATTTCCCCTTTACTGTATCCATCGGTGAACCCAGGTGGAGGTTCCATATAGACTTCTTCCTCCAAGTCACCATGTAGAAATGCATTCTTGACATCAAACTAGTGCAACGACCAGTCACGATTAGTAGCTACAGAGAACAAAACTCTGATCGTTTCAATCTTTGCCACTAGAGCAAAAGTTTAGGAGTAATCAATTCCATAAGTCTGCGTATATCCTTTTGCAATCAGCCTGGTCTTGTATCTTTCAATGCTCCCATTTGCTCGGTGTTTAACAGTAAACACCCACCTGCACCCGATAACTCTCTTTCTCGTGGGAAGGCTACGTATCTCCCAGGTTCTATTTTTCTCCAAGGCTTCCATTTCTGTTTCCATAGCATGAACCCGCTTCTCGTCTGTAAGGGCCTCCTTTACCTTACTTGGAACTCTGGCGGCATAGACCGAGGTGACAAAGACACGGGCCTATAGGGACAGATTTTCTCTAGCCAGGCCAGCTATCGGATATCTGTGTTTCCTGCCCTCATACTTTGGTTCATATCTTTTGGGTAGCACACCCCGCGTGCCGCCGCCGATTAGTCTTTGGTGGCAGCATATACCTATTTTCCTGTACTGTTTCCTCTTGTATCTCCCCCTGAACTTGGTTCTCACTATCCTCATTATTTTCTGCACTGTTAGCCTCATACTGTATTGAAAAAATAATGTGATCTACTGAATCATGACTGTTTACCTCAAGATTATCAATCTGAGTGATTGGGCTATGAGATTGCTTAGGGGGTCGTACTGTGTGGCTTGTTGACTCGGTGGTCCCGCCTACTAGCTCTGTTAGGACCGTGTCTGGCCAAGAGGGTGACAGTGATATCCAACCCAGTGGGTCCTGTTGCTTATTCCTCCCCCCCCCCCCCCTGACCCTTGGGCGGGGTAAAGAAATATTTTGTTTGTAGAAAATTACAATCCATCGTAGTACAAAGACGACGAGTGGAAGGATGGTAATATCTATACTTCTTCTGGTGAACCCCATACCCCACAAAACCACACTTAAGAGAGTATGGGTCAAGTTTAGTATGGTCAGATTTGGGAATATAGACAAAAATGGAGCATCCAAAAACCCGAGGTGGTAGGGTAAGGGTAGAGGGTATACTGACTTGACTGCTCAAAAGCTGGAGTAGAGTTTGGTGGTTCAAAGCTTTAGTGGGTAGACGGTTTACAAGGTAAATAGATGTGGCAACTGCTTCGGGCCACAGATGTTTAGGACAATGGGACTCAAGCATAAGGGCCTTAGACATCTCAAGGAGTTGACGGTCTTTTCCTTCTGCTACCCCATTCTGATGGGGTGTATTGGGACAGGAGGTCTGGTGTATCAACCCATATTCCCGAAAAAATAGTTTGAGGGTGGAGTTAATATACTCGCTGTCGTTGTCTGACCGAAGGACCTGGATGTGAGAATGATATTGTGTTTGAAGCATTTTAAAAAACTCCATAAATTTTAACGGTACCTCAAATTTATTTCGTTGAAAATAAACCCACATCATTCTAAAGCAATCATCAACAAATAAAACAAAATACTTGAAACCATGATCAACAGTATTCGGGGTTGTTCCCTACATATCAGATTGAATGAGTGAAAAAACATCTTTAGCTGTAGAGTTCGAAGAAGTAAAAGACTACTACGACTTTTAGAAATCATACAAGTCTCACAGGATAACGAATCATTTTGAGAAAAAAACCTGAGGAAACTGAAACTTAAGATACCCTAGAGACGGGTGCCCTAACCGGAGATGCCACAACCACTGTTAGTGGTTCACTGTCCCGTGAGCAAGCGCTGCAGTTCCTTGTTGAGGCACCTCTTCCACATAATACAACCCATCTCGCTCAGTACCACGCCCAATCACTCTCCTCGACTGAATATTCTATAAGAGGCAAAAAGAAGGGAATATTAGCACCATACCATTGGTTCTTTTGTGTCATGACTGATAGAGAGTAATTTGCAGGATAAACTCGGCACATATAAACAATTCTTTAATTTCAAGGTAGGAGATAATTCCACAGTCCCTGCACGACAAGTGAGACACCTCTATTTGCACTTTTAATCGCCGTTGTCTTGGCGACTATTTGGTCAATCAGATAGGATTGGTCGTAAGCCATGGTATTAGTGGTACCATAGTTAAAGAGCCACTGACTTTGTTTACTCTCTGTGGTGCTCGTCTGCAATGCTGAACCTGTTTGCTTACATGAACTTACAACTGGGTCTATTTGACACTTATGTAAAATTTGGGGGGGCACAATTATCATATGCATAAAAAATGAGGGTACAATTAGAATTCTCACATACATGGGGGGCTGAATTAAAGTAATTATAATTAAAAGGGTAGGATAGTAATTTTCTATTTCCTAACCCTATACCTAGAAGTACTTTCCCCTTCTCCTTGTTATCGGGCGCTGCTGTGCGAGATTCTTCACCGTCTGTTCTTTTTTCCGCCTCTAATACTACCAGCGGCTCATTGCTGGTTTGCCCTCTAGCCGTGCCACCGTAACCCATCTCGACTCCATCGCGTCGGCCACCCCACCATCTCAAAGCAATCTGTTTTCTTGTGACCATTCCGGCCACACTGTCAACACCTGATTGGCAGTTTCTCACCATGGCTGTTCCGACGGGACGGGGCCGTGCTTCGTGGCTGACCTGGGCTGGTCCTAGTCTTGCCGTCTGCATGTGTCTTCGGCCCTGTTCCTCTCTGTGGCTAAAATCGAGCAATAAAGCCTACTCCAACCCCTCACCCCGTCGATAATAAGTCCAAAATCTCTCGCCGCGTCGATTCTCTCCGGATGGTGCGTACACCTTGTCGGCCGTCGATAAGGAATTTTGCTTCAAGAGGTCCCGTCGTTCTGCGTCGTAGCGATCATCTACCTCAGTGAGAAATTGAAATAGGCGATTCTCGGACCTGAGGTGGTTGAACAAGGCGATGTTGTTCTCGCAAGACATCTAATTAGATGCCCAGATCTCGATCTCTCTCCAGATTCTCAGTAGATTGCTGTAGTATTGCTCAATCGTGTTTGTTCCCTGTTTCAAACTATTTGCCCTGATTGTGAGATCGTTGATTTGAAGCCCGTCTTCACTAGACTTGAAAGTGGCCTTCAATCCGTCCCACAGGGCTTTTGCCGAAGGATATTCGGCATAGTTTATGACGAGATCTGATTCCATGTTGTCAAGTATCCACGTACAGACGATTAAATCGATCTGTTCCCACCGATGATAATTGGGATGATCCGGCATCGGTGGTGCCAGAACTCTGGTGATATCGCTGAGTTTTCCCCGTCTGTCGATCGCCATCCTCATGTGTCGGGACCAAATAGACTAATTGAATTGATTTAATTTGACGCTTACATTAACTGTTTGTAGCACTTGAAATTGATTCGTATCTGTTTAGGGATGTAGGGTTCAGAATTTGGTTTCAATAATGCTTGCTAGTAGTGTGGCTAAGGGATCGGCGGGCTACTGTGATTCCTTGCCGGGACTAGATGTGTTGCTGCTGTCGGCCATGGCCTAGGGAGGTAAAGGTACATGATGAGCAAGGGTCTGATCTGATTAATGGATCGTCACCCGCTTTGATACCATGTTGTAAATCAAAGAAGCTATAGGTTTTGGGGAAGTTTTCTGTATATTGATTTACTATGAATCGTAATACACTGTAATGAGAAGCATGAATAAAAACTATATAAACAACATTCTACAAGAAAAGTGAACTATACAAGAATCCCGAAAATTACTGCATGATCCGATTCTTTCCTTTCTTAACATAAATTAGCTAAAATAATATCTTCAAAAATACACACACTTGTATCATAATCCAAAAACAGAGATTATATTAGGAAACGAACAAATCATTTATTTAAAAGTAACACCAAGCATAAATTAGCTAAAATAATATATGCAAAAACAAAACATTAGTCCAAAATCGTATTGAATATCATGTAACTGTAGAGATTTTTTTCAAAAATAATATTTTTTCACAAATACCTCACTAATACATTTGTTTAGTCTATCCCACTACCGACCCTAGTAGACTAATAGGAGATGAGAAGCGCAGGCTACTTTGGTACACTATGCAAAATTTCCAAAACATCACTCCAAAATCTTATTGAATGGATACCGCACCCACCATCTCCCATGGGAAATCCCAGTTCCCACTTACATCACAATCCAAAAACAGAGATTATATTAAAAAACGAACAAATCGTTGATTTAAAAGTAAAACCAAGCATAAATTAGCTAAAACAATATCTGCAAAAACACAATCCAAAAACAGATCCTTGATTTAAAAGTAAAAACCAAGCATAAATTAGCTAAAACAATATCTTCAAAAATACACACACTTGCATCATAATCCAAAAATAGAGATTAAATGAGAAAACGGACAAATCCCTGACTTAAAAGTGAAACCAAGCGTAAATTAGCTAAAACAATATCTTCAAAAATACGCACACTTGCTTCATAATCGAAAACCAGAGATTAAATTGGGAAACGAACAAATGCAAGCATAAATTAGCTAAAAAATTATCTTAAAAAACAGACATAACTAGGAAGACCGTTCTTCGCACACACATTGACACTAGTAGAAGAAATAATTACCCTGTTTCTCAACCAAGCGTGCATGTAACAGCCCGCTCGCCCTACAAATAAGGTACGCCACGTTTCAACCTCCTTGGGTGTTTAATTATGTAATTTTTTGCTTTGCGTGACCCTATTTTGAACTCTTTAAGAGTTTAGTGGCTTGTTTGCAATTTTCTCTTTTAGGGGTTTTCCGGTCACTTCTCGTTCGGTCGAGATTTTGATCTCTTTGACCCCTTCAATGCGTCCGGGGCGGCGAAACGAGTCCGTAGACTCTAAGTTTGCCCAATTCGGATGTCGTTAGCTCGTTCGTTTGATCGTTTTTGCGTACGAGGACCCGAGATATATACTCGGATTTCCTCGTTTTGCGTGCCAAAATCAGATCAGCCTTCCTGCATCGTCTTCTCCCGCGATCGACACTATTCACACACAGTGAAGGTGTGATTTCACACACATGCCCGTTCTCCCTCGTTTCTCGACGGAATTCGACGAACCATTAGTCGAAATTCATCAGCTCGACGAGCCCGTCACAACCGTACCAAGATCGTGGCCAATTGATGACTCACGGCGGCCTGAAAGTGGCGGGTGGCGCCACCACTTTGTCGCCGGCGATCCGGCGACTTTCGCCGGCCAACCACCACCTTACCCTACGTTTTTTACCCTTCCCGTTCCATTTCCGACCTCAGATCGAGCAACCGAGGGCTGTAGATGGCGGAATCGGCGGTGGCACGGCGGAAGTCCTTCGGCGGCAGCGGCGTAGGGCCCTTTTCCGGCCGGTTTTGGTGGTGGAGCCTTTACAAAAGTTACTTAGAACGACGGAAACTAGCGGATGGCGTTGGCCTCGACTAGAGAACCGGTCGGCGGCGGCGAACCGGTGGCGAACCGGGGCTGGACCGGTGGTCCGGTTTTCCGATGATTTTTCCGGGGTTTGGCTATGGGGTTTTCGTAGGGCTCGTTATGGGCTTTCCAACGGTATGTCCGGATTTTATTTTCGTTTAGCGGTTTGTGTTTAATTTCAGTTTTCGTACTAGGATTTTAGTTCGGTTTTTCGTCAACGAAATCCGGTGTGCTTGGTATTTTCTGAAATTGGTTGAGGGCTTTTGTCAAGCAGGCCGAGGTGTACGTTTCTGTCCTTCCGGTGAATTTTCCGACCACCGGAGGTGGTGGTCCGGCGGCTGTGCGTGGCGGTCCGGCGGGTTCCGTTGACGGCGTTCCGACGCCCTTCGGACAGCAAGTTCCTCTCGTCGTGGTGAGTCCAACGCCACTTTCCGTTCGTCAATCGGATGTCCAGTTGATTTGTTGTGAATTTATTTGTGTATTGTGATTATTTGAAATTAATTGTTTTAATTGCTAATTGCTTGATTTGTCGATCGAATTGTATTCCAATATATACGAAATCATGTATTAAATGAATTATGAAATGTATTGATACTTTGATTTGCAATTTGAATTCCGATATGTCGAATTTAAGCTATTTGTCTAAACTTGAAGGGGGTGTATGTGTAATTTCCCTAAACCTATAAATTGTATGACTTCAATTAATTAATATTTGTTGATTGAATTGAAACTTATTATATGATATAAGAATTTGTTATGCAATTTATGATTTTTCAATAATTGAATAGTTATATGGCTTAGTTGGAATCTGGTATGTGCTAGATGAATTGATATGAAATAATATGACTTGAGTGAGCTATATAATGTTTTCTTTTGCATGTAATTGACATGAATTTGAATCCTGCTTATGTGATTGCATCCCTTAAGTGCTTGAGCATTGTCGTGCGTCTATGTGGTTCATTCATGTGTCTAAGTCTTGTTCCGGTGTTCAGTTTATCCAGGTACACCCAGGGTGGTGTTTTGTCGGCCGTGTTGATTCCGGGGTGGATCAAACGTCTTGTCTTCGGCCTCTTCGGTGTAAGGTGAGGTTAGGATATAGTTATTCCTTAATAAAATGTGCTCGGTTTTAATGCATGTGATTTAATAAAGCCTTATATGTATGTAAATAGGTGTGGGATACGTATTTGTTTGATACGTCAAAGATTTGCAAGTATGTTAAGCAACATACAAGCCTATGTATGCTTGTTTTGGTTTGATTTGCTATGTTTTGCCACGTGAAGCTATGCTTCTAACCGTATACTTCTCATGAGCCAAGTTTGGCAAGGACCGAGTTTGATTGAAACGGAAAGTGGTATGTATATATGTATAAGTTCGGTCTGTCTGTCTCTGTTGTAGCGAGTTATGATATGATTTGCATGTTGGGACCTGGAGCTATGGGTAAGGAACCCTCGGGACGGTATAGGGCCGTCGAGGTTCGGCCTGTGCATAGTCTCCATCCGGAGTATCCCGCGCGACCTCGGGAGCTAGGGAATTCCGATGCCTTCGGTGTACCAGCCAGGGAGGACATGTCGGGGTTAGCTACCCCGCGTGGGTTTGTTATATGGATGGTTTGGGCGTATACACCCTTCCATCACCGGAGTTGAGGATGATATGTTATGATATGTATGTAAGTTTTCTGCTTTGTTTCTGATATGATATGTTCTGAGGAGTTTAGGAGTGTCTGAGCTCGTACCCGCCGAGTTCTCTATTATGTATTGGTTCGGTTAAAGTTCGTGAAACAGGGATAGATTCTAAATTAAGCTAAAAGTTGAGCGTTTTATAAGTTACAGTGTTTTGATTAAAGTTGTTCAATTATCCTATATGTATATATCACGGGAAAATGCTTTGGTATGAAAAACCTGTCCCTGAGTTCATGAACATTATGACTTTTGTATCTGCTTTGCTCTCCTATATATATAGTGTGCGTGTGTTAACCCCTCACACAGTCGAGTTAAGACTGACCCCTCCCCTCTTTTGTTTAGTTTGCAGGTTTTGCTTGGGGTTCGTGCTAGGCGGAGTATGTCAGTCAGTTGGAGTCTGTTTTCGAGTCTTTGCTTTGTTTTAGGTTGTCTTACATCTGCATTTCAGTACTTATGATTTTTGTATAAATTATGTATATGTTGAATTTGAATTATGATACGGATTGATATGAATATTTCGGGACAGGTTAGGACAGGTTTGCTCTGTTTAGCTGAACCCGCTGGATTTATGATTATTGTTTGATTCGGGATTAGGTATTTATGCTAGTTGAACCCGTCAACTGCTTTTGAATGTTTGATTTTTGCATGGCTTACTTTCCTGCTTCCGCATGCTTGTAGCTTGGTTTTGTTTGTTCAGGGTCTAAGTTCCGCCTAACTTAGGTGTGAGTTTGTCAGTCTCCCGTTCGCCACTGTTTGGCCCATGTACGGATCCTCCATTTCGTACATGGATCGGACTTTGGTGCGGGGGATGTGGTGACCCACCGTGCGGGTGCTACAGTGCAAGGTAGTTTTTCCATCATTATGAAGACCCCAAATCATAATACCTGCCTCATTCACCTCATCCATTCGACTCAATCCCATCCATGCCATCATTCCATGAAACCATGACAACAATGCAAATATTCCACTAACCCAGTACATTAGAACATTTTTTGTATGAAAATGGATGCATAAGTGAAGAACCAAACGTGAGAGACTTGTGGGAAAAGAAAGAAGAATTGAGAGGCTAGAGAGAGAATCAGGAGTCGGGAAATTTGTATTTCATCAGACTGAGACCTCAACGTTCATGTCGTACAAAAATATAGCTCGGATCCTTCTGATTTAGATACTGAGTTACATGATGAAATTAACAAATTAGCCTATCTTTTCACACACACACTTGCATACTAATCCAAAAACAGAGGTTGAATAAGGAAACAAACAAATCCTTGCTTTGAAAGTAAAACCAAGTGTAAATTAGCTAAAACAATATCTTAAAAAACACACACCCTTGTTAAAAAATTTTACCTCTGTTTTTATTTTTAATTTTCAATATGAAAGTTGTTTGATGCTAGGCTATTCATTTCTTACTATCCCAATACACAATAACTGCACCAAAAATAGAACTAATGCTGAAATTTTAAATATCTCAAAAGTAATATTATCTTTTGAAACTTGAATAAATATTTTTCTGTAAATACCTCACTAATACATTTGTTTAGTATATCCCACTACTGGCCTAGTTGACTAGTAGGAGAAGAGAAGCGCAGACTACTCTAGTATACTACTTTGCAAAATCTCCAAAACATCAGTCCAAAATCTTATTGAATATCGTGTAACTGTAGAGATTTTTTTTCAAAAATAATATTTTTCTGCAAATACCTCACTAATACATTTGTTTAGTCTATCCCATTAACGGTCCTAGTAGACTAGTAGGAGAAGAGAAGCGCAGGCTACTCTGGTACTCTATGCAAAATCTCCAAAACATCACTCCAAAATCTTACTGAATAGGTGCCGCACCCACCATCTCCTATGGGAAATCTCAGTTCTCACTTGCATCATAATCCAAAAACAGAGATTATATTAGGAAACGAACTAATCGTTGATTTAAAAGTAAAACCAAGCATAAATTAGCTAAAATAATATCTTCAAAAACACAATCCAAAAACAGAGATTAAATTAGGAAACGAACAAATCCTTGATTTAAAAGTAAAACCAAGCATAAATTAGCTAAAGCAGTATCTTCAAAAACACACACATCGTAATTCAAAAACAGAGAAAGTGAAACCAAGGGTAAATTAGCTAAAACAACATCTTCAAAAACACACACACTTGCTTCATAGTCGAAAAACAGAGACTAAAATAGGAAACGAACAAATCCAAGCATAAATTAGCTAAAAAATTATCTGCAAAAACACACACAGCTAGGAAGACCGTTCTTCGCACATACACCGGCACTAGTAGAAGAAATAATTACCTTGTTTCTCAACCAAGCGTGCAAGGTAGTTTTTTCATCATTATGAAGACCCCAAATCATAATAACTGTCTCCTTCACCTCCTCCGTTTAACTCAATCCCATCTATGCCATCATTCCATGAAACCATGACAACAATGCAAATATTCCACTAACCCAGTACATCAGAACATTTTTTGTATGAAAATGGATGCATAAGTGAAAAACAAAACGTGAGAGACTTGTGGGAAAAGAAAGAAGAATAGAGAGGCTAGAGAGAGAATCAGGAGTCGGGAAATTTTTATTTCATCAGATTGAGACCTCAACGTTCATGTCGTACAACAAATATAACTCGGATCTTTCCGATTTAGATACTGAGTTGCATGATGAAATTAACAAATTAGCCTATATTTTCACACACACACTTGCATCATAATCCAAAAACAATGATGGAATAAGGAAATGAACAAATCCTTCATTTGAAAGTAAAACCGAGAGTAAATTAGTTAAAACAATATCTTCAAAAACACACACTTGCATTATAATCTAAAAACAGAGATTATATTAGGAAAAGAACAAATCGTTCATTTAAAAGTAAAACCAAACATAAATTAGCTAAAACAATATCTGCCAAAACACAATCCAAAAACAAAGATTAAAATTGGAAACGAAAAAATCCTTGATTTAAAAGTAAATTAAAGCATAAATTAGCTAAAGTAATATCTTCAAAAATAGACACACATCTTAATTCAAAAACAGAGATTAAATAAGGAAATAGACAAATCCTTGATTTAAAAGTGAAAGCAAGCCTAAATGAGCTAAAACAATATCTTCAAAAACACACAGACTTGCTTCATAATTGAAAAAACAGAGATTAAATTAGGAAACGAACAAATCCAAGCATAAATTAGCTAAAAAATTATCTGCAAAAACACACACAGCTAGGAAGACCGTTCTTCGCACACACCCCGACACTAGTAGAAGAATAATTACCCTGTTTCTCAACCAAGCGTGCAAGGTAGTTGTTCCATCATTATGAGGACCCCAAATCATAATAACTGCCTCCTTCACCTCCTCCGTTTGACTCAATCTCATCCATGCCATCATTCCATGAAACCATGACAACAATGCAAATATTCCACTAACCCAGTACAGTAGAACATTTTTCGTATGAAAATGGATGGATAAGTGAAGAACAAAATGTGAGAGACTTGTGGGAAAAGAAAGAAGAATAGAGCGGCTAGAGAGAGAATCAGGAGTCGGGAAATTTGTATTTCATCAGACTGAGACCTCAACGTGCATGCCATACAACAAATATAGCTCGGATCCTTCCGATTTAGATACTGAGTTGCATGATGAAATTAACAAATTAGTCTATCTTTTCACACACACACTTGCATCATAATCCAAAAACAGAGATTGAATAAGGAAACGAACAAATCTTTGATTTAAAAGTCAAGCGTAAATTAGCTAAAAAAATATTTTCAAAAACACAGACACTTGCATTATAATCCAAAAACAGAGATTATATTAGGAAATGAACAAATCGTTGATTTAAAAGTAAAACCAAGCATAAATTAGCTAAAACAATATCTGCAAAAGCACAATAAAAAAAACAGAGATTAAATTAGGAAACGAATAAATCTTTGATTTAAAAGTAAAACTAAGCATAAATTAACTAAAACAATATCTTCAAAAACACACATACATCATAATAAAAAAACAGAGATTAAATAAGGAAACAGACAAATACTTGATTTAAGAGTGAAACCAAGCATAAATTAGCTTAAACAATATCTTCAAAAACACACACACTTGCTTCATAATCAAAAAATAGAAATTAAATTAGGAAATGAACAAATCCAAGCATAAATTAGTTAAAAAATTATCTGCAAAAACACACACAGCTAGGAAAACCGTTCTTCGCACACACACTGACACTAGTAGAAGAAATAATTGAAAGTTCAGGTATAATCTTTTTATTTAGACAATAATATCTTTATTAAAATATTAATATTCTTTAATTAACCTTTTTATATCTATATATAAGTCTACGGTTTATATGATCGTTATCTTTTTTTTTTCCTTTTCCTTCGGATAATCTTAAATTTTTAATTAAAAGTTTGATAAAAAATCTGTAATTGCGAAGTCTTTTTTTGTTATAAATTTATTTTTCTCTTTTCTTAATTCTTATGATCATTCCATGTTATTATTATTTTTTTCATTATCTATTTTTTCACATACATTTTATTTATTATACATACTTATCTCACATAATCTTAAACTATTATTTATATTAATATATTATTTAGATTATATTAAACTGCTCAAAATAATTTAAAAAATTTAGAGATAAATTAAAAATTTAATAAAAATTAAAAATGATTTTCAACTTTTCTCTACAAACATTCCATCAATTATTTTTCTACTTCACTAGAGTTATCAAAACTTCACTGTTCCAAATAATCATTTCTTATCCAATCCCAAGACCAAACGCGTGGAATCATTACTATTTCATGATTATTTGGAGAAATTATATTCTATGTAAAAAGAATGAGGAGATTCAAACAAACGAGATAAATTCTTTAAATTCTCCCTCCTAACAATTGTGATTTCAATATTATTTTTATAGGGATATTATGAACAGCCCCTGAGGTATGACGAAAATACAGATTCCCCCTGAAGTTTGAAAAATTACAAACATCCCCCTCAACCGTTAATAACGACATTAAATTTTGATGATATCAGCAAAATTATTTTTAAAAATTCCAATCCTTAGGGGGTAAATTGTAATAATACTGAAAATATGATGATATATTTGTAATATTAGTTGAATTTGTATTTTTTATTTCAAAATTTTATAATTTAGTATAATATTTATATTGATGGAGTCTGAATCAGGATGTGTCAAACTCTGATCACCTTCTATTTGATATTGTGGGGAAACCGGAAAACACTCGCCGGAAGAGAGGTGGATTCTACCTGCTAGGACAAACACCAAGAACAAACAGTCAGAAGACCAAGCTGGGGGGACTGGGAGTGATGCCCAGTTTGGCTCTCCAACGCTCAAGTCAGTTAAGGAACTGAAAGAGAAGATAAGTATTTGCAGCGTCCAAGTATGGAAGCTTGACTACAATGAAGGAGATGAACTCGTATATTTATAGTTGAGGGTCGGGGACCCTTTGGTCATTTGCACCGTGTGATCCTGACCGATGTTGCCCTAACACGTGGCGTTGCGAGAGAAACCTAGGAGGAATCTTCTGCAAAAACTGGTGCCAATGTAGTGCGGGCAGCAGTGGCAGGTACGGGGGTGAGTGGGTGGTGTCAGAGAGCCGTTTTGGGGAGGTTGGTCACGAGGGCTAAGAGCACGCTCGTGTCAACCGAGCGCCTTGGAGGCCAGTGAATCCACTAGGTGATGAAGGCCAAGGCTCATGCAATGAGGGGGAGTGGAAGTTTCCTTGAGGGAGAGTAGCGCCCGAAGAGAGCTTCCTTGATAGATTGGAGCTTAGCCTGGTATTACGGAGTACGCTCGTTAGAGAGTGACAATGTTGATCACACGTGTGCGTAGCAGAGATGGCACATGTCTTTGAGGAACTTTGACGCTCGAGGGGTTTGGGCGCTCGTGTATAACTGCCTTAATCACAAGAGAACATGTGTTACTATCTCGAGTTGCCACGTGTCCAAATGTGGGACGAGCGTATTTTGACCCTATCATATATTTTATCTACAAGTATAAATTGAAATAGATACTTTATGCATATTTATTTCATACCTTATGTTTATATTTTAGTTTATGTATATTTTGCATAAGTTTATTTAAATTTTAAACTGACTTGTTTGAGAATAATAAATTTTTTCTTTAGAATCAAAAATTATAACAAATACACCAATATCAATCATTGCATTAGTAAATTCACATAAATATTCATCAGAGTTATTTAAACAAATATTTGAAGTGTTGGTGATCCCTAATGTATCTACCTTACATATAAAGAATAACATCCTAATATATACATGCATGCCCAATATAAAAATAATAAAAATTAGCATTCATAGACTCTAAATATGAAATTCGTACGTCATAAAAATATTAAAAGTATCATTAAGTAGTATATTTTGAAAAAAAAAATTAGATAGTTTCAAAACTAAGTACTTACATCAAACCCCTCAAAAATTTCAATACTTGCATCAACTCCATTGTCCTTTGATTTTTCTTATATATACCCCCTTGAATTTCAGCATATGAAGGGTAAAATTACACATTCTGTTAAATTTAACGTTGGAAATAACGGCCTAGAAGGAAAATCGTAATTTCTCAAACTTTAGGAAGTATATGTAATTTTACCATACCTCAGGGACTGCTCGTAATTATCCCTTTATTATATTAGTGTTACTTTCTTCTTAGAAGCCCAGATTTATGTTACTTCAGTTAAATAACTTGTATTTGAGTTAAGGTAGATGTGTAAATACTATTAATACGAAGAATTTTACATTTTAATAGTGTGATATGAAAAAATGTAATTTTTGTTCATTGTTCTGTGTTTGATCTAGCCTTTTTTCTATGAATTATGATGTATGGTTCAACGTTAGCACATACTATAATAGTGGTGATCTTAAAATCAAATAATGACCTATAAGTATTATAAGGGCAAAAGCAATTTATTTATAAAAACAAAAGGGTAAAAACGTCGTGAAGTTTTCGAAATATATGTAGCATACATATTACATTCTCTTAATGATGAGAATTTTCAATATATAATGTAAATTCTTTTAACAAAGGGGGGTTTTTGTAATTTTTCATAATTGAAGTGAAGTTTGTGCAATCAAACAAAACTTTAGTCTTTAAGTATGCCCGATGTAATTTTTCTCAATGGCATCAAATTCAAGTGACAACTTTCCATAAACTTTTAACATCATTATAACTTAATCCAATTTGATTCTATAGCACGTAACCAGCATTGATCGTCTTAAGAGTCTCCATACATAATCTTTCAACTTTACCAGCTACGAATGTCTTCCACCAAAGATAATTAACAGCAAAACTAGTTTATAATCTTTCAACTTTACCAGCTACGAATGTCTTCCACCAAAGAAAATTAACAGCAAAACTAGTTTGAAATCTATTTAATGTATTGAGACACCCATTTGAAGCCGTCACCGTATCCCATTTTCCGGACAATGCTGCACATAAAAACCTCAATCGGTCGAATATTTGCATCAGCTAAGTTACCCTTACCCTTACCGGTGGTGAGCCCCTCGAGGCCCAAGTAGTATCTGAGTTCATCCTCTGAAGCAGCATACGGAATATCTATCTTGTTCCCAAGTATAAGAAATGGTACGTTTGTTAATGAATCGTCTGATAAAAGGGCATCCAGTTCCTTCTTCGATTCAGCAAACCGTTCTTTGTCATAAGCATCAACGAGGTACACCACAGCATCAACCTATGTATATAAAAGATCAGATAGAGCTATAATTATCAATTTTCAAATCAAGATTTTAAAATCAAACAAAGAAACTGGCACTAGAGGTACCTCTCCCTCTCTCCACACACACACACACAAACATACAAAATAGAATTCACTGGTAGACATCAAGTGACTATAATTTAGTGGTTCGATTTTGTGCTAGCTTAAACAAACTCCGTCAGTTTTAGTCCCTTAAATGAAGTAGATCACAAGGATCCCTATTCTTAAGAACTCACAAAGGCATATAAAATCTGGAAATCGAAGTAATATGAAATCCCTTTTCTACTTTGAATGTAATCAAAGTAGATAATATCAAGAGTTCCTTTTAGGAAGGATGAAGAAATGGAAAATTCCCTTTTCTTAATGACACAATGAGAAATCAAAGTAGGTAAGTAACATAGCAGCCAGAAAAGACTGAAACAAAGGTAAGCACATAGCGCGCACCAAAAAACATCACTTCAAGTCATATTGAATGCCATTAACATAAATCTACACGTTCTGATACCAAGAAACAAGAGATGCATAGAATTTTCATCGTTTCATAATTCACAAGTATTATTAACCTTAGCATAATAGTCCTTCCAGACTCTTCGAGCAATCTGATGACCACCCAAATCAAAAGCTTTGAATTTGATTTTCCCAATGCTCAGCTCCTCCGACGTGGGATACTGAGTTGGTTGATGCTGCGCCAGCCTCTGCACAGTCCAAATTCCAACTCTCATATCAGTCATCAGCACAACATTATAAGCAGAAAACAAGGAAAAGACTAAGAATCCCCAAAACAGAGTAAGCTGTGCATGATGGGATTAACGTATTCTTGCAATTCAAGTAAAACTAAGCATATGAAACAATATTTCACACACACTCATTAACAAGATAATAGCCTATCCACACACACACACAAACCATAATCCAGAAACAGAGAACTTACATAGGAAACAAACAACAAAATCTTAGATATAGAAGTAAAACCAAGCATAAATTATCTAAAACAATATCTTCAAACACAATTAGGATGATGATAGCAATATCTTCACACACACTAGTAGAAGAAATAATGACCTCATCTTTCAACATATGAAGCAGAGTGGTTTTTCCAGCATTATCAAGACCCAAAAACAAAATCTTTGCCTCCTTCTGGTACAATCCCAAGGATGCCAATATTCCATAAAACCAATCAAACAGAAACATACTTCACCCCTTTCTTCAACAACGCCAAAATCGACCAAGAAAAAAGAACTCCACCAAGAAAATTCAACAAAATCAGCTCTAAAAGGACTAAAAGTCCAAACCGCACTGCGAAAACACAAAACAATAAAGAACACTTTTTTCTGTTTCGGCATTATATACAAGACATGAACCCAGTACACGTGGAGCTCTGTGATTGGCTGCGCAGCGTCATCGAAGCACAGCAGGGAATTATCCGCTGCAGCCGCTCCCACATAGATGACGTGGTTCTATGTTTCTTATTGGTGGAAATACACAAAAAATGTCAACATAATTGACTGATTATTTTCTTCGATGATGACAATATTTGTCCCCACGCCTTACACGTGCGCCAATTTTTCTATTTATTCATTAGGAGCTTTTACTTTGATTCTCTTTTCATGTCTTTGCATTATAAAGAAAAATATTCTTCTATTTGTCTTCTAGTTTTATTCCTATGTTAAATTTTGTGTGTAATTCTTTTTATGATAAAGATAATTCCAATATCAATTTTGGTTTATAAAATTTTCATATTAAAATTGAAAGTTCAAATTTCTTAAGAATTTTGCTCTCAAGGTCTCCCACTATCAGATTATATAATTAATTTAGTTCGAACTCAGACAATTAATTTTGTAATTCTTTTAAAGAACTATACAACAGAGAACATATAATCATGATATTAACATCCCCTTCTTTGAAATAAAAACAATTTCCTAACCAAGGTGTGAGCATCAAAATTAGAAGTAATCTCCCTTTATTTACAAATGTTATAATTAGGTCTAATTAGCCCATTATTTAAAAGATTTTAATACATTCTTTTTTTTTTTTTTTTCTCTCCATCCTATTATAAGTTCAAATTAGATCCAATTATTAAAATATAAAACTCTTCTTACCTCTAGTTAAATTAATTTTGAAGTAGACAAATGTTAGAATTAGATCTAATTAGCTCATTATTCGAAGATCTCATAAGTTATAATTTTTCATGTCTTCATATAATAGGATTATCGTTATTTATGGTACACCAATATTTTTAAAAATATCGTTTTGTCATATCATATTCAATACTCATATCCAACACTTTTCACCTAGAAATTAAAAAAGAATTCATATTCCGTATCCATGTTGTCGTAAACTTATAATTATTGCCTACGTTCGTGGTAGGGCTGTCAACGGATCGGATTCGGGCCGAATCAAGGGATTCCGGATCCGAACGGATTCATTTATTTTGAATCCATGCATAATCGGATCGGATTATATCCGATTAAAGATCCGACCCGATTAGTAATAAAATTTATTTTTTTTATTTAAAAATTTTAATATAAAGAATAAATATAATTACATAATATTAATATATAATAATTATTTAATGGATTATTTGATGAATTTATTTATACTTATTTAAAATAAGTTAATTTAAACTTATTAATAAAGGAAAATATATACTTTTAGATTAAATTTCAAATTTTATTGTTGTTTAAAGTGATAATTATGTTAAAATTATAATTTTAGTTATTTTACTTAATATTATGTACTAGTAAATAATTTATTTTAATTAAATATTATATATATAATTGGATTCGGATTCATTAATTCCATATTCGCTTTATTTATTTCAGATAACGAATATTTATAATCGGATATGATCCATCGGACATTTTTATCGGACGAATATGCTAAAATTCGGATCAGATTCAGATCGAATTCGGATTAAAATCCGATCCATTGACAGCCCTAGTTCGCGGTTCGTGCACCATAAATCATAACAGTCCTTCTATACATCCCTTGGGAGGCCCATAATTGGACCCAAGTTTCCATTCACTCAAGCCCAAACGGCCCATATACCTAGGGATATCTCCGTCATTCAACAGACCACAATCTAGGGTTTCCAATAAACTAACACAAATCCCACAAAATCTCCTCCTTCAACGCCCACAACCCCATCGGCAGGTAAAACGGTCCCCAAATCTGAATCTGCATGTGCACGAATTTCTCCTTCTTTAGCTGAATCTCTTCTCTTTACCTTGTTGCAGAAGTGAGAAGACAAGAAAGAAATGGCGAAGTCGAAGAATCACACCGCCCACAACCAGTCCTACAAGGCGCACAGGAACGGCATCAAGAAGCCCAAGCGCCACCGCAACACCTCCACCAAAGGGGTAATTAAGCTTTACGAGTCCTGTTTTCGTCTTTCTGGGTTTGCTCCAGACATTGATTTTGGATCTTTGTGTAATTTTGCTTTGTTATTTGCGTTAGATGGATCCCAAGTTCTTGAGGAATCAGAGGTATGCCAGGAAGCACAACAAGCCCGATCAGACCGGCGCCGAAGTCAGCGCTGAAGATTAGACTTGGTAGTACTTATTTGCACTGAATCCAATTCTTTGAAATTGGATTTTTGCTCAATTCGTTTGGGGGAGAAACGATTTTGGGGATTAGGGTTTGATGTGGTGTTTTAGGGTTTGGAGTTTTATTGTAATACGTGGATCTTAGCGTCTTTTAACTGACTTTTTCAGCTGAATATCTATCAATGCTTACTCTTGGTATATTATATATGTTTTATATGGTTTTCTTGGTTGGGATATTATTGGAATCCAATTAGGGTTGCTTTCCTCATCAGAATTTGTGTCCAAGAATGGATTAGATTGATTTGGTGTAGGTTTTTGTTGACTTCTTTGATTATGCAATGTTAAGAATTGGAAGACTGCAAATGCAAATACCAACGTTGTAGATACATGTGCTTTTGGCACAACTTTGTACATGGTAAAAACTCCCCATTAAATATCGTTTGCGGTATCATAGTCAAGTACTTCCATGGATTAATCTCTCAAGCCGTTTGTTCAATAATGCCTGGACCAGCTGACCCTAGTAAGCTTCATATTCTTACAGTGATGGGTTTCTTGTCACTCAATGGTAAATGGAGGGATGATTGCTTGTCTATCTAATAATTCTCGGGTGAAAAATCAAGCCCTACGCAGAAATCGGCTCGCTAACTGGCTTTGCTGTCTGGATATTTAACTGCAGCATAAAGAAATTCCAAGAAATGAACAATTGTTAGCTGAGATGTATGCATTTTCAGAAATATGCAAGGAAGTTACGGTGTTTTATGTGAGTTTTGAAGTTGTGAGTAGTCATGGTGGTTGATATGTTGAGAGATTACCTTAGCTGCTTTATAAAGCTCGTCGAGAACTTCAGACAGGGTTGGATGTGCATGAACGGCGAACTTTATGTCCTGGGAACGAGTGATATTGTGAGTAATGTAATGCTGATGGCAGTGACGATGAAAGGAGATGTTAAATTGAATGGTGGCAAGTAACTGCATACCTGCACTCGTGTGCCTAATGCCATGGCATTAGATGCTTCGTGTATGAGGTCTGCAGCGTGCAAACCGAAAATGTGGACTCCAAGAATTTCACCGTTGTCTGGTCTGTATATCAACTGCAAGAAGTTATTCATCAGAGTGAGAGATTTTAAATTTCTCTAATCAGTGTATGTCATATAACATATTTAGGGGAGACAAATGGAACAAAGGGGAGGACTTGTTACTAGAAAATAGACGAGGATTAGAAGCACAAGTTGAACATTTTGCCAAAGAAAAACGGAAGTAATATGGAGAATTAATATCTACATGATATAGAAGTGTTCTAGTAATCAGTTAATTCTTCACTTAACAGTGTTCGTGAAGGAGTCACGAGAAGAAATTGAAGGTTTGTCAGTCGTTTCCTTTCCATTTTCACGCGGGACCACTATTTTAGATACTACTAATCGAATGCATGTTATTCTACACTACTATAAGCAATTTTTTGTGTATTCTATAATTGAAGAGAGAAGAGAAAGATATAGAACCTTTGCAAGTCCTTCCCCTTCATTTTCTGCCAGGGCCTTGGTGTTGGCCTTGAAACTCGTTTTGGCAATGCTTATGTCAAAACCCTCTTTTGCGCCTCTTTCTCTTGCTTGTGGCTGGAAAGCAAAACAAAAGGCCATTGCATAAAGAATCAGAGTGAAACATCACATATTAAGTATGACAATCCATTGTGTATCAATATAGCAGCTGAATACGTGGCCATGACATACTAGCATAGAGTACTGTCCTGTGTGTAAGTATGCAAGTAATGCCAATAACTATTGCATGAAGTTACCAGTAGTAGGCTGTTCTTATGGTCATGCTCAAAATATATCTTGCCCCTAGTTGATTTTACATAAATTTACCTCAGTCAATCCAACCATACTGATTTCAGGATGAGTGAAACACGCAGCCGGAATACTCAAATGGTTAAGCACATGATCTCTTCCACTAAGTTGTTCAACAACTGTACAAAGACAACGAAAAAAAGGAAAAGAAATAATAAGACAAGACAGATTAAACTAATTGAATTAAGCTAGAGTTCTCACACAGCTATAATAGGAAATTGACCCACCAGAAATTCCTTGAGCACTTGCGGCGTGGGCCAGCATCAGTTTGCCATTTGCATCACCAATACAGTGTAAGTGTGGGACCTAATGATCGAGGTACCTTGTCAAAAAATTAGTAATTGTCACAAAAAATTGCAGTAGGAGGCTTAGCCAACAAACCAGATTTCCAGCTGAATCAATCACTCTCATGCGCTCATCAACAGGGACAAAACCACGTTGTGTCTCTACATTAATCTGCAAGCAAAGTGAAAACATGTTGGTTTCATATATGAATTCGTAAGAGTGTAATCTCATGTGCAAATTCAGAAGAGTGAAATGCTTAATGAGCCCCTTGACAAAGCCAGAGAATTGTTTGGTCAAATACCTTACATGTGTGATAATCACAATGCGCAACTATGACAAAATCATAATACCTTCTCTTGCTTTTATTAATAAATGACCTCATATAGAGCTTAAGCTGTTAGACAGGATTCAAATTTACTGGTTAGCATGGGTTTGTTAAGTTACTTACATTCTCCAGGCCTAGACCTTTTGTAAATGGAGCCCTTCCAGTTGCAATTAATGCGGCATCAACCTACAGTAAAAACAAAATCTTAGATTGCTCTAAACCACAAAAGCGAAGGAAACGGAATAACCATGACGAATTACACTCTGTGTTTAGTGCATAAGTAAAATTCAGTGGCTACAAAAGATGCATGAGGAGAATGATGAATGAAATTCAGATAACAATCTGCGTCTCCAAGGCTAAGAAATCAGTAAAAGGCTCTCGACTGTTGAGAGCTAATCAATTTAACAGTTCTCTTAATTTATTAACAACATTCAAATATATCCTTAATTAATATCTACATGCACAGGTGATAATGCAATATTACGAAGTAAGATGCTCTAGGTACGCTCAGACTTAAGAATATTCCTATATGAAAGTAACATAAATTGAACGAAATGCAGAATGACCTACTCAAGGAGCTTGATATGTTTTCCAAACTAAATATACCTGCCTCTTGGTTTTGAGTTTTGAGTTGTTCGATCAGTTACATGACAATGTGACAACACCAAGACCTATTTACTTTCTCTAATCATTGTTGGGGATGGGGTGGACACTCAGGGGCTGGGAATGTGCATTTGTTTTTATTGAAGAAAGCTAGGAAGAACATTTATTACCTCCAATATATCCTTAGGTTCTTTTGTCTTGGCATCAATAAGCTCAATAGTCACCGGTTTTCCATCTTTTGCAGGAGTTACCTTCCAAAAGTATTAAAAATCAACAATGTTCACCGAAAGGTTTGTATATGCAACATGAACAGTGATTTAATACCTTAGCTGCAAATACTCCAGTGTGATAATCAATTTTCCGTGGATTTATCAGAACTCTTTGAGCTAATTTGCCTATCTCGGGATCAAATCCAGGCATTAATTGATCTAGTGCTTCAATGAATGTGACCTATACAATATTTATGGCTAATTAGTTGCTTCTGGGAGATTTACTGGATGATATATTGACAGTAATGCTGAAACAGAGGTAATTCAGCATTGAGGTGAACTTGTTTGTAAGAGGAATAACCAGCAACGCTTTAACCAATGATGTCTCACTCATTAAATTATGGAAAGAAAGCAGTAGCAGAATTTGTAAGTAGGCTCACTATAACCAGTTGAAATACCTTGTGGTTTGATATTAAACAGATCAGTATTTAATATTTTATTATTCAAAGCAAATATATTGCAAAATGTCTAATTTAACTTTCAATCAACCGAAACTTAGCAAATGAAAGAATATTTTGTGGTTGTCGGGTAAAATTCTTCACGAGAAATACATAGCAAATATGCAGCTAAGAAACTAAGCAAAGGAGGTAGGAGTGTTCCAACAGAACAGTGAGATGGAGGTTCTAGGGCGTTCTCGATCTCTCTCTTTCATTTTGACATTATGAATAATTCCATCAAGAAAAGACAAAATTAAAGTTAAAAAAACTACATTTTTTTTTGTTCCTTTATTTTTATTTTATCTTATCTATTATTATTGTTGTTATTTTAAACTAACTGTCGAAGAAGTTGGTTTCAGAGGGTTGAAGATCAGATAGAGCTTGCTAGAATTACCTCACTGCCAAGAGCAGTATACACGTCACTAAATTCAAGCCCTATATAACCACTTCCAACTATGGCAACCCAATCTGGAACAAATTCCAATTTAAGAGCATGATCACTGGTAATTACAGTCTTCCCTGCCGGTTCGAGACAAAAAAAGATACGTCAGCATATGCAAAGAACCCAATTCTAACCGCTTTAACTGAAGGGACTATATTTTAAATGGTGAATCTGTATAAAGCATGTTTAGATATCCAGAAAGCCCCAGACCTCTTCCATTTTCTGAAGCCAGCTATGGAGTCTCACATGCCACAAATAAGTTCGTTTTGAAGTGAAAATGCAATATAAAATTCCTCTTACAATGCCAACCGCAAAGTTCATAAGCAAGAGAGAGAGAGAGAGTTGTACCATCAACTTCAATTCCTCTGGGAACGAAAGGAACTGAACCCGTGGCAATAATTATGTTTTTTGCTGTAACCACGTTATCAGAGAAACCAGCCTTTCCATATTTGACCTTCTGCGGACCCTGAAATAGTTTTTGATACTGCTATAAGACAGGAATGCACAAAACTCTACCAAACAAATAGTATGAACTAAATTATGGAATCCTTGTTAAATTAGAATCTATAAGAGTTCTCTGTATTTAAACTTTTTCCATGACATACCACTATGGTGCCAAATCCTGTCAAAATGTCTACCCCTAGTGCCTTCAATGAATTAGTCAGATTACCACGGATTTTTGAAGCAAGATTATTAGCATGGTCAGCCACTGCTTGTCGATCATACCCAGAAGCTGCAACCTATCATTGGCAGTAGAAAGCAAATATGGTTAGTATGCTAACAATATTTTAGTGTAGAAAGTGATGTTTAGAAATCTTGCCATTAAAAATCAGGTTCAAACTTCAAAGTGAAGCATGCAATTCAAACTACAGATGAAAGAGGCATTAAAACTTAAAAGTGATGACATCATAGTATAATAATCTAAAGCATTGATAGTCAGCTCCACACTGGCAATCAATTAGAAAAAGGTTAATGATTTTATTGAGGTCGAGTAAGCTGCAAACCTGCAAACCCAAAGCTTTAAGGTGGTGCTCATCCTGAAGTTCACGCATCCTACCACTTACTGCAAGTAGGGCTTTAGAAGGTACACATCCCCTATTCACACAAGTTCCACCCATAACGTCACCTTCAATAATAGCTGTCTTAAGACCCTGGACATGATCATACAATTATTCAGCTTTGAACTACAGCAGCTAATAAATTCACCAATGTGATTTATTAATTTAATGGTAAAAAGCCTTCATTACATGATAGATTCTTTTTTAAAAAAAGTAAGAAATCTACCATACTCTTAATTTTTTATGATCCTACCATAAAGAGGATCTAATAAATTATACTCTTCTGACCCTTACACTTATTAAGGTCTATCTCATTGAAATTCATCATGAATCAAAAGTTGATTGAAGGCTTAATCATAAAGGCTGCAGTTAGTTATTTAAATCAACTGAACAGTTGAAATCTAAAACAATTTACACTGCATAGAGCCGTAAGTAAAGGGGTAAAGATGATAACTCCAAAACATACAACAAAGTGATAAAATGTTTTCTATTACTAATAGCTATTTCTTATCAAAACGATTAGATAAATGTTTTTTACAGAAAAAAAAAAAAGGGAAATTGAACTCAAGCTCATATATCAACAGTTTCCACAAACACCAGACAAAGGCCCGTAAAGGTTAGATAAATTTCTGATGTAACTTGGTAATTCCAGACGAACTAAACCCAAGGAATAAGATACTTCATTAGGAGACCAAGTAATCACACATGCACCTATGCAACTAGCTTTAGGTGCAAAGCGCCATGTTTCAGAACTTATCACGAATATATCTAAGAAGTTCAAACTTGACCCTGAAAACACAAGTTTCAGCCGGACAAGCAATCATAAGAACTTATAACGTCTCAAGTGACTATGAAGCTGAAATTCCAGTATAATGCTAACAAAAGAGTCCAGCTTTATTACAACCCAAAAATAAATCTCAAAACTCACTTAATTCATCGCGATTTTCACACGATACCTCAACATAAAATAAAAGCATATACTGACTTAATTGGTATACTGGAACTCTGAGACACAGCTTAAGTTTCACATAATTGCATTTATCCTAAAGCTCAAACTCACACCATCAACTCAACCACTCATCAAAAAACTACCAAATCAGCCAAATCAAACCGCCTTACCTTCTCAACGGCATGCAGCGCAGCTCCATGACCACCGACACCAGCTCCAATAATGACGAGATCATAATCGAAAGACGTCGGCGGACTGCTACCATTGTCGGTGGAAGCCAAAACCACCACCTGCCTCTGCGAACTCAACTTTCTCGAGACAATTCTGATCCTACGACATTCACTATCCCCGAATCGAGACATCGCGCGAAATCCTAACGCCTCTCGCCGGAGGCCGCAGAATCGGAGATTCACATTTGAGCGGAGATTGGCATAATGCGGGGAACTGGATGGAGATAGAGACGAAACTGAAGCTTGCATTTTCGTCGAGCTTCAGAATTGATGGTTAGTCTGTGTTGTGTGTGAGAGAGAGGGAAGGGGAAGTGTGTGTGAGAGAGAGAGAGAGAGTTTTGTGCAGAAGACATTCAAATAGGACTGTTGGAGATGGTGATATCCATAGAAGAACCGCGGATAAACCTCCCAACGCTGACGTGGCTACTAATGACACTTGGTATCTTACCACTCGACTGATTCCGCTAAATCAGTATAATAGTGAAATTTTGAGGTGATTTTCTAATTTTAGAGTTTTTTTTTTTCAGATATTGTATGTTTTGTGTACTTTTTTTTTTATTTCAATTTTTGTGTAATCCTCTTTTTGAAAAAACGGATTCTGAATCCGCTTTTTCAAAAAGAGGATTCAATACAAAATTTTTATGAGTGTGTTACAGTGAATCCGCTTTTTTAAAAAGAGGATTACACAAAAGTTGACATACAAAAAAAAAGTACACCAAAAGTACAATATTAAAAAAAAAAGACCCCAATTTTAGAAATTCTCCAAATTTTGAGATAAATCTAGCGGAAACCAGTTTAACCAATTATACGAATAAGTATAGTTATTTGATTAGTCATCAATTACGGATATATATAAAACGTATTGACTCTTGTTATATTTATTTAATCGAATTAAATTCGAATTATAATTATCTTATCATGACTCATGAGGAATTCAGTCAAACCAATATATAATAAAAATGTGAGTGTTTTTAACTTTTATCGTGTAATTTATAAAATTTTTAAAATAATAGTCAATTAATTAGCAAGTGTTGTTAGGAATAGTGTCCTAAAAGCCGATTGTATATCCGCTTTGTGTTTTTCCTTATTGTAATCACAGACAATCTTTGAATAAAATAACGAATTGAGGCAACACTTCTTTATATGCTCTTGTTTGGTATGCGTTCGCTGTGCATGTATGAGAACTCCCCTAATCCTGATGACTTTAGGACTCTACCATTTAGGTGAAATGGTTCATGAAACGAGCCCTATATCACATAAGTCATGATTAGTAAAATACTCCAAGCCGATGAGTCCTACAGACAGTGGGAGTGTCAACCTGACTCCTCTAAGGCTTGCTTGTGGGATCACGCCCTTAAGAAGGACCACCTTGTTTCATGGAGGTGCAAAGTGTATAGTTGATACATGCGTGATACATGAGGGTGCTTACTTTAATAAGTAAGTTCACTGAGGTGCCCCGTGTGAGAACATTCCTAAATGGGAAAGGAAGTTTCTATTTCAGGAAATGGAAACTTCCAGATTAGGAAATATCTCACGAGTCATTGATGTGATTAATTGATCCTTAGACTTGAGGTTCCTTGTCACTTTATGAGTTAACTCTATAGTCTTAGGTATAAGCTTTAAAGGGTGTCGCCTTAGACAACTGATTCAAGGCTTATGCTGGGGCTGCACAAGTGATTCATGAAAGTGAATGAGAATCAAGAAAGGACCTACACTTGCATTTGCAAGGTGATCTCTTAATGTGTAAGTCATTCATATGCCATATGGAGTCCTTGGCCAAGGCAGTAGATCAAGACATCAAGAAAAGGGTTTCTTGGATTGAGATCAAATGGATATGAAATGCACTTAACTTTAAGACCGGATTATTAGGGTTCTGATTATTCCCTTACCCTAGATCTTGGTTGAGAGATAGTAAGTAGGAGGATTGTATCTCGCATGAATCAATGACTTAAAGGTTATGTCGAATCCGAACATTCCAATTCAGCTAGGGGTTAAACACCTGTTGCTAGACTATGGTCGTTTAATCTGTGGACTGATTAATTAATTAGTGAATTAATTAATTAGGGTCACTGCTAATTGAATTGAGAACCTAGAGGGTCACACACAACAACTTGGTTACATGAGTTGAGGCTTTAAAATGATTAAACGAGTTAATCGGGCCAAGATGGTTCCACACGTGTGAAATCACACGTGTGGCTGAGTGACACGTGTCACTGTGACACGTGTCACACACGTGTGAATATATATATATTATATATATATGTATTAAATAATTAAATGTGTTAATTATTTAATAGACTTTGGTTTAATTTTGAATTAAAAAGAAAGTCTTATTTTGGAGAAAATAATCTAGTTAATTAATTACGAATTAATTAATTAGATAAAAATAAGTTATTTATTTTATAATAAATAAAGTATAAAATTATCCAAAAATAGTTTGGATATTTTTAGCTCTCTTAAAAGTTGACTTGAATTAGAATTCAAAGTCAAAGTTGGAAAATACTTGATGATCAAGTAATAGGAGAGAGAGGAACCAAATCCTTGTCCAACAAGGAATAGGTTCGGCCGTCCCTCTCCCTTTCCTATATATAGGGGAGCTCATGCTCCCCTTTAGAGCTAGTTGGCAATTCTTTTGGTTCATGTGTTGAACACCTTCCTTTCTCCAAAATCAAATAAACCCTAGGTTAAGCCTAAACACTAACTAGAGAACTAGCATCCTTACTAGTTAGATTGTGATCAAGTTGGTGGACTTTCTCTAGAGATTTCAAGTTAGAAGTTTGAAGATTCGAGCTTTACCAAGGAGAGGGGATCAAGCCGCGAGAAGAGCGTTCTTGGGTGGCTTGAAACGCTTCAAGAAAGAACAAAAGAAAAGTAAGTTTTCTATCTCTACGAATTTGGTTACACGATTGCGAGTCCAAGGTCCTTTTGTTGGGAAAATTTTTTAAATTCCGCTGCTTTCTGATTCGTGTTTTCCAACAAGTGTAATCAACTTATCATTTTTTGGAGGAGGGTTATATTCTATCTATTAGATTCGAGTCGGACGACAAGTAAAACTTTTCTCATAAGACTTTTTTAATAAGTAACTTTCGAACTCCTAATCTCTTAAAGAATCAAGTAAAGTTTATCTCTTGTAATTTAACCCGTCACCACTGGGCCAAGTCCCATGGTTAATATATTGATTACCCATATAAACAACTCAATTGATTCGGATAGACAAATTTACTATAAGTTGCAAGGTTTAAATCTCATGGTTTGTAGTGTAGCCAAATATGAGATTTGAGGGTGGCTTATAGATTGTAGGAGTCGCACCTCTTCCTCAGCACACAATAACTTCGTTCGGTCCGAGTGTGGGGAATCCTTAAGATTGTAGATTCAACATTTTGCTACAACAATTTATAAAATTTTATGTAAGCGGGTCAATAGGAATTGGTCCAAGTGATTTATCAGGACGATTCGAATCTCATTTAAGGATGCATTTAAAAAAAAAAATATATATAAGGGGGTAAAAATAATAATTAATAGCTATGTTTTAAAACCCGGACCGGACCGGCCGGTCGGACCGGTTCGACCGGTGACCGGTCGGCCTTCCGGTCCGGGTGACCCCTTAAAACCACTCCCCTCACGAACCAGTCTGACCCGGGGCGAACCGGTCAAAAACCGGTTAAAGACCCGGACCGGACTGGACCGGTTTTCGGACCAGTTGGGCCGGATTTTTCTTTTCTTTTTTTTTTTTTCCTCCAAAATTGCAAAATTTTATTGTGGGGCTGGGGGAATTGAACCCAAGACCCCTGATATAGAAGGAGGAAAGCGCCACCAACTTGCCAACTTCACTTTGTTGTTATATTTTATCAGCAAATAGTTTATAAGCTTACTAAACATCTAAATTATAATTAAAAATTGAGTTCTAAGAAAATATAATTATAATATATGCTATATATTATAATTATATTTTCTTAGCAATTAATTTTCAATTATAATCTATAATATATATTTATAAAAACATAAAAGTATGTGTAATATTATTTTTTCTACAATAAAAAGTATGTTATTTGTTAAATTAATCTTTATTTCTATTGTTTAGATTTATAATTTGAAATTTTATTATAGCATATGTTATTAAAAAATCAATGAGTAGTTAAAATTTATTTATATATCCATTTTTTTCATATTATTTAACTAATTTAATTATTTTTAATTAATATTTATAATATTATATAAATATATATAATTATTATATAATTATGACGTCACACCGGTCCGACCGGTCGAACCAGTAAAACCAATAACCAGTAAGGGTTCCGGTTCAACCTCCGGTCCGGGTTTTAAAACATAGATTAATAGTATTTGAAGGGTGTATTTATGAAAAACCAAAAAGGGGGAAAAAAAAGCGCGTGAATTGAACACAAAAGCAGACAGACAGCAAGATAAAATGGCGGGGCGGCAGAATCGTGATTTCAACCACTCAGGAAGGGCAATACCGTCATTTGGTGAGTGCTCCTACTGTGTTGTCAAAGGTCGGGGCAAAATTAAAAAGATTTGCACAGAAAATTAGAAGAAAAAGAAAAGTAGCGAGAGAGAGAGAGAGGAGGGAGGAGAGAGAAAGAGAGAGAGAGAGAGAGAGCGAGCGAGGGGAAAAGCTCATTCACTCACTCCGACATCAATGGCGGTTAGGGTTTCCCAATTGATCCGAATAGAGTAACCCGACCCGTGTAAATCCCCAATTTCGTCCTTCTGCGTCGAAAAGTTTAATCTCTTTGTCTCTTTTTCTAAACCCTAATTTCGCAGTCCAAGGTTTGGGTGATTTCAGTTCAGCTTATTCTGTGCCCGTGGTTCGAGCAGTGAATTTCGTGACAAGGCTAAGCTCTTTGGTTTTTCCATGGGGTCGCAGGATAAATCACCGAATTCCAACAATTCCATGCAGGTCAGTGAAGAAAAAACACAACAATAACGAAATAGAAACTCAGGTGTATCTTGGGCCTTGGCCATATGATTGAATTAAGCTCCTGCAACTTTTTCATTTACAGTTTATGGGTTAGAGGGTTCTTCCGGCAACCAGTTTGGTTCTTTATGTGTTTTAGCTTTTAACTCTAGTATTTAGTCGTATTTGGGATTTAGTGCGGTAATCAGGTTACATTGGAACTTGCCAAATAATTTTAGTTGTAGGAATCATTCAGAGCGTAAAGATTACAATTTCCTGAATAGTATCTTCTTCGTGCTTTGGAAGTTTATTTATTGGAAGTCTTCATATGGAAAGGCTGTATGAATCATCAAAAGAAGTATATGCTTGTATCCATTAGGTTCAGGTGGTATCTTTGCAGAATTCCGTAATTTATGTCACAGATGTCTACATGTTGGTGAATTGTCAAAGGAAGTATGTTTACTCCAGTTGATATAAGTGAAGCCATTACCTCTATATGAGAATTTATCAGAATTAAGGCCCTTTGACCAGGAATTAGAATATGAGCTCTTGTATTGTCATGTTAATCCCCTGAAGTACATGCTCATACTTTTATTTACTCCATGCACATCATTTTATTACCCAAACGTGTTTGTGCGTCATTCTTATTCACTTGTCCACTCTGCTGGAGTCACAACATTCTGTATCCATGGTGAAATTGAATCTTGATGTATAATGCAATTGCTACTTTTTGTTTGACTTTGTTTTGTACATTAAATCAACAGTAGGAGTTTTAATTAAACAAAAGTATTGTGCATATTGTTGACTAGCATTGGCCACTGTCATTTTGAAATTTGTTTGTGACATGCTTCCCCCAACCCCTCAACACACACACACAGACTCCACTGCCACACGAAGCCAAAAACAAAAAGAAAATAGATGCAAACAATATAAGTTTGTAGTTTGTCAGGAGGGAGAGGTTCCTCCTCAAATTATGGAAGGAGTAATATAAAGTAAATACTCAATATGGTACTGTGATCTCTAGACACTTTTTATTCAGAAGTTGAGCATGGCCACGAGTGATTTGATATGTTTAAGTCGATATCTGTCATTGACTTGAGGTAGAATCTCTCTCTCTCTCTCATTTTCTTAACTAATGGCTGCACCTATGTTAGATATTAGGTTTTTTGGTGGAACGTAATATTTGTTGAGTGCATACTTATCAGTTTTGTTAACATAAGCATCAGTAATTACGCTTTGGAAAGGGATTTTAAAACTATAGTTGGTATATCATGAAAATGTTATTTTTCAATGTTTTCTCTTCCTCGTCCTACATCCTTTCCCTCCAGTAGCCCGGTGGTTTTAATAAATTTGGTTATTCACTTTCCTTGGTTTGATGCCCTTCATACATGCATAAAATACTGAATGTTTTAATATATGTTGTTTCACACATCATTTTAATAGTGAGAGTGGCCTTTTAAGCTGTCATGTATCTTGGTCATGTTTTCAGCGTGTTAAAGTATACCGTCTGAATGAGGATGGGAAATGGGATGATCAAGGAACTGGCCATGTCACTGTTGATTATTTGGAGGTTTGTACTCCGCGCCATCTTTTCTCCAGTAGACTTCAATTGTTAACATGATAGTCAAATATTAGTTTGCCATATGCTGCTTGTCACAGAGATCAGAAGATCTGGGATTGTTTGTTATTGATGAGCAGGACAATGAAACACTATTGTTACATCGCATAAGCTCCGACGATATCTATCGTAAGCAAGAAGGTATTCTTTCATGATTGCGGTCTCTTTCATAAAGTTTTGCCATTTCCATTTATGTTGCTTATATTTAATTTTACAACTTCAGATACAATTATCTCATGGAGGGATCCTGAGTTTTCAACTGAATTGGCCCTTAGCTTCCAAGAGACGACCGGTTGCTCTTACATATGGCTAGTATCAAAGATAGTGTGTTTTAGTAAATTTTAATAGTGTTCTCTTCTGTACTATTTTGCTGGATGCTCAAAGTAAAGACTTTCGCTCCATTTTTGCTACATGCAGGGACCATATATGTAGTCTGCAAAGAAATATGCAGTTCAGCTCATTAGCCAGTAAGTTTTTAGGGGATTTCGTCTGTAACTGTAATTTATCGACATGCCTTGTTACTACCTCTGCGTTCATAATTCTGATGTGTTATTCAATTCTTTTCGTATGTTGTTTGTTTTTGGATAAGTATGTTTCTTAGTTGAGAAGAAAATGAGATTTTGTTTGCTGGGCTGGTGGCACACGAAACATTGAAGCTTGTTGTTTCACTTTCTCATAACTTTGTGAGAATTGGACTTGCATTTGTTTGTTCCAATTTTGGTCTCAATTAAGATGTCAAGTGGTTCTATAGATGTGTCATGATTTGATTTTCTTGAATTAAGATGGACAGACTTATCGACACATAAAGGAGTATCAATAGAGCTCAATAATTTTTCTTTTAATATTTTACACAACGGACAAGACCTTCTCTAGTGGTTCTATAATTTTTGTTTTACGCAGATATTTTACATAATGGGGATTCTGTTTGGAGTTATGCTTGCTGTCATAAATAGAAGAAATCTAGTGCTCTGTCTTGAAGCTAACTGATCTTTCCATCTTTTCAAATCCTCCAGATGAGACATTCCACAATGTCAATAGTGAGTTGAGGGAGTTGCCGCCGGTTGAGCTGTCTACTCTCCCTTTGATACTTAAGGTGCCAGTTGATTAGCACCAACATTTCCTCCATATCATGACATACGAGTTGCTTTAGATTCTTTGTATATATGTTATTCATGGGATGATGTTCTCTTTCATTTTACTTCTGAGTGTTTGGCTGTTTCTTCCGTCTTTCATGGCTTCCCCTTCAATCCTATACGTATATAGATGATGAACATATTTGTAATTGTTCATGGTTTTGCAGATTGTTGAAAGTGGCATCGCGGATCAGTTGCGTGTGACTGAACTCATAGTGCATGATGTAAGCACTCTCAGTAAATACTAGTGATTAGTTGGTTTATATAGGAGCATGATCCATCAAAGTGCATCATTGTTGAAGCTTGTTGGCATTTGTCTAATGCTGGCCTGTTCTCTTGAGCACTAGCTGTGTTCTTCTTGTTCACTGCCAGTTATTGTTTGATTATATTGGAAACGCTTGCTTTATGTGTGATATATTTCGATTTGGGATTGAGCTTTCTACATGTTATTCTCTATAAAATAAGGCAGATAAATGCTAGCTCATGCATGGCCTGGATATTTTTTGTTTTAGTAAATTTTGTAAATGAATCTTAAGCTATTGATACCCATCCTATTCATGTTTTCTGTCTCAGTTATTTTCTTATTGCACCTTTGTAAAAATTGGTTGCATATTACCTTATAGCAGGATGTTTCTTTTACATTCTTCATTTTATGAATTGGTTGCGTTAGCATTGGTTATTTGACTTCTTTTACTTCTGTTACTGGGTCAAGTCGTTGGGAGAGTGCTAATTTAAGTGAAGCTTATTGATAATGCAGCAAGATTTTTTCCGGAGACTAATGGAACTGTTTAGAATATGTGAAGATTTGGAAAATATTGATGGTCTTCACATGATTTTCAAAATTGTTAGGGGAATCAGTGAGTATACTTGCCCTTCTACTTCGTTATTTTTTTTATGCTTGAGCTTTATCATTGATCTAAACATGCTTTACGTATCTTCTTGCAGTTCTGCTCAACAGTCCTCAAATTTTTGACAAGATATTTGGGGATGAGTTGATTATGGATATAATGGGATGCCTAGAGTGTAAGATTCTCTCTCTCTTTTCCCTCAGACCCTCCCCCAGCTCTCTAACTATTTTGTTCAACTATCTAGCCATGAAATTTTGAGATGAAACCTTCCTCCATGCTTTCATACATGAAGAACATACATTTTGTTTGTCTAAAGTTTAGTAGATACCCAGCTGCAAGGCTATGAGCCAATAGCCATAAGTTCTGATGGAATCACTTAATGATTCAGAAAATGCTCAAATGTTATAGGGCTTTATTAGTTGCAATATCTGTATCCCACAGTAGCTACCTCGCTCATCTCTGACTGACAACTGCATTTATGGTGGTGCTTCAATTTTCATTTGCAGATGATCCAGAGGTGCCTCACACAAATCATCGCAGTTTTTTAAAAGAGCATGTGGTTTTTAAGGAGGTAAAAACCTCCTCAATCTCTTCAGGATCCACCCTGCTTCTGCCACATTGTGAATGGGGCTACTTTAAAACTTGAGTCCGGAAGATTTTGCTGTTGAGTGGTTCTAGTATTCAATGGATAGTGATTTTATTTACATTTTTTATGTGGTGTGTTTCAGGCAATACCCATCAAAGATCCGGTAGTCCTTTCAAAGATACATCAAACGTACAGAGTTGGTTATCTCAAGGTATCAGTTTTTTATTCTTGTGGCAAATCCTTTTTCCTATTCTGCATATTCACCAATACGGGGAAAAAAAAAGAATAATAATCATCTTCATGCTTTCATGCTTATACCAGGATGTCATTTTGCCCAGAGCGTTGGATGAGGCCGTAATTGCAAATTTTAATACTATTATCCATTCGAACAATGCAGTTGTAAGATCCATTTCCAGTTGGTTCAGAACTACTTTTCTTAGTTAGTTTTATAGCTGATTTCAGTTTATCTACTGCAGGTTGTTTCCTTGCTGAAAGATGATAATACCTTTATCAAGGAGTTGTTTGCTAGGCTGAAATCTCCTACCACTTCTGTAGAATCAAAGAAAACTTTGGTAATTGAAATGTATATAGACTAACACAAGGTTATTTATTTAGAGATTAACACTATCTGTCCAATTACATCAGGTACACTTCTTGCACGAGTTCTGTACTGTAAGTAAGAGCTTGCAGATGGTTCACCAGCACCGGTTGTTTAGGTGTGTTAACATTTGTTTTTTGTTTTCCTTGCTTTACATGGCAGGGATTATCTTTAGTGTTTCATGTTCTTCTAGTTGATCTTGTCATGCATGTTTAGAATCTGTCTCATCTGTTGATTATGAATGTAGGGATCTTGTCAGTGAAGGCATTTTTGACATCATAGCTGATGTTTTGCAGAGTGAAGACAATAAGCTTGTTTTGACTGGGTAATGAAATAAATTGTTATAACGAACATGCAATATTGTCCTACCATGCCGGAGCATCTAAGTTTATTGTTTCTTTGGTTGTCTTCCACTTGTATCTGATCACTTCCCTTGATAATTTCTTGTATGCAGGACAGATATCCTCATTCTTTTCCAGACTCTGGATGCTAATATTTTGCGGTCTTATGTATCTAGGCAGGAAGGTGTTCTTTTAGGACTTCTGGTGAGCAATTTTAGACATATCTCCTTGATTTTTTGGTGTCCTTTTCATGCATATAGTGGCAGGGGTAATTGTCGTAAATATTAAATGGTGGTCGGTTGCTCCCTATATGATGTATGGGTTAGATTTATATTGTTACTAGAGAATGCTGGGGAGCAAGTGATCTTATAAGTGATCTTAACTCTCAGGATTTGATATGCTATAGTTGGCCTCTGGGATTCTAGCTTCGTTTCAGGGGGAATAATTAGTAGTGTTTGTAAGGGGAGCTGTAATCCGTCTGTGTGCACATGTCTCATTTAATTGTAATAGTGACGGAACCAAGATAAGCTAAATGGGGGTACACGTGTATCATAACATGGGAAATGCAGGGAATCATAAGACAGGTACGAGTAGATTAAACAAGTAAATCACAGTCATGGATGAACCTTTTCAGCACTATACATCATACCAATAAAAAATTTCTGTAAAGCTGATTCAGTCTTGATTGGTTTTCTGTGGGACTTCTATTTCCTGCATACCATCATTGTTGTGTTCACCTTTGGTTGTTCCTGTACCACACAAGTGGGCTGGTGCAGTTTTGGGAAGTTGCAGTTCCAGAAAATTGTCAAGAGTAGTTTCTTAGTCGATTTGTTAATTAAGTTTAATGTTGATTTGCAGGTAAAAAATATGCTTACAGATTATGGAGATGATATGCACTGCCAATTTCTTGAAATTCTGCGGAGTCTTTTGGAGTCATTAACACCAGGACCACAGGTGCATTACTTTTACTATGGTTGTCTTTCTTTCATGTCAGATTAGTCTTGTTACCTTCCTTAAGTGTGTAATTGATGAAGTAGGATATATGGCTGCCCGCCGGTAAGAATGTTGTCTCATAACTCAGCATGCCAGGTCTGAGACGTGAATGCTGTTTAGTGGCATAACCTCTCGTATAATTGTGTAAAAGTGCATTTTAGACCATATCCATTCTTCTTTTATGTTTTTAAGTTTATTTTGACCTATCAACATAACATAGAAATTCTCTTTGTTCTCTCTCTCTCTCTCTCTTTTTCTCTGCTCACAACACTGGCTTGCTGTGGTTATTTGTGCTACCATTGCTTCTAAGTTTATGCAATCTTTCTCATGTGCTTGATCAGTTCCATTTTATTGCAGAGAGAAAATATAGTAGAAATGTTCTATGAGAAGAACTTGGGTCAATTAATTGATGCAATAACATCGTCATGCCCGCCGACTAGTGATGACCAGGACAGCAAATCTGTGAGCTCAGATGGAGGATCCAGGAGTCGAAGTAGTGTGAAGCCCGAAATATTGTTAAATATTTGTGATTTGCTATGCTTCTGTGTTGTGCAGCACCCTTATAGGATAAAGTAAGTCCTTTGCTTGTGAGTTGTGACTAATTTTCTTGGTATAATTGCATTCAGAATTCAATTTTGACTCATCTTCCAATTATTTCCTGCAGATGCAATTTTATTCTCAACAATGTAATTGATAAGGTTCTTCTTCTGACAAGAAGGAGAGAAAAGTATCTTGTAGTTGCTGCTATTAGATTTGTGAGGTCACTTATTTCTCGCAGTGTAAGTTGATCCTGTTGCTTTCTGAACTCCAAGGGATAACGTCAACATGGCTTCATTTTGCATCTTAGTTGATTTGAAAATGAGTGTGGTGAATTTAATTTCATTCTATTCTTTGAAATTGTTTATTTATAATTAGGATATACTCTAGCCGTTGGTTGTTTTTTACTTATTGTGATCAAGTCTGTATCATATTCTTGGTGTTCCCACTTGCTTGCTGCATTTTGAGATTATGTATATAATGGTCCTGTAGTAAATGATTGCGAGTTAGTTGTGTTTTCTTGCACTCAAAGTTAAACCAATTTTACTGGAAGTAAACGAATCCCTCCGAACACATTATTAATGAACGTTGTTTCAGTTTGTTTCCTCATATATCTGGTACATGGATCCATCGAAAGAACCATAATGTTAGGGGAAAAAAGGTGCTGTTTGCTGTTGTGAAGTATTTTAGTTGCTGTTAATACTAACCTCGATTTTCTTGACAACATTTCCGAAATCCTTCTGTGTGGAAGCTACATATACAGGCCAGAGATAACCTTATTTTCATGCTCTTCTGATATTTTATGAATCATGGTCAATAAATTTATTGCAGGATGAGCATCTGATGAATCATTTTGTGAAGAACAACCTTCTCAAACCAATTGTAGACGCATTTGTTGCTAATGGAGAACGTTACAACCTTCTGAATTCAGCTGTTCTTGACCTCTTCGAGTATATCCGAAAGGTGCTCAATCCTTCCATGTTTCCCTTTGTCATCCATGTATTGCCTATAGGTGCATTCATCTGTTCCTCTTATCTAAAACATGTTTATGTAGGAAAACTTGAAAGTGTTGCTTCGCTATCTAGTCGATACTTTCTGGGATCAGCTGTCCAAATTCGAAAATTTATCATCCATTCAGGCATTAAAAGTTAAATACGAACAGGTATTATGAATTCTTCAAGGTTATATACAGCTTATTGTTTTTTGCACTTGTAAGTTTTAACATTTCATGTGTTTGCAGTCGCTGGAAAGTGCTGGTACAAGAAGCACTGGTAATTTATTAGAACAAAGGAAACGACTTGATGAGCGTGCTTTGGATAAAGAAGAGGAGGACTATTTTAATGAGGACAGGTAGGTATCTATTCCATGCTGGTGATGCCATTTTGCTTTATTAAGCACTTCGGGAGTATGTGAAGAGTTTCGCTTATTTTTAAGCAGAAATAAGCTACAAGCTGAAAGCACTTATGGACCAACTTTTAGTGTTTAGGTCATTTTCATAAAAAAAAGAGAAAAAAAAAAAGGAAGTTTGTTTAGACTAGAAAACGTGTCCCTCAACTTTTATATCCCAACTAACTATTTATTTGACTAGTTTCCAAACACTACTTACTTTCAGTAATTTGTTTTTACAACTTAAGCTTCTCCAAAGGCCAAAGTGAACACGCATGTAGTTCATGATGAAGCTAGAAAACTAATCAGCTGCACGATTACTTAAAGTCTCTCTTTAGTTAATGAATTTCATTCACATACTAATTGAGTGATCCACAGTGATGAAGAAGATTCAGCATCTGCACATACAGCCAGCACAAAGAAAGCCCAATCTCAGCCTCCTCCTGTATTAGTCAACGGGTCTTCACTGAATAGGTATTTTCTTGCTGGACTGGGCTCCAAGTATTTAGCATTAAAGCACTAGACATTAAAACTTAATATTACATCTATAATTGAAGGTCCGGTGGACTTGTTGACTATGAGGATGATGAAGACGATGAGGATTATAGACCCCCTCCTAAAAAAGCAACAGAATCATCCAATGAAGATGAAGGTCTTGCAACTTTGCCACTGAAACGCAAGTTAGTCCCAAAAGACGATCAGCCTGAGGCAAAAAGGTTACAACGGTCTCCAAAAGGGTTAAAACCGAGGGAAGGTGTTTTATCTGCATTGTGCTCCACCCTAAGCCAGGCGGTGCTACCCAATAAGAAAGCAGTCAACTCTCCTCAATCAAGCATAAATGAAAACTCTGTCGAGCCAAATCTTGATGAGAAGAGCCACGCTACTTCACCTGATCATGCCCCAAATGCAGAAACGGCGAACCACACTGAAAATGAAGAAGTGTCTCCTAGAAGCTTTGGGGATGAACGCCCTTTGTTACCACCAAATTCCTCACCTGAAATGGCTGTGAATGGATCTTGAGATAATTTTATAATATCGAGTAGTTCTGCATTTTGAGATCACAGCTTCCACTTGGCGGGTTGTGGAGTGGGCCCCACATATATCGTCGAATTATATTTTCTCGGAGGATGAGTTCAGCCAAAACGGAATGGAAATGACTGCAAAGGAATATCCCTCAGATAACTGGGAGACAGATACTGTACAGTACTATTGCAAGGATGCAGAGGACTTGCGTTTAGGCTTTTCCCCCTTAATTTAGGTTTTGCTCGCGATTTCAGCTGAGTAAGTAATTGTCTTCGTCATATTGTAAAACTTTCCTATCAACTATAGCTTTTGGCTAATATTACTAGTACTACCTCTTATGCTTGATTTATTCTTTGTGCTTACCTCCTTGTTCTATATCCGTAGTTTGAATTATATATGTGATCAAAGATCTAGCCTTCTTCTCTACGGCGGTTGTAATATGTGGAAAATATGTTTAGGGGCCTCACTAAGGGGAAATTTTGTGTTTTTTCTGTGCCTTTCTTGTAACTGACTAGTAAAGAAGTGTACATTATATTTCGTTGGAGAAAAAAAAAAAGTGTTGTTCTGAGGGGAGATTTTGTGTTTTTTTCTATTGCTTTTGCAATGTAATGTAGATGTAGATTTTAGGACTAGTTCACTTTTTGCTCTTCCAGGTAATCTGACTGTGTTTGAATAGGAAAGAAGTATAGTCGATTTCGTCTGAGATTATTCTCTTGGTCTGAATTCTTGGGGAATATGTCTGTACCTCAATGTCATATTTGAACTTCATTTGTGATGGCTTTCTACGAGACTTATGTTGTGCCTGAAATTGATGGGTATGGAACTTTGGATTAAATGTTTTGAGTTTGCCTAGATTATTATCTGTGGTTAATGATAATAAACGTGATTGAATTTCTGAATTTGATTGCAGCACAGGTGTCAGTCAAGCCTTATTTAATTAGGCTGCATAAAATGAGGTCCACTAACCGACCATTCTTGATCCAACAAAAGCTTTATAATTAATCTTTTTGAACTGTTAAAATCTAAGTCAATTCACCGAAAAGAAGAAAGAAAACGAGATTCTTTGTCTTCGGGACTACCTACAATGTACGTTCGAAAAATTTAGTACAATTTAAGTGTTGCTTGTGGGGGCATATCCACTAAATTGATTGGTCATTTTTCTTATATTTCGCCGCATTAGTTATACGAATTGAGATTCACTCAAAAGTGGTAGTGATTTGTGAATCTCATCAAGAAAGAAGAAATAAGACGAGCATTTGCTTAATTTTACTTTTGATTGTCGAGAATTGCTAAGAAAACTATGGGAAGCTAGCTTGAATCACATGTCAAGAACACGCAATATGAATATGAATCAGTCGAACAAAATAAAACGCTCAATTCTTGAGAAGATGGTGGTTTGGAATAATCCTCTAATAAATTTTACAGAGGAAGAAATTATGTTGCATGGACACGACACGATACGATACAGACACGGCGACACGGAGTTTTTCAAAATTTTAGGACACGATACGGTTCCGATACGGTTATATTTTATATAAATAAAAATATTTTATATAAAAATAAAAATATTTTATAAGTATAATCTATCTAACATAAAATATTTATAAAAATATATAATATTAAAAACTAAAATAAGTTTTGTTATTTCAATTTTCTCTCTAAAAACTTCAAAAAATATCAAAAAAAGCATTAAAAAATGATTAAATTTGCCCCGTCGTGTCCGACACTCCACCTCGCCGTGTCCGACACCGTATCCCAATTTTTATTTTTTTTTCCTGGACACTCCTTTAACCGTGTCGGATATTGCACGGGCCATTTTTTTAGGCGTATTCATGCTTTAGAGGGAAGAAGTTGTTGATGATGTGTCACTTTAGTCTTTTATTTTCTTTGATTTCTGTGCTGGTCTAGTATTATTTTTTACCAAGTGTCGTTTCTTACCAAGAAAAACATTAGTTATACGGGAGAATTGCAAAATATTTTCATTTTTATTACATTATATTGGTTGAAATATGTTCGAACTATAGTTACCCGTACCAACTTGACATAACAATCAAATTAAATATTAATATCGTACATGCACGTAAGACATGAGACAGTTTGAAATAACTCCCCATCAATTTGAAATATTTTTACTTTACTCACCTTAAAATTATACACATAATAGGATATAAATACGGTATTAGTATGTTTTAAGTACTACATTATGTGAAAATCATATGATATTTTGTCAAAATAGGAAGTTAAGTAAAAATTGAGAATTTATCCCACGTTAGCCGATAAGACATTGCAATTTCATTGATAATTTTCATTTAACAATTAATCAACAATTAGAGTAGATAATTTAGGATCCAAAACCTTAATCCCAAATTCCCAATCTTTCCACAAAGATTCAAAAAGGCCGGCCCTCGATTCGCAACCAACTGACGAGTGTACCTCCATTGGGGACACGTGTCACAAGCCCACGTAGTTCAAGATTCCCACGACAATCCATACTTATATCATCATTTGCCACCGCCATTGTCGTCTAATCTTCTTGTTCTACATCTTTCTAATTCGGAGAATTTCATTTTCAGACAAAGAGGAGACTATGAGTGGGAGTAATTTGGAGACTCGATCACTGCTCGATGAGCTTAAGAGCTTTGATAAGAGCTTTTTCTTTGATCTTGGCCATCCTTTACTCAATCGCGTTGCTGAGAGCTTCGTTAGGGCTGCTGGGGTAAGTGATTTCATGGTTTTTTCTTTGTTAAAATGGCCTAATTTCTACAATGTTCTTGATTTTACACACATACACGTGTGTGTGTGTGTGTGTGTGTGTGTGTGTTTTGTTGGTGTTTAGTAAAAGGTGTTACCTTTAATGGCAGATTGGGGCTGTTCAAGCAGTGTCACGTGAAGCTTACTTTACTGCTATTGACGGTGAGTTTCGGGTTCCGTTGAGTCTTGCTTTTTTTTCTTTTTTCTTCGTGTGTTTTGTCATTATCTCAAGACTTGGTTTTTTAATGGCGGCAGAATGTGATGTTTAAGGTATGTTATTTGGTTAATGTGGTGCAGGTGGAGATGCAGGAATCGGCCTCCCTTCGGATTCGAACAAGAAACAGCATCGGTTTCCAGGCCTCAGAGGTATTCGAACCTTATATTCTGCGATTGTTTTAAGATTGTGGTATTGTAGAAATTAGATATGAAATGATAAATAGATTTGACAGTTCAAGTTTTAAGATTTTTGTTCAATATTGCTTCAGTCATCGTTGATGAGGGTGAGTTTGAAAGATTTTCTAGAGTCTGGATTTTGGACTGCAGATCGATGTATGTATTAAATTACAATGTTGTAATGGTGTTTTGAGTTTGTTTTCTTGGAAGGGGCTACAGTTTTATGCAGTGTTTCATATGTACGTGTATCTACATTGTCAATGTGAGTTCTTTTCTTGGTGTCCCTTTGTTGGTTCCTTTTTTCACCTGAGGGAACCAGGACATCGGACTTCGGAGGGAGGGGAGAAACTGAAAATGGAGAACAATTTATTGATTAGGGGGCGGGCAACCCCACCAGCTCTCTGCGGCTCCATCATTGGTGTGGTGTCGTGTTTGTTCGTCGTTACTAAATTATTCTTTATGAGATGGAGAGTGTGCTAACGGGGGTTATTTGTAATTTTTACGGTCCGCCTATGTAACATTGCTTTTGAGAGGTGGATTTACGGTTTCTTACGTTTTTCCCATGTTCTTTTGATTATGTGCAGGGGAAAGCAACAGAAAGTCGGTCGAGGCCTTGGTAAGTTCAAAGATTTAACATAGCAAAAATATATTCTCAGAGAACTGTTTCTAGAGCAACTTTGTCTTGGATTCTTGGATAAAATCAGAATCTTTTTATTTCTATAGTGTCTGTACCATAAGTTAGCTGGTTGGTTTGTTTTACATTTTCATCCATCAAGTCAATGGTTGTAATGCTTGGATTTGAACTCTGGTTTAGGTGAAGAGCACTGGAAAAGAATCTCTTCAATGGGGTAAGACTGCGTACAATACTTTACATCCGAATTGATATATAAATGGGGATAATCACCCTGTCGAATAATTTATGTTGAATCTCGATCTATGGATGAATTTCGATTACACCATCTCAAATCTTTTTTATGAATGTCCTACATTATTCTTGACACTTACTAATCAACATCTGAGTTCAAATTCATGGCTACAATAGCATGAGTTATGTCGAATCTTAATTCTTAGGTATGAAGTTTGTAATGTCTCAAATTTAGGGAAGTTTATGTAATTAGGCCAGACCTCTAGCTACATAAATAAGAAATGGTTTTCGTGGCAATGGTTGTTCCGTGTTCGATACAGGTATAGCAGCGGGGATGTATTCAGGTCTTACGTATGGTTTGAAAGAGGCCAGAGGAGTTCATGACTGGGTAAGTTGCGCTGTCCTTCCCTCTCCAAAGGTGTATATTGCGACCAATTACGGGCATTCAAATTCTTATATTGTGCAGAGGAACAGCGCGTTGGCTGGGGCTGTTACGGGAGCAGCGTTGGCGCTGACAACAGACGATCGCTCGCACGAGCAGGTGGTGCAATGCGCCATAACTGGAGCTGCTATATCGACTGCTGCAAATCTCCTCACGGGGATATTCTGAGCTATGGAGCTGTACGTACTTATTTTTCTCCATTAAATGGTGGTCGTTGGAGGCCAGAGTTTTTATCGGAGTTGAATATCTTTCATAATGTTTCTGTGTTCAAGAATTTATGAGATGGGAATGTAAGAAGATTACGAACCATGTGCCACTACTTTTAATGGCGATGGCCACCGTTTTGGTGTTATAAGTTATGACTTATGACCCTTGAGTTTGCATCTAGTTGAACTATTAGTAGAATATGGACTTGTGGTTGAAGCTGGTTTATACTTTATTGTTGAATTGTCAAATTATATATATATATTTTTGTTCAAATGGGATCCAAGAAAGGAGATTATAAGTCGGCTTTAAGCAAATTGATTACAGTATGAGTTCAAGTACATTGATTACGGTATGGGGGGATTAGTACATTCCATTCTCATGATTAATTTTAACTAAGGGTTTTGACCGTTTTGTATAAGAGTCGTCATTATCATTTCTGAAGATTCATGATTAATTTTAACTAAAGACATGTACTCATGATTAATTTAAACTAAGTTGTCTGTGTAGGATCTCTGCGAGAGTGTTGAAGATTGTCATTATTATCTCTGCGAGTGTCGAAGATGATATTGTCAAAATATACAGAGAGAGAGAATCATAAACAATAAAAATATATAGAGAAAGAGTGAGATAATCATCGATAATAAAATCTAGAGATAACATATGATCTACGAATGCGATTATCGCGATATAAATACGATATGGATGTGATGTTATAATTTTTTTTTAAAAAATTTTTATGTGAAAGGTATTGGATATGAGTATCTGATAATTTGATAAAATAATATTTTTAAAAGTGTCGATATATCATAGGCAAAATAATATTTTAGAGGTGTAGATGCACAACATGAACTTCTTTAATAAGCTGAATTTGTCTTCAAATCAACTTCTTCAATGATCCTTTTTAGGGCTGTCAACGGGCCGGATCAGGGGATTTCGGATCCGAATCTGACAAGAGGATCCGACAATCGGATCCGAATCCTATAGGATTCGGATTTATTTGTTTTGAATCCATGCATAATCGGATCGGACTATATCCGATTAAAGATCCGATCCGATTAACAATAAAATTTAATTTTTTTATTTAACAAATTTAATATAAAGAATAAATATAATTACATAATATTAATAAATAATAATTATTTAATGGATTATTTGATGATTTTATTTATATTTGTTTAAAATAAATTAATTTAAACTTATTAATAAAGGAAAATATATACTTTTAGAGTAAATAATTCAAATTTTATTGTTGTTTAAAGTGATAATTATGTGAAAATTATAATTTTAGTCATTTTACTTAATATTATGTATTAGTAAATAATTTATTTTAATTAAATATTATATATATAATCGGATTCGGATTCTAAACGGATTGGATTCTTTAATTCCATATTCGCTCCATTTATTTCGGATAACGAATATTTATAATCGGATATGATCCATCGGACATTTTTATCGGACGAATATGCTAAAATTCGGATCGGATTCGGATTAAAATCCGATCCATTGACAGCCCTAATCCTTTTCATACCGTGGCCCGTATAGATGATTAAACATCAAATCCAATTGTTTGGGCTTTTCCTGATCAAATCTACAACTGAAAAATGAACAAAATATAGCCATATCTGCCCACATAAACCATTGAATATCAAATTTATGGCCCAACTGGGCTTTCGGGCTGATATCTACAAAGTGCAATCTAAAAATTGTACAAACAAGACTGAAATGACAGCCCATATCTAGGCCACTATATATGCGGCTGAAATCAAATCCAAGGCCCAACTATTTGGGCTTTCTGGGCTCAGATTTATCATTTATTTCTAGTGTACAAATTAACAAATATTTCTAGAAATATTATTTTATCATGTAGGATACTCGTGTCGAATACTGTATCGAACATTTCTTTGTGTTTCATGTCGAGTCCATATAGTCGTATCCGTATCTGTGTATCATATCAATTAACTCATTGGGACGCCACATATTTGGGGTGATCTTGAAAATTCAATTAAGCCATAGATTGGGCTAAATCGGCCCAATAATAAAATTTTGCATTAGTCCTTTCCCAACAAAACGGCGCCGTAACGGCGTCGATCAAACAGCGGAGTGCTTACAGCTGAGTGGAGCTCACAGAAGAGAAGCCGAGGAAATCAAGAATCAAAAGGAGGCAAAACTCGTTCGAATTCTTCTAATTTTCCACCATGAGTACCATGAAATTTTGCCGTGAATGGTATGCGATTTTCATGTTTCTTTCCTCGAGGAAATGATCTGGAGCTTCGAATTTTTGTTGTTTAATTTGTGGTGTGTTTTTGTGCAGCAATAATATTTTGTACCCCAAGGAGGATAAAGAACAGAAAATTCTGCTTTATGCTTGCCGTAATTGCGACCACCAGGTTTGATTTTACTTCGCTTTGTGTCTTTTAATGTTTGGATGTTGATTAATCTGTAGTGTTTTAGTTTTAGCGAGGTGTAGGGTTTAGCGTTCTGGGTTTATGGTGTTGATGGAAAGAAGATTCGACTTTGGACGGTTTGATTGTTCTAGAATCCTGCATTGTAGCTTATACTTCTGTATTTGTACGTAGCTGTAAAATCAAATTGTATATACTCTTTGAGGTGGGTGCATTGGTAATTTAGTTTGTGAATTGGAGTGCTGTTGAGCTGATGATTGATCCTAGGGTTTCCGGGATTTGCAGAACAATGTTGATTTATGAATGAGCTTGTACTCAATCATGATTGTTGCACGATTGGAGGATTTGTTTCTTTCTTTTTTCTTCCTTCATTTGACATCAAGTCTTGGAACTTTTTCTTAATTCATTTGATGAATTTTGTTAATGCTTCTTGAAACTGTCATTTTTTGGGTATAGGCGGGTATCTATTTAAATGTGAGTATCGATTTCCATTCTTGTCTCTGATATGCAAAGGGTCTTGTTTTCCAACTTGCAGGAGGTTGCCGATAACAATTGTGTGTACAGGAATGAGATACACCATTCTGTAGGGGAGCGCACCCAAGTGCTGCAAGATGTAGCTGCAGATCCTACACTTCCTCGTACTAAATCAGTGCGTTGTGCCAGTTGTGGTCATGGAGAAGCTGTTTTCTTTCAGGTAACTTTTTTCTGAGCAATATATTCGGTAACGAGTTAATATTTGGTGCGATTCTGCTATGGTTTTGATGCCGGTTCTGTTCGTTAGTGGATTACTAGAGTTTGTGAGGGCAGGAGAAAACAATATTAGCATGAAGCTTTAATGATCATGGTTGCACGCTTGGACATCTGATTTTGTTGATGAGTTTGTGAAATCCTTGGTTCCAACTAAATGAAACTTTAACTTCTAAGATAAATTATTTTTAGCATATTTGCTTCAATTCAACCTAAAGGACATGCTAAAGGTAAAGTCAGCATTGCTTTTGACTCATGAATTGATATATCAACTCTATCTCAGATGCATGAAAACTCCACTCATTTTGTAATCGTTTTCTTCATGTGTTTTGACTTGTTGATTGTGTCCAAAACACATACATTTTGTCAGAATGTGCTAACTTCATGAAATATGACCTAAAAATGTAGTTTTATTCAAGAAAATGATTTTTGCTATTCATAAAGAACTTCATGCTCAGTTTACATTGCCTTTTTACCGTCAACATACAAGAGAATCATCTTATGTAGTATAGCATCTATCATAGTTCTCATTTACGAGTTAACGACAATCATAGTTTCGACTCTCTAACAATCTCGTTCTTCCCAAAATTCGATCACAATATTTCAACAATTTAGCTTCACCTATCTCTATTCACTCAATATTCTACAACTAATACGCAGGCAACCGCTAGAGGAGAAGAAGGGATGACTTTGTTCTTCGTTTGCTGCAATCCCAACTGCGGGCACCGCTGGAGGGATTGAAAACCACTTCCCTTTCTTTCATGCAAGTGGATTGATGCAACGTTTTGTAGACTGATGAAGCTAATTGGTAAACTCTTTGACTAATGCAAAAAAAAAAAAAAAAAGAAGAAAAAAATGAATAGAAAAGACTCATGAACTGCTCTCTTTGAAATTGCCAGTGGGAAATTATCATACGCCATTGATGACTAATGGTTGTCCTTGCTCCATTGGTAGAGCTTTCTGAAGTTAATTGATTCTCTTCTAGAAAAAGACTCCATTTTTCAACTCCTAATGTTGGTACTTGTCTATTTGTATGTCTTTTCAGTTTTCACATTGACTTGAAAAGCTGAAAATTTTAGCATGTGCAGAAGTGGTGAACATTCCATGATTGAATCCTTGCTTTGCTTGTTTTAATTCAATATGTCAAAACCCTTCCCACCCCTACACACATCCATAAAGATAGTGGGTGTGGGGGTCGAGCTTTTTCTAGAGACAAATGATCCCAAAAGCTAACAAGTTCATGCCTTTTGTAGCTCAATCTGTGTGCAAGTCAATTTCAAAACCATGTGCACAATTATGGCACTTTACTTTAGTAGAGAGGTGCAATTATGACTCTTCCTTTTTCTTCTATTTTTGGTTTTTGGGATTTTACTTTTTTTAGTTATATGGCTCATTTCCATGGGTTGAGTCAGAACGAATCACTTAGGATGTAAAGCTCTTTCTACCAATGGTAGCTACGTTCTCAGGGCTCTAACTCGAGACTTTTGATTAAGTTAGCATAGCGTCAAACTGTTAAGTTATACCATTTGGTGGTATTTTTGGGATTTTACGAATATAGCAATTGCATTCTCAAGAGTTCTAAGTTTAGAACCTTCAATTTATATAGGGATAACTACAAAAGCTTCTCCTATTAAAAAGTGTATACTATATCTAGATTGAAAATTTCCTGTGACATCTCTTTTGTTTTATGAATATTATCTCTTTCCTTCACATTTACCTATCATATTCATAATAGCATTCTTTTACTCAAATGTCAAAACATGTGAGGGGAAGTTTTTGTAATTCCTCCAACACCAAGAAATTTGTGTAATTAGGCAAGAACTCAGCATGTTCCAATATAATTATCTCATTCAAAATATTAAAAGGGATCTTTTTGTTATTTTGTTTGACTGAAAAGACCCTAACCCAACCCCCACCTTTATTAATATTGCTTATTTGTCTTTAAGTTTGACTATACATTTAATGTGCCTATTATACTAATTGGTCAGCATCCCTATGCCCATAGCCAACTTTTCTTTGTTATTTTGGAAGCATCGAACTAATAACGTGATCACAGACATTAAAAATAATGCACACTTTGTCCTATACACTGTGATCTAAAGCGTCACCCGCTGCATCATCATAAGCTAATTATCATTAATTTAGAAGTCGTTTGGTAGCCTTCATTAGACCTAATTAGATAGTTTTAATGAACCTTAATTTCGCGTTTCGTAGCTCACATTAATAAAATCGGGCTGATTCAACTTAATCTCCGGCCCTCTTTGGCCTGCTACTGTTCATCTATTAACTCACCTTTTGAATCTCCAAAAATGGGTGAGATTAAGTCCTGAACCAATTCGCTTGGAAACTGTGCACAAATTATTCCTTTTCTTGCCCTTGATTAAACAAAAATGGAGACTCCTTCCTTTCACTCAATAGGAGGGCACCTAGGTAAATATGCCTTTAACATAAGTTAATCTTTCCAAGCAAACAAGAAATGAGAGAAGAGTGAATAAGTGAAATACAGCTCAAAAATAGATACCAAACACGATATTGGATCTCTAAAATTTTACTTAATCTTAACTAAAAAGCCCGAAGAAGATTAGCTCAAAAAAATTCATTTTCGCTACCAAACGCCACCGCTATTAGTTTTCTCTCCTTGATTATGGGTTTATTCCTATGAAGCACGGATACAGAGATAGCGATATAAATTTTGCAAAAAAAATTCACTTGATAAAATGATATTTTTAAAAGTATTTGCATTAAAACTTTATTTCCTATTTAATGCATCCATGTTATGTTGAAGATCATCCTATGAAAAACGTGATTATGGACTGTCGTAAACTTATTCGTGTGCCGTGGGAAACTAGGATCAATCGCATTGAGAGAAGTGAACGAAAGCGTGGATAAATTTGTGAAAATGGGACATAAGATTAGTACGAAGTGCATTGTTGATATTTAGTTTGGAGTTGGTTGGTCTGAGCTGCGTGTGGCGTTTTCCGGGGAAAAAAAGGAAAAATCATCCATGTTCATTAATCAAATGAAGCCAATATTTTGTTTTGAACTAATACTGTCTAAATTAGAGATAATCTCGTAATTGAGAGAACGTCGTCATGTGAACTGACAAGATTTTCAAAGGTCAACTATATACACACATGATTTGTACGAGTACGAATTCTTTTTCTTATTAAAAATATTAAATAAAATGTCCAAAAAAAATAAAAAAAAGTCAAAAAAGACAAATTTTCCACGACCACCAATATTTCAGTTGCGAAGCAAGAAATAATTGGATATAATAAATATACCAAAGTCAGACAAGGATAAGTCAAATTTGCTCTTTTAGCATCTTATATAAGAAGTTCACACACACTCTTAACTCCACACTTAACTCACATAACTTCCAAGAAAATGGAATCTCCACCATCTCTCAAGCTCCTCCACCTCCTCCTCCTCGTCTCCGCCGTCCTCCACCACGTCGCCGCCGCGACAACCTACCCGAAACAGACCCTCCCCACCAAATCAGGCTACTTAACAGTCAACTCCACCACTGGCTCAGCCATTTTCTACACATACTATGAATCTGAATCCTCACACAATAACACACCTCAACTTTCACGTACCCCGATCCTCATCTGGCTCCAAGGCGGCCCCGGATGCTCCTCGATGCTTGGGAACTTCCGCGAGGTCGGTCCATGGATACTGAATCAAGAACTCAATCTTGAACCCAATCCAGGTCCATGGAACAAACTTTTTGGCTTACTTTTCCTTGATAATCCTATTGGGACAGGATTCAGCATTGCTGCTTCACCTGAAGAAATCCCAAGAAACCAAGTTGATGTAGCCAAACACCTCATTACAGCAATCAACAGGTTTATCTCCCTTGATAAGTCCTTCAAAAACAGGCCTATTTACCTCACTGGTGAGAGCTATGCCGGCAAATATCTCCCGGTTCTTGGATATTACATCATCAAGAAAAATGCCCTTTTGCCTAAAGAGAAGAGAATAAACTTGGGTGGTATTGCCATTGGCAATGGATTAACTGATCCTGAGATCCAAGTGGCAACTTTTGCTGTGAATTCTTACAATCTAGGCCTGATCAATGAAAAACAAATGACCCTTTTGGAGAAGCTTCAGCTTGAAACTGTGGGGTATGTGAGAAGTGGGAGATGGAATGAGGCAAGTACTGCAAGAACCAATGTTTTGAATACATTGGCAAACATGAGTGGTTTAGCAACATTGTACGATTTCAGGAGGCTGACGCCGTATCCGAACCGCGTGGTGGCGCAGTTCTTGAACAACGTGGAGGTTAAGAGGGCATTAGGTGTCAAGGAGTCGTTGGTTTTCGAGCTATGTAGCGGCGCAGTGGGAGCGGCTCTCCACGATGATATTATGAAGAGTGTTAGGGATAAGGTGGAGTTCTTGGTTAGAAGGACCAAGGTTTTGCTGTACCAAGGGCAGTGCGATATGAGAGACGGCGTGTTGTCGACTCTCGTTTGGGTGGAGAAGATGAAGTGGGACGGGGTCGGCGCGTTTCTGGAAGCCGAGAGAAAGATTTGGAGGGAGGATGGGAACTTGGCTGGTTATGTGCAGAGATGGAAGAATTTGAGTCATGTTGTGGTGTTGAATGCTGGTCATCTTGTGCCTACTGATCAGCCTGTGAATGCTCAGGTTATGATACAAGATTGGGTTTTGGAAAGGGGACTGTTTGGGGCTGACTAGGTCGAAGAAAATGGACAATGAATTTAGGGAGTTTTGAGATTTGATGCTTCTTTTTGTTTTCTGTAGTGATTTGAAGTGATGCTCAAGGCGTCTATTTTGTCAGTTTTGGCAATGTAACAGTTTTGTTGTGTTGTATTGAAGTTTGTCATAACTTGTCATGTAATAGAAGAATAATTACGTTGTACGTCTTTCAAAGGGCTTGGAATCTTATGTTTCATATTCGTATTTCATCTCCTGTTTCACTCACACATACGTATCACGTGTTTGAGATCTTATATTTCATATTCGTGTTTTGTCATGTGTATAAATACATTATCCAAATTACGAGAAAGATCGTTTAAAATTTTTCCATATCATAATTATTTTGCTCTCGTAATTGAACCGCAACGTGTGTACATAACTGAAACAAAAAATTAAAACACAAATATGAAACAAAAGATTCTAAGCCCCTTTTGAAGAAAGATGTACAATACCTCTACAAAACCGCACTGTGTAATCTATGATTTATTTGACATATTTTAAACTTATAGATACCCTTATTCGACCATAGAAATTAGATTAAAAGTTCAAAACTAAAAGAACTGAGTAAAAATTATACAATAATGTTCATATATATGCAAATAAATGCCGAAAAACAACCTTATGTGGGAGAAGTGATCCAAGATTTAATTATGAAATTTTCACTTTCTAAGTAAATTTTCAATTGATGATCCATAAGATTCAAAACTATACAAGAATGAATTTTGCTGGTGATCTTCCACCGGTCAGTTAATTCTGGTAAAACTCCTGAACTGGGCAATCCCAATCTACACTACTCTTTATGTATAAAAAAACGGGAGAAAAATTGATAAAAAGAGCAAAAAGAGAGAGAGGTAATATACAAAGAGAGCAGGAGCTTTTGTCAGTTAAGGAAAAGGCTAACTTTGTCTACAAAATTGTGTTCCCTAACGCTATAAAGACGATAACGTCTTTCTGAACCATTCGGACAATCGTTTCATTTTGGTTGTGAGTTCGGCGTTTTTGCCAAAGTATGATTCGGCATTCGACAGCATCACTTCGGCATCATGCTTCATTGATTCCAGGCTTCTGTAGTAATTGTTCTCTAACCTAGACAGGATCACTTCTAGAGACAAGGGTACAGGGAATCTGAAAAAGGAGATGCTTTAAAAACCTTGGAAATATATTCAACTCACAAACACTTAAGAGTAGATCAGTAGAACCAAACAAAAGATATATCTATGCTGTCATTTAACTACCTTTGCTCTTTTTTTATCTAGATTGACGACTTTATTTTCGTGCAAGTCATCGTCTCTTCCACCATTCTAAGTTTAATTTTACTCTCTACTCTCCCTCGTCCCCGTTGTTCAGTATTTTGAATAATCTTATTTGTTAAAATTGATATTTTATGATTTAAATTTCATCTTATTTAATTATCTTGCTTTTCACAAATTGCTCATTTAAGAAGCACCGAAAAATGTATATTCATATTAAAAAAATGTAACAAATTACAAATACTGCAAAATTCGCATATAATTGGTTATACATCTTATAAACTTTGCACAGCCACATTGCCTAGACGCTAGGTATATATAAAGACACACTAACACACAACAAACACATATATAATATATACCAAGTGAGACACACATGTGGTAGCATAGAGAAATTCATTCAAACACAAGTGCGCATGAAATTAGTAGCTCTTCAAGAAGTGATGACGGGCAAGGACAAACCTGTTAATAAAATTCGTCTTCTGCGAAACTTGTCTCAATTTGTTGATCCCATAATAATCCTGCAAGAAAAATCAAATTTAAAGCAAGAAAATCAAACCCAATTTCCAATCCTACAAAAATATGTCACTTCTACACACAAAATGCCTCTCTTTACCTGGGATTTATATCCAGACTGCTCTAACTTGGTCAAAGCGTGAATAAGTTTATCCCTTAAATCATCATCAATGCGAGGTTGCTCCCCATGAGTACCAGTATCATAAAGCTCCCAAGGACTATGATGATGAGTTTCAGTTGGATCACTTTTGTACTTCACAACATACCTTTCCCAAGGACTATCAGAAAATTCAACCAATTTTGGCTTTACACTTAAAATTCTACCTTCCCACCAACTCCCATCCTCTTCTCCTTCATTCTTCCACCATACTTGACATTTATCTCGGGCAGTCCAATTTCTAGCCACAGAAGCATCATATCTACTTCTCTCAACAAGAAAATCTGGGAATCCAGTCACCTCTGGTAAAGTAAGCTTAAATGATTTTCCCTCTACATCAGAAGAAGGATCTGTAAATTTAAGGGTCATTTTACAGCAGCTCTCCCCAGAACCCGGGTGTGTAGAATACTCAAGATCCTCAACCCTACAAAATTCAACAGCTCTGATGTTTCGTTTCATGGTTTCCCAAGGACCTGGATTTCTTGAGTTGATGTAACTCATGTACTCCTGATGACCCTGGAGGGAGTATAAAACCAGTAAGTTAACTACCATCAGCAAGACACACATTCAACATGTGCGTAATAAAAACATAAAGGGTAATAAGTTAATATATTAATTTTGACAACTTAATCATACATATTTATTAAACTTTTATATGAAATTAATTTTTCTTTATTTATTACATTAATGATGTGTAAAAGGCCAAAAGATTTCAAACAGCATAAAAATTTGAAACGTTAGGGATGGAGTAAGGAGATAGAAATTCCGAAATTAAATACAAAAGAGGGTGGGGAGAGATGAGATAGAGAAGGAAACTACGAGGAGAGGAGAGAGAAAAAAAATGAATAGTTTTACAGACCAAAGTAAAGGCTAGATCAAAAGGTAGTTTCCATAAGGCCTCCCACTTAATATAATAGTATTAGATTAAAAAAAAAAATGAACAGAAAGAAAATGAATCGGCAAGATCAGCAGCAAGTGTTCATATTCTTTTTAGTGGTTTATTTATTCATTTTTAGTTTGTGAGGTCATGGGTTCAATTCTAATATGTTCAAAAATTATTTAAAAAAAAAAGGCATCTATCTACCTGGCGCAAATATACAACTTCATCCCCTTTTTGGGGTATATATCGAGATCCTTCCTCATGAGCAGACAGCATCAACCATGAACTCTTTCCAGTTTGAGTAGATTTCCTTGGTGGGCTACTATCACAGCGATTATGATTACCACCTTTCTTGCTACGTTTGGATCTTAATCGATTAGAATTTCGTGATGCTGATCTCCATACTTCACCATTCTCTTCACCTCTGCTCGGAGAAGAAACCTTGTCAACATCAATTGAATTATTATCTTCCGAATGATCACGTGGCTCCATAAATTTGAAGTTGCTCCCTGACATGTTTTGATTTGACCTCAATCGAATTGACCGGGCCCTACGAGTCCCTTCTGGTGGGACACCAATTTCTTCGTCTAGATTATGTTTCCCAACATTAGAAGCGCTTGCTTCCATGTTACCAAGGTATCCTTCTGGATTACTACTTCTACTTCTAGAAGACTTTAACCTCCTATAAACAGCAGTAAACATCCTTTTATTAGAATCCGATTTCGATGAGTCTTCTAACACAGAACTGGATGAAGCTCCATTTAATAGACCTTCTGATCCTTCGTTTTCCAAGCATGGAGCTTCAGGACGATCATATGCAGGAGCATGTAAATTATTTTCTGTGTTGGGGTTTGAAATTATTGCATCAGGTTTGATCATGTCCTCTGATGGACATGCAAAACCAGTTTTGCTGGGGCTGTCGGAGTTTCTTGAAAGAGTAGCAGATTTTATCCGCAGTTTTGTAGGAGTGTGAGTACCATTTTCTTTCAATTTAAGGTGGTTTTCAGTCCCATTTGTGCAGGAAACAGAAGGAGCTGTACCATTATAAACTTCATGAGACTGGCTCAAGGATTCACCATCCTTGTCGACATTTTCTGATCTTTCCAAACTTTCAGGCATACTGGTTCTACAAGAATCTTCTTCCTTATGAACAGTTTCTTCCAAGTTTTCTCCCTGATTCTGGATTCTGGACCGTGGGGACTCTGTTCCAAGTTCCTTCTCAAGCGTTGGGCTATTGACAATATTTTCTGCTTTGAAATGCTGATCGAGAACAGAACCAGATCCAGCAACTAAAACTGCTGAAGAAGGTTCACCCACCTTCAGCCTCTTAGAGGTGCGAGCCTTGACTCCTCCCCATGTCATTGAACCGTCTTTGTGTGCTCCAAGAAGATCTAAATGATGTTCAGATATAGGTGCATACCCTGTATTGAGTCTTTCTTTGTTATGCCTATAAGCATCACCAACATGACATTCCTCCTCATCTGAATTATTTTTTTTTGCTTGCGGAATTCTAGATGATGACGAGCCTGCTATAGCTGTTAGGCTTTCATCACACTTCAACCCCGAGTTTTGCTGAGACAAAAATTTACTTGAATCACGGTTAGGCAATTTTAGAATTAATCTCTTCCTTGTAGTAGTAGTAGTTGAATGAGATTCGGGATATGAAGAATGAGGTTGATCGACACCCACAGACTGATCCAAAGAAATTTCTTTTCCCTTAGAATTTTCATACCACTCCTTTTGCAAAGATACATCTGATTCTTCACTTGCAAAGCTTGAGTCTTCCAGTGTCGATCCACTCTCAAATGAATCAACATCAGAGCCATTTATATCTGCATCTGGTGATGTTCCTGTGATTCGTGAGAACAGATGAAGTGCATTTCTGGCAGCAGCTCTCCGAGGCCTTGATTTGGATGAAGACTTCTTACTTGAGGATCCTCTGCCGTTTCGTGATTTTCTACTATGGTTTTTCTTAATTAAACTTCCATCACACACATCCAAATTCTTCTTCTTCACACGCCTCCCAGAAGATGTCATTATCTCCATCTAAAACGTGGGAATAAAATATGTAAAGTTATACATAACATCATACCGACATACTCGCAATATCAGTTTCAGCATAAGATCCCTAAACACACACACATGCTGACACAAAAGAGAATAACAAACAAAAGATTCGGCGTATACCTTCAGCTTCTTTCTCTTTGATCTGCGAAGTCCATCTCTCTGCGAGTCCTCCACATCACTGTTCTCAGAACTGCACTCGTGCTCATCAGAAGCAGAACTCAAACTTGCTTGTTCACCTCCAGATGAATAATCCTCAGTTATGTGATACTCTGAATCATTATCATCACTGTGTATCTCAATTTCTGGTTCCCAGTCCATTGCATCAACAAACTCAGGCAGTGGCTCAATTAATGTTTCCAAATCTACAATGGGAAGCATGTGATAGTCTGGGTCCAGGCTGAAATCCACCCCAATAGCAAATCTGAAAGACGGTGGCCGCCACTCACGTCCTAGAGCTCCCAAACGCCTTCGCTGGTATGTGCTTTGGTATGGTTCTGGATATGGAATCATTCCTTGCAACAGCGAACCCCACAAAGAAATCATGGGAGAAAAAAAAAATCAGTAACAGAATGGTATGCCCGTAATACAAGATTGATCAGAAAGAGTAACAAGTTTTACCAGAATCACAGAGGAGATCTTGCAAATTCCTGTGGTAAGGAGGCAATTGCGTTTCCTGTAATGAAAATAGAAGTGGTCATCAACTGTGATCAGGTCACAAAAGCATCCAGAAATGTAATAACCTTAGAAATGAAATGATATATCTAATGCATAACCATCATGTCAATAAAGCAAAAGTTGCATAACTGAAGAGCGGAATCACTCGCAACATAAAAGTACACAACACCAATATAGTGTGAAACAAATAGTCCCCCAGAGAGGATGCAGAGGCTAACCTGGTCAAGAACATTTCCATGTGTATCTTGAATAAGAGGGCGATAGTCCCCTAAAAAGAACTGTTACCAATAGCATAAAGAAAATCAGTAATTATATCAATCAATGGATAAATAGAAAAGGCTGGCATAATATATTACCTGATCAAATTTAGCATCACTCTGTGATTCACCTTGCCCAGTGCTCAATATATATAATTGACCGACATCATCAGAAAGAATAATGGATGTCCCATCTCTGGATGATAAAAAAAATCACTTTAACCTCAACATTAGATAAATAAATCTATATCTCCAGATGACAGAACCACATTCATCATGTTACGGCAATTCCTGCCTCAATATTCTAGATCTCCAAATGCATATTTTACCTCATCTTATCAAGCATCATGCTTATCCCAAGACATGCACATATAAACCATGTATTATAGAAAACTATGATATCGTGCACCACTTCACTCATGATAGAATCTATGAAAATTGAGAGATGTGCAATGATATCACATTAATACATTAGCAATGAATTTTTCACATGCTAGTTGTCAAAATCAAATATAATGTTGAAAGGAAAGCTCAGAGTTCAGAAATGTGCGCGAACAACCAAATACCAATATAAATGATAACTAAAAGAGTTTCTTATTGGAAGATCAACTCACGGTGAAAATTTCCCATCAACCAGCTTGAATGGACCAATTTCATATGTCCGAATTGGTGAGCCTTCCCATATCTGCAGATATAGGGACAGAACAACAGGAGATGAAGTTACAAGGAGCAATGCAATAAAAGAAGCTCTCCTTGAACCAGAAAATGAACAAAAGGACTAAAAACTCACATCCCACACAATTGTTTTCCCATCATATCCAGCACTCATTGCTATGCGAGGGTTGAAAGGATGCACATCCAGGACATAAGTCTGCAGAAAGTAAGATTTCCAAAAAAATTAGCTACAGGCTGATACAACAGTATACTACTATACTATACTATACTATACTAGTGATAATTGTATAGTAGTTTGTAATGGGAACAAAAAAAAAAGTTTGTAACACTAGTGTACATTTTCCAAATGCAAATACTTATGCATGTCATTTAAATTTGTAAATTCAAAAAAAATATATACATTTTCTAAATTGTATACCTATATACAATTTCCATTAGCTTTGAATATCAAGAGAAACAGATATTTATTCCAATATTTGTAAGCTATGGGAAAATGTCAGATCAACATCCAAGAATATCAAAAGAAACAAATATGACAAGCGAGTGAGAAATTCAGTAACTTATTGCCAAAACAAGTGCACAAATAAGCATCAATGCTAAGGCATTGAGAAGTAGTATTTGCAGTGGCAAACCATGGGAACGAACTTACAGAATCAGTATGACCAGTCAGAGAATGAACTAAGCTACCATCAACGGCATTCCACACACATATTCTGCAATCTGCAAATAAGTGGAAACCTAGTGTAAGTATGGTAACCAAATTCAAATAGAAGTATCCAACTATCTCTGAGCTTGCACAAAAGATAAAATCTATTTTGTGGTTCTCGCATGAAGTAGTTCAATTCTGGCATACAAAAATTGGATTAACCAATGCGGCTAACAGAAGTATGTTTTCCAAACAAATCACATAAATATAAGCAGCATACCCATGATTGCTGCAAGAACAAAACGATTGTCCAAACTCCATGCTATCATATTTACACCACGAGGGGTAGGAAGAATTCTCTGACGTGGACCTCCACGAGGGGGTTGAGGTGGCATTGGTGGTGGTGGTACTTTCAGGTGATATGCTCTTATCCACCGCCCAGTCTTTCCCTGCAAACACAGTGTTCCAAGAAAAGAAGTAAATCACATAATGTAGACTTATAAACAGGCAGATGAAATAAATATTTCTAAACTTCAATACTGCCAAACAGAACAGTCTGTAAAAAATAACAACTCACATGTGATCTGCGAGATCTTGGTATCCAAATGATGGCACTACCATCACGAGAGCAGGTGACAATATTATCGTGATTGAACCTGAAAATCAACCAACAAAAAGAAACATATATTTTTTTTGCATAAGTGGCATACAAGTTCTTGGAATAAATTCAGTCCATGAATTTGTGATAACCCACCCTGAACTTTTAAATTTTGGTAAACTGTCTTCCTTTGAGGCATCGGAGGAACAAAAACGAGAAGCCACCGCACAGCCACTGCATCCCAGCATAACGAAATATGTTAGTGCATAAACCCTGACAGGATCACACAGGAATAATATAAACTGACAAACCTGAACTGCACAAAATTTACATCATTCTCATGACCAGATAAAACATCTATCTCATGATTAGGTTGCTCTGAATCATCTGTGCTGTGTTTACAAGCATTCCAAACCTGTAAAAGATCAGGACCCTATAAGACTAAAGACATCATAACGCACATGCACACAGAGTAGCAATTTAAATAGTCATTTACTCCTGTGATCAGATATATGCATTTATAAATATCATCAAACTTCACCGAATTAATTATACAGCAGTGTATATGTTTCTCAGCCCGAGATATAATTTCACATAGAAACAATAAACTATACCCGTGCAAGAGTATCAGAGCTGCCAGTGACAAAAACTGTTCCGCTTGCATTGAATGCACAACAGAAAATCTGATGGGTCTGTTGAGTGGTGCTAGATGAGGCAACATTGTTTCTCCCTGTAGCACTCAGATTATTCTACATGTAATACTAAAAACTAACAAAGTGAAAAAAACAAATTCAATGGAAGCAGCAACCAACCAGCTACAGAATCAGGAGGTTTTGGTAAATATAGTCGTGGTGCATGGTTCGAATTTCTGGCATCCCAAATTCGACAAGTCCCATCATCAGAGGACCTGCCAAAGAAATATAGAAGAAAAGGAACACATGAAATTAAGAGCCAAAAGCACAAAAACAGTTTTTTAAACCGAAGGAAAAAATGAAGGCCATGGAACCTTCCTAAAACAATTTTCCTAATGTTCAGGCAACGTCATATCTAGATAGGCAAAAACCGCTTTTAGATTAAAAATTATGGAGGCCAAAGTACTAGAAAGAGTTCCATGTTACACAGAGGCTCTGTAGTTCCAAAACTACAACTTCCGCATAAAAAATTCCAATTAGATTTTCCATTTGATGCTCATACCTTGACTAGAGAATCGCACAAGAAGCTGTCGTGATGACTCATAGTATAAAATTATCTGCATGAGGTGGTTCGCTCATGAGAGTGTACATGTGTGTGTTTGTTGTGAGTTGTGAGCATGAAAGAAGTTAGCATGCAGGATGGCTAAATTAGAACTCATGAGAAGGTCAACCAAACAACATATCGAACGAAGAACAAGACTCACGACAAAAGCTGATAGAATGCGCCAGGTCTAGGGCTGAATGCAATAGCAGTAACTGCTCCTGTATGCCCCCGTAGTACAGAGATAGGTACCCCATCAGGCAGACGCCACTGTCATTAAGAAAGATAGTTACTCATATGGCCAATCAGAAAAGTCAATAAAACAAAATGCTAAAAACAGGATCTTACAACTCGGATTATACAGTCATTGGAAGCAGAGGCCACTAAAGTGTTGTTCAAATTCACAGCCAGGTCAGTGATGTCACCCTAGAAGAAAAAAATTTAACAGATATAAGTCAAATAAAAACAAGATAAGGGGAAGTGGGGAGGCCTCAAGACCAAATTTTTACTCACTTCATGTCCTCGGCAGCTGGCCAAGCAATATGCAGTTTCCATTGACCAAATTTTAACAAGACGATCATCAGAACCAGTAATAACATATCTTCCAGACCGATCAAATATGGCTGCAGGCAAGCGAACCTTTTAGATAATCTAATAGCAGTGTTCACAAATCCTGACATACAAATCAACTTAAAAAGACCTGCGTATAAAAATTAAAAAGAATGCATGGATGGAGATGGAAGGGGAAATATGAAAATTGTTAGAACAATCAAATGCAGCCTGCGAGAAGGTATAATAACAAAAACCACTGCATAATCTAGATCCATGACGTTATAGATTCACGAAGAAGTGCTGCACCACAAAAATTGAACTGACTTTTGACCCTCAAGGAGAACAATATACACAGAGGTGAAAATTTACCGCAATACACAGCATTACGATGTCCCCTAACATTTTTAATATGCTGCATCTTCTGCACCATGGTGGATGGTTTAGCTATTGCATAACAAGCCGCACGAGTAGATGTTGCACGATGATGCCTAGGAAAACCACCACCAATTTCCCTTAAACATAAAGCACGCACTTGATCTGCCTGTCTGTGAGGCCAGCGCATGTAGCTTGGGGGGCGTCTACTTTTGCTGTTCCTCTCATTGTGATCACCTTGACCAAGAGAGAGCATATCAGAAGCTTTCCGAGAATCAATTACAACAAGAACAGATGCATGGATAATCTCTACATCTATACTATTATATTAATTATTAAGTGAAAGACCCTTAGCGTAACCGCTTTGGTCTCTTGGACTCTAAAACTAATTTTCTTTTTTTATTTTTTTAATTACTCGCTCAACATGTTATTGTGTATTTGTCTCTTAACTTCTTCTTTTTTCTCTCACCTTATTCCATTTTTTTATTATATATCTTTATTTTGTTTCACATTTTTCTAATTTTTATTTTGTATTATCTTTTAAATTTTTAATTATATTATAAAATAAATATTAACTTAAAAAAAATTTATTTTAATATATATTTAAATGATAATAATTTTATGATTTGCACACACATAGAGTGTGCCTGGATTACTAGTATACTATTAAGTTACAGTGGTTGTAGCCCACATAAAAAGGGGAAGAAATAGTGAGTTTCCTCAAAAATTTACCTTAACCTGCACAACATCCCAACTGATTTTTTTGAAGCAGCCTATCTAATTAACTAAATGTTTTACAACACAAGAATGTGATGGAACCTAATACATATAGAACAAGAAACAAGATATTGTTACATACTGGCAAGAAGTGAAAAAGATCCAGTTCCCACGAGTGTAGGAACATTAGCTGCACTCATTATATTTCCACCAATTAAGCCTCTTGAAGGAGCAGCAGAACTTAGGATTAATTGCTTCAGAAGCTTTACCAAATGATCTTTTTCAACATGGGGATGCCTAAGAAGATAAGTTACATTGCAATTATCAAACAACAGAGTGAAACCAAATGAGAAAATGAAGAATACGAGCATGCACTGAAAGGCTAAACTTCAGTCACCATCTACTCCAGACAGAAACCATAACATTACATGTCAATAACAAAAAATGGGAGTATTTAAGACAAGTTCCAACACCAAAAAAATAATCAAAAAAGAAAGTTACCTCTCCACCAACTTATTATAACTTAGAGGAAAAGATATCCCGTCATCATTTTCATCCCCACTGCGCATCCCACTGCGTGAATACCAAGCATGGTATCTTCTAGGTAAAAGTTGGTGCTCCAGGAGTTCATTCCAGAACTGCCCGTAAGTCCTGTGGCATGGTCCAGCCGAAAGAAAATGCATAATCAAAAAATATACCTCTCTGAGGTCAACATCCACATCAGCCTCAGTAGGTCTTTTCTGTATATCTGCCTCGTTGGCTTTCCCATTTTCCTTATTGGAGAAACTCAAAGATTTAATATTGACTGGAGTTGCATTACCAGAGGGAACATATTTCCGAAGAGCCATATAACCTGAAAGGTTTAATATTACGCCACTCAATCTTCTCACAAACACAAAATCACAACAAAAAATCATATGCACCCATAATTGATGATATACTTCAGCAAATAATATTAGCAGTGCAATGTCTAAGAGCTAAAAGTAGTGGTCAATAATTAATTAATGAAAGGTAATCTTAATAAGTGTATGGGCCACGAGCAAGAAAATACTTCAACACAATCATAACACAATAAAAAAAATTGAAATGAAACGAGATGAAGAGTTCTTCCTAACTTTGCAGACATGACGTAACCTAAAAAAAAAAAAGTGAAAAATAACTCATCTATTACCAAGACAAAGGGTGCAATGATCTACTGAAATATAGAAAAGACAAAGCAAAAATCAAAGCCAGGTTTATATAATTAACAAAACAAGATGGGGTCCAAAAATAAACCCTAAATATAATATTCAGATGACCTATTTCAAGGTTGGACAAGTTCATAATTTAAGATGGACAAAATACTATCCTATTATATATACACTTGTTCGTAACTTCCAGAAAGAAGGAACAGTCAGATAATGGAAACCTCTGAACTATTGGTCTACGCATGGATTAAATGTTGATAGCCTATAACACCTCATGGAACCAAGTTTATACACTTATCAGCAACAACAGTTGTACTACCTTTATATATGAAAGCAAATTCGCACTCTTATCAGTAATAATAGTAACTGTATCTTGTTTACTTCAATGGGTTGTTTTTTGATTTTCCTCAGTATATGGGGATCAAATTTGGCAGCTAGACCTCACGACCATAAAATACTCCTACATAACATAACCATTAGCGAAAATCTCCAAACATATCTCACAATTCTTGATTTATCCAAACCATGGAATTATACATCACAAGGTGAACGGAAGACACCCTACAATAATATATACCGTCAATTAATTCTACACCAAACGAAAGAGCAGATTTTGATGAATCCAACAAAGTATACCAAATTATATAGAACTGCATCTGGACGGTCGTAAATGCCAAACAACATCGTAGATATACCAAAATATTACACATTCCAAAAATAACAACTCAGATTATCTCAATATTGCAACAAAATAAATAAATCAAAAAACCAAAAAAAGCCCAAATATTAGAACGCTGGGGAACGTGGGAAGCAAAAACAATATAATACCTTACAAGTAATCTGAGCACGCTAACCCAAAACCTTATATTCCAAAACCCTGAGCAAACATCTCCCATGCGCATCACCCTGTAGCATTGAAAAAACAAAACCCTAAAATATCACTTCTCCACACTTCACACAGCACCAGAACAAGAAAACAAACAATTACAACACAACAGAATTCAGCTAATTTAAGATCCAATCCACACCATGCAAGAAAATTACCCCCGCATAATTCCTGGATTACCAACAACGTAAAACACTAAATTTTCCCTTTTTTCATAGGGTTCTGAATTTGTATGTATACCTCTTACGCAGTGCTTCCAAATACAGAGCAATGGCGCCAGTAACTGAGGCAAATTGTATAATGGGGATCGAATTCAACAAAAAAACTGAAAATAAAACACAATTCAGATGTCTTTAACACAAAAATCGAAAAGGGGCAAACAAATTCAGAGAAACATTGAAGGGATGAGGCAGAATTGTCACTATTTTTAATAAATTATTTAGATATATTGGAGGGAGCTCTGAGTTTTTCTTGCATACACCACTGTAGTTTGGTTTTTTGTAGGGGAGAGAGAGTTGGAGAAGAATTGTAGAGAGAAGCGAAACGATGCGTTTCCGTATATATATCTTTACGCCCACTCTTCTATAAAAGATACCTTGATTTTGGAAATATTTGAAGGTATGTGATTTTGCAATTGAACGCTTTTACTTTTTGGTACTTTTCAATTGAGTCCTTTGACTTTTGATTTTGTAGTAATTGCAAGTTTTTAAATAAAAAAGGCTTTTGAATATAGTAAAACTTGAGATAGAACGTGAAGCTTGAAAATTAATATATTATAGTTTAATTTCATAAATTAATATAAACTAATAAATAATCAAAATATGTGATCGTGCCTTATTTGTCGTCGAGATACAATCATTCAAAATTTGTTATACGTGGAATTTATTTCAATCTCTTGAATAACTCGAATAACTGCCACCGAATCGACTTCTACGTAGGCGTTCTTGAGTTATTCTCCGAGCCCAACAAATTCTCATAGAGAACTCTAGTATTTTTACTAACTCAGTAACACGAGCCCAAATATAATTTGGGCCTGAAGATTAAGCTTTATAAATAAAATTAAAAATTACAATTGGAATTATCCCAATCAAATCCAACCCAATAAAATTACAGCCCACCGCCTCAAACCTCTACAGATACACAAGACGACGACGTTTTGGTCGTCATTGCTGACATTCCCTTTTATTCCTCAAAGCTCAGCTCAATTGAAAGTAGCTCAGAAAATTCACAAGCTTCCTAAATCGAATTCGAGATGGGATCGCATGTGATATCCCCAGAGGACGTGCTGGAGACGCTGATGAACGACGGTACAATCGACGCTATCCGCTTGAAGATAATCAATCAGCTCAAGGCCAACGTGAGATTTCGTGCTTGTCTGTTGTGTTTGTTCGTGTGGAATTGTTTGTGGTTTTGCCTTGATTTTGGGTATGCTTTTGCGCTGTGATTTGGCTGTTGTTGCGGATTCTTCTGTTTTGGATGTAATATAACGATTGCGGTCTACTTCCTATGTTCGCGTGTATGTGATTTTGGTGAGTTATACTTAAACCTTAGGAAATGTGTTTGTTAGCTTATATGATTTGGGTAGTTAAGGGAGTGTTGTTCGTTGATGTTTAAGTATGGGTAGCACTGGGAATTGGACAATGTATGTTTGCAATTCATTGTAAAGATTGATTCATTTGCGATTTGGTGGTGTATTGTTGAAAGGATTTGGGTTTGTTGCGTTAACGCATGTAATGTGTTGAGCATTCAGCCTGCATCATTCTTTGGTCCCTTTTTCGTGTTGTTTAGTTTCTTTGCTGTCAAGTCTGAGAATCAACAGTTGTGTGTTTCTTCATTTTGTATGTTGAATGGGTCTCACTGTCCGCTTTTACTGTCTGCCTTTACAATTTACATCCGTCCTCCAGATTGACGAGGAAATCACTTGAAACATGGGGTTCTTCCTTTGTTATACCATCATATTGTATGCTTCCCCCTCAGAAGTAACCAATTCGGGAATCCATTGTGAGAGATTTCTTCTCTAGCTCGTGACATCATTGGCTACCAATGTGGGGCAGATCACATTTTCATGTTCGGTTGTTTGCAGTTGGCTTGGAAGTTTGGTTTCTTTGTTGCATGAGCATAGCTATTGGCTTATTTGAATGCAAATTTTGTGAAGGAATGATTATAGGTAAAAGACAATAGCTTGTTTGTTCTGCAGGAGGAGTTAAAGAGTAACACGGTTAAAATGGTGGAGCAGAGTAGGGTTCTCAATACTCCTGGTGCTGAAAAACAGACAAAGCGTGAATTGTTTGATGCACTTCGACAAGAGCTTGAGTAAGTGACTACTGTTCTGTACTCATTTTTGTAGGATTATGCCTGTACGAGTGCTTACATTATTTTGCTCAAGGCTTGTGCAAGTAATGAAGTGTCAACAGTGGCGTGTTAGTTTTATTGGCCTAATTAGTGTATTTTCCTCATTATATCATGCAAAATACTTAGTAATAGAAATACAATAATTGGTAGCTCCATGGATAGATGCAGTTGTTAACTGCCCAGTGTAAGAGTAAGACAATATTCATTGTTGTCCAAATTCCTTTTTTCTTTTCTCATTTCCATCTTATTTGTGGGCTGCATATGATCTCATCTGCTTCTTGCTATTTACCCATCCAATTTTACCAATTTCTTGTCTCCTTCTGTGCACTTGTTCCCCTTGACATGTCCATATTCAGCATGAGGCGTAAATTTTATCTTTATGATGATGCATATGCAAACTTGCATATCTTGTTTATTATTCATCGGAGACCACAACAAAAATATCGAAGACTTGACGGGGTTGGCAAATATATGCAGAACTCCTGTACTTGAGAAGGCTTCTAAATCAGTCTGGGAGTTAATTTTGGATCAGAATGGTTTGGGGAAGGACATCAGTGACACTATTGAGAAAGTCTTTTGTCAACTAAGTGGACAAGAACCTCCATTGTTTCCTACATTAAGCAGTGAAACCCAGCCGGAGAAAGAAAAACAGGCTACCCCGTCCTCATCATCGAAGAAAAGAAGTTTTAGTGACATGAGTAAGGAAGAAGCAGACGGAGTTGCACTAGAATCGGGCAATTTATCAGTCCTGCCTGAGAATAACACTTCGGCACCATCACCCAAGTCCGGGAAATAGAATTTGCTCTATTCTGTTAATCTGGTGTACTCTGCTTCTCTCCTTGCAAAAAGGGGCACAAGAGATGACATGAGGCGATACTTCTTGAGAAGCGATAACTCGACGTCTGACTATCTAATTCAATGCTGTGTTATCTATACTCTAGCTTATGAATGTTGTACCATATTAAATTCATTAGTTTGGAGATTTTTCTTTTGTCTTCAGATCCTTGTTTGTCATTGACCTTGAAGTAGTACAGGTTGTAGAATGAGACCAATTTATTGTGAAATTATACCATTAGTAGGCAGTAGCTATGCAGATGGATTGTAAATTTCTTGAAACTGTTTGAAACAATTGAGACATATAGTATGAAAACCTCATGATTTAGAGTTGCTCCAATATGTGACTACTTGTAATGAGCTTTTCAGATTCAGTGCGGCCTTTAGATGGAGCTGTGCATGAGGATCAGGAGATGGTGCAAATATATGCCCAAATTCTTGTATTGTGATTAATGCTTCGGAATTTGCTTTCAGTTAGTCTTCATTGCTGAGCGATCGCTCGTTATCTGGTTGGAAAAGATGGTCCGAAAGCTTCTTCTCTCCCAGCAAGCAAGACGAGATCACCATTTATCTCAGTAATGGACTTTCTTGAATTCTTCCATGTCCTTTCATCTCGAATTCGAATCTCCGATGGACAGAATCTCATCTCTATGCATGCGTTCTTCGTCTCCTCCCCTCAGCCGTACATCTCTTTTTCTCTCTTTATTTTTCTTTTGGCCGTTTTGTTAATAATTTAAGGTGTGAGAAGGAAAATTAAAGGAAATTTTGATATATAATTAGAATAAATCCGGATTTTAGAGCACCAAGTGGCTGTAGTTTAGTGGTAAGAATTCCACGTTGTGGCCGTGGAGACCTGGGCTCGAATCCCAGCAGCCACACAGTTTCTTTTTTAAGTGTTATTTATTCTTAATTCTTTTCCTATTTCCCACTTTTTTGTTTTTTTAATATTTTATTAGACTAATCTTTATGTTGTTCATCTAATCCCTTTTTTATCTCATTATCCTTTATTTTTAGATAATAATATTAATGCCAGCCAACCAAACAAAGTTGAAGCTTGACGTAGCCAAATTGTTGTCTTCTTGATCTATACAAACTCCACCTAATTCTAATTGAAAACGTAACTCATAATTTAAATGCATAATTTCAGTTGACAAATGAAGATAATCATCATAATTCATACATAATTATGCACCCCAAAAATTAAATTAATAAATATTATACTGAAAGTTTGAAATAATATGAGAAAATTAATAGTTCAGATAGCCACAAAAATTTATATTTATATATGTGCATATATAGGAGGAAGGTGAGTATTTTTCTTTGTGGAATCTTAATGGATAACAGGACTGATAATAAAATAAGACAGATGAATTATTGAAAGCAGATAATTCAACTTTTGAGTGACATCTGAGTGCTGCTTTTGAATATTATGTGCTTTGGCTGCTGCAAATACAATGTACTTATATGAAGAAGTACTCTCATATTTTTGCCTTTTGATTTTCAATTCTTTAATACTACAACATGCAATGCTTTTATCATTTGTTAATGGAATATTAGAAAGTAAAAACAGACATGATTTGAACCTTGATGATACCACTTTGTCTGCCATTAATTTAAGAGTAGCTATCTTTACCTATCACTCCAAGAAATTCTACTAATTCCCTTGAAATATCATCGGAAACAGCATATTTCATTAAAATTTCGATGGGTTTCCGTCCATAGAAAAACTTTTTTTTTCTAAATTTATAGACCAACGGAAGATTAATAGTATTCCAAAGGAAAACTAGTTAGAATCCAAGCATCTTTGAGTTTAGCTCGTGGTTCGCCAGCCTATATATTTAAATAAAAAAATTATATATATATATATAGATTTTTATACAAAATTCTTTAAAAAGTGATATATTTATCATATATTTGTATATGTACTCAATTAATATATATAATTATATATAAAAATATATTTAATCATTGCAAAAAATTATTTTTTAATTAAAAAATATATAGTTTTATTTTAGCCCGAGCCGATCCGATCTCAAATAAAAAGAAGGGGGAAGGGGGGACAAAGGCTCGGCTCATTTACATCCCATAAAAATAATTATGAAGGAACAAAGAATTACATGATGGGAAAAGATTATGTATTTTATTTAATTATGAATTTATAACTAGAGAGGGAGCAAAAGGGACTTCAAAATGCATAACGTTTTCGTGTGTAGAATTTGACTGAATCGAGTTCGGTTATAACTTTCATAGTTTCACATCATAAGTTAGGTTGTAATTTGCATGCAAGTATGACGAATATGTGGCTGCTTGAGTACCATCTCTTTCGGCCACATACTCACACACAATAATACAACATAAGAACTCATTTTCAATTTATTAAATGTCTGTATATGAAGAAGAAATGAGTTATTTCTAGAAAATGGAAAACAATAATTGAATTTCACACTCCAACAAAATTGAAATTCTTGATGGCTTGAAAATCTGTGGGATTTCAACATCAAGAATGTGATAAAGATAGAACCTGCTTTTGCTTACTTCTTTTGAAATTTGAAATTTATTACAACCTTATCCTTATTCACAAGTCTATATTCCATTGGATTAGCATAATATTATATATATATAGAGACTATAATTACGTATGGGCTCAACAGGATATAGAGAACTACAATTTGGTACTACTCAGTCAAATAATTATATTTGCACCCCTCATGAATTTAATAATTACATTTACACCCCCTCATGAATCTAATAATATCCCAAAAAATTGGTTTCTTTTGGGTGTGTAATGTAATTATTAAATTCATGAGGGAGTGTAAATGTAATAATTTGCCTAAGCGGTATCAAATTGTAATTTTCTATATTTTTTTGGGGTCTAAATGTAATATTGTGTGTGCTATGATTATCCACATATCCGTCCACCAATTCTTACCAAATGTTGGCTCTTGGAAGATTCCTTCAAACATTAAAATTTCTCCATTTTCTGACTTCAAATTTTCATTATATATACCCCAATGGATAACCCTCAAAATCCCTTCACTTTTTTTGCTTCCTCTACCTCACATTTCAAGACTCAAAACCCTTTAGTATCTGCAACTTTTAGGCTCTAAAGCATTGTGTTATTCACAGCCATGATTTCCATGCAAAGTTCAACTTTTAGCTTATTTTGATATGAGTGATTTCATCACAACACTTCTGCGTAGGATTAGTCTTGTTCAATCATTCTCAGTTGTTTTCTTGTATTGGTTTTATGTTTTTTCTGAGCCCTTGTGAAAACTCATTTCTTTTCATCATTAATCTGCAAAACCACAATTTTTTCCTCAATATCTCAATATTTTCTTCACATTAATTGCCAAAACAGAAGAAAAATCCCAGAAAAATTCAGTCAAGATGTCATCTTCAAGAAAGATCAACAAGAACAACTCAAGCTCTTCATCAGAAGGTGATCCAGCAATGATCATAGATGAGAAGAAGAGGAAGAGGATGGTATCGAACCGTGAGTCGGCCCGGCGATCGAGGTTGAAGAAAGAGCAGCACATTAAGGATCTGAATGATCAAATTTCATATTTCACAGCTAAAAGCGGGGAAGCGGCTGAAAAAATCGACAAAATCGGGCAGCGTTACGCGGCCATTGAGTCGGAGAATCGACTCTTGAGAATGCATGGAGATGACCTGAAAAAGAGGCTGGAATTGTTGGAGGGAATGTTGAGTTCTCACAAGAATTCTAGCAACAATAATGTGTTGGTAAATAACGATGCTGATGAAGATGATTTGTTTGTGATGGACATTCTGCAAGATCCTTTCCTTAAGCCATGGTCGCAGTCTCCTTTCCTGACTCAGACTGTTGATGGGATTTACCAGTTTTGAGAAACACACAGACACACACGTTGGTGTGTGTGTGTGGATATTCATGTCCATTGCAGTTTCAGATTATATTGCATCTTGATGAGATCCTTTTGGCTAAACAATGGCTGCAACCTCCTTTTCTAACTGAGATTATTGATGGGATTTTCCAGTTTTCAGAGGGTGAACACACACACACACACGTGTTGGTGTGTGTGTGTGGATAAACATCCATGTCTAATTACTGTCTATAGACTGATTACGTTGCATGTTGCTAAAGGAATTTCTGTGTCTGTTATTCCACTTGGCTGTAAATATTCTACATTATCTTCAATTCTTGGTTTTGATGATTGCTGAAACATAGTGGCCGGTCCAATTTGAAATATATTACATTTCCTCATCTTTCTTGGAAAGACGAGTAAAGATGAGTGGAGAGAAGCATCTTTTTGCATCATAGATTGTACTTTCGATCATTACAGATTATACCCTTCTGATATTATATATTACAGTTAGTTCCCCTGAGGTGATCTCAGAAGGGTACAACTTATTATACTCTAAAACTCTGATGGTATAAAAATACAATCAACCAATTTCTACTGTTGTTTATTAAGACAAGCTCTATAGGAAATCAACAATTACTAGCAGATTAAGGAACCCAACAAAATGAACATGAATAGTATCAAAACTACCAACACTTGCATCAGATTGAATAAGTTGTTGGAAGGCCTCAAGAATTCAGGCATTTTATGTCAAAACAAGACTCAACATTACGCACCCTACATTTCGTGTCCATAATCAAACCACAACGGCCCCATAAAACGTCGTTTCTTTAATAAGATCTGCCTCCGCAATACTGTTTCTTGCAAAATGTTCCCTCCATTGGACTTTAATGTAATACTGGGATATGTTCGGGGGTAAATGTAATTTACAACTTCTGTTCTTACTTCTGTAAAACAGCAGTTTCTTGGAGAATTCATATTACATTTCACTCCACAGATGGAGAAAAAGTGACAAAATTCATATTGATACATGTAGTGTAAAGTCATGCATATGAAAATAGTGGAAAATAACATTGTATTGGAAGTTAAATTCTAAACTTTCTCCTTGACAGCAATCCATGAAACTTCCACGCAGATAGTGAATGGACTGGTGTCCCCTTCCAACTAACAATGAGGCTTTTTCCACTCAAATCAAGCGTGCAGGAATCACCACAGTCGTACCGTTCCCGTACCAGATTCGCGTGATGAAGTACTAATTTGCTCAGACCGGTCTCCACCATACCGAAACGTGCAAAGAACTCTCTCCATACATTTAGGCTCACAGTTCTCATTTTCCTTTCATCTCCCTCAGCTGCAACAATGTTTCTTATTACAGGGCTAAGGATATTCATTTCAGCAAAGGTTCTGCCCTCAACGTCGTTCTTCAGACAATCATGAAAGTAATCAAAGTACATACCATAGAAGAAAAGAGCCTCCACAAACCGGTTCACGAATACAGGAGAATTCACATTTGCTTCGGTTTCAGTCACAATCATAGCGCAGGGATTGGTGTTCTTGACGGCTCTCATCAACATCTCGAGCTGATTCGGTCTGTCAATCATGTCCCTCAGAGTGAAGTCCGCGAGGACCACAACCGCCTCTTGGTAATCGAGGGTGAAAAGGTCTTCCTTACAATCTATGATGTCTTCTAGCATGACTATGTGGTAAGAGAAGTAGAGAAACAAGGAATCAGCTAAGGTTCTGAGATGGACACCCGCCTCCTCAACCATTGACTTCGAGCCGTGATTCGCTACAGCTGTTATCTTTATACGCTCGACAGGGCACGAATCGGTTCTCGCAGCGAGAGCCTGCATCAAGACAGTGACGTGGATGCCGCACCTGATATCAAGATCGATAACGTGGACCTTCTTACAGCCTGATAAATGGTCTGCTGCAGATTGAACACTGGCAAATTGTGTGATTTGAGTCATTGGCAGCTTTTGATGCAGAGCAAACAGAACCGAGTACGGCTTTTGCAAATCTGACGACCATTTCACTCGCATATCCTTTTCAGAAAGTCTTCCGGTTTCCTTATCTATCCTATCACAAAGAGCTTCGGCGAAGGAGCGCACCAAACGTTGGATGGTCTTCGCTCCACCCGAGCACTGCCCCCGGCACACTTCCAGAAGCTTCCGTGCGGACTCATGCTGCTGATTGAACACTTTCTCAGCACACACCAGCAGATCCTGCACGAGCTGAACATCGTCCTGATCCTCCGTGCAGCGGCCTAATAAGGTACTTCCATACGGATGGTTGCTTATAGAATTCGACTGAATGAAGTTCCTAGCTGCCAGCTCGATTATATGATTCGTCGAAAACTGCGAACCAGAACACGATACAACCCCCCGTTTCTCTGTCACGTGTATCCGTTTCCCGTACTTGCTTGTACATTTCTTCAGAATCTCAAGTGATGCAGAAGGAAACGCATAGGATGGTTTCTCTGCAGTATGCTCATGTGGATTCTGCAAATATATCGCGGTGTCGTTCCCACAAACTTGAAACGGGGGCGAAACGACGTCGAGGTAGAGATCATCAAGAGCACCAAAATGAGACAGAAACTGTAGTTCTTCTTTATGATTGATATCTTTTGACATTTCTGCTGTGATGAATATTGCTGGTTAATCTCTTCATGATACATGCATTGGTGTAACAAGAACTGGAATTTAATACAGGTATTATTAATTCCATCCTGTCGGGGATATTTTCAATATTGAAGGACGGCTGCAGAGAAAAGGTAAAGAAGCAAAGAACAATGCATGTAGCTGTTTTATGTTTCCTTGAAACTTACAATACTAAAATAAGTAAGACAGCCTCGTATTACACATTTGATGTTTTCTGTTGAGATGTTGACATGATATGTCTTTTCCCAAGCTAAGGAAACATTTATCAGGATTATTACACCGACATACCCTGAGGTTTGGTATAATTACACAAACTTCCCTAAGGTTTGAGAAATTACAAAAACTTCCCGTATCAAAGAATGTACGTAATATATAGATTGATCCCTTTTGATGATTTTATGTATATTTTTCATGAATACAGTATTTTTTCTTTTACGGTTACTAATTAATATTTGAAATTAGAATTTAAATGCATGACTCTAGCCCTATCATAATCTTGTTCTGATATAGCTGAGTGGCTCCAAGCATACTCGAGCAATCTTGCATGTTGCTAAAAGAATTTCTGCATCTGTAATTCCACTTGGTTGTAAATAATCTACTTTATCTTCTATTCTTTTGATGATTGTTAATTTTCTTTGAGAAAAAATTGGCCCAATTTGAAGTTTATTACATTTCCTCATCTCTCCAGCAAAGAGAAGTGGAGAGAAGCATCTTCTTGGACTTGCATCAGATACTGTATTTTCGATAATTACAGATTGTACCCCTCTTAGATCATATATTACAGTAAACTCCCGTGATGTGATCTCAAAAAAGTGTCACAACATTCGTGTTTATACATGTATTGTAACGTTATACATACGAAAATAGTGGGAAATAATATTGGATTAGAAATTAAACTCTGAACTTTCTCCTTGACAGCAATCCATGAAATTTCCATGCAGATAGTGAATAGACTGGTGTCCCCTTCCAACCAACAATGAGGCTTTTTCCACTCAAATCAAGCGTGCAGGAATCCCCACAATCGAACCGTTCCCGTACCAGATTCGCATGATGAAGTACTAATTTGCTCAGACCGGTCTCCACCATACCGAAACGTGCAAAGAACTCTCTCCATACATTTAGACTCACAATTCTCATTTTCCTTTCATCTCCCTCAGCTGCAACAATGTTGTTTATTACAGGGCTAAGGATATTCATTTCAGCAAAGGTTCTGCCCTCAACATCGTTCTTCAGACAATCATCCAAGTAATCAAAGTACGTACCATACAAGAAAAGGGCCTCCACGAACCGGTTCACGAAAACAGGAGAATTCACATTTGCTTCGGTTTCAATCACAATCATCACGCAGGGATTGGTGTTCTTGACTGCTCTCATCAACAACTCGAGCTGATTCGGTCTACCAATCATGTCCCTCAGACTGCACCCCGCGAAGACCACAACCGCCTCTTGATAGTCGAGGGCGAAAAGGTTTTTCTTACAATCTATAATGTCTTCTAGCATGACTATGTGGTAAGAGAAGTAGAGAAACAAGGAATCAGCTAAGGTTTTGAGACGAACACCCGCCTCCTCAACCATTGACTTCGAGCGGTGATTTGCTACAGCTGTTATCTTTATACTCTCGACAGGGCACGAATCGCTTCTCGCTGCAAGAGCCTGCATCAAGACAGTGTCTTGGACGCCGCACCGGATATCGAGATCGATAACGTGCACTTTCTTACAGCCTGATAAATGATCTGCTGCAGATTGAACACTTGCAAACTGTGTGATTTGAGTCATTGGCAGTTTTTGATGCAGAGCAATCAGAACCGGGCACGGCGTTTGCAAATCCGACCACCATTTCACTCTTATATCCTTTTCGGAAAGTCTTCCGGTTTCCTTATCGATCCTATCACAAAGAGCTTCAACGAAGGAGCGCACCAAACGTTGGATGGTTTTCTCTCCACCGGAGCACTGGACCCGGCACTCTTCCAGAAGCTTCCATGCGGACTCGTGCTGCTGATTGTACACTTTCTCAGCACACACCAACAGATCTTGCACGAGCTGAACGTCGTTCTGATCCTCTGTGCAGTGGCCTAATAAGCTACTTCCATACGGATGGTTGATTATAGAGTTCGATTGAATGAAGTTCCTTGCAGCCAGCTCGATTATATGATTCGTCGAAAACTGCGAACCAGAACTCGATACGACTGCCTGTTTCTCTGTCTCGTGTATCCGTTTCCCATTCTTGCTCGTACATTGCTTCAGAATCTCAAGTGATGCAGAAGGAAATGCATAGGATGGTTTCTCGCCATTATGCTGTGGATTCTGCGATTGTATTTCGATGTCGTTCCCACAAGCTTGAAACGGTGGTGAAACGACGTCAAGGTAGAGATCATCAAGAGAACCAAACTGAGACAGAAACTGTAGTTCTTCTTGATGGTTGATTTCCTTTGACATTTCTGTTGAGATGAAGGCTAGCTAGTTAATCTCTTCATGGTACATGCATTGTTGTAACAAGAATTGGAATTTAATACAGATATTTGGCCTGTGGTGACGTTCCAAGTTATGATCCAGCAGTATTATTAATTTCATCATGTCGGGGATATTGATAATAACGATGGACGGCTGCAGAGAAAAGGTAAAAAGGGAGAGATCAATACATGTAGCTGTTTTATGTTTTCTTGCAACTTCCCAAATTAAAATAAGGAACAGAACCTCGTATTACACATTTGATGTTTTCGGTTGAGATGTTGACATGATATGTCTTTTCCCGAGCTAACAAAACATAAATACGGATAATTATTCTGGCATATACACTGAAGTTTGGTGAAATTACACAAATTTCCCCTGAGTTTTGAGAAATTACAAAAACTTCCCTTGTCAAAACTTTTACATTACATATAAATTCATCTCTTTTTATGTTTCTATGTTTATTTTTTATGAATACCGTATTTTTTCCTTTGCAATTAATAACTAATATTTGAATTTAATTGCATATTATAGTAGCATGAGATAAAACCAAATATCAGAGTATGTCGAGGGAAGTTTTTGTAATTTTTAAACTTCAGTGCAAGTTTGTGTAATTATGCAAATCTGAAGGTATGCTGGCATAATTATCCCCGTATAAATATGATTAACTCATGCGTCAGATAAACTCATGATTGACATAAACAAGAAAGGTTGGCCTCATTTGTGGAATGGAGATGAGTTTAAGGCTGATATTGATCTTGACCAATTCATCTGTCCATTTGAAAACCGCATATTCTCAGATAAGAAAGGGATAATGAGAGCATTTCTATGTAACGGGACATTACAGAATATCATCTGTATTAAAACCTATGTACATTTCCATTGAACGTTGTGTAAAACCATAATAAGAAGATCATATTTTTGAAGTTATATTTAGCAACTTACTCTTCTGTATACTTTGTTTGGGAGTTCAGACGATAAGCAAAGTCAACTGAAAATGTTTAATGTGTTCTAGAATGGAATAAGTGCAGCTTTAATAATCATTCATACGAACACGACGATCTTATGTAGACTTAAGGAGGGGCGGTGGCCCCCTACCAGCGCTCTAGTAGAAAACGCAACTAAAATCTAACAACTGCTGCAACAGGAGTTCTTAAGAGGACTGGATTTTCCATGCAGATAATGAACTTACTGGTGTTCCCTTCCAGCAAACAATCAAACTCTTACCATCATTATCAAAGTTGTACGAGTCTCCAGAAATGAAATTCTGAAGCACGAGATTCGCTTGATAAACACTAGACATACTCAGCTCCGTTTCCTCAAATCCATAACGCTTGAAGAACGCCCTCCACACCTGGATGCTGACGAGGCGAATCTTCCTCTCGTCCCCCTCAGTAGCAACAATATTCCTTATGGCAGAACGAAAGCTCGTGGCCTCACCAAAGTGCCTCTGTGGCTCAACGTTCTTCATGCAATCCGCCATTGACTCAAACACAGCGCCGTAAAAGATGAGAGCTTCTACAAATCGATCAACAAAAACTGGAGAGTTGATATTTGCTTCAGTTTCAGTGACAACCATCACACAGGGATTTATTCTTGTGATCACACTCATTGTGTGTTCCAGCTGGTGCGGTCGGGCAATCATGTTCATTAAACAGTAGGATGCAAAGACAGCAACCACTTCATCGGTCTCAATCTCGAAAAGGGTATCGTTTAGATCTAATATGTCTTCCACCATGACAACATTAAAGCAGAAGGTGAAGTTCAATGTCTCAGCAAAACTGGCCAGTTGTCTGCCTGCAGGAATGAAGTCAAAGTTTTATTAGATACAGAAAAAAGAAATTATATTTATTATTTTCAAGACATGATTTGGAATTTGGATTCTTAGAAAGGTAATAGGGAGAATTACATTGACACACCCTGAGATTTCACCTAATTACACAAACTTCCCCTGAGGTTTGAGAAATTACAAACTTCCCATGGCATGTCCTAAGATATAGCCTAATGCATGCCATTATAATCATAAAATTAAATTCAAATATTGGCCAATAAGTCTTAAAATAAAATATCCATAAAAAAGTAAAACGATGTCATCGATCCAAACGTCATATAAACAAATTGACAGGGGAAATTTCTGTAATTTTAGAACCTCAGGGGAAGTTTGCGTAATTACCCCAAAACTCAGAGCATGTCAATGTAATTATCCAAAAGTTTATACAACATATAGCCTTTAGGGGCTACCACCTCTACCAGCCAACTTACCTACTTGTTTCCTCTATACTTCCTCTTCATTTCATCCCAACAACACTGATCTTGACATGTTATTTTTTTGAATTTAAGGCAACAAAATCGAATTTCATAAAATATTAGAAACATTTTATAAAATATATTGGCCAACTTACCTGTCTCCTCTATACTTTCTCTCGATTCCGTCCCAACAGCGCTAATCTTGAGATGTTCTATAGGATTTTCACATCTACCTGCGAGAGCCTGCATCAAAATTATGCATTGCACACCTTTCCTTATCTCCAAATCGACAAAGTGAACTCTCCTCGCCTCGTTCAAGTTATCCACGACAGCTTGAACTCCAGAAAACTTGGTGATCTGTGAGAGTGGCAGCTCCATATGGAACGCGAGCATTGTCGAAGAGGGGCACTTCAAAGCCCCTAAAGGATCTTCGACTTTTTTCCCCAAGCCTTTCGGCGTAACTCTTCCTGTTTCTCTGTCAATCTTCTCATGCAAAGCTTCTGCGAAATAGTACACCAGTCTCTCCACCGGTGTCCCTGTAGGGGAACTCATCCGGTCGCATTCAAGCAAGAGTTTACGCGCGCGGTCATATTGTTTCCGGCCAACCTTTTCAGCACAGAGGAGGAGATTCTGCACTAGCTGAACTCCTTTGCAGTCGGCCTCAGAGCCGCACAAGATGGAATCCGGATAAGGATGGCCTAGAACCGTGAGCTCGTCCTCGCGATCACACGTGGAACGCTGGATGAACTTTTCAGCAGCCAGCTTAATGATCGTCTCCATTTCTAGGCCGCAGCTCGTCGTAGTGGCCTCATTATGACTTAAAACATCCGTAACTTCGCTCCCGTCTAATCTCCTGCACCTGCTTTTGAACTTCTTCAGAATCTCGAATGATGCTGCAGACGGGAGCGTACCATTCTTCGTGGCCTCGAGTTTCATCAGATCGAAATCGACTTCGGATGACGAGATTTGAGGTGGGATGTATGGTTGCAGAGGATCCGCAGTCCCAAATTCTGACAAATGGTGAAACTTTTGATCAACTTCATGATTCTTGGACGTGGGAATCAATTCTGGCTGGCCACAAACATATGAATAATCCATGTCCAAGTCTGAGATATCTCCCCACTCTCCATCACCTCCATAGAAACCACTTTTCTTTGCAAGATTTTCCATATTATCACACCCATAAAGTTGCTCAGAATGGAAAGTATTCCCCAACATCTTCTGAAAAATTTAAACAAAATTTATTTAAGTCCCAAATTTCCTTAGTATTCAGCTCCCTCAATATGTATATTAACTCATGAGGTATAACCCTCTAATTATTGAAAAAGACAAGGAATGACACACCAAAATTTAAATATTAACAAGGAGAGTGACACATTTTTTACTATGGAAAAAAACACTTGTTTGGAGACGATATTTTCAATCCGGCCTGTTTAATCTGAGATTAATTGTGTTTTTATATTGTAATTTCCTTATGTTAACATCGCAATCAAGTGGAAAATCGAATAGGGCCACAAGAAAAACTTCAAGAAGATCGTGACTAAGCCATGATGCTTGATCAGTAGGCTAAGGACATTGTATAAATCAAGAATGGACTGGTCTTGTTTGGCTTAATCACTAAAATTTAATAGTTAATACCTTTAAACATTTAATAATCTCTACTACATTTTCCTTTGCAACCAAACAATGGCTAAGTGAACAAAGGGCAATCAAATAATTAGTTAAAATATTAACTAATTATTTGAATAGTTATTTTTTGAAAAACATGCTAAAAAATAGTAAGAGAGATTCGAACCTAAAATTATTGTCTTAAAGAAAGAATTCTTATCACTCGAACCCCACCACTATTGGCTTATTTGAATAGTTAGTTATTCGCCTAAGTTGACGGGCTCAACCCCTTTTACCGAATACAGCCCGACGGGCCTCTATTACCCAATCATAAGACGATTCATCATAAAAATAGTCTCATTGTCGGGATTAAGAGCTCAATACTAAAATACATTATCAGATCCTTAAAATACAATACTACGGGTAATGTCGGATATATCCCCATTTAGACATCATATTTTTGCTTAACTCCCCAATTGGGCATCAAATTTTTATTTTACTCTCCACATGTAGTACGAATATGATATAATGCAGTATTTATATCCTATTATATTGTATAAATTTTCACCACTCTCAAAACATGCTGTATAATTTTCACATAATGTAGTACTAAAATGTTCTAATGCAGTATTTATATCCTATTATTTAGTATAAATTTTCGGGGAGTAAAGTAAAAATCTCCAAACTAATGGAAAGTTTTTTGAAATTGTCCCAAAATACTATGTGGCATGCTTTCATTAATATATAATTCATTGGAAATTATCTAAGTTATTCTTTCAAATCATTCATATTTTGGGGAATACATAAAAAACTTAGGGAATGACGTGAGAAAAATATTTCATCTTTATATGGGTCCCACCCATCCTTCATTTGAGACTTAATTTAGGGCCTCATTCAAGCCCATTTAAATCATCATTAATTAATCCCAAAGATTGGGCCCAGAGATGAATTCAAGCCCATTAAGACCCACTTATTTAGGAGCTCCTAGCAATAACCCACAGGAAAGCGGCACGTGTAAGCCTCGGAAAGAGATGTCCATCCTTCGTATGAGAAAAGGTAAACTATAAGAATGTCTTTACTTTGCAAGAAATTGACATGTTGGTTACATACACCCTCCTTTTCCTCTCTTTACTTTGCAAGTTTGCTTCTATGCTGTTTTCCCGGAGCCCCGAGACTGACTTGGAAATGAGGTGGGAAAATAGCCACCAAAAAAAGCTGTTGTTATTTAAGCCATTGGGGCTGGATTGATCAAATTTACCTTTATGCCCCTCTATTCTTTGGAAAGTTTACTGACTGTGCCCTCTTCGTTCCCAAGAAATCACTCCCATCCCTTTTGCCCAAAAATTTCCCGCTATCAATCCCGCCTTTTTCAATTGCACTCCTTTTTCAAGCCCTAGAACAAGAAATTCGCCAACATTGTGCACTCCATTTTCAAGCCTTAGAACAAAAAATTCGTCAAGATTGGGTCTGTGTAACAGCTGCGTTCTCGGTGAGCGATTACGGAGTTCATTGTATCATACGAAGCGAGATCTGACTTTTTTTTTTGTTAATTTCATGTCAAATTCACAACTTTGTACTCAAAGAGCCGCTGAAATTACCTTCGCGGGAGTGGATGTTACTGTCAGTACAACGAAACTAACACAGAGGTGGTGTATCTCGCTTCTTTTATTTTACACGAATTTTGTTCTTCATATAGTATATGAAGGTTGTGGTTTTAATACTGCGATGCTATTTCTTTTGTTGGTCCCTAGTATGCAGTGGCATGTCTCATAAATTATAGCTAACTTATGCGAATTATTCTTAGATTGCACGATTTCAAAAAGTTTTCTTTAGATATGGTAAATGCAGGTTCATTTTCCCTTGGTTCGTCATATGAAAATTCGGTTTTTTTGTTTAATATTCGTCCTAATTATCTTCATGTATGATGAACAGTACCAGAGTTTATAATGGATTCTAAGAAAGCTCTGCTAATTATCGAGCTATATAAATTTGTGTTACTTGGGATGTTGAGGGATACCGTGCTTTTTTTTTTCACTCGTTAGCCCAAAAAGGCGCAGATTAGCCCGAATGAATGTCAATCTGAAAATCCAACTCAAGCACAATCGTCAACGCCAAGGTCAGCAAATAAACGGGATGTCTCAACTAGAAAGAGGAAGAGGGTGGAAGATGTTAGTGAAATTGTAGGTACGATTGACAAGCTATGGGGACGAGCCACTGAAGCTCTGAACAAGGTTGCTAATGCATTGGAGCGCGACGTTGATACAAGAGCTGATGTGCAGGCGGCAGTTAACCAGAGGAGTCTTTAAGATACTATCAACGATTTGCCGCTAACCCTGACAAGGTTGGAGAAGGTCAGAGCCACTAACTAGTTAGGGAAACATCAAGATCAACTGAACATCTTTTTTGAGCTTCCGCAAGAAGGAGAATGTGATCTTATATACCTAGCTTTGCAAAAGGCAGCATGGTGACTTCACTGAAGTTATGTTATAATTTGGCTTGTTAGCTTTTGAGATGATGGCGTTTTGGGACGTTTTGAGTGTAGAACAAGTATAATTTGTACCACTCAACGTCTGTAGACATCTAAGTTATTCATATGCTTCTTTAGTATTCCTTGTATTGCATAGCAGTATCAACTGAATCTAGCTCTTGACATTCAGAAACTTTTTTTTTTTTTTTGGTGTTGAAGAATTTACATTGTCTGCAATCTGCTCAAATAATCTGTTGCCTATCAACAAACATTTGTTGTGAAATCTGGAAGCTTAAGTTGACCTTCTTTATGTGCAGGCTACTAACTCATTTTTGATTTCTTTATACTTATATACTCCTATTAGTTTAATAACTATGTATACAAGGACACGACATATGGAAACAGAGCATTAAGTTGAAAACAGGGTAAATTGACATAACACAAATCATAAATCAATCGAAATGAAAAATGCCTTACATTTGTTCTTCGCTGGAACCTTAATTGCGAGCAGCTTCAAAATGGGAGAAATATATTATAGTAATGGGTCATAAATCATGAAGGAGTAGTGATGAAATGGCTAAAAAGGACAATTGGGCACGCAATTTTAAGGCAGGGTAATTGTGTCATTTACACCACATTCAAATGGTTTCTCATCTAGAAATGTAAAGCAATAAAAGTATTTGTTATTTAGCCCAAATTCACAACTACCAAAGTAAAAGGTGCACTTGATTAAATAACCCAAAATTTTCTAAAAAATAGCCCACCCCCAATGGATAGCAAACCATAGAAGTAAAGACTCCCTAACTAAATCTAGATTTTGTATATTACAATTTTGGGTTATATTTTAATTTAATTCTCGGAGAATCAACGATAAAAATTCCTTCAGCTTGTGTTTCTAATATGGTGCCTGGTTTAGAGGCAATATCCGATAATTCAGTAAAAGTTCCGTGGGACGATTAAGGTATTTTAACTGGTGTTATCGTATTCAAATAATTGATTTAGAGGTAATGTTTAACAACTTAGTAAAGATTACGTGAGACGACTAAAGTCTTTTAAAGTTGTGTTTTCGTGCTCAAGTGACTAGTTTAGAGACAATGTTCGATAACTCGGTAAAAATTACATGAAACAATTAAAATTTTATAACCTGGTATTATCATACTCAGATAATTAGTTTAGAAATAACATTCGACGAACTCAATAAAAGTTATACGTCACGGTTAACGTATGACCCAACGTCGTACCACATCTTATCCAATTCTTTGAAATGTGTGCGTTACACAATGTGACATATCAAATAATCACAATCATAACAAAGAAACAAATGTAGAAACTTTTGTTTTTACATTTAGATATTTTAACTTTTCTTTCATTTATTAAGATATTTTAACTTGTCCCCTAGCGAGTAACCGCGCCGAACCGCATGGAACGGGCAGCTTCCTCGCCTCTGCAGTGCCGATATGAACCAACTAACGCGTCTTTGGTTCAAACCGTAGATTGGGGTAATTAATCAAACCGCAGAGAGCGAGAGCCACAAACAGCCAATAAAATTTTAACACGTCAGCGATGCTTATGCGAATCGACGTGTCACCCACACTAAATAATTCCTCCCCCAGTCTTCCTCACCAACCGCACTCTCTCTCCTCTCTTCTCTATCCAAATTCCAATTTCCAAATAATATAATTTTGTAGAACAAATTTCTGAATTTCTCATCATTTTCCTTGCGGAGGCAAATCAGGTTCGTGCAATCTACCGGGAAGATGGCGGAAGAGAAGTACAACAGGAAGAATCCGGCGGTGAAGAGGATTTTGCAAGAGGTGAAAGAGATGCAATCGAATCCGTCCGATGATTTCATGAGCCTTCCTCTTGAGGTATTCAATTTATTGTACTCTTCATTTTAGGAAGATTTAGCATTATGGATTTTTGGTGATTGTTTTGGGAATTTTGTGCGTCGAAATGTTGTTTCCCAGATGAATCTGCTCAGCTGAATGCTCGTGGAGATGACTTTTCTTTAGTAGTTTTTGATTTCAGGAAATTAATATGAGATAATGAAGTTTATCTCTAGCTGAATAATTTCGGATTATATCAGTTTTTCGGGATTATGATTAGCTAATTTTCATAAGAAAAGGACAAGGATTAATGATTTTTTTGTTTGTTCGGGATTTGTTCCGATTGTTTCTGTCATAGCTTTCCAGAATTTTCGTATATTTAGCGGATTTTTTATTTTCTATTTATTTGGAGAGCGCCGATCTGTGTATAGTGTTGTTGATTTGAGATATTCTTGCTTGATATCATATGATCCATAGATGAAATTGAATAGTCATTAACTGAGAGAACTCAGAATTTTGAAATTGATTAACTTGAATTAGCTTAAACTTTAGATTAAGTATTTAACAAGAAAAGGTCTTCCCTCTGTTTAAAAAGGTTCCAATTCTAGCTTCTCATCTTTTGTTCATCTAACTATTGTACATCGACCCAAGCTTATCAACTTTGTGGTTGAATATTTTTTTCTTCAGGAGAATATATTTGAATGGCAGTTTGCAATTAGGGGGCCAAGAGACTCAGAGTTTGAGGGAGGAATATATCATGGAAGAATTATGTTGCCTGCTGAATACCCTTTCAAGCCACCTTCATTTATGTTGTTGACGGTATTGCATTAGTCTTTTCGAGTAGTTCACTGTCATTGTATTATTGCATCGCTGTATATGAATTTTATGTTGTTCTTTTGTTTAACTTTTGTTGCAGCCGAACGGTCGATTTGAAACCCAAACCAAAATCTGCTTGAGCATTTCAAATCATCACCCTGAGCACTGGCAACCATCCTGGAGTGGTATGTTCTTTTTCACGTTCTTGTTGGTAATATTATGTGTCTAGCATTGATTTTCAACTTCATAGATTTGATTAGCAGATTATTTTAGATATTTGATGATGAGTGTCTCATGATTTGCATATTTGATATGTCTGACAGTCTTTATGGGTGTTTTTGCAGTTCGCACTGCTTTGGTTGCACTAATTGCATTTATGCCCACCAGCCCAAATGGGGCGTTGGGATCCTTGGACTATCCAAAAGAAGAGAGGAAAAAACTCGCCATTAGATCGCGTGAAGCAGCTCCAACTTTTGGGTCAGCTGAACGCCAAAAGCTGATTGATGAGGTTAGTTTCGCTGTACTCATCACAAATTTGTCATATTTTTTCGAAAAGAAACTCCATCATCTATGCTATTACTTTCCTTGCTTTAGGTTCATGAATATATGCTGAGCAAAGCACCAGCAGTGCCTCAAGTCGACCAAACCTCCGATACACAGACCGACAACCAAGAAAGTCAAAGATCTGAAAATCATGCTGAGGGAACTACAGAAGCACTCCCCCCTCCCACTGAGGGTGATGCAATTGTTGTTGAAGAACAACGCGAAGAAATTCTTCCAAATGCAAATGTGGCTCAGAGGTCACAATCTGTTCCTGCTGTGGCCATTACCGGACAGCAGCTGATGCATAAACCCAAACCTGCTGATGACCGTTTGTTTACTTGGGCAGCTGTTGGGCTTACCATCGCTATAGTCGTTCTTCTGCTGAAGAAGTTCATGAAATCTAACGGATACGGTGCTGTCTTTACGAACGAGTCGTGAAAATGCTCCTGTGTTGCTTGTTGAACATGCGTCTTGTGTACAAATGGCGCTCCTATTGTTCATCTCGGTTAAATATATATATACATGCACGCAGATTATATATAAATCTGTGTTTTTCCTTCTGATTTTTCTAACTTTTTCGCCTTCCAATTTAGTGGATTACTGTATAGATTTCGTGATATGCACGAATTATGAACTTTGTAGAGAAGTTGAAAATATTTTACTAGGTACGTTTTCTCCTTGTGTTGAAGAACCCATCACATAGCTTGTATTTGTATAAATATGCTTGAGGTAGATTCGTTCTTCAGACTGCGACCCACGCCTCAACTCTAAAGCCAGAGTTTAGCCTCTCTTTTCAAAAGAAAAGGTAAATCCCACACATTCTTTTCAAAAGAAATGGTTTCTTGCAACATTAAATCCACAGACAAGCCTTTCTCACAAGTCAATTATAAAAAAAAAGGCTAATTATATCTTTAGTGCATTTTGAGTTTCTGATATTACTATTTCTGCCTCATTGCGGGTCAGCACATCCTAAAGAAACGGAGGATTCATTCAGTGACTTCGCGATTGCCCTCTGGACGATCAGAATAAGGTAAAGCTAGCTTCAGGAATAATTTTACGAAAATATAGACAAACTGGAATAACATCCTGTAATTGAATGTAACTTCGAATAAATATTTCTTTTAATAGATCATTATGTTATTAAGGTAATATCATGTATTTGATACCAAAAAAAAATTACCTAACAGGATTCTAATCGTAATGCGGAAACTTTAATAAATAGTACTAAGCCATAGGAAAAATCTACACACACGTCTTTCTCACAAGTCGATTATAAAAAAATTCCAAACATAAGTCTTCCGCAACAGTCAATATAAAAAAAAAAAAAAAAAGAAAAAAAAATTCTGCCGCACACGTCTCTTCTTACAAGTCAATTGTAAATAAAAATGAAGAAAATCTGCCTCACAAGTCTGCATGCCAAGTAAGAATTTTGCTTAAAACTGTTTCATCTGTTTCCTAAATCAAACTCAACCAAGCAACTTCAAAATGGAGACCTCCACCACTTCAATTCCCAAGCTCCCAAACGACGTGATTATTGAAATCCTAACGAGGCTACCAGTAAAACCCCTCACGAAATCCAAATGCGTTTGCAAATCTTGGCTTTCCTTGATTTCCAGCCAACAATTTATCAAAACCCACCTCAGAAATTCAAAGAAAGACTCAAACTTAACCCACCACAGGATCATCTTGAACTGCCGCGGTAATCCCAAGTATGTTTCGGTTCGTTCTTTATTGGATGAACCCATTATCGATGCATTTGACACCAGTTATTCAATCCTTTCTCCAAGAATTAGTTTTCTTAGGGTTGTGGGTTCTTGTGATGGTTTGATTTGCATCACAAATGATAAAAAAAATATGTTTTTGTGGAACCCAACTACAAGGGTTTGCAAGAAGCTGCCTGATTTTGGTGTTCAATCACTTCAACTAAGTTTCGGGAGTTACTTTTATTATGGTTTTGGTTTTGACAAATCAAGCGATGACTATAAAGTTGTGGGGATGTTTAAGAGTAATGAGGAGGTTATTGTGAAAGTTTATAGCTTGAAGAGTGATGAGTGGAGAGGGATCAAGAATTTCCAAGGTGTTCGGCTGATGGATGATCCAGCTACATTTGCTAATGGTAAGCTTCATTGGGTTAGAAATTTTGATTTGGAGTTGAAATCAGGATTTGGTATTGTTTCTCTTGATTTAGAGACAGAGGAATATGGGATGATAGAGATACCAAGTTATGTCGAGAGTGGTTTTTATTCGAGGTTGGGATCGTTTGAAGAGCGGCTTTATGTGCTCTGCAGTCATCTAGATAGTGCAGAGGTGTGGATTATGAGTGATCATGGGGGTGTAGGATTGGGAGCTTGGACTAAGATGGCTACCATTCCTTATATTGATGATTTCTTGAAGTACACTTATAAAAGGGCCTTGTATGTGCTGGAGAATGGTGAAGTTGTGTTGCTTTGTGGTACGAAACTTGTGATTTTCAACCCGAAAGATTGCTCTTTTAGGTATCCCGAGATCAGAGACATGGATAAACAGGTCGCCGGGGGCAGTTATTTGGAGAGTTTGGTTTCACCGGTCGGGTGGTGATGAAGCCCGAAAAGAGATGTGATGACAACCATCATGTATGATCTGACGATCCACAACTTAGTTCGATATATACCTGGCCGGTCGGCTGCACAGCGTGAGCATATCCCAGATACGTATGATAGTTGTCTTGATCCTTTTTATCTATTAATGCATTGCTCAAGCCCCATGAGGGGGTTGGAATTTGATGTTTCTGTGTCATTTTTTCTTGTCTGTACCAGTTTGAAATGTTGTTACTCATTGTATAAATTTGATTTGTAATGCTAGGAAACACAGAGTCTTGGTTTATAAGTTATAACAAAGAATCGAAACAATATGAATTCGAATAAACTTCCCGATTACAAAAGGGATCAATCAATCAATCCAAGAGAGAAATAATAGCAAGGCAATTACTTGTCGTATGTTTTTCAACCTCGGAGCAATATCAGAAAAAAGAGACATTATCTCTCGCCCATGCAAACTCGTCTTCACAATCTCCAATTTTCGTTATTACAGCCCTCAGCATGGAGTTCATTGTTCCTATGTGTCATAACTATCCTTATAGTCCTTAAGAACCGCGAGAACCTTTGGTGGAGCATCTGGTTGATCATCATTCTGTCAAAGCAACTTGTGTTTGGCTTCGGTTTGGATGGCATGGTAGATATACCGGACCACGTTCAGATCGTAAGGGTCATTCACAATCACCCGCTCCTCTCCAACATTCCTCATAGTCGAAAGCGAACCAGGATACTTAGGCTCGCCCACCTTGGTGTACTCAAAGAATTTTCTATAGTCGTTAGGGCGGGGCTCCAAAGTGGTTTCCTCCCCTACCGCCTTGCCCTTGTTTGGATCGGCGGCAGGAGGGCTGAAGGATGAGGAACCGTTCGGAGGCCGATCAGCCCGAGGGACGGTCTGTTTCGACTGAGAGGCAGTCTGTGTCGAGGGAGAAGCACTTTGTTTTGCATGGAAGCAGTCGATCCAGTACCCCCTGCTAGTTCCTGGTCGGAACTCTTTTTGCTATGTTGAAAAGGGGCCTTCTTTTTATTGGATTTAGCCTCTCCACTCTCATCTAGGGATGCAAACGAGACGAGTCAACTCGCGAGCGTAGCAAGCTGGCTCGAAAAAGGTTCGGGCTTGAGTTCGATATTGGCGAGCCGAGCCGAGCCGAGCCAAGGCTCGGCTTGTGCAGGTTCGAACCCAAGCCCGAGCCATGTATTTCTTGGCTTGTGGCTCGCGAGCCAAGCACTAATTTATAAAATATATATATATATACACACTTATAACCAAAGCCTAGCCCATTTCATTTTTCCTCTCCTTCCTTCACACCGCACGCAACAGAGGCAGTTAGTGACTCAGTTCTTTCACGCATCAGAGAGAAAACCTTGCCCACGATGCCACCACCTTGAAACCACCAGTCCACCACGACGCCACCACCCACCGTCGCCGTCTCGCGCCACTGCCGACCACCCCAGCGGCCAGCTTTCTCCTTCTCACGCAACGCAGTCACCACCTCCTCTTTCTCTCTCTTTTTTTTTTGTTTTTGATTTATTTCCTTGAATTTCAGCTTTGATACCTTTGCAAGAATTTAGAGAAATTAATGTATGAAAATACTATGTATTTGCCCAAGTTTTAACTCCGATTGCATCTCTATTTTCTTCCTTTTTTTCTCCTGTCTCTTTCTCGTTTTTTTAATCTTTGGAATAATCAAAATACCATGCAATTTCCCAAATTTTTGGTCTGATACTCTGATTGCATCTCTATTTTTTGCTTTTATTTTTGTGACAATCTGATTTTTGCTTTGGCTTTCTGCTTTTAGTTTTGTGACAATCTGATTTTTGCTTTGGCTAAATGGAAAAACTAGATCTGGTTGTTTATGGTGCTTTGGGTTGGATGTATGCAAAAGAGAGAGATCCAGATTTCGCCAAATAAAATTGAAAATTTCCAGGCTTTTTCTTAATGGCTCGTGGCTCGGCTCGGCTCGCCCGAACCTCACTGCGAGCCAAGCCCGAGCCACCTCAACTAGGGTTCGATGGCTCGCAATCCGAACCCAAGCCTACTTTTTTAGGGCCGAGCCAGAGCCCGAACCTTGAAAAAAAGTCAAGGCTCGGCTCGTTTGCATGCCTACTCTCATCTATCTTCCTTTTCTCGGCCCTGCCACCAGAGGCAGAGCTTGCAGCTCAAGCTAGATATTGCGGCGCGGGAGGACATTGAGCGGCAACTTGGACCAATTTCGTGATCACCTTCTCTGTGCGTTTCTCGTATTCTGTGACTTCCTCTGCGGTTGGTTGGGGCTACTCGTTCTTCTATCTCTTTACCTTCAGGGCCTTGATCTCCTGGGCCATGATCTTCTTTCTGTTGGGAATAGTGCCCTGAAAATTCAATTTATTGAATTAATTAAACTGAATTTACAGCGAGTTGTGAGTATTTCACATATTAATAATTAATGACGTGTGGTGGTATTCTTATATGAAATGTGTTTCATAGGAAAAGACTTTGAATACCAAAATCACGTGCCATTAAACTTCTAGTCGGTAAGATAAGAATATGTTCTTATCAAGACTATAACGTGGTTATATAAGATGATTAGTCTTTCGTCATAGGGAATGGTGATTCCAATTATAACACGTTAATGATTTTCAATAGGATTGGAAACATCGAACTGGACCACTGAGATTATTTATTTTATACTGCTATCTAAAATGAATAAAATCTCAGGAAGCATTGTACTCTTAATCCTGATAATATTTCGGCTTTAGGCATGTAGTGTTAGTTACTGTAACATACTCGAAGTGAGGTCTCGGTAACGGGTGGCCAAAATACTTTGTATGATTCGGTGACAGCATGAAATGTGCTAAAGAGTTATATTGATATCGAGGAATCTGTGGCCTTGCTGGAAGGTAAGAGATATCCTTGAAATAGATTTGCAAAAGTTCGAATTAAGACTTTGGCCAAAGCACTTCGCGTGATGACGTCACCGAAGTTGTATGATGAATGTGTTTCACATACAGAGAATTTGAACTTAAGGCGAATCAATAAATTTCAAATTAGAGATGAAAAATAAATGATAGTAGTTGCAATTTATTTTTCATGGATATCTACACGGAGGAGTAAAATGTGAAATTATTCTAGATCGAGAAATTCGTGAATAATTTAATTAATTTTAGAGTGCAACAATATTTATATAGTGGAATTAAATATTGTTAAACGGTAATTAATTATTATCATGAGATGATAATATATTAATCCGTTTGGAGCTAAAATTAATTAGTCCTGCAGGTCCCCCTGCAAGCCCCAATTAAAAACCCGAAGAGAAAATATTAAAAGGAGAAAGAGAAATGATTTTTCAAAGTGTTTGAAAATAGACAAGGGATTTATTTTGAGAAAATAAATCAAGTTCCAAGGAGTTGGAAATACCCGGAATTTTATTTTGGAGAAAATAAAATTTTAAAATTTTTTTATTAAAAAAAAAATATATATATATATATAAAAAAAATTTTGGCATGCCACGTCAGCAAGGTGGGCCCAGGTGGCGTTGACTGGGCAGCCGCGTGGCACGCCACGTGTGCGACACGTGGACGTCAGGGATTGCGCCACGTCATCGAGAAGCAACGGTTCAGATTCGTCTGAACCGGATCGGAAACCGGGTCGGTCAACGGGTCCGGGTCCGGGTCAACGGGTCGAACAAATGGATAGGGTTGAACCGGACCGGACACGTGGCGTCACCAGGATCTGCCACGTGTCGGACCGGACCGGTTCAAGGGTTTGGAACCCTAGCCGAGAGTGGAGTCACGAGCCGCCTTGTGGCGGCGCGTGAGGGCGCGTGCGTTCTCCGATGGGCGCGTTCTCGGCGGCGTTGGACTCGTGGAGGAGAGACCTTCAACGTGGTATCCTTGGTTTTCGTGTCCAAGTTGTACACGCAAGTGGGGATGTAAAATGACCATTTTGCCCTTACTTTTGTATCCAAAATGACCAAAATGCCCTCGGTTTTTCCCCTATAAATAGGGGCCTTGGGTCCTCATTTCTCATTCAACATTTTGGGAAAGGTTTTGGCTATTCCTTAGCTTTGAAACCATGTCCCATTCTCCCAGTTAATTCCGATTTATTTCGGAATTAATTTTAATTAGGTGTTTATATATAAACGCCTGATTTCGGGAGAATAAACCCTGAAAAGGGTTTTTAGTTTAAATTTTATTTTCTCTAAGTATTTAGAGAAATACTTTCGGAGCCCACGCTCCGAGGGTGTCCCTGGGGATATTGCAGGGAAGCTCTGCCGGTTTCACGAGTGGGCTAGGAGCTGGAAAAATGCCGTTAGATAGCCATGTTTGCAGTACGGTAATATTCTACAATTATTTTATTTTAAGCATGATAAATTATGTGCTCTTAAGTGTTAATTGCATGTTAGATATTTATCTGCTTAAGTGATTTAAAATTTATTATCAATTGCATGTATATACTTGAGTAGATCCGGCTAAGTCTTCCGCTTTGTATTAAAATATTTTAGAAATATTTTAATACTTGTATTATAATAAAAAATTTTAAAATGTGGTCCCGGACTGCTACTGTTGGGGGCCCGCATCCCATCACTTTCTCGATGCCATGATTATAGTACCTACAGGAAATCAGTCGATTAGAAGCAATGATCGACCCATAAGATAGAACTGCTTAAGTTCTAGAAATAGAGGGTGAAAGGGACATGCTTGGTTGAACGAAATTGAAGATGATTTCTTGTACCAAGGGTAAAATCCTTATATCTAACCGTTCCCGACCCTATTCCTGCCTCGACTGTCAGCTAGGGTTGTGTGAGAAATCTCGCACGTACACATCAACCCCATGTTTCGCAGGCATTGATCCAAGGTCTGCAGCCACATCGGTTTACCCCGAGGTATCTTGGCCTTCTCGATGTCATTCTAGGCAGTATGATTTAATTTTGGCCACCCGACAGGAGACTTGACGTAGACGAAATTGTGTTTCCACGCCAATCTATGGGAGAAAGTGGGAGCTTGAACCACCTGATAGTTCAATCGGGCCTGGAACTTCACAATACCCCGACCATCGAAGAAGATACAGAAGTGGTCGAGACTTGAAACATCTCCCCAAAGTGCATGAGGCTTGCTGAAAGCCTTAAATAGTGCATTAGAAGCCTGAAGGCGTTTACAAGACAGTAAGCAATCGGCATCAGCTGGATCGGAGCGATATCAAAGGCATTCAGCAGATTAATGAAGTCTGGATCAAGTGGAACTCTCAACCTATATTTGATGGCATAAATAGTCACCGCTTTGCAATCTTTCGGGGGGCTTCCCATTCTCTGGTGTAGCTCAGGTTTTATAACCTCGTACCCTTCTGTCGGCCATAATACCTGAAAGTTATGGCCGTACCCGGTCAACAACCCCTGCAATTCCTCGATCGTTTTGTCCGACAGAGTACTCCAAGTCTGATCGCCGATTTCCACGGCCGTCTGATCTCTTCCTTGTACTCATCCGAGAGGCGTATCTTGGGATACCGAAACTCAGCAGTAGGCTCCTCTATGTGAATCATTTCCAGATCTAAACTCATCTCGGATGCTTCTCCCCTTCGTTTCCCATCAGTGACGCCAAATAGGATTTCGTGCGTGGTGAATCGTCGTCTCCACGGAAAGGCATCTCGGCATCAGGGCCATGCATGTCTGCACTTGTGCCATCATACGCTGCTTTGAATTTCTTTGTACTTCTTCTCAGTTGGTCAGTTTCTTCACTGGAGAGAGGCGGAAGGTTCTCTCTTGGTGTTCCCATAGTTCTAGATTATTATTAGAGGAGAATAATGAGACAATAGAATGGTATAAAAATAAAATAAGAGAAATTATATTTCTTCAGTATAATTAAGCCTTTATAAAAATAAAATTTTCACCCATATACCTTTTAAATGTTTTTTAGAAGTTTTGGAGTTCAATTTATAAATAATAGAAAGTTTAGGATAATGAAACAAAAAGTCACCTATACTACTATTCATAAACTCCAATCTCTATGGCAACTTATAGTAGAAAATACAAAATTCATAAAAGGGATATTACTTTATGAAAAAACAAAAATTTAAATATTAATTTTGAAAAAAGCCCCCCCAATTACAAAAGCCTTAAACACGCCTAAATAAAAAAAAGGTAAAGGAGCACTAAC